>JAECYW010000015.1:1200000-1839612 GCA_023014335.1 Galerina marginata | reverse complement strand
TAACCTAACCCTAACCCTAACCCTAACCCTAACCCTAACCCTAACCCTAACCCTAACCCTAACCCTAACCCTAACCCTAACCTGAAACTCGGCGCAAAGAGATGGTCCACGTAAAGTCAATTCACTTGTTTGTGGGAGTCCAATAGAACTTGCTCGCCAATAACTGATAGTTCTACAGAATTTGGGAAGAAGGACTCAAATGGGAAATTGATTACATAGAGAATACTCTAATACAATTTTTGATCAACTGACGTGGATCTACAGGTTTCATGGAACTTACGGATGACACACGCGTTTCCTGGTAAGGGTGCGGAATATCAGTCTTTGGTTGGGCCTTATTTATTTTTCTAGACGCAACTTGTTTTTTTCCCAACGCAATTGTACAACAGAACCTAACCGATGATGACCGCCGGCCACCTGGACGCAAGTGCGGACTCGGCAAGGTTTTTGATGGGTTTTCAATTTAAAAAGCCAAGGGTCTCAGCTTAGGCGTTGCCTAAGCACTCTTATGTACCAATGACTCACGTAGATCTACAGGTGTCATGGAACTTCCAGATCACACGCATTTCCTGATGAAGATGCGGAATATCAGAACCTGTTTACTTGATGGATCTCGATGGCAAAGTGATCTGCAAGTACTTTGGAACCTGTTTTTGTGATGATGGCGCCATCAATGCGATGGCGGAGAGATCTGGATGTTGCTTGAAAGAAAGAGATAAAAAAATGTTTGATGGCAAAGTGATCTGCAAGTGTCGTGGAACATGAATATTGCTTTATTTTGATGGCGCCATCGCCATCAAATTAGGAGTCCTAGTTGTGAAAGTATATCACCAAAGGAAAGGAAAACTCTAATACAAATACTCTGACCTGACATGAATCTACAGACTTGGTATCAACAGAACTTATTTCCTGGTATCAGTATTTGATCCTGCCCTGTAGACGCAACATCAACGCACTCAGAGTGAAGACATTCACTGTTTGCGGGAGTACAACAGAACTTGCTTGCCAATCAACTGTAGGTTCCACGGAACTTAGAAATCAGTCTTTAAACGCAACTTACGTCCACATAAAGTCAATTCACTTGTTTGCGGGAATTCACTTGATGGTTCGGAAGAAGGACTCGAGTCAAGGATTGTCCCGCAGGAGTGAAGATATCAAAGGGGAAAGTGATTACATAATCATCGTAAAGTCACTGGTCTGTTTGCGGGAGTTCAACAGAATTCACTCAAGCATTCTAACACAATTTTTGATCAATACTTTGACCAAGTAGACATCTGACGTGGATCTACAGGTTTCATGGAACTTACGGATGACACACGTGTTTCTTGGTGAGGGTGCGGAATATCAGTCTTTGGTTAGGCCCTATTTATTTTGTAGACACAACTTGTCTTTTTTTAACGCAATTGTACAACAGAACCTAACCGATGACAACCGCCGGTGACCTGTATGCAAGTGCGGACTCGGCAAGGTTTTTGATGAGATTTCAATAGAAAATTCAAGGGTCTCAGCTTAGGCGTTGCCTAAGCATTCTGATTCACCAAGTTGATTATAAACTGCAGTATGCAAGTTACTGGTAGTATCAATGACTCTGACATCTGATGGGAATTTACAGATGTCATGGAACTTTCAGATATCATTGCCATATGTTTTTTTGACCATTAATAGCTTTCCACGTGAACTGTCACCAAGTCTATGATTCTTAATAGCAGTGGCATCCGCAAGTTTCACGGAATATGCAGATTGGAGATTCTTGATGGCAAGAGCACTATTAAACAAGGAGTCCTTGTTGTGACTGTCGCCAACTGCTTCAGAATTTACATTCAACGTAAGACATTTACTTGTTCTGTTGAACCCGTAAATCTGATTCTATTATTTCACTACATCTATAATTATGTTCCTGTTGCGTTCCCATCACTGAAATGCTGTTCCCGTTCTCAGGAACCAACTGGGAGTCTCAGTTGATGATTAAGACTTTAGGGCACCATCAAACAAGGAGCCCTTGTTGTGAAAGTATATCACCATCCTGATCTGTTACCATGAAGGATATTTCCTTTGATGTTTAACACAAAATCTGTTACCATGGGATTTACAAGTTACAAGAAACCTACAGATCTGTAACCGTCTTCTCTTTTACAGGTCTTTGCTTGGATGTTTTTTACAGAATAAGTGGTTCAACGAAACCTGTGAATCTGTAACACGTTACAAAGCAGGGGGCCTGCTTCACGACTTAGACTCTTATCCTCTACACTGAGTTACAGATCTGGTGCCAATGCCGGCATCTGGCAGATATGCTGGCATGCAATAAGCACTGCTGCTTCACGACTTAGATTATTAGTCCAATTCACTTGGCGTCCTGGCATTAGCTGGGAGAAGAGCTTGTCGGTTGACGTTTCGGGAAGAGTGATTACAAGATGTTGAAATTTCGTTCCAATTTTGATGCTCCAAAAGGTCGATGACTCTAAAAGCAAGGTTCATACCCATACCCAGTCCACCCAACAGAAGCTGGAGGCAGTATCAAAAGTCTTTGGTTCCATGGAACTTAGATATAAATGACAGTAAACAGAGCAAGTCGGATTAACGTTGGATACTTTCAGAGATACCTGGAGATATACTTAGTTCTAAAAGCAAATGAATCACTACAATTGAGTTCAGTTTCACCATTTCACTTATAGTTGCATCACATACGTGTTTCCCAATGACAGTGCGGAATATCAGTCTTTGGTTGGGCCCTATTTATTTTTGTAGACGCAACTTGTTTTTTTCCCAATGCAATTGTACAACAGAACCTAACCGATGACGACCGCCGGCAACCTGTATGCAAGTGCGGACTTGGCAAGGCTTTTTGATGGAGTTTAAACAAAAAAGCCAAGGGTTTCAGCTTAGGCGTTGCCTAAGCATTCTTGTTGAATTTCCCTCCCTGATATTGCAGATTGAACAGACATGTGAATCAAGCTGTTCGTTTCACAAAACATGCAGATGTTGATCAGCGTGTTGGTCAGCTGAGCAAATCTATATGTATCATGGAACCAAAAAATCTGTTACCATCTGTTACCGTGGGAATTGTTACAGGTAACACAACTAGCAGGACTAGTTGACGACTCATATTATTAAAGAAATCTGTTCCCATTGTGTTCCCGTCACTGAAAAGCTGTTCCCGAGAACAGAACAAATAACAAGGTGTTATTGAAAACTTATATTATTAAAAGATTCAAACAAAAACCTGAAACTCGGCGCAAAGAGATGGTCCACGTAAAGTCAATTCACTTGTTTGTGGGAGTCCAATAGAACTTGCTCGCCAATAACTGATAGTTCTACAGAATTTGGGAAGAAGGACTCAAATGGGAAATTGATTACATAGAGAATACTCTAATACAATTTTTGATCAACTGACGTGGATCTACAGGTTTCATGGAACTTACGGATGACACACGCGTTTCCTGGTAAGGGTGCGGAATATCAGTCTTTGGTTGGGCCTTATTTATTTTTCTAGACGCAACTTGTTTTTTTCCCAACGCAATTGTACAACAGAACCTAACCGATGATGACCGCCGGCCACCTGGACGCAAGTGCGGACTCGGCAAGGTTTTTGATGGGTTTTCAATTTAAAAAGCCAAGGGTCTCAGCTTAGGCGTTGCCTAAGCACTCTTATGTACCAATGACTCACGTAGATCTACAGGTGTCATGGAACTTCCAGATCACACGCATTTCCTGATGAAGATGCGGAATATCAGAACCTGTTTACTTGATGGATCTCGATGGCAAAGTGATCTGCAAGTACTTTGGAACCTGTTTTTGTGATGATGGCGCCATCAATGCGATGGCGGAGAGATCTGGATGTTGCTTGAAAGAAAGAGATAAAAAAATGTTTGATGGCAAAGTGATCTGCAAGTGTCGTGGAACATGAATATTGCTTTATTTTGATGGCGCCATCGCCATCAAATTAGGAGTCCTAGTTGTGAAAGTATATCACCAGATTGTCTGTGCTCCCGAATATTGTGGGTAACATCAAAATGCCATCAACACCTTCCCGAGCTCTATTTAAGGAAGCTATCAGTCGTCTCACTTGCGTAGTTAAGAATACCTCTCACCTGCCTAACCAACCGTTACATCTACTGGAATGCGGCTCTCATTCGAGTTTCTCGCATTCATCTCTCTGATTTCTTCCGCCGTCGCGTCTCCAAACCCAGGGGCGTTAATGCCGAAAAGTCAAACAGTCGATTCCATCGTCACAATCTGCACAGCGTCCAGCTCAGAAAATGACTGCTTCCCCATCGACGTTCCCGGCTGTGGATGTGTTGATTTTGTGGGTGATTTATCCTCCATCAACCAGAACGTTGGTAGCGTCGATATCCCGCCGGAATTGTCTGGATGCACCCTCTTCATGTAAGTTCATATGCCGCACCCTACTTATGAGTGAGAAAAATCTAACTAACTCGTTGTCATTTTTGTCAGCCTTCCGGGTTGTAATAAGAGTGGTGGTCCCTCCCAATTTCTAACCGATTTTGTCCATGGAAACCTCACCTTGCCGCGCGGCACGTTCAGCTCCTTCCTCTGCAATTCAATCAGTTCGTGGGGAACTAATTTTCCGGGTGGATGATTTGGCTAACTCCTAGACTATAGGTTGTCCACCAAAGAATTAACGGATCGAAAGCATGTTTAATTGCCTGGTTCACTTGGGTTTACCGTGATGCTAGCGGTGTGGCGGTATGAAAGTGTAGTGCACACCACCCGAATCAGCAGCGGTAGTGATGTACGAATGGAATTGAATTGATATGGATATCTCAAATTTCTTGTTTCGATTCACCGTTGATTCACGGTCATGCTAAAGAATAGGCATTCTATTCGTTCTATTCCAAAGTTCCATGATTTGGCGGGAGTTCGGCGTTTGCCGCACCTTATTTAAATCGCTGCGTTCGTGAATTTTTCTTCCCATCAAAACCACGTCTCCCCGAGTCGTCGCCCGCAATTCCTCCCTGTTCGACACCGTAGCCAGCGATGATAAGAATGTCTACGGGCTACTTTAGCTCTGACAGAGCTCCTACGAAGCATTCAGTTTTCAAAGTCAAGCCTGTGAACGACGACGACTCGCTACCAGGCCGCCAACAACGAAGGTTTAGTGGTGATGATGAATGAGCTGGGAGTACTTGAGGCTAATAGGAGGCTCGTACGCTCTCTTAATATGTGGTTGCTTCACGCACTAACCTATCCTTGCGCCTTCTTAGGATTTTTGACAAGCCATTGTCACGATCGCGATACTCTAAGTCAGCCTTCATCCCATCATTCGTGGGACCTTTGCTCATACTTTCTGCAGTTCATAACTGTGTCTGTACGCCGTCCGAGCTTTCTCTAGGAGGACCGCCTCCCCGACCTGGTACGTTCTGCCGCCTTGACTGTGAACTATCTTCTAGCTTCGCTGCAGAGCAATCCGCCCCTTCGCGTTCGAGACCACGAGCAGATTCGACAACCTCCCAGAGACCTATTCATCAGGGACAGGAAGGTTATCAACGCAAGAAGCGACGAATAGGATGTGTAAGTGATCTATACTACGCTATCCGTGCTTAATTAAATGCCACCTACCCACTTTACAGATGCTTGTCTCGCTACCGTGTCTGTAATACATCCTCATTGGCATCTCAATTTCGCTCAGCGGCGTCTTTCTGCCTACCCCCATCTATCTACCACGATCTCAGAGTCAAGTTGAAGGAGCCGGAGGCGGAGAGTCACCACTAGTATTTTAGTCGCTCTCGTCCCCGTTTACTATCCTCTGTTTTAGGGGCCACTGTTCCATTATATTCCTCGTTCGTCATATAATTTTTGACGGCCATCTGCACGCTTCTGGCTGCAAAGCATCATCTCTAACTTGCCTACCAGCGGCATAAATCAAGCCGAACAGCCCTTCCTCACATCTGCGTGAGCATATCGCCTCCAAGTCCCAATTACCTGGTTATATGCGTCCGAACTATGCTTCGCCCAATTCTTTCGATCTGAGCGGGCACTGGTGCTATCCTACGGAAGTAGTGGCCGTTACGATTCAGATGTATCGGTATACCTAGGGACGTCAGTTTTGCTTTTTGAAACATTTGGTTAGATACGGTATGACGGCCAACTCCAAATTCCTCATGCTGCATCGTAAATCTGATAGGCGTTTTCGCAGGTCTTTGTCCTCACCGCTGCACGTTTCACGTCTTTCTTTCCATCTGCTTTCCTTCCGTCCGCGTCACTTCTTTCCTCGACCCTCCTAATGTCGCTTATAAGTCAATCAATATCGTCTCGAAGTACCTCGATTCTCGGAACATGTGTGGCGAATTCACCCAACATTGTCCTGACAACCAGATTTCCGAGGCCTGATACCGGCCTTTTCTTCTTTCAAGCACATCGTTTAATACAAGAGGAACTTCTTAACCCAATTTGTGGACAATTCTTTGAATTGCCTTGACTTTTCAAAGTTTATCCTCGGAAAATGGGTCGTTAGCAACACGCCTAGGTGGTCAGGTCGTCTTTAAAATGATGATGAAATTACGCAAAGTTGTTCGGGGAAGTGGAAATCGCACTCTAAGCGTTTAAAAGCGCGGGTTTGAACGAAACCACCATTCAAATAATAATAAAGAATTTAGACACTCAAAACACCATGTACTCAAATAAATATGGACGAAAGCCACTGCCGACTGCAGTTCAGGATATGAACTGGATTTCAGACGCAGCATAAATAGAGAGACTGGAAAGAAAGAAAAGACCATACGATGAATATCGGATTAGCTGGTGTCGATGATTTTGTAGGCGTTGAACTAGGCGTTGACTTGGACAAAAGGAAAGAAGGAAGCTCAGAGAAGTCGACACCAAACGCCCGACATCTCGGTTTTCGAAGCGTCACACGGTGATAGGGAGTCGTCCAGAAGCTCGTTTAAAACAACCACTTAGAAAGTGTAAGAATTGGCCTCACAATCGAAGAAATGGCAAAACCTCAGGTCTGGAGGGGAAGTTGGGAAACCGTCGTTCAAATACGGTGTTGGTCTCGAGAAAGTCGTCCATCCTATAGTCATAAGACTAACGAAATACGAAGCGAAGAACAGCTAGAACAGAGTCAGAATAACCCCACGCATATATAGAGGTGAACATAATGGGACTGGCCAGAGCGAACGCGTAGAAGTTCTAGCCTACTAGAAGGTGGATCCAATCGTATTAGCAGCTGTACCACCTTTGTGTGGCGATCGGGGAACTTGAAGGATATGCTCTAAGCGACGGCTAAAACGATATCGAGGAACAGATTAGTACCGGCCTGCTTGCGTGATATAGGAAACAAGGCACGCACCGTGTAAAATCAGCGGATATTCGAAGAGTTCATCTGGCATGGTCAAGACAGTGAGTTAATAGCCAAATGATTATCGAAAACGGAGTTGAAAAAATGATAGAAAGTCAACAGCGGGCACTATCGAAGAAATAGACGCACGGAAGGGTGAGGTGTGGGCGGCGAGTCTTACACCGAAGCGTTTATTGTCATCGTGAGCGTGACTAGGAAGCTAAGGAACGTTGAAAAAGGGAGAACTAACCGTAACAGTAGAGAGCTGGCCGGACAGCTATCCCAATTCTGGTGGATTTGGCTTGATTTAAGAGACGGTTCGATAGCTCGAAACACGATAGAACTGGTAATATAAAGATCTCGAGGATTAAGGAATTTATCCCCTAGAAATATGGAATTCAACTTACGAGTATCCAACCAACCAACCAACCTCCTCTCGCTGTCGGAGTATAACCGCCAGAAATGTCAGCTGGGACCTCTTACACGTTATCTTCATGTCCATTATTCTGTAGCAGATGAGAGGAGGTGGTTATGCGTCAATCTGAGTGAAATAAGCCAAGGAGACATACGGAGGAGGTGGAGAAAGGTGGGAGAAGATGGCTCCGAACCAGGAAGGCAATCGAACGTTATCGAATGCCGAACTCGGAAAATATACTGAAGCAAAACAAGCCTCAAAAAATGAAGAAAAGTGAGACGAACGGAGGCGTAATGAACCCAAAAACATACCTGTGGGCCTAAGTAACGGCGCCCCGCTTGTACGGTCTAATCGAGTGGGAATTGCCTCTACTCCGACTTCTGAATACACTACCGACGGATTCGACGGAAACAGATCGTCAAGTTACGGGCAGTACGCCAGGAAAACTTGAGGTATATAATGAAGTAGAAGTGAGGGGCTGTTTGAATCGTTCATTGTACATGATCCCGCGACGTAGGCAAAGGACAGAGCGAGAGTAAAGCAAACTGCAATAAAGATGGACAAGAGGACGTTACGGTGCACAGTATCATTTGCTCAGGCAGAAAGAGCGTCAAGAGTATCGCAACGATGTCACAGACCCAAAATTTTAAGAATTAACTCTCAAAATCGTCTGGACATCGTGGCGAGATCGATCTTTCACTGATCCTGCCTGAGGCGTTATGAAATGAGCTGTGATAGTTTTATGGCCGGACAGAGACGCCAAGAAAGAAAACTGAGACGGACAGATCGTCTAGGAGCCTGAATATGATGGGAATGATAATGAAGGATCGAAGAGAAGAGACGTCTTGCTAAAAATAGGATGTGAGAACCTGCTTACGAATTCGCTTGATCGCTGCCATCAACAGTGCCCACGACACCTCCCACGTCGACCAGCCAGGTCGACATTCTCATATGTCCTCTTCTACATGATCACAGTTTTCTACAGGACAGCCTATTGGTTCCTTGCACCCTCCTGAAACAGACTCTACGACAGACCAGGCCCAGTCTCTGCAAGCAACTTCCTCAACGTCGACGTGGTGATCTTTCTCTCGAATGCCGGTTCCAAGCCGGTTCTGCCAGGCGACAAGGAAAGGCAGCTCTAGCTCTGGTCAATGTGATTTGGCTTTTCCTTGGCCACCGAGTAGATATATGCGCGTGCCGGGCATTGGTTCCAAGCAGGTACCCTCTTTTCAAGGGTGATATGTCGGGTTCTTGACCCATGTTTGTAGCCCAATCTTACAGACGACGAGTCGGCTACTGTCGCTGGAAAAGATCTAGGAGGACGGGATTTTCCTGCAACCGTACAGCTCGAGCTTCACCTCCCAACAATCAAAGGTATGCTCTATCTGGATTCCGCATCTATTATAGCTAACCTCTTTCTAATCTGCTCTAGTTCTGCGTAGTGCAATCCGGGAGATGGACCACATTTCTTCCGTTCGATTCCTCCTGTACGTTTAGCCTTACTATCTTCCATCCTTGATCTTAATTTTGATGACACTGTACACAGATCTCTTGCCGACTTCTGTTCTTGTCGAGCAATCTAGCCCAGCTCTCTAGCTTATGTTGCGAATCCGTGCTCGGTTCTCTAGAATGACTATCGAGCGATGCATCTTCTCCTTTTCCCCCTTCTTCTTGCTGAATCTCACTTTCATCTCCAGTGTTCATCTTTGGCTATACGCAGCCGCGATAAAACTACACAACCCACCGCGGTCAAGATTCAAACTCTCCATCGCACCAGCACCACGGTGCAAGAAAGAGGGCGGAGAAGCTGGGGTTGAGGACTGAAGGGAAGGGCTGGGATAAGCGAGGCCGCGAGGTGTTCTAGGTTCGCTTTTCGTGCTCCTCTTCTGCCTCTCCGCCTCCCAGTTTTCCTTCTCGGGCGAGCATCGTCCCAACTTCCGATTTTCTACGTCCTCTGCCCGCAGAAGAAGACGTTTATATGGCCCTCTTCGTCGAATTATCCAACCGGATCTAAGGATGGATGACCTGAAGCCAGATCGCCTCGATTTTGTGCGTTTTGGATCCTCCTCGAAGGTTTTTCGTGCATATATGCGTGTTTTGGTTCACGATTTTACATTGTACTCGAGTATTCCGTGATCTTTTGATTCCTTTAAATCTGAACAGCTGGCGCGAATGCCGGAACCACTTCCCCGATATCCTGTGCACATCCAGCTCTTCTCGCCTTCGCGATGATATTTTTGTTTCAAAGCATTGTGGCTGGTATCCGACGTGGACGGCGGTTGAGTGGTTCTGCGTGGCGTTACTTTCAATTTCCCTTCCCTCTTTTTTATCCTACGCGTTTTGTCTGTGGTTCTCTGTGTTGGTGTTGTCCTTGCTCTCCTTTGTTCTTTTCTTTTCTACCATTCCCGATCTCTGTCTCTCATTTCAGGCGCTTCCCCTGATGCGACCGAGTAAGCGGCAATAGGTGCGTAGACTAGTGCCTCGATTTCCCATCCTCACTTATCGAAACGTATTTAGACTACAACTAGGCACATGACGCCTGTTAATCCCCGAGCGCTTTTTCTCTTTCTTTCTTGCTTTAGTTCATAGTGCACGTTTCGAGCTATCTCGATCACTCAGTCTCCTCTTCTCCCCGCTCACATTTTGCCCTACCCCCAAGGCCCTAATACCCTGCCCACTCCGACACCACGTCGTCTCTGATATAACACTGAGCGCCCATGTGAAGTCACTGAAGACTCGCATTGGTGTTCAGTTCGTAATTTCTTCTACGAGATGTGGTTTCTGGTCTCGCAGCCTTTCTCAGTCCCGTCTTGGTTTTTTCTTCTTCATTTGTATCTCGTCTCATCTGTCCGTTTCGCTCCAAATTTTCGCTCCACGCATTGGGAAACGATCTGAGCGAGAAACTTCCAAGGTGCGTTTCTCACTGTTTTATTCATTTCCGTCGCTCATTTGTCCTAGCATTTCGTCGGCGAGTATTTCCAGCTCGTTTATCGCTCGTTATTACTACCAATACCACCCATGTTCAGTGCTGCCACTTGACTCGTGTCGTAATATGATCGCATCGGTCCTGCCTCCATACCACCTGCATGGTCGGTCTGCTCTTTACTTATATTGCTCCTGGTGTACTCATAGAAATACGTTCCAGATGCGACGGATGGATGGCTTGGATTAAGGAATTCAATTATGTGCGTTTCCCCCCTGCGTCGGAGGTTTCGATCTTTCGTGAATTTCTCAACGTTTTCGTTTTCGCGCGGATATTGCTCCGACTTCCAAACAACGATGACAATCCCGGAACCACATTGTCGTTATTCGGCGCATGTAGAGTACAGCCCTTCTCGTTTTCGTAATTCCAGTTGCGCCACATTTGACGCTCTGGTTGTTGGGCCGTTCTTTTGTTGAGCTGTTTCGAGATGTGGTTCCGCGCCGAGTCACGCTTTTGGTTCTCCTACTCGCCATCGTATCCTTCGCGCTTTAATTTCCTTCGATCCCGAAGGCGGAGTAGAGTCGGCACTGTGTTTACTTCAATTGCTTTCGTCCCTGTCTACTATTCCTCTGTTTTTGACAGCACCTACACGTGTACCATTTTGTCCCGTCATATAACTTCGTTCGTGAATGCTAACTGCTGCTCTTCCTCCTTCCTCGTGGCTTCGCCTGACAACGACCATTTTGGTAGTTCGGTATCCTAGTA
Source organism: Galerina marginata (assembly GCA_023014335.1). Taxonomy (NCBI): domain Eukaryota; kingdom Fungi; phylum Basidiomycota; class Agaricomycetes; order Agaricales; family Galerinaceae; genus Galerina; species Galerina marginata. Next base: position 1,828,212 of record JAECYW010000015.1, on the reverse strand, counting down.
TCAGCAACATATCGCCCCTAAGTAAGTCCTCCCATAACTATTCATCCTGCCGTACCTCTAATCGTTAGTACGTCACTTCCCAGGTAATTACCACTGTCAGGTCCTAGGGTTAGGTCAAATCCTATCGACTTGGTCTTCTTCACGATGCGAGTTTGAGAAAAGAAAGAGGGAATCATAGAGAAGTTAATGCATGATATCTCGGCATTTCAGGCGTCGCCAAGTGGCAGGGAGTTGTCCACAACGTACTATAGGAGATCGTTTAAAAGACCTAGGAAAGAGTAACAATTAGTCTCACAATAGAAGAAATGGTGTATGTGCTTACGTTTGGAGAGGAAACTGGGAAACGACCGTTCAACGGTGCTTGCCTTGATAAAGCCCATTCGATAGCTATTGTACTAAAAATACTAAGGGGATTAAGACTGAATAAACCGCATGCTTAGAGTCGGGATAACTGACATCTCGGCTTCTAACGCATCGACTAGTGGCAGGGAGTCGTCCACCACATACTATAGAAGATCGTTCAAAACCTTGAAGAAAGAGTAACAATTGGCTTCGCAATAAAATAATGGCATACGTGCTTGGGTTTGGACGTGATGTTGGGAAGCTGCACTGGAACTGAAGAAACCACTAGAACAGAATCAACATAGCTCGCGATATTAGGGCAACAGAATGCCTACTGGGCGGAGTAAAGACAGGAAAGGTGGATTTCGTCGTATGAGCGGTTAAACCAACTTCGTGAGGCGATGGGGGACTTGAGGGATATATATGAAACAGCTAAAAAGATACCGAAGAATAGATTAGTATCGGTCCGCTTGCGTGATACAGGAAATGACGTGGAAGGGCAGGGGCGGCATTGGCGGATATTCGAAGAATTGGTCTGGTATAATTATGACGGTGACTTAACAGCAGGAAGGTCCGTAGGACGACTATTGAAACTCGGGTGAAAAGCTGACAAAAAAGCAAGTCAATGGATTATGGCGGGCACGACGGAAGAAAAATGGTAGACGCACCGGGGAGTAGGAAGATTAGTGGGCAGCGATTCGATAGCCCGAAATATGATAACACTAGTAATGGAAATATCTCGAAGGTTGAGCAAGGCATGCCTCAGAAATCGGGAGTTCAATGTACAAGCCTGAAATCAACTTGCCTGCTTTATCTGTTAGAATACAGCCGCCAGAACTGTCTGCCAGATGCGCATAGAAGTTAGGTTTCGGTGAAATTAACCAGTAGCAGTTGACCTGAAATATTTACACGTCAACCAGAGTAAGGTAAGGCCAGGCGACGTGCGGGGGGAAGAAGGTTGGCGCGAGAAGGTCGCTCTGGCCCAACACGACGGTCGAACGCTATCGAATGCACTCCTTGACAGATGTATTAGATCAAAGTAAAGCCTCAGAAAATGTAGGAAATATAAGCCGAAATGGAGGCGTAGGCAAGAAAGAACATACAAGTCTTAAAATAACCTGATAGAGCGGGAGTTGCTTCTACTCCTACTGTTGTATCCACTACCGTCGGGCTCCCAGGAACAAAGACGAACTGAATCGTTAAATTACGGGCGGGTTGCGAGAAAAGCAGGAGATTATGCAGGTAGAGGTGTGGGCTTGCGTGAATTGGTCGCGGTACAGTGAAAGAAAAGACGGTACGATGCACAGTGTCATTCGCTCACGCAGGAAAAGCGGGAAAGATCGGGTTCGTATTCATAACCACTACATCGCCGCAGGGCCGAATTTTAAGAACCAACTCTCAAAATCGTCTGGACATTGTGGCGAGATCGATCTTCCACTGATCCTGCGTGAAGCATATCCGATGAGCTGTAATAGTCGCAAAGCCACTGGGAGATTCCAAGGGAAAAATCTAAGATGGCCGGATCGTCTCAGAGTCTACTATGAAGGGGATGATGAAGGATCGAGGAGAAAGAACGACTTGCTAAAAATAGCGTGTGGGAAGTCGCTTACAAATTCGCTTGATCGCTGCCATCAACAGCGCCCACGATATATCCCACGTCGATCAACATTCTCATACGTCCTCTTCTACATTCTCACTGTTCTTTACAGGACAACCTACTGGTTCTTTGCCTCCCCCTGGAACAGATCCTTAGACAGTCACGTCTCAGCGGGCAATCCCTTCAGCGTCGATGAGCTGATCTTTCTCTCGAATTGCTGTTGCTTCTAGTCTATGAAGTGACGCCGGGCACCGACAAGGAAAGGCAGCTCTGGCTCGAGACCAGTGCCGGCTGGTTGTTCCTCGCTTTTCATTGGCTCTTGGCCCATCGTTCCTCTAATGTTCGTAGCCAAATCTTACAGGTGACGAGTCTGCTGTTGTCGCTGGAAAACATCTAAGAGGATGGGATCTCCCTGCCACCGTACGGCTTGAGCTGTACCCGGAACTATCAAGGGTACGCTCTATTTGGATTCTGCTTCTAATCAGCTCTGGTTCTGCGTAGTTTTTCAATCCGGCAAATGGACCACGTTTCTTCCGTTCGCTTCCTCCTGTACGTTTAGTCCTACTATCTTTCATCCTTGATCTTATTTTTGATGACACGGTACACAGATCTCTTGCCGACTTTTGTTCTTGTCGAGCAATCTAGCCCGGCTCTTTAGCTGATGTTGCGAATCCGTGCTCGGTTCTCTAGAATGACTATCGAGCGGTGCATCTTCTCCTTTTCCCCCTTCTTTTGCTGTATCTCACTTTCTTCTCCAGTGTACATCTTCGGATATACGCAGCCGCGATAAGACTACACGACCCGCCGTGGTCAAGATTCACACTCTCCATCGCATCAGCGTTACGGTGCAATAAGTATTAAGTGAAGTAGTGAAATTGGGCATGAGGACGGAAGGGGAGGGCTGGATTATGCGAGTCTGCGGGTGCGTTCTAGGTTCGCTTTTTTGTTTTCTGTTTCTACCTCTCCTCCTCCCTGTTTTCCTTCTCGCCGCTATAAGTTCTTAGGAGATCATTGTCCCTAGATGGCAGTGATTTTGTGCGTTTTTCGTTCCTCCTCGGAGGTTTTCGTGCATATATGCGTGTTTTTGTTCACGATTTTACCATGGATTCTGTGTTATCTTTCGATTACTTTAAATCCGAACAGCTGGCGCCAATCCCGGAACCACTCGATATCCTGGGCACTTCCAGCTCTTCTCGTCTTCGTGATGACATTTTCGTTTCAAAGCGCTGTGGCTGGTCTCAATTGCCGCCCTTGGGAGTTGGGTGGTTCCGCGTCGCGTTACTTTTCATTCAACTACCCCCTTTTTTGTCCTATGGATTTTGTCTGTGTTTCTCTGTGCTGGAGTTGTCCTCGCTCTCCTTTCTCCTTTTCTTCACTACCTTTCTCGATCTCTATTCTTTATTTCAGGCGCCGACCGCCTAAGGCGACCAAGTAAGTGGCAAATAGGTGCGTCGACTAGTGCCTCGGTCTCCCAATATCACTAATCCAACATATTTAGACCACATAGGAACATGACGCCTGCCAATCACCGAGCTCATTTTTTTCCCCTTCCTTGCTTCAGTCTCTGGTACTTCTTGCGAGTCGTCTTGACCACTCAGTCTCCTACTCTCCCAGCTACATTTTGCCGTACCCTCGTGTTAGTATTCCAAAGGCCCTGATACCTTGCCCACTCAGAAACCACGTCGTCTCTGATATAACACTGAGCGCCCATGTGAAGTCGCTGAAGACTCGCATTGGTGTTCAGTTCGTAACTTCTTCTACGAGACGTGGTTTCTGGTCTCGCAGCCTTTCTCGGTCCTGTCTTGGCTTTCTTCTTTTTATTTTGTATCTCGTCTCATTTGTGTGTATCGCTCCAAGTTTTCGTTCCACGCTTTGGGAAAAGGTCTGAGCGACAAGAATCCTAAGGTGCGTTTCTCACTCTGTTTTATTCATTTCCGTCGCTCATTCGTCTTAGCATTTCGTCGGGTGAGCATTCCCAGATCGCCTATGGTTCGTTATTACTAATGCCCCCCAGTTTTCAGCGCTGTGATATCGTGATCTGATCGCGTCGGTCCAGCCTCCATACTACCTGAATGGTCGGTCTGCTATTTACTTACATTGCTTCTGATGTACTCACGGAAATACAATTCCAGATGCCACGGATGTGTGGCTTGGATTAAGGAAGTCAATTATGTGCGTTCCTCCCTGCGTCGGAGGTTTCGATCTTTTGCGAATTGATCCACCGTTTCGTTTTCGTCCGGATATTCCTCCGACTTCCAAACAACGATGACAATCACGGAACCACATTGTCGTTATTCGGCGCATGTAGAGTACAGCCCTTCTCGTTTTCGTAATTCCAGTTGCCCTTCATTTGAGGCTCTGGTTGTTAGGCTTTTTTCCAATTAACCTGGGCCGAGATGTGGTTCCGTGCCCAGTCACGCTTTTGGTTCTCCTACTCGCCATCGTATGCTTCGCACTTCAATTTCTTTCCAGCCCGAAGATGGAGTGGATTCAGATTCAGCAAACTGTTTACTCCAATCGCTCTCGTCCCCGTCTAATATTCCTCTGTTTTTGACAGCACACTACACGTGTACCATTTTGTCCCGTCATATAACCTTCGTTCGTGAATGCTAACTGCTGGCTCTTCCTCCTTCCTCGTGGCTTCGCCTGACAACGACCATTTTGGTAGTTCGGTATCCTATCAGCAACATGTCGTTCCAAGGTAAGTCCTGCCATAATTATTCATCCTGTTCCGTGCCTCTAATCGTTAGTACGTCACTTCCCAGGTAATTACCACTGTCTGGTCTTAGGGCTAGGTCATACTCTATCAACTCGGTCTTCTTCGCGAAGCGAGTTTGAGAAAGGAAAGAAGGAAGTCCAGCGAAGTACGCCACAGGCCAAAATTCTAATAATCAACTCTCAAAATCGTCTGGACATCCGATACCGTGACGAGGTCAATCTTTCACTGACCGTGCGTGAAGAATATCGATGGGCTGTGGTATTCTTGAACTGAGACGGCCAGATCGGGGCTGCCATCAACAGCGCCTTCGACACCTCCCACGTTGATCAGCGCGGTGAACATTCTCATCTGTCCTTTTCTACGGCATTCTCACTGTTTCCTGCCGGACTGCCCACTTGCTCCTTACACCCTCTGGAACAGACCCTACGATAGACATGGTCCGTCCACCGACATGGCCCAGTCTCATCGGGAACCTCAAGCTCCTCAATGTCGACGTGTCGCTGATCTTTTTTTCGAATGTAGCAACCAGCTATTTTAAGCACGACGTCTTTCCTCTTCGAACCTTCTTCATCATCCCGTTCATATGTACGATCTGACCATCTCAGTGGCTGTTGTTCAAGGCCCGCAACGTGGCTTGAGCTGCGTCGCTGACTACCCAACGCACGTTTTGTCTGCCTCTATTATTATCGCCAAGATAACATACCTCCTGTTGTTAGTGCGCAGTATTTTTACATCCTCCCAGCGGTGATAGCTATGATTTAGGACAAGTGGCGCGGTTCTTCAGTTTGTCCCCTGCTCCTGTCAGTGTAAGTTTCATTCTACTTTTTTTCATCTTGGCCTGCGTCCTGATGGTACCGTTGTAGAACTCATCAAGTACTCACCTGTGTCGGCTGCTCCCCATTCGTATAACTAACTATCTCAGGATGCTAAATACATACCTACTTTCTCACAACATGTGCGTTCAACCTCTTCTTCTATTTTTCTCCCGTTCATTTTCGACGCCCTTACAGATCTTTTTCCAACTTTCACAGATTCCCATCGTTTAAAGTTTCGGTCCGTGCCTTATTTCTTCTTCGCTTCCTTCTTTTCAGTTCCCATTGTCTGTCGAGCATTCAATAGCGGATTGCTTTATCTAAGAGGTTCAATGAAACTTCGTGACGCGAGACTCTCTGACATCGTTGTGTGTGAGTGACCCGACCGAGTAAACCGACCACAAAAAGGTAATCGAGAGAGTCAACTTGAAGACTGACGAGACTTCGGGGTCTAATTTAGAGGACGAGTATTAGCATCTGATCTTAGTTAGCTTGTGATTCGATCGAACGATGATCAAAGGTGCACACAAACGCGGTGGACGTTAGTGACCGCTGGCCTCGACTATAATGCCGTATCGGGATTGTCTATCTGTGCTCTCTGTAAGTAGAAAGGTCAGAAGGTATAGATAAAGGCCGTAGATATCGGCGGCGGCGGATAGCCTTAGCCCTCAAGTGGGATGCTCTCGATGTTTACTTGCTGAATATAGACGCCCACAGTAAGAAGATCAGAAGGTGCTAATATTAGACTTTATTCGACCTTTCAGGTACCTACGAGCGAGCACATTCCCCCAACTAACCGTATTTGAGCCACTGAAACATGCCTCAACAGCTTCTCGTTATAAACATCTGTATAAATTTGGCAGAGAAGCTCACGGCGTCTGGGAGAAACCTTTGCTAATGGGAATATAAGAGTAAAATCGACAAACGTAAATCTATGAGCACCCTGGTTGGTGGAAATTGGGTATATCCAAAATTCACAGCAAGGCAAATTCGTAACCTGGGGCGCGTCAATTTATTTGTGCAAAATTACGCAAGGGTAACATAACCAAAAAGATTTGTGAATAAACTCTGCCGTTACCCACAACATAGAATGATTGAGGGAGTGTAGAGGGAATCGGATAAGAATTTGCCTTAACGTTTTCGCCCCCTTACCTGGATCCGTAGCTAATTATATACCACTTGGTCAAATTTGATTCCATCAGGTGGAAAATTAAATCTTGGCAATAGGGAAGACCAGTGGAAGGAACGGCTGTGATACAGGAGCAGCAGCTGTCAAATCGACTGCTGAGCCAGGTGATTTCTCTACAACTATTGCACAGGTTCTTATCCGCCCCTCCCTTTTTAAACTTTGTCACATTGAGACCCTCACCCCCATGCCTATTGAAAGGGTTTCAGCAAAGACATCCGAGACCGATGTCAGTGTGGAAAGCAGTGATAGGCGCCCACATGTCCCGATGCGGCGACTTAATTCCGAGACTTTGGTGCCACATCTCCGCCGCCACTGATGGGCTATGCCTGTTAATCAGCGCCCACACATTCTGTGTGTGCGGAATTTATGCTTTTGTCCCCTCTTATTCCCAAGGGTCGTTAGTAGCAGTCGTAATAATAAACACAGTCCAGTAAGCAATGTGCGATTTTCCTGATATGGTCCAACGGCCAAAGACCCGGTTCCTGAGAATATCACTATGCCCATGTGCGACGTTCCTTCGTGTATCACAATTTGCGGTTCTATAAAGCCCAACCTGCTTATAATGAGGGAAAATAGGAATTGTATGGTGCAACAAATTGAAGCACATTTTTTACACAGGGAAACCTGACCAGGTCATTCAAAAAGACTCAAGTTCTACGCAGGCGAAATTGTCGGTCAAATGTCGGTACGCATTTGTGCACAAGCTACATATTCAACCCACGCGTTGTGTAACTACTTTTAACTTGGGCTGTCTTATCCCTTTTCGATCCTCCAATTCGGTATTTAAGGTTCTTCATAGACATGAAACGACAGACTGGCCTGAGACAGGTGATGGTTTACATGTTTATGTACGACTGAGTAGCTCGCATCAGGTAACCTTATCCTGTGTCGATAATCCTAGGTCCACTATAAAGCAGGCATCAGAGTCGCCTCAGAGGACCCATCCCTATTTCACGACTGTTATGGAGCCCGTTATGTCTTACAAGCCAAAGTAAGAAAATCGATTATTATCCTCACCTGTTTTGATTTATTTCTATTTAGAAAAGAGATGACTCTCTACATTAAAATGTTGCTCGCATCGAACGACATTGGAGAGTGGTGGGGTCGAATTGCCCATTTGTTCTCGTGGATATTACTGCAAGGCTATGTCATCTTCCCGAGCACGTTCAACGCATACGATCTCGCCGATCTCAAGGTATCGCCGGGCGGGACGAGTCCCGCGAGTGAGATCAAGGGAGAGCTTTTCTATATAATCCGACACGTCCCACTGTGAGTACTTGTCTGATCACCGGACTCGCCATTTGTTTCTCTAAGAATTGCGGAGCGACTCATGGGTTTATCATTAGGTTCTGGCTCGCATGGGGCGCAGTTATCATCGGAGGCCTTGGAATGTTTGGGTGTTTGCTGAGATGGAGGCGAAACTACGTCTGGGGACTGAGAGAAGTCATCTCGTGAGTGATTTTGGCCGTGTCTCGAGACAAAAACGACACTGAAATGTTATTGACTCCCTAGACCAGGAATATATGCAGCGTCGACTGGTGTGGTAACCACAGTCGCTAACGTCTGGGGACCTCAGAAAGGTCATCTGACAGCTGCAAGTAAACTTACATTGTTTGTAACTGGAGGCGCCACTGTCATTTTCGTTCTTCTCTGGATTCTATACAAGCCAATCTTACTCAACGATGCAAAGAAGAAGCACATTGATGAGGCAGGATATCTCGCAGTGGGGAAATACGGCGAAGGACGTCAACAAGCGACTGAGTCGGTTGAAGGAGCAGGCACGAAGATTGCGGATGCCGTCACCGCCCAGTTCAGTTGATTTAGGTAGTACATGTAAATACCAGGATGTTATTTGAACCCAATTGCCATAATGAATATGTAAGGATATTTTATATAACTCTGTTCGCGGAATAGGGGAATAAGTCTGCAGTTCGAGGGCGAAATAAAGGCTTGTCGGAGTTGGTAGAATGGAGAATGACAGTAGATTTTTAAGCCTCATAAACTGATCGAGAATCACAGCCAGTAATTTGGAACGGCCGCAGGGAGTCGTCTGCCACATACTACAGAAGATCGTTTAGAACAACCCCGAGGGAGTAATAGTTAGCCTTACAATAGAAGAAATGGCGTATGTTGTCAGGAAATGATCGCCTTATCTTATCTTATCTCTTTTATTCCTCCTTTTAGAACTATGTCTTACTCTCGCAGTATATAGACTTCCGTCTCTCGTAGATACGTTTCTAGTCTTGCGCTGGTCTATTCACCGCTATATTATCTTTTCTGCCTTTTCCCTTGTGCGACGCTGACATTAGCGCAAGACTGGACCTAAACCGATCCCCTGTAACCCATATTGCACGGCCGAGACTTGAACTGTTGCTCGGAGCTCACTGCACAATCTGAAACACTATGTCCGACCACTCAAATCCAACTCTCATTGACGACGATGTACCAATGTCTTCAAATGGAGAGGCTCCCCAAAACCTCTTTTACCAGATGATGGCCGAGTCAAACTTCAGGCAAGAGCAATCCGTGATCCGACAAGAGCAATCCAGTCAACGGATGGAGGAGCTCCTTCTTGCGTTAACGCAGAATCGATATTCGGACCAGCCTCAGGTGCAGGCGAAAATCAAAGCTGCTAAACCGAAGAAATACGATGGAAAGCCTGACGAAGTTCGCAGCTTCTTACTCAGTCTTCGAGTCTTCTTCCTTGCCGACCCTAAGGCCTATGGTAACGATGACGATGCGAGAGTTAGGTTCACGATGACCTATTTGGAAGGGAATGCACAGAAGTGGCTCGATAATCTGATGGAAGGACTGGGTGCGGATGAATTGCCGTGGACGACGTGGGAGAGTTTCGAGAAAGATTTTAGAGGTCATTTCGAAACCTCGAACCGTCAAGATGATGCTCAGATCAAACTCGAGAAGGTTGTTCAAAATGACCGTGTCCCTATCGAAACCTTTTTCGAAGAAATCGAGGTCTATAGGCGCGATTCAGGGTACAACGATGCTGCATTAATCCGTGTCTTGAAGAAGAGTCTCACCCATCGCCTCCTCGAAGATATGTACACGGCTATTGGTACATCGGAACCTACGACATATGATAAGTGGAAGAAGCTCGCCATTGAAAAGGATCATCACCGCCGAAATTTGGAGGCCAACTTAGACAATCGTCGTCGAATTCAGCAACCTTCAATGGCGGTTAACCCCAATGTTAACAGAGGAAGTAACGACGGCGGTAATCGTGGCGGAACTCCAGGCAACAGAGGGGGATACGGAGGATGGAGCAATCGCGGAGGGTATAACGGAGGCCGTGGAGGATACGGAGGAGGATTTCGTGGAGGCTATAGTGGAGGTTACACAGGATATGGAGGAGGACCAACGAATGTGAGTGGAAGCGGAGGAGGATCGACGGCAAATAGTCAAGTTGGAGGAGGTCAACAAACATCAACCCAAGCACCTGCTTCCGGTACATTTGGAGGTGCCGGAGTACCTATGGAGATCGACCGAACCCGTGGAGGGGCAAAGGCTTTTCGATGCTACAATTGTGACGCTGAAGGGCATCTTGCGCGTAACTGTCCAGAGCCGAAACGTCCTCGCCAGCCCCCGCGTATGTTCGTGCGCACTATGTTCGATAATCTCTCCGACGACGATAAAAAGGGTTTACTCACCGAACTGGGTTTTCCTACCAACGAAGAGTGAAGGATTGTGTGCCCTCTTCGTCTACACAATGTATTAATACGAATGCGTCACCAACAATACACGATTCTACGATGCCATTTAAAGCCACACATTCAGAGAAGAATAGGAGAAAAGCGATGGTCGAAGACGTAGAGGATGAAGATGAAAAGTTGTTGAATGAAAAGGAGAAAGCTAGAGGAACAGGTATTCTCGAAGATAATTGCAACACAGATGATCGAGATAAAATGGAAGAGAAGAAGTCGGATGATGTAGAGAAGTCGAAATCACGAGTAGAACGAAAAGAGGAGGGTGAAGATGTAGACGATGCGAATGATGCAAACAATACGAGTGCGGCAGCCAAACTTTTACGACAATTGAAACAAATGAAGGACAAAGCTATCTATGCATTGAGGAAGTGGACGTCAAGCCGGCGGCAAGACGAAGTCACTGTATCCCTTTTCCAAGCTTTGATAACCGCTCCAATCAATGATGCTATTCGGACACTCGAAGATCTTCGACATCCGTTACGACACACCCTACGAGGAATGGGCAGTACCCAGGCCAATTCGACTATTATCCCAGCAATGCTTCAAACCGTCGATACCGCCATGAAATTCACAGTTGACTGCCTGCTTGATTGTGGGGCAACAGGTTGCTATATTGACGAGTCATTAGCGAGAGAACTAGGGTTGAATTTCGAAAAACTCGCACATCCGATTCCGGTTTACAACGTTGACCGAACCCTGAATGAGGGAGGCCCTATTCGATATGTTGTACCTCTACGTGTCAAGATCGGAGACCACGTCGAGTCGATAACGTTTGCCGTCACTAATACAGGTCCCAACAAAATTATTCTCGGTCACGCGTGGCTTCGAAAACACAACCCTAGCATTGACTGGACTCGAGCGAAAGTGCTGTTTGATCGTTGCCCACGAGAGTGTGGTTTGCCCCAAGTATGGAATGAGGATGAGAGTCTGATAGGAGCTATTGAGGAAGACAACGAGGAGACTGTCGAGGAAGAGGAAGAAACCTATGAGGATGAAGATATGGACACATTAGAAGAAGGAGAAAGACTGTTCGTCTTACCAGAAAGTGTTGAGTCCATTCGTGCGAGCTATACGATATCTCAACATCTCGCAGAGGAGAATGCACGTGTGAAGAAGTTGAAGGCAGACGCGACCGTTCCTGACAGATATGTCAAGGACTTCAGCCCCGTTTTCGAAAAGTCGACCTTTGATACATTGCCACCTCGACGGAAGTGGGACCATGCAATCGAACTCAAGGATGACAGTACACCGTTTACGAGCAAAATCTACCCGCTAGCTCGAGATGAACAACGACAATTAGATGAATTTATCGAAGAGCACTTACAGTCTGGTAGAATCCGACCATCGAAGAGCCCGATTGCGTCTCCGTTCTTCTTCGTCAAGAAGAAAGATGGAAGTCTCCGCCCTGTACAGGATTATCGTCGGTTGAACGCAGGAACAATAAAGAATCGATATCCCTTACCGCTTGTCTCTGAGATCATTGACAAATTACGAGGCGCACGGTATTTCACGAAGTTTGACATTCGATGGGGCTATAACAATATTAGACTTAAAGAAGGCGACGAGTGGAAGGCAGCGTTCATCACGAACCGTGGACTCTTCGAACCGCTAGTCATGTTCTTCGGCTTGACCAACTCCCCCGCAACCTTTCAAACGATGATGAATGAATTATTCTCCGGCCTAATCACACGAGGTGTTGTGATCGTGTATATGGACGACATCCTAATCTTCACAAAAACTTTAGAAGAACACCGCGCAGTTACGAAAGAAGTCTTACGAATCCTTGCCGATAACAATCTGTCACTGAAACCTGAGAAGTGCGAATGGGAGAAAACAAAGGTCGAATACCTTGGTATGGTAATCTCGGAGGATGGTGTGGAGATGGATACGGTGAAAGTAGAGGCGGTGCGTGATTGGCCAGAACCACAGAACAAGCGCGAGCTTCAGCAGTTCCTGGGTTTTGCGAACTACTATCGAAGATTCATTAGTCATTTCTCGACTATGAGTTGTCCCTTGCACCGACTTACCGGAAACCAACCGTGGAAGTGGGGAGGGGATGAGAGAAGAGCCTTTAAAGAACTCAAAATGGCCGTTACGACAGCACCCGTGCTAGCATTTCCCACCGACAAAGATCCCTATCGAGTGGAGGCTGACAGCTCCGGGTACGCGACAGGCGCAACGTTACTTCAACGCCAGAATAACGTGTGGAGACCAATCGCGTTCTTGTCGAAATCCTTGAGCAATGTCGAAAGAAACTACGAAATTCACGATCGAGAAATGTTAGCCATCATGCGTGCGCTCGAAGAATGGCGGCATCACTTACAAGGAGCGGAGCATACAGTCGAGATTCACACTGATCACAAAAATCTCCAGTACTTCACAACCGCCCAGAAATTGAACCGCCGCCAAGCTCGATGGTCGCTCGAGCTTGCAAATTACGATTTCGTATTGGTACATCGGCCTGGCCACACTATGGGAAGAGCGGATGCACTATCTAGGAGACCGGATCATGAGAAAGGGGAGGACGATAACGACGGTGTGGTATTGATTCAACCTCACCATTTACGAAGAGTGGATGTAGAAATTGAGGATGAGGGGAAAGAGTTAGTCGAGAAGATCCGACGCCATAAAGAAGTAGAGCGGGCAGTGCAGCTGAAGTTGCAGATGAAGGAGAAAGGCTGGGAGGAGCATGAGGGATTGATTTTGTGGGAGAATCGCGTATACGTACCACCGAACCGAACTCTTCGCGAAACGATCATCCGTTTACACCATGACGCCTATACCGCAGGTCATCCCGGGCGATACAAGACCGCTGAATTAATCCTACGGTCCTACTGGTGGCCACGCATTCACGTCGATGTTCGCCGATATGTTGAAAGCTGTGACCTCTGTCAACGAACGAAAGCTAAACGAAACAAACCACAAGGACTACTCTCACCAAATCTTATTCCCAAGTATCCCTGGCAGCGGATTTCCGTCGACCTAATAACTGAACTCCCCATGAGTTTAGGTTACGATGCAATCATGGTGGTAGTTGACAGACTCACCAAAATGATCCGCATAATCCCTACCTACACCTCCCTAACGTCTGAAGGTGCTGCGCGACTCTACAGAGACTTCGTCTGGAAGGATTTTGGACTACCTGAATCAGTTATCAGCGACCGAGGAACCATATTCGTGTCCAAGTTCATGGATGCACTGAATCACTTACTCGGTATCCAAACCAATGTCTCTACAGCCTATCATCCCCAAACCGATGGCCAAACCGAGCGCATTAACCAAGAGATCGAACAGTATTTGCGCATCTTCGTCAATTACCGACAAGACAATTGGGCCGAATGGCTATCTCTAGCAGAATTCAGCTACAACGACAAAGTCAACAAAAGTACTGGACATTCACCTTTTATGCTGAACTGGGGGAGAAATCCGCGAAAAGGAGTTGAAGCAAAGAGAGAATGTACGGTGGAAGCAGCGAGCGATTTCGTAAAGAGGATGGAAGAGCTGAGGAAGGAAGCAGAGGCGGCGTTAGAACGAGCAGCACGGGATATGAAAACACACTTCGACCGCAGTCATCAAGCGGCACCCGAATTCCACGAAGGCGATGAAGTTCTCCTCGAAGGCGAAAACCTAAAAACGAACCGCCCAACAAAAAAACTTGAACACCGACGTTTTGGACCATTCAAAGTAGAAAAGAAAATCGGACAGCGTGCTTACCGACTCAAACTGCCCTCGACATGGAAAGTCCACCCAGTTTTCCATGTATCCAAGCTTTTCCCATACTGCCGAGGAGATCGCCCACAAATAGAGCCGCCGCCGCCCGACCTTATAGATGGAGAGCCTGAACAAGAAGTGGAAGAGATTCTGAACGACCGGATCAGGAGGGGGAAGAAGCAGTATCTGGTGAAGTGGAAGGGTTTTCCGATGGAAGAGAACGAGTGGCTGACAGAGGAAGATCTCACGCATGCCAAACGAGTTTTGAACGAGTACAAAACTCGTCCTAAAGGAGGGGGTAATGTCAGGAAATGATCGCCTTATCTTATCTTATCTCTTTTATTCCTCCTTTTAGAACTATGTCTTACTCTCGCAGTATATAGACTTCCGTCTCTCGTAGATACGTTTCTAGTCTTGCGCTGGTCTATTCACCGCTATATTATCTTTTCTGCCTTTTCCCTTGTGCGACGCTGACATATGTGCTTGGGTTCCGAAACTGTGAAAATACAGTCGGGTTAGCTCGCTCTATTTAAAGAAGAGAATGCGTACTGGAATGAGAGAAGGTAGGGCGGATCTCGTCGTATTAGCGATTACACCGCTTTCTTGTAAAGGTTGGGTCACTCGAGGGACACATAACAGACGGCTAAAAAGATATTGCGGAAAAATTAGTACCGCTCGCGTCAAACGGGACGTAACGCACGTACCGTGGAAGGGGATATTCAAGGAGTTGCGTCCGGTATAGTCAGGACAGCGTCTTTGAAATCGAGCGTATTCAGATCGTTCTCCTGGATGTCCGACGATGCACAAACTGCACGGCTACAGCTGAGCCTTCATAAATAGCATAGAAAGACCATAATATATGACATTAGTATTCAGAAAAAGTATTTTTTCCTACTTCGAAAGACTGCAGGTCTGGTAAATATATGATGTTAGTTGATCATGCAGGTAGAGGCGAGGGGTTGCGTGAATTGTTCTCCTTACAGAATCCTGCGACACACACGATGGACAGAGTATGAGGAAAGCAAATCAGCGATCAAGATGGACAGGGAGAACGCCAATGTGCGCAGCGTCGTTCGCTCACGCAGGAGGAGGGTTAAATACACAACCTCAACGCCACAGTGCCAAGATTTTAAGTATAAACTCAAAAGCTCCTGGATGTCGTGGCGAAATCGATTTTTTCCTGATCCTGCGGGGAAAATATCCGATGAGCTGTGGTGGTTTTAAGGCCGAACAGAGACGCCAGGAGTGAAACTGAGATGTCCAGATCGTCTGGGGGCCATACGAAGGAACGATGATGGAAGGATTGATAGTTTGCTAAAAATATTGCAGCGTGTGGGAACCCGCTTACCAATTTATTTGATCACCGCCATCAACAACGTCCTCGACACCTCCCACGTCGACCAGCGCAGTCAACGTTCTCCTAGTTCCCCTCTACAGCTTTATCACTGTTTTCTGCTGGACTGCCCACTGGCTTTTTGCGCCCTCCTGAAACAGATCCTGCAACAGACGACGCCCAGTCTCATTGGGCAACCTGCCAGGCAGTGCCAGCCTCCTCAACGTCGACGTGGTGATCTTTCTCTCGAATGCCGTTCCTGCTGGTCGAGAAGGAAGGCAACTCTTGCTCAGGACCGGTGTCGTTTGGCTGTTTCTTGGCCACGGGGTGGATATATGCACGTTGATTCCAACCAGGTACTCGCTTTTTAGGGATGATAGGTAGTGCTTTTGACTCACGTTCATAGGCCAATCTTACAGATGACAAAGTCGCTGTTGTCGCTCGAATACCTCTAGAAAGCCGCGTTTTCCCTGCCACTGTACGGCATGGACTGTGCCCGCCATCCAAAGTACGCTCCTCTGCGTCTATCGCCAACATAGCTAGTCACACCACCTTCCGATAGGCTCTTGCCTTGGAGTAGTTTTTAAATCCGGAACACGGACCACATTTCTTCTGTCCAATTCCTCCTCCTGTACGTTTCGTCATACTTTAAACTCAATCATAATCTTTGTTTTGATGACGTCGTCCATAAAACTTATCTAGTGCTGCGTTTTTGTCCAGTTCTTTCACTTCCGTCATCATCGTCGTATCGCGATGGCTACTTGGATCGATGTGATAGCACCTTGCTAAACCCACAACTACTCTCGCAACAAGTGCACGATGACACGTTCTCTGGCTCAGGCTTCTTTACTGTCCTAAAACTCGTCGTGGTTGCCGTAAACGGGAGCTGTACCAAGGGGTACTTCGTTCTCCACTACTAAGGGATAAAAAAAACGTCTGACTCCGATTTTAGCCGTTCCTCTCTCTCTGAGCCAGCAAAAACCACCGCGACCACCTCGTGCGTCACCTTATTCATATTAAAACCTTGTCGTTTAACCCGTGATTGCAGCTCAATCTATGCCCTCCACGTCGAACCCACCATCGCCGTCCAAAAAAAAAGAGTCACCACGAATTCGCGGTCCACTGACTCCTCCAAGTCCTCCGCATAAAGCTGTACGTTTTCGAACGACCGAGGATAAAGCGAAAAAGAAGGATAGATTTTCTTTCCTCCCCCGTTCTGCATTCCTTACTTGATTAAATTTGGCCTGACTTTACTTCCTTTCAGGCCCTGCGATAGTGACGCTCCCTTCGTGGCATCATTGAGATAAACCAGCATGTCTCGTTTAATTTTTCCTCAAGGATCACCTGGCCTTCTCTAAGAGCACGTCGCTCTCGGGCAGTGTGCTACTCTTGATAAAGAACGTTATACCGTTGTCGGGGAGTTGTGTTTTTTCCTTTGGCTGTTTTTCGCGTCATTTCCATTCTTTCTTTCCTGAAAGAACGGCTAGTTCTCCTTTCTCGTTATCTCACCGTTATTTTCTCTGTTCCTTGGTGCTTTCTCTTAGGATCCTGAGCTTCGACGACCAAACATACGATACTTACTTGGCGTTCGGATGGTTTGCCATAAATCCTCCAAAACGGGAGAAGGACAGTTCAAGGTAGTCCGCATTTCCTCAGATTATGCTTCGCCGGATATGTGGCACCGCTTTCCTGTTGGTTAGTTGCGACTGTAGCTCGCATTTCAACTGTTGACGGATACGGGTTCGTCCTCATGTCCTTTCCAATTTCATTCTCGATATCGATCGCTTTGATTCGATTTTGGTTCCGTGCTCCGTCTTTGGATTGATACTTTCATTTTATCACCTGACATCGTCAACGAATTGTTGATTAATGATCTTTTTTTTCTTCCCTAGGAGGTCGTGTACGAGGGGGGGATACATCACATACTAGTCTACCCTTCAGTACTTTCTGTCATTTCATCACGCCGCCGTCGCCGTATGAGTGCCACCGCCCTCCTAGCGAGTAAAATACGAGCAGCCTACCTCTGCCATCAATCAACTGTGACTATTAAACCGTTTAAAAGAATATCCCGTTGTTGATGCTTAATTTCTTTCAACAGTTTTACGTAACTATCGCCAAATTTATATCTTCAGCCTTGTCTAGAAGTTTAAAAAAGATTTGTGAGTACCCGATTTGTTTCTCCAGCTGCCGAACGCTTCGCGTGTTGGGGCAGGCAAATTAGATACCAAAATGTACGTATGGAACCCACGTAAGTAAAGCGGATTCTGAATCACCAACAGACTTTCGAAGGTTCTGTGTAGCATAATGGAGCGCGCGTGCAGCATGTTCACCGCTTAAGGAATCCGAATCTTGGGTGAGATTCGAATAAAAATCCTCTGCGATCGTAGGTGCATATTTATCGTAGATCGACCACATCGTCGCCACCGCACCTCGATATCCGGCGGCCAACATTCCACCTGCAAGGTGTACGGCTTCTTCGGCTAGCTTCTCATCACCAGCACTCGTTTGACAGGCAGATAGGAAAGCAAGATCCACACCCACCAAACGTTGCTGAATAATGGATAAGAGCTCTAAACGTCCGTCGTAGAAAGCGAATCCGCTCTTGAGTGGTGTTTCGGGGTCTTGTATTGCGTGACAAGCAAGATGAATGCAGCTGTAGGTCTTCATATTTTCGACGCCACGATCGACCGTAGCTGCGGCACTGTCCAAACTGAAAACCTGTATACCACGAGACTTCAATTTTTCATTTACCACATGAGCTTCATCTGTCGTCCCGGGGATTCGTGGAAGGTGTGGGGCATCAGGTTGGCTAACAATAAAAAGTCCTGACTTCCGCTTTTCGACCGATGGGGAGGCCCTCAGAATGTTAGCAAGTGCTCGCACTGTCGGTGTATAGGAGGATATTGCGAATTCAGCCAGGGTCGATCCGATTTCTGGGCTTGATTTATTGTATGTACCTGCAGCATGTATTGGTAAAAATGCTAGAGGTCCAGTTGCACACCACCATATTCGTAATAAATCACTAGGCGGTTCCTTAAAAATATCGAAATGTTAATTTCACCGCAGAATATCCCGATTCACGAAAATACTTGCAAAGTAACCGATGCCGTTCAAAATGGGTTTCACAACAGAAGTCCATAATGCGGATAGAATTGAGGTGAGGGAAGAGTCTTCACAGCCTGCAATGCGCATTCCACGGGCAACTTCAGGTTTGGATCCTCGCATCCGAACTCCGGCGATCTGAAGATGAGTTCTCAACTCGTCTCTAAGAGTTTCTGCTTTTACATATGATAACTTGGGTAGGGGAATATGAAGAGGCTCAATGCCCGACCTAAGTGCAAGGGCGTCACACCGATCTTGATGTACATTGATGACAACCACAATGCCAGAACAAGGGAGGTTTTTAAGAGAATCTGAAGGCGATGGTGGTTTAAGGAAATCATCGATGTTGTAAATTTTGCTGCTTTGAACCTTTATGCGAAGCTGATCCCATTGCCGTGCAAGTTCAGCATGAGCCGCCTTTTTTGAATCCTCCTGTAAGGGCGGCATCAGACGCAAGTGAGCTCCTGCAATAGACTCGAGAAACTCCCCTCGAACTCCTGCATGTTCCAATGCCTGTGATACTTTCATGACTTCATCGGCCGTTGCAGGGTCATGCTCGCGGAGGGTTTCTAATGGCGTCCTGAGATCGTTCAGCTGATTCCAAACAATACAGCGGCCTTGCTCGAGCCATTCTAAAGCTAGAACAATTTCCTTGGAGGAAATTGCAAAGGCCACCGCATCTGCGGAAACTGACGAAATAGAAATGAGCTTACGGTGACGTTCTGCTATACTCTGTTCGAGACCAGCAGCACTGGATATAAGCGAAATGACAGTGCTGTGCGCTTCAAGCAATTGGGATGGGTCATGTTTTTGGCATTGTTTGACCCATTCTCTACCAGCATCAAGCCGTATTGCGGGGGGTAAGCAGGAAGAGCGTGAAGTGAGTGAATATGTAGAGATTGCCGATTGGATATCAGTGACCACGCCAGTGTGTTCAAATCGAGTGGAATACGAAAAAGCCAACGACCGGACAAAATGGGCTGCCAATACATCGCCTGCAGGCATTCTTTGAATTGCCTTCTGCTTCAACGATATTGCTTCAGAAATATCTGCAAGTTCTCCCGTATGTGAAAATCGATCTTCAAGTGCGTTGGCCAGGTTGACGAGACGCGTAGGCATATTCTCATCGCTTTCAGGAGTTAGCTGAATTAATTTTCGATGGAATAGTATCGCCTGGGAAAGGACAGCAAGATCTTCTGTCCAAATGAATCGATGTTGAAGTGTTTCGGCCAGGTCCGAAAGCCAAGAAGGCATATTCAGATGGTCCTCAGGCGTGAGTTCAATGACTTTCTGCTTGCATGATATTGCCTCGGAAATGTCCGCAAGGTCTCCTGTGTACGAGGATCGATATTGAAGTGCTGTTCCCAGCTCACTGTAACAATCACGTAGTAGGTCGTCGCTATCACTTTTGGGAGTGAGTTGGACAGCGTCCTTCAGAAATGATATTCCCTCGGAGATATCTTGAGGCTCTCCAGTCCGCGTGAAGCGACTTATAAATGAATTTCCCAGTTTTTGGAGATAGAAAGGCAAGGAACGTCCCTTTGTCGATGGAGTAAATTGAATTGCTTCCTTCTGCAACGATATCGCCTCAGAAATATCTTTGATTTCTCTGGATTGCGAGAAACAAGATTGAAGTGAGTCTCCGAGGCCAGAAAGATAAAAAGGCCTTTGCGGATGATCCTCTGGGATGAGCTGGAGAGCTTGCCGCTGGAGTGATATTACGTCAGAGATATCCACCAATTCGATAGTGAGTGAGAATTTTTGGCCGAGTCGAGCTGCTAAGTCAAAGTAATATCGATGCAAAGATGGGTCCCCGCCAGGAACGAGTTGAAGTGCTTTCTTCAGCAATGCTGTTACCTCGGATATTATACCTACACTGGCAACACTTCTGGTGCGCGTGAACCGATCCAGGAGTGCCTCCCCTATGTCAAAGAAATAATAGGCAATAGATGGATTTCCTCCGGGCGTGAGCTGTATGGCTTGCTGTAGGAATGATGTTGTCTCAGATAGATCTGTGAGCTCTCCAGTAAATTCGAAGCGCCATCGGAGGGAGGCTGCTAGTCCGGTCAGGTAAATACCCATGTCTTCATGGCCTTCGGGAGTCATTTGAATTGCTTTCCGCTGCAGTTGTATTGCCTCTGTAATATCTGAAGAATCTTTGAGGCAGTTAAAACGATGTCTGAGCGAAACCCCGGCGCGGTGAAGATGCATGGCTAATTTAGGATGGTCTGTGCATTTTGCTCCCGTATTATCAGTCACGACCATTTGATCGACGTTTTCCATAACGGCTTGCGGTGTGAGTTGAAGAGCAAACCTATTGGCCGTGACACAGTCATCGATGAGCTCCTTGCTTCTACCCCTCTCCAGACATTCCATAAAATAAGTCCCGCATGCATCCATGTGACTTCCCCTGCCCTAGCCCCAGTAAGATTCACAATCGTCTATTAGCGTGTTGGGTGAGAGGGCTTGAACGACTTACAACTGTACAATTTTGTCATACTTCCACTTGCCTGACAAGATCCTTTCAAATGCTAGAGTTTCGACTCTGCCTGTCGCGTTGTCAAGGACTTCTACGTCAATTTGTGCCATTTTCGAACTGGGATGGTTGGTTGCATCTGAAATACATTCCACGGCGAGATCTAAAGCCAGGTTGAGCATACATAACTATCAAAAAATTTGGTAACTTTACCTGTCATGTAGTATATACTGCGCAAACGATATGGTATTTCTGAGCGAAATATGTTCTAAATGGCTACGTACTCTTGAACCTCCGACCTGCTATTGGGCATCGGTGGTGAATTTGAAATGTAAGGTAAATCCTGCAGAGGCGATGTGCTAAGCCTACGTGAATCACTGTTAACTATTCTTCGTCTATGCTAAAGATTAAGGGGCACCTTTCTTCCATGTTTTCTGAATCTTCCATCGTTCAAGTAAAATGCTGCGCTGTTGGTACTGCAAATTGCGAAGCAGGTATCCTTGCAAGCGCTCTAAGACAAAAGAAATGGGGTGTGTTCTGTTGAAGCCGACCTTATATATAACACGCCTACTTGGATTCAGGTATCGCTTTTCGGCGCGAGGCTGTGGGATATGCGAGTCGCACAGCCTGATCGTGCACACTGTAAATGCACAGCACAAGTTTGGTTTGATTAATCCAAGGCAAATTTAAACTACAATGCTTCCACCCCGGATCTGTAGAGAAACGCGAATCGGCTTTTTGAAGCACAGCTAGATTGACCTCTGCCTAGAAGTGCAAAATGCCTTGGACCGTGAACGGAAGTTGACCGAGAAGCGCGATCAAAGCCGGGCCGGGTTTCCATCCAATCGGATCGTTCTCCAAATGTTACGCGTCCGCGTGTGATTTTTTCTTCCCACCGCTCTCCTTCCTCATCGATCATTTCCTAACCCGTCGTTTGCTCCTTGTTTGACACCGTAAACATCGACAAAAAGAATGAGTCGGCGCTAGCTCAGTTCTCACAGAGCGCCAGGCTGTGGTGGAACCGAGCGCCAAAGTCAAGCCCGTAAACAACGTCGACTTCGACACGACCAATTATGACAGACCGGCATTGGAACAATGGTTTTGTGGCTGCGATGAAACAGCTGGGAATGCTTAAGGTCGGAAGGTGGTGCGTACGCTCAAGTATTTGACCATTTCACATTCACTAACTCGTCCACGCGCCTTGCTAGGATTTCTACCCAGATATTGTCGAGAGCGCGAAACTGTAAGACGCCCTTCTCCCTTTCGCCTCTCGTTCATAGAACCTTGGTCATGGCATCTGCCAGGTTCTAGCTGGGCCTGTACACCGCCGGACGTCTATGGTGGCTCTAGCATAGCCTACCCAACTGCCGCCCCCAGCTTTCGTCATTCAATTCTCGTGTTCGTTGACCCCTCTGTTCCCGGTGGCTTGACCTCTCGGCTTTGTTGAAGCTGCTTATGATCTCAAACAGGACAGGGTGCTCTATTTGTGGGTAAATCAGGAAGGTTGTTCAGAGTCTAGGCTGGTAGAGTACACAAGCAACACGGAGAAACGGAAAGGAGGGTCACAAGTATGTATTGTACGATTGTCGCTCCTGCGACCATTTCATGCGCCAATGCTTTCTCTTCTACTCAGAAAGGAAGCCATGCCGCAGGGTCGCTCCGGGCCTCTCACTCAACGCGAACAGTCCTTTAAGAGAGGCCCAACCTGTACGTCTTCTCCTTCCCCTTTCACCTCGTATATTAATTTATTCCTCACAGGTATTTGAGGGTGTCCTGGCCACCATTACCACCCAGGCTCATTCTTGCGCTTTCTCCGCCAACGATCTCGGTGAACGCGAGTTCAAACTTCGAAGTTGGCCGTCGCCGTGCCACCTTACTCACAACCACCCCTGTTAGGTACTGCGCTGGGAGCCGCAGAGATCGCCAGAAACACTGCAAAAAGATCGCAGGATAACGGCTTTGTCCTTTCGCCATCAAGGAATTGTGATCTAAATCGATATTGTTCCTTCTTCTGGCTGACGCGTTCGCTGAATGAGTTGGAAAAGCGAAATCAGGCACGTATGTGTAAGTTTACTTTGGCGACTATTTCGCGCACTGACTCATGCACACCTTTCTTAGGAACTTTCTAACAGAACCGCTCAAGAAGGGTTTCCTGGTGAGGATTGAGACCGAGAACTTGAATGAAGGAGAGTTTGAAGCGCTAACAAGTTGAAAAGATGATGCAGTTCCAGCGGGTGAGGAGTTGCTGGGTATTGCGTTACGGCGCATCGATAAAGTTGGTTCGAACAATTTTAATCTCCTTTATTACTGATCTCCTAGTACTGTGTGCCCACGTGTATAAATTCAATTTGTGTTGCAAGTGTGCGATCTAGCAATTGGCTGGAACGGTCGATGTCGTTGCATTTATAGCTAGGCTTCCATCGCTATTTCATGTTGGGGATGGCTGATGACGTCCACTGTTTGTATGTATGTCGGTGAGGCACAAAAATAAGAGATATTCTCATTCTACAGTGTAAGCATTCAAATTAGAAACTGCAGCTGGACAGCTGTGGGGCGTCGGGGAGAATTCAAGCGGTTTCGGATTCACCTACATTATTTATGGCACATTTTTCTGCAGCGCGCACCAAGTTCGGAAAGCCTTCTTTCCCAAAATAATTGGCATTTGCTCGTTTTACAACTACTCTAGATTGCGCAGCCGTGGAGCACCTAGAGATCATCAACTGATTTATCAAAGGAGCCTATAAAAGTGAGATAAATGACCGCACCTTAAGATTCCCACCTCTAGATTCAGGCCTCACCGCTTCCATTCATACACAGCCCAACCAATGGCCGCTATACCAAACCCGACAACGACAATTCTTGTAGATGACAGTAATCCCAACATTCAGTATGGTCCTGGTTGGGTAAACAACACCAGTTCCCTTCCGCAAGTAGACCCGAGCTACCCCATGTATGGCACTTTACACGAAACGATTAATACGAGTGAACTGAAATTCACTTTCTCTGGTATACCTCGATTTTGATAAGCGGGCGGCATTTAATATTAATTTCCCACAGGGTATGTGGTCAAGTTCCAGAAGGCGCTACACCACTGGTGTCCTCGCAACCAAGTTTGTGGAATTGTTCTGTGGATGATGTCGAAATTGAAACCGTCTATGTCCACGATGATATCACCCTTAACGAATCCCTCTGCTGCTCGTTGGTTGGACTAGAAGCTCAAGTTCAACACGAGATCCATATCTCGACGTCCGGCTCTCAAGATCGCCCAATATTGTTTGACTATCTAACTTATGAAACGTCTACTGCCGTGCCTACTGCCGATCTTTTATTCGATCCGCATAATCCAATGTTTAACTATTCAGACGGCTGGGAACGGCAAGATTTTACCAACTTCTCCTCCGTGCCCATTATCACTACCCAAGCCGGGGCCAACTTCACTTTTGGTTTTTATGGTGCGTTCTTCTCGAATAGGGAGACTGTAATTAATCCTGGTTCCTTAGGGAGTTCTGTACTTTGGTTTGGGCTATACAACACGACTTTTGCGGGGTATAATCCGAGCAAATTTTCATTTACAGTCGATAACTACGATGGAATGGAACAATTACTCGAACCTGGAATAGCCCAGAGGCTGGATGGCAGAATCGAAGGACAATCCCTGCTTTTCCAAACATTTTCCTTGCCTCGCGGTCAGCATATATTAAGGGTTTCATATGAAGGCAAATTTACCGGGATAGCCTCGAGCACTATTCCTCTTTCTCTAACCAGTTTGGTGGTCCAAAACGGCACAGCAAACCAGAACATGTCCGTGACTTCATCACCAACTGTTCTTCCAACGTCATCAACGACATCACCGACACTAAATAAAACAACGACGGAAACTCGGAGGGCACACCTAGCAATAGTGCTTGGATGCTCAAGCACTGCAGTCTTGGTGCTCCTTATTCTTGGTATTTTCTGCACGCGTCGCAGAATGAAGAAACGGAATGGGGCTTCCGCGGGAGGCAGCACATCCAGCCTCGAGCCGTTCAATCACGACTCGACATCCGCCCCGGCTGGTACCCGTCGAAAAGGTCAACACTACTCCGAATTACAGGAGCAACCTATTGCCGAACCTGCTGGAGTGGATGCTCCTCCATCATATAGCATTGCCACATGACTCTTGGTTCAATAACATTGTAGCATTATCTGATCAGCGGAATACTTTTGTGACGAGAGCGAGGGTAGACACGCACCAAGAATATGAGGGCAGCGGGCGGCAAGCCTTATACCAATTTATTTATTGTCATCGAGCGCGTGATCTGGAAGCGAAGGAACAATGAGATCAAGATGAACAGGGAGGACGCTATGGTGAACAGCGTAGTTCGCTCACGCAGAAAAACATCAAATACTGTATATCGCCACTGATATTGCGCTTTCACTGATCATGCGTGAAGCGTATCCGATAACCTCAAGGCCATACAGAGACGCCAGGAAATAACCTGAGACGGCCAGTACATAAGAGGCGATGATGATGAAGGTTCGAGGAGAAAAGACATGTGCTAAAATTAGCTGCTGATGTAAAATTGCTTACAAAATCGCTTGATCGCCGCCATCAACAACGCTCACGTCACCTCCCACGTCGGCCAGGTCCCCCTCAACAACATTACCAATTTGTCCTGCCGGACTGCCTATATATCTGAATACTGGCCCTTCGCATTCTCTGGAACAGATTCTAGACACAGTCCGTCCACCGACAACACGTAGTCTCAGCGACGGGCAACCTCCACAATGTCGACGAGCTGGTCGTTCTCTCGAATGTCGTTACTGCTAGTCTATGAAGCGACGCAGGGCTGCTCGTGGGCTACCGGCTGGACATATGCACGTGCATGGCTCTAGAAAACCTCCAGAAAAACGCGATTTTGCGCATGCGAGACCCCTTTGTAGATCTCCTGCCGACTTCAGGAGGTACTCCTGGGCGTATTCGTCAGGTATTCTGGCGAATCCTGTAGCTAATAACCCGAGGTTTCGAATCGACCTCATTTCTTCAGGGTAAGTCTCGAGCAATGTTTTCCTTTCTCTTCCATCTCACTTTGATCGCCAGCTTTTATCTTTGGTGAAACCCAGTCTCAACGAAACAAAGCAACTCGCTTGCCCAGCGTTCAATATTCCCTCATCGCCGTTCTTCACCTTGTGACTGACTTCAACTTGAAGTCATGACTTTGAAGTGGTTTACGCACGTTCCTGGCCTGATCCAGAGCCCGAACAGCAGATTCCATCCGTACTCGGGCAGCTGAGGGGCTAGTAAGTACACTCGTCACTCGTGGTGATGAATCTGACGTTGAAGTCGTCAAAATGGTGTCCAAGGTAGTGAACACATGTTGGTGCAACAGGTTGGCATATGGGAGGCCAGGCATAATTTTCTACGTTGTAATCTAATATCCTCCGTCATACGACCTTATCCATCAAGAATCGCTCCACCTGTGGCCTTCACTTAGTACCAAACTTACCGCAATCAGAGGACTAAATGTAGGACCTTGACTTCCCGCAGCGAATGGCTCGAACCGCGTCACCAACTACACAACGTACGCTTTGTCCACTTTTATTGTTATTCCCAAAATAACTTACCTCCTCCTGCTAGTACCGAATTTTCTACCTCCTCCCCGCTGTGACAATTATGATTTAGGATACTTACATAGCGCGGTTCCACCGTTTGATCCCTCTTGTAAGTTTCATCTTACATTCTTTACCCTTGGCCATCTTTTTTATGATACCGTTTGTAGAGCTCAGCAAGTCCTTTCTTACAAGTCAGAAGTTCGATCTCTTCTTTCATTTTTCTCCCTCTCATTATACGTCTTCATAGATCTTAACGGGAACACCATCCACACGATCTGCACTACACCCAACGTCGGCTACTTGATTAGAAGCCAACGGCTTAAAGCCATCAACACCGCTTCCCTCAGTCCTCATCTTACTCCCGAATCCTCCTCGATCGGCAGCGTAAACCTAAACGACGGCAATGAATTCCCGCCAGCTAAGCTCAGAGAGAACACATTGGTGGAATCAGGCGCCAAATTCAAGCGTGTGAGCGACGAATTATGCAACTTCTTTAAGAACTACGACGTCCTCGCGCCTTCATAAGATTTCTGACATTTTCGTGCGAGTGGGATCCCTGGCAGCAGCAAGGCTGTTGTCTGTCGACTCAATTTTATCCGACCCGCCTTTATCTGCTTTTCAAGAGTAAGTAATTTCAGTTAAGTTGTTTTTGAACAATTTTACAGGCAGATGAGATTGGTTAGTACGTCATTTCATTGGGGAGGCCTGATGACGCCCACTGTTGGTAAGTATGTCGTTTCGGCATGAAAATAAGACAATATTCTCATGTACTTCAAGTGTACAGTGACGGGACGGAAGATTGTAAGCATTCAAAATTAGAAACTGTCACTAGAAGCAGCTGAACAGGTGTGGGGCCGCAGGGTGAATTCAAGCGGTTTCAGATTCAACTACATTTAGAGCATAATTCTCTGCAGACCGCACCAAGTTCGTCCAGCCTCCTGATTCCTTTCCGAAAATAAGTGGTAATCGCTCGTTTTACAATTGCAACAAGATCGCGCAGCCGTTGGGTATGGAAAGCCGGAGCACCATGCTCTAAAGTCGTAGCCAAACAGTCCATATAAGGTGAATTCACATAGGCTCGTGATGCAAGGGGTTGCATGGGATGGCAGGACCTCGAACACCACCACAGCCTAGTATTTCAGCCAAGTCTTTCGCGTTTCTCTGGTGGAAACAATTAAATAGGGAAGCACTTGTAAAATGATACTAAAATTCAGCAATTCTATTTAATAACCCAGCTTTTGCCCAAGCGACTAATATTATACGAAACTTGACATACCACTCCTCCAACGCTTTGGGATGTCCTCAGTACAAAATTTGTGACGGTCATACAACTCATAGAAAATATGATCCATATTGTATCAACCGCTGTGAGAAGTGTGTCAGTAAGCTTGCCCGAAGGGAAGGCAGCTAATTTAATTCGTGCTGAGGGCGGCTAATTCATGCTGCAGGTCATGACCAGGCGACCAGTATTATACAGGACCTGATATATAGGCTACTTGACACTATTAGAAGGCTCTGAATAAATTTTTTAGACCATCGGACCTCTTGAAGTGATGGTATTCTGTGGTATGATGTTGGAAACCTGTGAGAAGTGGGCTATTGCCAGTGAATTTGCCTAGGGCGGCTAATTCATGCTACAGGTCATGCCCATGCAACCAGTATTATACAGGACTTGGTATATAGACTCCTTGACACTATTAGAAGGCTCTGAATAAAATTTTTAGACCATCAGACCTCTTGAATGACTTCATTCCATGTGTATAATGTCGGAAACCCGTGAGAAGTGGGCTATTGAATTTGCCTAGGGCGGCTAATTCATGCCACAGGTCATGCCCATGCGACCAGTATTATTAGTGTTTTGAAGTCCGGTTGCAAGACTGGAAAAAGACCGCAACCAAACCGGACCAGGACCGCAAAAGACCGGACCAGCAGTCCGGTCTTTGGATAATTGAGAATGAAAGACCGGAAAAAGACCGGTCTTTGAAGACCGGTTTTCGGTCCTAAGACCGGTCCGAACCGGTAGTTTTGTAGGCCTTATTTTTTCCTTTAAAACGCACTATGTATCATAATTTTAGACAAAGTTCTCGCTGAGAAATAAAAAAAACCATTTTGAAACTCCCAAAAGTGTAGGAAATAGAGAATATTTCCGTAGAATCACCAGTTCTCAACGAAATTTAACGTTCTTGGACTCGTTTTAAAGATATATATGATCTCTACAAATTATACTGATACATATATGCAAAATAATGATGATAATGTGTCGAAAAACCGGTTGGGACCGGTTGGCAACCGGTTAAGACCAGGACCGGTCCAGGACCGCAAAAAACCGACGAGGACCGGTCCTAATCGGTCCAGTCCGGTTTTTTGACCATTTGGAAATTTTTAGGACCGGTTGCGGTCCCGGTCCTTGCCAAAAACGCGAAAAAACCGGACTGGACCGGACTTCAAAACACTAAGTATTATACAGGACCTGATATATAGGCTACTTAACACTATTAGAAGGCTCTGAATAAAATTTTTAGACCATCGGACCTCTTGAAGTGATGGTATTCTGTGTGTATGATGTCGGAAACCCGTGAGAAGTGGGCTATTGAATTTGCCTAGGGCGGCTAATTCATGCTACAGGTCATGCCCATGCAACCAGTATTATACAGGACTTGGTATATAGACTCCTTGACACTATTAGAAGGCTCTGAACAAATTTTTTAGACCATCGGAACTCTTGAATGACGGCATTCCATGTGTATAATGTCGGAAACCATGAGACTCGGGATGTAGGTTACTGACTTTGCCTGAGGGAGACTATTTGAGCTAGGCAACCAGTATTATACAGAACTCGGTTGATATACTTCTAAGTGCTACTAGAAGACCGGAACTAAGCTTCTGTGATCATCCGAGAGCCCAGGGTGAGTATATTTGTATATTCTTGCATTGATTCGCACTGCTGAAGCAGCAAGCCTGAGCACACTATGATTAAAAGCATGAATCTGCTTGAGGGACGGTATATCTTAAGCTACCAATCGTGTTTTTCCTCTGAGTCTAACATATCCTCCTCATCCTCTGAAAAGACAAGACCTGGCCCTTCAGATTCGAGCTCACATGGCTCAAAATCACCGTCCTCCTCCAGCTCATCCAGCCTTCCCGCTAATTCGGTATCTGTTAGGCGTCTCATTAAAGATATAGATCAAGAGATTGATATTAAACTACTTACCAAGTCCTCGACCCTCATTTACGCCACCGAGATATTGAAAACCATCATTTGATTCGAAGAGATCACGGCCCTCAATCAAAGAATACGGAACGTCGGGCGTGCAATCCAGTAAGCTTTCTGAAATTTGCCATTCGTCCACAGCATCTATATAGTCCTGATGTGCATTACCGCTGGCTGACTCCTGATCTGTGTTGCCGCTATCGCTATCAGGGTCAGAAGTCGCAATAGATTGAACTCTTTGAAGAACTTCGCGGTAGACGTGCCAAATATTTGCAGAATTCAGAGCTGGCTTCCCAATTTGCATATATGCCTCGCCAGCATACTGCGCAAAAATTGGCGGAACAAGCTCAAAGACAGGGTCTGATGATGGAGCGAATTTCTCTCGAACATACTGGAAAGCTTCTGGCTGAACCTTGACCTTTGAGCAAGTTAACATTAGCGTTGAGTTTCGAAACGTCTACTCATTCTCGCTTACCTTAAAGTCCAGGCAGCCGTAACGATCTGGCGAGTTAAATATATCGTTAGGAGGTCCATGGGGTAGTACTTTATTGCGATCTGCTCGCTTCCAGGTGTTGTTGACTCTGAGCACATAGGCGTTAATTTCCACTTGAAGCCATGGAATAAATAGCCAACGAAAGACAAGGCTGAGATCACCAGGTTAATAACAATCTCTTCTCTGGATAGCATATGGACTCACACGTCAAGAGGTCGCGTAGTATCATACCACCCAGCTGTAACACCTTCTTGAAGAATCGCTTCGAAACCCGGTGTGAAGCGGCGCCGAAACTGGGACCAAGCAATTTCTGGCTTGACGTTCTTCTTACTTCGCATCCATCGGTGTTGAACTGTCCCTTCCAGACGGGGATCATGCCACTGTCGTAAAATGCTCTGGGCGTTTGCAATGCCATAGTTTTCGGAGCCCAGGTCACTTTGTGTGATCAGCGGAATGTCTAGGCCCGAGGTGTAAGTCAGTATTAGTCTCAGTAAAGTGGCATTTGAGAGTTTAAATAAAATACGGATCTATGACTCACATCCAAAGTCTTCGGCCCAATCCAAGTAATATGAAAGCACGAGTTTTGGGTTGTTGTTGTTATGCCAAATCCTGAGCCAATGAACTACACCACAAAATGGGTCTTCACCAACATGAAGCGCCAGGCCGAATCGCTTCCATTTGTCATGCTGGTCAACGGCAATCAAATCATTGATGCCAGCTGCCCAAAAGCGACGCCTTTTGAGCCTCCGAGCCTTCCTTTGCTTGACCAAATCGGATTCATAAATTCCAAAGTACTCAACCAGGAGGCTTCTGTAAGGATTTCAGAATTTGCCAATAGTGAACGATGGTATATAACCTACCGTTCAACAGACTTGCCCCGTTCATGAAAGAGAAGAGATATCATGTCTTTAAGACCTGCCAGAGGGAAGAGCTTCCTGAGTGCCTGAACATCCTCGTGGATATTCTCCAGTGTGTTATGCGATCGTCTTGACCGTTCTAAACCAAGTTGCTGACGAATTTTACGAAAAGAGTTGAGACTAAAAAACCACAGCTCAATTAAGAGTGTAGAAATCAAAAGCGAAAGCATACCCAAGGCCGTATTTATCAGTATCAATATGATCCTCCACAAGAATCCTGACAATTTCCTTGTCATTTTTGCGCATGTTCCATAAACGGCGCATGTGTGGCTCTATATCTTCAATTGGAGCTGCGTTTAGGGAACCATCAATAATAAGAGCATTTGGTAAATAATGAATGCACTTACGAAGGGGCTTATGCTGATTGGGCATTCTTCACAGATGCTTTGCAATGAGGTCGAGGAAAGATTCTGGTGGCAACAAAGAAACGAAACGAGCAGGCTGCAATGGCACATCACCGGTTATTTGTCCCGCTCTCCAACCAAAAATCAAGTGCAATTCTGATTATTAATCAGTTCGTTCCATGAAGTCTCTTTCAGGCTCTCCTCCCTCTCCTTTGTTCTAGCATTTACGCTATGCCCCTTCAATTCACAGAAAATGCGGTGGCAACTCGTGCAGTCCCATGCGAAAGGCTGACGTGCGGAAAGGTCATCAGGCCTGGAGAGCCTCGTATCGCCAAAGAAGACGTCACAAATCATATAAAATATGTCTGTTTATCCTGCTCAGAGTATTACGATGAAAAGGAAGCCGCTGCAAAGTTGGTAAATGCCACTCACACCAGTACGTCACAACTCTTTATCAGCTGGTTTTTCTTCTCATAAAATTGCCTGGAATTTGCTTTCAGAGATGCGAAAAACTGGGACAGACACTCGCTTTCCAGTCCCCCCTCTCGATTTCCCGACCATGCGCCAGAACGTAAATGAGTCGCAAAGACAAGGTTTTTGCATACCTAATTATACACTTATTATCTTATCTTTACATAACCGATTAGGAGGACACGCTCCAGGCGGGCGCATGACAGCCATGCCAGCCCCAACAGTCTCGCAGCAGCGGTATCCTCCCGTCACAGGATACTCTGCAAGCCATAGCGAGCATAGTCATCAAACAGCATTATGGTCCCAGCGCTCTTTCAAAGGCCTCAATGCAAATCAGATTGGGATGGTGAAGATTAATATTTATGCTTACGCACCCACGTTTAATGCCAAAGGGCAACCGTGTATCGTTGATGTGAGTGATTAGTATTTGATGATTTTAAGAAATCTTACATTGTATAAAGGGTATAAAGGAAGGTTTAGGGTCAGTCCGGCAACCATAATCCAGCTCGCATTTTCATTTTGATGGCAGCTGGATTATTCTCACAACCCTACGCGTGATCCAGGATCATAACGCCACGTCGCATCAATTTCCCGTCCCCCTCCGCCGTTTCCCCGGACCCGTGTCGGGCTTGTTGTTGGCAACATCGAGCAAATCCCGACACTGTCCCTTCGTCGAAAGCCGTGGCGCGCTTCGTTATTCATATCTGATATATACA
Source organism: Galerina marginata (assembly GCA_023014335.1). Lineage (NCBI taxonomy): Eukaryota > Fungi > Basidiomycota > Agaricomycetes > Agaricales > Galerinaceae > Galerina > Galerina marginata. The sequence continues at coordinate 1,795,465 of JAECYW010000015.1, read as the reverse complement.
ATATTACATTTTGTTCTATCTAAGTTGGCTTTATTATGTATGAATAGCAGCTCACCCATGCCAGAGATAACGAGCAGACGACGACGAGCAGCCCCCGCCGGACGTCGGTGAGGTGTGCGAAAACCTCGACCAGACCTGAATCCGTCACATTCTACAGTCGCGGACAGACAAAGTCGACAAAAAATATCAAACTTCACCAAATTCCCCGAAAATAGGCGCAATCGACGCGGATTGATGAGACGGTTCCAACGATACCAATTTCATCAAATTTTATCGAGCCGTTCCCTTATAAATGTCCAAATAAGGGTTTAGGGCCTTCAAAAATTGGCCGGATCGTGGGAATTGCTCCAAAAATAATGAAAAATAGCGCAATCGATTGCTTTTGATGAGCGGAGAATGATCCCATAGAAATTGGGAGCTTCTATCGAGCCGTTTTAGCTAAATAAATTCAAAAAAACTGACCTAAAATAGAAATTGATCGGTAATCAGGGTCCGCTCGGTGCCTACCGGAGACCCTTAACTTTCTTTGGGAGTGCGTTCATCAGCAAAACCACCATTTACAGGTGATCAAGGGCGCCACCAACGCGGTGGAAATCATTTTCAAAAATTTAACTTGTCATGAGCCAGTTCAAGGTAATTTTGGTCACCCAGGACCCTGAATTGGGTCTATAAATGTCGAAATTTTTGGCCAAAAATTTGGCCGAACACATCCGCTCGTGGGAAAAACTTCGGAGGTGTGTTTTTCGACGTATTTCGTTGAGCTGATCAAGATTCTGAAAAAATTATACCAAAATTTTGCCTGGGAGCCGAGATACCAGAGTTGTCGACTTTGTCTGTCCGCGACTGTAAAACGGAAATTACCCACCTACCCGTTTGGGGGCTGTGAGAATAATCCAGCTGCCATCAAAATGAAAATGCGAGCTGGATTATGGTTGCCGGACTGACCCTTACGTGTCAGTTCGGATATTACTGCTCGCGCTCTTTGCAGGTTAATCCGCGAGACCTTACACTTGCCTCTTCTTGAATACTGTGGCCCAGTTTCGGTCGAAATTAGCGACATGGTTGTTCGAGAAGCTTCAAATGGAGGCTGGATAAGACTTGATCCTCAATCCGACGACTCCTACTTTGCTAATACATTTCTCAAACCCCACCCACGCAAAAAAGAAGGCGGCCTTATCTTTTCTGTTCCGGCAAATATGAAGCCACCCGTTTTTGGCCTGGTTTTCAACCCTAATGTCTGGAAGAAAATTGAAGACTTTAAAGATGCTGAGGTTCGTTCTAAAAGCCTCTCACTTTCATTTCTAAATTCTTGCAGATCTACGATGGCCACTCTCACTCAGCAGACAATACTACACGCTCTACACCTGCTGCCACGCTTCCAGGCGGACACGGCCTCCGTTTGAAACGAAAGGCCATACCTAGTGTCGGTAACTTGAACAAGGTTGCTCGAAAGGACTCTCAGCGTAAAATAACACTGTCTGTTGCTGGCGACTCGGATGCTGCTCCTGATGGAGAAGATAGTGATGATGACATTGTCCTGAAGAGTGCAGATGCAAGCAGTGATGATGGCGATGGGAGTAAGTCAGACAACGGGGACAAGGACAGCGGCCCAGATGCAGAAGAAAAGGAGGATATAAACCAAGTTCGGTCTACTACCACCATTGCAACCGTGACAAGGGAGCGTGTAACCAATCCAAAGGTTTTGATGGTGCGCCAGGTTGCTGCTACAGTCTCAAAATTCCCTACCCCACTTCTCCAAATGGACTTCGAGGCCATACGCCAGGGTTTCATTGAAGGAGGGGTCAAGTCAACCGATAAAAACTCAAAAAGCAGTACGTTGTTGAACCATGATATAAGTATCATAATTTAAGTATACTTACCTAACTCTCAGGTCCTTACGTGTTCGAGCAAATCAACTTCCATGATCTTCCACAACCCACATTTGCGGACCTGATCGCAGAACCTACAAAACTTCGGCAAGATATGCTGGGTCCAGATGCAGAGATCTTTGAAGCCCAAATTCGGTACGATCCACGACCAGAAGAATATCTTGGGGTCGGTTCATTCAAAACTACCATGCTTGCTCGGTTGACCTTCAAAAGTTCAATGCATTTTCCCTATACTGGATTGGGTATGATGGTTCAACAATCTTCCAACCGGAACGAAAAAGGACGGAGCATGTCCGTAGCGCTCAAACGTCCATATAGGGAGAAGCGTGGCACCCGCGGTGGAATAGCCAGGTTGGCTTATGCCGAAGAAGAGCTCGCAATCTTTGAGGAGTGCAAGCTCCTTGTCTGGGCCAACTCCCTTTTGAAGGTTGCGTATGATTTTATGTCCCACTTTATGGTTCTGCACCCCTCTCAAAACCCTCCACCATTCAAAATTCTGGAATTCCGATTTGTTGCTGCTGGAATGGCCATCGCACAAAAACCTCTTGATAATGCAGGCCTGTCACCAACCACCAATCGCGCTGCATACCTGCTCGAAGAAGTCCTGCCAGGGGTGAAGACAGACTTTGTCAAATACTTGCATAATGCAAGCACGGTGCTGCACGGTCTCTGACCTCTCGCCTGATGACCCCGATTATCAGCATGCTGAATTTCTGATGTTCATTCAGCACGTTCAGTATGTCATTACAGGAGGTGTAGCTTATGTCTCAGACTTCCAAGGTGCAGTTCCAAGTTGTTTATCCGTCTCAGCTTCTCACCGTTGCTTCAGGAGTAGGAACCTGTCTCACCGATCCACAGATTTTGACCTCACCGTATGTTCAATGTTATTCATACTCCACATTCAAGCTGACATATTAATTAGACAACTTGGAAATGATCTCTTCGGCGATGGGAATCTTGGTGAAGCGTTCAATCAATTTCCCATTCAGCACAGATGCAACGAGTACTGTCAATGGTTCGAACTTGAAAGCCCATCTGAAATTGCGAAAAAAGGAGAATCTGCAGCTGGCACAAAGAAGTCAAAGGGCAAGAAACGGCTCCTACCCGCTGCATATGACTCCGACGAAGAGTGATGTTTCGGTGACTCTTAGTTTCATGACCTCTTAATTTGTGTCTCTCTTCATTCTAATGTTATCGTTAGAAAATAATAATAGACGTAGGTCGTATAGCATAGGAATCCCGCTTTTTGTTTAGATCTGAAGTCGTATAAGTATAACCTTACACCCGTGACCCAGCTCATTGAATATTAGGTCCTGTTTAACTTTACTTTCATTGAGAACATCTTCAACAAAAAATTGATAGAAACAGATCTTTCAATTCTTTCAATGTACACTACTTCTTCTTTGTGTACTGGCGCTTTTTCCGAACATAACTTACGTCTTTTCTCTCCCTTGTTACCCTTGAGGAAGAGGTAGATGGTTCCCCAATATCTGGTTGTGGCATGCTTTCGAGTATGAGAGCCTTGTCTGCCGATATATGTCTCGTTTTCTTCTTTTTTCGTGGAGCTTGCAATTTGATTTCTGGGCTGGATGATGTGTCTGATAGTGCGTCAGATGATGAAATATAGTCCGTAGAAATTTGGGAAATGGTTGAAACCGATGGAGAAGATGGAACATCCAATTTGGGATCATCACTCAGCACATCACCACCAGATGAAGATGCGTTGTGACTATTCCATCTTGGAACTGGGAAGCTATCAGAGTCTGATGATTGAGAGTTTTCTTCAGCTGGGGTGTTTCCGGCAGATGATATACAATCAGGGCCAGGCATCTCAGCTGGCGAAGGTGACCGCTGGCGCTTCTGTGAAGAGAAGTAGCCAAGGCGGAACTTGCTGCTTCCAATCAAGGATGGCTGCGATAGGATCTGCTCCCGAGTTGCCCGCACTGCAGAAGCCCTAATAACGTGAGGTGTCAGCTCTATTAAAATTGCAAAAAAATGGGTGCCACCTTTTTTCCCTGTGTGTTGTACGAATCACAATACCGTTTCCGCAATACTCAAGCGGACCGACAGCAACATCTTTTTGACTGTTCACAATTGTCTTGAAAAGCATATCTTCTCTCTTCTTTCCTGTGATTTCTTGCACAGGTGGGTCCCTGTAATATACATAAGCCATATCCCTTGGAAGTTGGAGAGTATATGAACGTACGGTGTTGTATTCTCATCTGCAAAGCAGTTATCCGGAAATGCTCTCGTCAGAGACCACACCTGCTTATGGTCATTTATTCGATATGTTAATGAACCCTTGATTTTCCTTCGACCAGAATCTTCACCGGAAAACAAAGTGTCATATTGTCCAAGGTGTGTTTTGCGACCGATTGCTCCTAGAAATAATATTAACTGTCAGATACATGAACAATAATGAAAACTGTATCAACCGCACCCGATTCTCGATAGAAAGCAGTTAGCGGATCATCGGTATCTGGAACAGATCCACCAAGTGCCTTCCATTGCTCCTCGCCGAATATTAAATGGCCAAGATTTATTACTTTGGACGTATCTGTGAGAGCGACTTGGATAAGATCTGGCTCAAAGACATCAGGCCATCCAGTGATTGAGTTCCTGTACCAGATTTCAGATTCACTGTGCTGATCAAAGACCTCCTATAATGTGACTCAGTAAGCGGAACGGTCTTGCGAAAACAAGCTCACGTTATACTTGTCCAAAAATTCTGCCATTCGTGTTGTAATTTTGGCCTTATTTTTTCCATATATATGAAGCCAAGTCGAATATCTTTCCCGCTGTTCACGAGTAGGAGCAATAATGCCATCAACCATTGCTGATTTCAGAAGCACCCTATGAAGGAACGATTAGATCACATGGATGAATATTATCTCTGGAATTTTACGGTAGTTCGTGATGCGACTTGTGAGCATAGGCCCAGAACGCTTCGCAAAACCTTGCAGTCCGAGATGGACAATCAAACAACTCTTTCTCAGTTAGAAACAGCGAAAGACCTGTACGTTAAGAACATCTTAGTAAGTCAAACAGAATCATCGAAGAAACTAAGACATACCTGCATCAAAAAACAGCTCGCAAACCGTGTAGATCCCGACTCCACCAAACACAAATCTTCCGTATTTCCGAATCACCTCGCAAGCATAAGCCGATCGGGCCAGACCCGAACGTCTTCGAATCCATTCTGTGACCTCAGCCAAAAATTGGCGATATGAGGAGTAAACATCAACTGGTGGCGAAGGCAATTCACTTTCAGCTTCAACCCACAAAGGCTAGAAACCGAAACCGATCAGTTAATCCACTAGGCATCAGATGAACATATTACGATACCTGAATAAGCTGGTCAATCGATAGAAATGCCACGACGTAGTCGTTGAACTCGAATGCAAGGGCAATGCGATATCCGCGGGTAGCTGTTGGTGTTTGCCTGACAACATTGTCCCAAGTGGATCTGTTGAAGCATTGCACAGAGGTGTGCGTAAGGTATGCGAGCTATGGAGTAAAATAAGCAAGCAAAGAAAGATCTGGTAGGTACAGTGCTTGTGGCTGACCTGAAAGTGGAGAGCGCCAAGATTTAATATAATAGCCCTTGCTGTTGTTCGTACATCTTGCCATTCCAGCTGATTGATGGAGGGAGGATTCGGATTATTTCTGCCCTTTTTCCACATTGGAGGCCAAAGAGAGCCTTGTTTGCCAGCATTTCCTCGCTTCTCGTTAGAGCTATGATCAAGTTTAAGAACAAAGTCTGTCTTTTTAGGCTTCTTCGCCTTCCCATAAGTTTTGTCGGTCCAAAGCCCAAGAACATGGAGATCAAAACCTTTCTGTTGACAGTATTGAAGGAACCACAAGAGAAAGAGAAAGTGAGCTAGGCATTCGCGATATTCAGGCATATACAGTAGCAAAGAGAGGAAGACAGATGAGGATAGCGATGGCAAGATTTGAGGATGATACTGGCGCACGCAAACAACGTGTATGACTGCCGACAAAGCTATTTCCGGACATTACATCACATTGGGCAGTTCACACGGGCTGCATAGGCAATGCAGACAAGATTTCTCGATCCCAAGACATCCGACGGTCGTAATTTTTTGTGGCAGCCTTCTAATAGTAGTATTTAATTCGTATGTTAAATTTTGTATAATACTGGTTGACTGAGCATGAGGTATGTTACGAATTAGTCGCGCAGCGGAAGATTCCCACGGGGCAAATATGTCGGTGCAAACACAATATCCTCATTCCAAAGCACCTGACGGTCATAATTTCTACATGTATCTTGTCTAATAGTGTTTTGTTACCCATCAACTTAGCTTGGTATAATACCGGTCCATTGGAGATGCGCTATGCTACAAATTAGCTACACAGCAGGAGTTTGCTCATGGTTTGGGCCACATTTGGCAATGCACAACTGCCGCCGAAAGTCGTTCCGGGGTGTCCTGGGTCTCTACTGACGGTAACTCATCGTCTAAGCTGGGTATCACCTTATATGGACTGTTTGGCTACAACTTTAGAGCATGGTGCTCCGGCTTTCCATAGTTGGGCACTTAGAGATCATCAACTGATTTATCAGAGGAACATATAAAGGCGCGATAAATGACCACAGCTTACGTTTCCCACCTCCAGTTTCAGTCCACGCCGCGCCGTTGAGACAGCGCAACCCATGGCCGCTATACCAAGCCCGACGACCACAGTCCTTGTAGATGACAGTAACCCCAAAATTCAGTATGGTCCCGGCTGGGTAAACAGCCTGAGTTCACTCCCGCCAACATCCTTCGATTACCCTATGTATGGCACTTTGCACGAGACGACTAATACGACTGACTTGAAATTCTCTTTTTCTGGTATTCCCAATATTTTGATAACCGTAGCTGCATTGAATATTAATGTGTAATCTGTCACAGGTTCCAGCATAACTGCTTGTGGCCAAGTTCCAGGAGGCGCTACACTGGAGGATGGAAATTTGTGGCATTGTTTTATGGATGATGTCCGAGTTTTAACCGTCTCTGGTGATGGTGGCGATGGTATCTGCTGCTCGCTGAAGGAACTACCAGAAGGTCAAGTTCAGCACGAGATCCATATTTCAGTCAACGCCTCGGAAGGTCGCCCAATATTGTTCGACTATCTAACTTACGAAACGTCTATCCCTGTGCCTGCTGCCGATCTTCTGCTCAATTCCAACTACCCAATGTTTAACTTTTCAGACGGTTGGGAACGGCAAGATCCCACTAACTTCCCTTCTGCACCCCGTGTCACGACTCAAGTCGGGGCGGATTTTACATTCGAGTTTAATGGTGCGTTGTTCATGAATCGGGAGACCGTAGTTAATCTTGGTTCTTTAGGTAGTGCAATACTTTGGTTTGGGCTTTACAACAATACCTTTGCAGAGTACAGTCCGAGCCAATTTTCAGTTTCCGTCGATAATGAGGAACCAGGGCCTTATTATTCCCTTGGGCCACTGGTAAGTCAGAACTTGAATGGCAGTTTTGAAAGACAATCCCTCCTCTTTGGAACGCCTGCCTATCCTCGTGGTCGCCATATATTAAAAGTTGTTTATAAAGGCCTTTCGGACCCCGGGGGCAAGCCTATTCCTCTTTCTCTAACCAGTTTAGTGGTCCGAAACACCACAACAAACCCGAACATGTCCGCGACGCCAACACCGACAATTCTTACTACGCCATCAACAACACTTACGACATCACCGACCATAAATGCTACGACGACAGGAAAACGGAGTTCAAATATAGCAATAGTTGTTGGATGTTCAAGCACTGCAGTCGTCTTGGTGCTCCTTATTCTTGGTATCTTCTGCATGCGTCGCAGAATGAAGAAACGGAAGCGGGCGTCCGTGGGAAGCAGCACATCCAGCCTCGAGCCGTTCAATCATGACTCGGCATCCGCTCCAGCTGGTACCCGTCAAAAAAGTCATCTCATCTTCGAAGTACAGGAGCAACCTATTTTTGAGCTTGCTGGAGCGGAGGCTCCACCATCGTATGACACAGGGTTACAGGACTCTCGGTTCATTACAGAGCCAATAGGGATAGCGTTGTAGGAGGGCTTCCACCTCCTTTGGCTTCGACTATTAGCGCGGCGTCGTAGGTAGTATAGTTTACTTAGTGTTGGCTTACAATCCCCGCTCCTTTGTTCGCAAGCTGCGATACCGATGTTCATTATCTTTTTTGTGAGTGTTGCTCATGGTTATAGTGTAGCTTGATTCTGCCCTTACCTTCTTACCTACCGTATTTCGTGCCGTTCGTATTCTTACCTTATCTTGTGTACCGTTCTGAACATTACTCCTTACTTATACGCGGAGCGATAACAGTGTGTGACCGAAAGCCTCTAAATAAAAACTTAAAGCATGGCCACATGCAGCATCGCTGTGCCAGGGAAATCCTAGCTAGATTGCTGGGTTTACATAAACAACTCCACACGCCTAAGCTGGAAGTCGAAGGAACTGAACAGTCATCGCGCTTCACGGCGAATACAATTAGAAAGCATGACAGAATCAAAATAGGTAGTGATGTAATCGTATTTTAAGAACAATTTCTGTGCACTATCGAAGCGGCAATCCTTGTAAATGAAAGTACTCCCAACATTCTGGGAAAAACGATGGTATAATTATATTTTTGTGCCTCGCCGATTCCTCTTGTTGGTTTTCAATGACCCCATCCGGCTCTGAAGGAGCTTCCGATGGAAGATTAATCAGAACCGCGTCTGAGAAACACCTGGTGCTCTACGTTCGTTTTGTTGGAGATGCAGGTATTTAGATTCGTTCGAAACCTCTTTCCTGTCGATAAGGTTTTCGCCGCCGAACCTCGCTGAATAAACAAGAAAATTGGATAAATTATACTATGATTTAATTTGTCTACACCGGACATTTCATCAAGGCGGATAGGATAAGCATGTCCCTAAAATGTTATCGTCCCAGATTTGTCACCCATGGCCAAGGGCTATTCTAGTTATAATTGCGCAGCCGGCGTGCGAGTCAGGCAGCTTGAAACGCCCGAGATGGACGATATAATATTATTATCGACCGTTTTCTCACCCTGAGGGAGGTGAACACTTATCCAATGTACTTGTCATTTAGAAAATTAACGGACTGTTCCAGGCAAAAAAACGCGTCCTCTGAACTTCGTACAAGGAATAACGCTCCTAATTTTAGGATCATGAAAAATCTTTAATTAACTCAAGTCAACGTGATTAATTAACAGGACACACTCACACTACTCGTGCGTGCCGATACTCGAGCTCGGTATTTTGGCATTTCTAACAAATTGAGATGCTAAAGTAATATAAGAAGGCTTGGAAGTCGCCCTTTCCCCCCCATCCCTCTTGTTTAGAAAGGGTCTACTCAGAAACCCTGCCCCGTTATGAAGACTACCGCTCTCGTTATCGTGGCTTTGGTTGCTATCGTCATGGCTGCTCCAACCCCACGCGATGAGGAAGGGACTAACACGGTTCGCCGAAAACCGGGTCACACCTGTGGTACCGTGACATCCGTACCTGATTGAACCGTGTCACGGATTTGTGCCGGAACCGTGGATACCACGGATATATCCGCTGTTTTGACCTATCGTAAAACTGTATCGAGAACAGCACCTGGAGCAGTATTATTACATTTAAGAGCATCTTAATTAATATTGGATCTGTTTAAAGCTCATTTTGACCCCTGGAGGCAAGTTTTAGCAAGAGTCAAGGGGGGTAGAATTTATTATCAATTTAAGCGAATTTAAATCGATTTTTTAACCTATTTACTTTGTAAATTATTGCAAGGTCTACTCTAAACGGCCTAAAAAAGAGAATTATGCCTCTATATATATATTCAAAGTATTGTACAGCGTATTTAGGCACATACAACTAGTTTATCTCATTCAAACGCTGCTTTACGAGCTGTTTGATCAAAATGTGTGGGTTAAACCGCGGTTAACCGGTATCCGAACGGTATCCGTATCCGTATTAGGCAAATCCGCGGTTCGGATAACGGATCGGTCCGGTGATATCCATGTTAGTCCCTACGATGAGGTAAACCCAAAGGAAGGAGCGCCTGAAGCAAAGGTATGCCATAAATTACCCCACTGTCATTCCATGCAAGTTACGTTGGCTAAGCATAGCTAATTTAGCCTGAACCCGATGTTCCTTGTCTATTTTTCCCGAAGTCAACGTTGTGTGTACCTTGGGTGGGTCGTAATCATAATACTTACTTCCTTTGGTGCTCAACTAACCGACCATAAATTTTGAAACGATAATATGAATTTAGGATGCTTCATTGTGGCACTCGAGCTGTACACGCACTTTAGTAGTCGTCATAGTTCTGAACTTCTTGTTTTCTGAACCCGCCGTTATTCAAACCCAAAAATACATATAAAGTCGTTGATACTAACTCCAAAGTCGCTGTCTTCCAAAGTGCCCAAGAAAGCAGCTTTAGGTTGACGGGATTTCGGCGTTTGCCGAACCCTATATCACCGCGCTTTTTTTGTTTTCATCCCATCAAAACTTATCGATGTCCGATGTCCCTGCTCGCCGTTTCCTCCTCGTTCGATATCGTAAACGTTGACGACAGCAATGATCGTTCGCTATCTTAGCAATAGGTGTCATGAGGAGGAACCGGTGAACGACGACTCTAACAGTGACCTGGCCGCCAACAAAGAAAGTTTAGGGCCACGATGAATCGGCGGGGAATGTTTGAGGGCGGTAGGCGGTATGTGGGCTCCGTTATGTCTTAATTATGCACCTGCTTCGCGAACTAAATCATCCTTACGCCTTCCTTGAACTTCTGACTAGACGCTGTCGAGATGAGAACGCGAAACCATGTGAGTCATCGTTTCTCCTCGGTCACAGAACCTTGCTCATACTTATCCCAGGTTCTAGCTGGGCTTGTACACCACCGAACCTCCATGATAGCTCTAGCGGGCCTCTCCTGTCTTCCCACCACCATCGCCCTCAACCTTCGTTGTTCGTAACTCTGCGTTTGGGGACCTTTCGGCGGTCGTTAAAGCTGCTTTTGACCTTCAAAGGGAAGGGGTGCATTGCTCGGTGGCAGCGCTGAAAGGTGGTTCCAGTCTTAGGCGGCAGCAAGTACGAGCAACGCGGAGAAACAAAATGTCTGGTGGCTTTTGATGTCATTCCTTACGCTAACGCATTCTGCCCCCTCCTCAGCATGAAAGGCGGTACTAGCATCGCTCGAGGGATCTCACTCGCAAGGCGAACCTGTATGCCTCCTCCTTCCCTCTTTCCCGTTCGTACATTAGCCTTTTTTGCGCGTTCTAGCTCTGGCCACCACCACCACCCCTGACCATCCTCGCGCTTTCTCCGCCGACGATCTCGCTCAATGCTGGTATGAATTCGGACCCTGGCCTTCGCCCTGCCACCTCACCTGCCACCACTCCTGCACTTCCCCTGGACGCTCTCGCTTCCCGCCGCGAAATCCGTAGGAAACGTTGCGAGAAGATCGAAAGACCCTCACGCTCCTTTCACTGTTGGCTTCACCGCCCAAGAACCGTGATGTCGAATGATGTCTCATCTGGCTGACATGTTTGGTGGTTGAAGCGGAAAGGCAGAGTGATGGATATGCGGTACGTATGTGTGTGCTACATTGGCGACAGTTCTGACTTATCCTTAGCCTTTCTAGGAAAAGAGGACGAACTCAACGTCCCAATCCGACTGCATATATGTTATCAATTCCCGTGCAGTGCATCTGCCTAGCTTGACTTGGGGTGGCTTAACCACGAACACCTAGATCAAACACGTAAGCCTCGTCTTCCCCTTATTTTTTTGCGTAAAACGTTGTTCAGCGACTTACTACAGCATCAAGTAGGTGCTGAATAACACAATCGCCTTCATTTTCTCTCCTTTTTCGTCGCTCCAGCCCCCGCTTACTTCGCCAGTTGTGACACCATAGTTATGATCGCGAAGCAATCCAGAGCCCGTAACGCTCCTTAACCTGAAGCCTCCACACCAAAAGTAAGCATCATTTTGCCAATCCGTCCATTTTTTTTCATTAAAACCTGTCGTCACTTCAGCACGCTATGAGCTAAGACGCTATTCGTGCGCAAAGGGATTGGCTACCGACATAAGAAAGCAAGGTAAGACGATCAAATTTCCGGCTCGAATGAGATAAACGAGACGTCTAATGCTAGCGTTAAATTTAGCTGTTCTTTCCGAATCGACCCGGAGCGAGAAAGGACTTTCCTTGTCCCCTCGTGCGCCTCTGTATCAAACGTTGAAAGCCTCCAGTATTCTTGGTTGAGCAGCGGTATTGCTTGATTCCAGCCGGTCAACACTGTTCGTGATGCAGCGATCATCGCCTGCTGAGTGCTCTGTACATGTCGAGCTTGCCTTGCCTATGACGTCACGCGCCGTCTTTTCACTATTCGCACAGTCTAAGGCAACCGCCCCTTCACCCGTTGCAGCGACGAAGGAGATATCGGGATCGGGATCAGTGATGGGTCCGCCGACGGCACAGCAGTCGTATTCGTCCCGCGAGCCCCGTGATTTGAGCATGGAACATTGGAAGAAATCCAAACCACCGTCGCCCACACCCTCGCTGTGACTTCTATCGAACGAATCTCACTAGCTGCCCCGCCTGTGCCGCCTTCCTTTTCCGTCAACGTCGGTGTCCTCGACCAGTCAGTCTTATTCAGTGCTTGAGCACGCATCACTCGCATTCTAACTCCATTGCAGATATGTACACTTAGAGTCCATTTCGCTCCTAGAGCGAAGTCTTCGCCGAACGTCAAGTAAGGCCCCGTCCACACCAACAGCAAGTGGGTGTTCGAGTGGGATACTGGGGTCCGCTCATCCCTTTCCATCGTGAACCTGCCTCGCTCACTCCAAGTTGTTGGGCGTTGAGTGTCACATTAACGGTCTAGAAATTCGGAGAGTATGTAGAGCTGGGTCACGGCTTCTCGTAAGCCTTTCTTTTTGTAAAGCGTGAAGTTTGGTTCTCGATACCGATGCTCTTTTTGCCAGTGTTCGCTCATAGTTTATCCATGGTTATCGGCTGCCACTACTGCTCTTGCCTACCTTGCTCATGTTTCTTTTTTGTTTACCTACAGATCGATAATGACAACTATTCAGGCCTTGTTTCTTCTCCGTGGGCTCGCATCACCAAGGCGATTCCTTAGCTGGGCTTCTTCACGGTTTGTTCTCTAGAGTATTGCAAGGGTAATTCTTAAGCGGGTGGCGCGTGGTGAGCAGCAGCAACTCGGGTTGCAATGGTGCCACCAAAGAGCCGTGAATGCTCCACAAAATCCACGCCACTAGGTGCTGGCCAGTACCCCCAAAACATATACCTCGCCCTCAGTCTCCGTGCTCTTCGGAATTTTGCAGACTGGTTCATGCTGACACTAACCATATCTATCAAGCTGCTGATCACGAAGGTCAAAAAGTCTCCACTCCATGTGAATTGCGGTATTTCTGGACGCTCTCGTACTTGTCAGTACCGCCGAAGTCTGTGGTGCTCCGAGAGATTATCAATCAGTCCTATATATTGGTCGGACCTTTTCTTGACCGAGACTGAATTGCAGCTTCTACGATATATAAAGACAGCTCACCGTGCATGAAGCCTCTTCTGTTCACAGCCGGATTTCGGTTCTCGCTTCTTCTTGCCGTCCTAATACCAGTTCCTGGAGTATGCCTGCGACGACAGCGAGTCATTCCATAGTGTGGGGTGTAAGAGGTATCCAAGCCGCCCGCTATGCCCGATGTTGGTCTTCAAATGGACTCTAAATTCGTGACACTGACTTTTTATACAGTGGCTTCCGGTTCGGTCATGACCTTCGACCATGGTGAGCTAAATCTTGCTTGACAACAACCAGTACTGACATAAAATTGAATGCTAGCGATGACCTTCGACCGTGAGGTGGGATGACAACAGGCTTTTTCCACACGGCTTACTTATGCTCGATGATTGATGCACAATCCTCGATCTAGGTAGATCTGATTTGGGTGGGTGGATTATTTTGTTTACGTTCTGACCAAAACGATTAAGTATCTAGGCAGAAAAGCAAATGGTCGTTCGTCAAAATCCTATTCTTAACGGTAAAATTGAGTTTCTTCCCCTGTCAATGGCTGACTCGAATCCATCCTTCATCAGAATCGCTACTACGCTTTGGGTTCCGTCATGTAAGTAATGATGATCCATTACTCTATTTTTTTCGACCGTTCATTCGTTGCTTCGTCTTCTGGTTTACCTTTTGGGATACAGATATAATAACTATGGTAATGTCTTCTTCTGCCTGGTGTTCTTCCAACGGAATTGAGGGAATCTGGCAGTGTTCTTGACCTCTAACCTCGATACTATGGTGCGTCAAATTGTGTTGGTGAGACACTATCGCCTGGAAGCTTCTGAAATTTTCCCTGTAGGTGTACGCACTTCCTCTTTGAACCCGCCCGCGAGATCGTGTATTAATCCAGAACTTCCAATGTTTTCTTGACAGATGTACGCACCATTTCTTTTTACCTTGGACTCGACTAAACGAAATATAGGCGCTCATTTCTACCAATGGCAATCGTGGACAGGGTTGATCGGGTCCATGCTTACAGAAGGTAATCCCTACACAAACGAACCGCTCATTAACTCTACTCTAAATCACGGAGACAGGAATTCTGCAATTACGAGTTTATGCCCTATACGCCAACAACAAATGGATCATATCCATCGTGTTCACATCCTTTATTCTCTGCTCTGCAGCAGCCGCCTGGGTGGTTGGGTACAGCCTATCGTCATTGAAAGGTGTGAAAATTGCCTGGCCTTTGAGGTTTGATCGTTATTTGATTTTGATCCGGTACCAGCATATGCATTGATTATCTCAGGTGGTAAATTTTGTTCAAATCTGACACCACCGCACCTTTTCTACGTGTTTTGGATCCCGATCCTTGCTTTTGAAGCCTTCTTGTGTTCATTGGCCTTGATTCGGGGTCTTCAAGCATCTGAATACAGTGGATCGCCGCTTAACCGCGGGCAGCGCCTCCTACATATTCTGATTCGTGATTCCTTACTTTATTTCTTGGCGTAAGTCTTCCTTCTAAAACTAGATGCCATAAACGAATGTATTGACCACTTTTACTATCGCAGAATTGGATTCATGTATTTAAGTTGCTTGGTAGTCTTCGTATTAGAACCAGTAGGTATTCTCCGTTCTATTGCTTGACCATTCCACGGCATATGGATCTCAATGCTGATGCTGGCCACAGAACGTTTATTTAGACGTTCCTTTGGCGTTCACTCTTGCGATTTCCAGCACTTTGGGAAACCGTATGATTCTTAACCTCCGCGAGGCCAACCAAAAGCTCGAACTGGGAGGATTATCGACGCATCTTGCGCCATTGGAGTTCGTGGGCAGCGGCGTAGTGGTGGAGTCTGGTCCGAGCTTGCCGGGCCCCGATTAGAATAGATGTCATCCGTAGCACACCCTGTAGAAGGAGGTGGTCTAGTGACATTCTTGCAATCAAATCCGACACGCGCTATCCATTGGCATGTTTAAATATAATATACATTCAAGGCAAAGAATGCATTTGGTGTTACAATCATTTCATTATTCGCCGCATTCTGCTCCCAAACCATATAGTTTGTCAACTGAAATCAGGTACTGTACCCTTCAATAAGCTTCAATGCTAACTACAAGATTTCCGTTTCCATAAGCGGCAGCATCGCCTACATAGCGAATGTCAGGAAATTCCCAACAAAGAATTGATATTCGGGTGTACCTTGGACTAGTGCACCCGCGATGTTACAATTATTAAGAATCCATAAAGCCCCTGTGGCTACGTCGACGCTATGAAAAAAATATTGAGCATCAGAAATCGAGAAAGAACTAGTAGCAAGGTTCCCGACCATGCTGAGCTCGTATGAGGAATTCCTCCAACATTCGAACCACCGATGTAAGTACTTCCTGCGGCGCAAAAAACAATGTTCGTGTCGACACCGCAGTCTTGCGACCCCAAGGCGTTCAGATAATTATAACATGCTACTGCGTTGATGTAACTGGTCAATCCCCACGTTTGACATTCGTTGTTCCAACGTTTCTTCATGACTGGGTCAATCTCTGCTCGTTTTCCTGATACCCATTGGTCAGCTATCTAGAGAAATAAATGTAAAGAGTTAACCCACTGAGAGTTGCAAACTTGGCGTCAGGAATGGGCTTGTGAAGATCGGCAGATGTAAGACCGAGAGACGCGAGAGTAGGCAGCCCAGGTCCCGGAATAACCTCATTGAACTGGACCTCTGCAGTTGTTGGAGAGGCCATAATACAGATTGTAAGTAAGGCGAGGGTAGAGAGCTTAAGGAGAAATGAGTTTGGAGACATCTTCCTTGTGTAAGGATTGAAGAATACCATCAGTTCTTCAGCTGGCTTTATACCTTACGCAGCCGTAGACAACGCCAAATAGCTCGAACTAGTCTCGTGTGTTCGACTACCTGAACTATGTAAAACCATGGCTCTGCGAGTGTAGGGAAAAGAACAACTTTGAAGTGCCAACGGGGTAAACCTTGGAGTTTTATCGCTCACTTACCGCCAAGAGAATCTCTGAATCCAAGGTGAAGCACTTGATTTACACTCGGATGGCCATGCAGCGACTCCACACATGCTGCCGTCAGCGCTAACTTATAATAGCTATTAGTCCCCCTTGTTCTTACCTTCATTAGACCTTTACTATTGAATCTAAGAAACCGCCTACTAAGCGAACAAGCCACCTGCTCAAATATCACATGTATTTGAATGAGATGCTCGATGAAGACTGGTCCTTACAATTCCCGAATTTATGGCAGGTTGAGTTGATGTCCAGACCTGAACCTGCCATATTCCCCGCTCATTGAAGAGGCTGGGATATCCAAACCATTCGACAAGGTATTTACCAATAAAACGGAGAATGTAGCATAGATTTTGAGAGGGAATATACATTTATTTGCTGTCAAGGCTCGGTGATCAGCCTCCCGGTATGATGACTGTCGAATTTGCCGTGTGGAGCCCGACTTCAAGGTATCATCAACACTTGCCAGATTTCCGACCGACCTTTCCACACCGAATTCGTCCTCTATCGTTCTGATGCATGCCTTCATGAAATAGTTCAAACCTCGCAGACTTATTCCCAACCGGCTGTGCTCCAAGCCATATGAATGTGAATTTGATTAATCGTATGAATGCCCAGTGTTCCGAAATTGGCTGTGGAAGAACAAACAAGGCACAGAGCGAATCCAAATCTACATTTAATGCACACCGGTCGCACGCTATGAGCCTTGTTTGGGCAAGGAAAGCGGAGCTGCGTTGGAGCCGGAGGAAACAGTTGTGGACCAAAATTATGTGGCGGATAGGGCACGCGCGCTCAGGGCTCAGGAAGAACTTGGATTAGGCCAGGTTCAACCGTCCATAGGGCTTGTTTGCCTCTCACGCACAACTGCTCCCATTGAGTCCGAACTGATGATCTCATTTACAACCCTCTTTAAACGCCCAGCCTAACTTATCCGGATTCTTTCATTATCAACTGTCAAAGAAGCTCTCGGATGATACAGGCATGTGCGTGTGCCGGCGTCTATAATTGTTTCTTGATGATTGCATCGTCTATAATTAACACGCTTCCCGCGAAACCCATCCCTGTGCCTTGATTCAGCAGTCGATCAAGGTCTGGGGTGTACTCATGACGAATCGATGGTCTATAAATCGTATAGATGCTTAACGTTTTCAGCATGTTCGTCCGTCACGTAAGAATTTGAAATGCTCAATCGCAGCGAGATTCTGATTCTTACCCAGCCATCACTTATACACTCTCTTTGTGGTCTTTATACACTTAATATCTCCCTATCCAGCGTGCCAATCCGAGATCGAGACCCAAAAGCAGAAATTCATACCCGGAACTCGATGCGCTCTCACCCATAAGTATGATTAATGGGGCATGCACGATGCGGACTCTGCACCGATTCCCAGAATACTCCTTCTCTATTGGCACATCCCATGACCCACAGTGTTCTGTGATTGGCGGGCGTACAGATGCCCGAGATGGCCTGAGAAATTTCAAAGTACCTTGAATGGAAGAGGGGTAAAAAGTCTGAGTCTGCTTGTACCTTGGTACGAGGAAATCATAAGATGAGTAGCTGGTAGTTATAGAATAAATTCTAAATGATCAATTTTATAATCGAGTCAACGAGGGAGAGCTCCAGAACGGTTTCAAACAACGGGGAAACCGAGCCGCAAGGCGCTGACGATGAGGGAGAAGAACGTAAAATTTCAACTGACCATTAATCGCGCGGAAGATCTTGATATTGACAAGTGAATGGAAAGACAGACGGAATGTTAGCCTATTGACACTTTTAGAGACTGCAGCAATGTTCCCTAATCATTGGCAGATAACTTAGGATCCAGGTGCGTCAGTCGCCTTTCGATTGCGTGCATAGTAGGGAAGCAGGAAAAATTACAATTAGTACACACCCTCCACTTGGGGTATTAATAACATCCTCGACTGTTTCGACGTGCTCAATCGAGTTGGATCTGGTGTTGAATGCTGAACGGTCTACAGCGTGGTTGTGGAGACAGATAAAAATATCCGTGGGAATAAGTAGTTTGAGCCATCTTTGTCAACGTCCATCAAAAGCCTGCTGACACCCTCCACGTTGAACAAACGCGCTCTGCCTCAGGGTTCTCCAGCTCAAAAAGAAACATATCCTGCAGTATGACATCGTATCTCTCAGCTCTGCTGCCCACACCTCGTTACTTTGTCGGCTCCAGCTCATCGTGAGCCACAACGACGGCATTTCCCATCGACAAGCTCATGCTACGTAGCCTCAATGTCCGTAGGCTAACCTGCCTTCTATCCTCGATTGTTTCGTTGGGGTTTACTCTGTTCACAGGATGCCTTCCTGCAATCCATCACTGGCGTAAAAACCGTGGTTCCGCTGGGGAAATGCGTGGCAGAAGATCAGAGGCGGATTTACTAGGTTTGGGGCATTTCTGCGTCGTACTACGTGAGTCTTTCTTTCGTTTCTACCTATTTTGTGTTTATATTTATCTAGAATCAAAATAGGACTGCTCGAGGGAAGATCTTTTGGGGCGACGGACCTCGTAGATCTCACTCCAACTACGGCGTTGGGGCTGTTCCTCATGCGAGTTAAGGCCGGTAAATTTGCATTGTACATCAACGACAATGCTGATATACCTCTTCTTGTATAGATTTTCTGGCCCACTCTGGCAAATCGCATGCATATTACTTGTATTTTCGTACGTCTGGTATGACAATCATTCTTTTCTTTCGACGCCATAACGACTTTTTCCCGGGCAATTGAACCAGCCCACCTCTCCTTCCGATCCCTGTGACTAATTCGAAGGCCGTCTATTCAATTTAGGCTCGTATACATGTCATACGTTTTCCAGGTTCTAGCTGCGTCTGCACACCTCCGAACTTTTATGGTAGCTCTTGCCGGTCGCTCCCGCTTCCCGCCACAGTCCTCGCTCAGCTTCCGTTTTCGTCGCTCTTGCTTTGGTCGTCGCCAATGCTGCTTTCGCTCGTGAACAGGAAGGGGTGAGTTTCTCGGTGGCAACCCTGAAATGTTAATGAAAAGAGGTATGTTTTGTGGCTTTTGCTGCCATTCTTTCCGCTAATATTTCGCCCCCCTTTCAGCATGAACAACCGAACTAGCATCGCGACCTGTACGTCTTCTCTTTCCCCCGTTCGTACTACAGTAAATTTTTTATAGGTACAAGCAGGTATTCTGGCTACCACTGGCACCACAACCCCTGATCGTCCTCGCGCTTTCCGCGTTGACGATCTCTATGAACAACGGTATGAACTTTAAACCATGGCCATCGCCATGTCACGACTCACCTCATCCGCAACCATTCCTACGCTTCTGCTGGACACTTCCTTTTCTCGACGAGGAAACCTTCGCGAACATTGCGAGAATATCGTAAGACACTCGTTTCTTCCTTTCGCTCTCAGCTTCACCACCCAAGGATTGTGATGTAGATCGATCCCTTCTCGATGACGTGTTTGTTGAATCAAGCGGAAAAGCGAAGAGATAGATAGATATACGGTACATATGTTTGTGCTACATTGGCGACATTTTTTGCACGCTGAATTATTCTCATTCATCTTAGGAATAGAGGACGAACTCGGGAGACTGGAGTTTGTGGGCATTGGTGGAGCGGTAGACTCTAGCTCGACTTGGCTAAGATCCGATTAGATTAGATAACTTCACATCCAACGCTCGCCTGTTTGTCGCGCCATCGGCCTTCTCCGCCCATGAATCCTGTGTAAGGTGTCTTCAATACGCCATCAATTTTGGTGTTAAATAATAGACGCGTTTGGCATGTTCGGATGAGAAGCCCCAGGGTCTCAGAAATCGAAGACCATTTTACAACTTCCAAGACGTCATGAACTTCGGAACACGGTATCCTGTCGGTTTTACAGGAAACATATAGCCTATTCGCGTGAGTTATCTTTCTGTCAGTAAATCCTCACTTCGGTTCTCAGACATGGTTTGCAGATGCATGCCCCTTGTCAAACGAAGAACGGTGAAATACTGACTCTTGAACCAATGGCCTGAATCGTAGATCAATTCCGAAGGATTATCTCGTATTTACATTGGGTTCTTTGACATAGGAAATGTTAAGCCTATCAAAAATGAGCCGAAACAAAGCATTTCACAACGTCCCGAGTAGCAGCCTTACTTTGTAATTCGACCTTCTGTGCTAACCGGTACATTGGTGTCATTTTTTCGCTGAGCAAAAGCTTCGGTTGCGAGCTTCGCTCAATTGGAGATGAAGGTTTGAAAACAATTCTAATCCACTGTCTGCCCAATCTGAGGCGTGTAGTAACCAACGAGAACGACAGCACGGAAATTCTCTACGCTGAGGTGACAAGAACGGAAAATTGTAGTCTAGAACGCTGTTACAGTCGGCAGATAGACGTATTTCCATGGGTCAGCATGGCTACCACACCTTTTGGTTAACAAAGGGGCTTGGAATATTTGATATATAACGGAAGGAAACTCCGGGTGTCGTCCTTACAATTTTTATTCTAAATTTTCGGGACGTTTCGCCGACCTCCTACTCGTCTTTCATCTCCAATAATTTCCCTGTGATGGAGCTGAGTATGTTCACCAGCCTCATTCATAAAATTGACCTGACGCAGTCTAGAAAAAATAATCAGCCCGGAGGACAATTCCTCCTTCTGGGAGATCAGCTATAACTACGATTACATGATTGGCTGTCCAACTCCGTCGGAATTCTCTTTAATCGCCCAAATGCCAGCACCCGCCGATGTCAACGCTGATTCGGTATCCCTTGATCGACTGCTAACGGCTAACCCAAAGATCACAGCCAATAGTTTGCCATTGTATCCAATGGAGGCTGGCTTGCCATGGCACACCTCAATCAACGTCCTAAGGCAAAACAAGCATTGGAAGCCCGCGGTTACGATGAAGAATCGTCTTCTAGAGTTGTTTGCGGCAGACGACACTGCTATGATTGCCTTGCAACAAAGGAAGAGATCGTATGCAGATGTTGCCACGGCAGCGATCGGCCGTCTTCAGGACAATTGGAGTCGATTTACCGCCTACCTGTGGCCTGCTGCTGATCAACGAAGGCTCGAGTTAATTGCGGCGACCATGGTCTTTGTGTTTGTTTTCGATGGTGAGCTTACTCACCACCTTGATTGATTTATTTTAAGTAAGATATTGTGCTTGTAGACATTTGGGAAATGAGTGACGACGAAACTGTGAGCTCCCTACTAGAACCTTAAAATCCAAAACAAGAAATATTCTAATGCATGAAAATACCAGATCCGAAAAATCCAAGTCGAATTTATCTCCCGCTTGAAAGTAGCCGACGCCCACGCGATCCATGACGCGACTCCTTTTCAAATGCTTATCAGCGACATCATGCAGGGCTTTTACGACGAAGACCTCAAAGAGGGAAACGGGGGTAAGGATGTTATTGAAAGGCTAGTCGATTTCTGCAACCATCCTCCACCAAAGGAGGAGTTTACGACTCTTCGAGAGTTCCTGGATTACCGAATGGTTGATGCTGCTGCACAGTGAGTGCTAGTTTTTACGTATGTCATATACCTGATGGAATGGCTTATTAGATATGTCTTTGCCTGTGTAAAATTCTCCCTTCGTTCAAATGTGGATATTGCTAGCCCAAGAATCGCTCGATTTATGAGCCTGGCAGCGGACCACATGTCCTATGCAAACGATTTAGGCTCCTTCGACAAAGAAAAGGAGGCCTACTTGAGCGGAGACGTATTGTACCTCATCAATGCTGTCGACATGGTCCAGAAGGTGTTCAATCTGGAGGACAGCAATTCTGCCAAGTCAGTCACTCTCGCCCTTCAATTGCAAATTGAGGAGCAGATGACGGCGGAGTTGTCGAGATTACGGGCACTGCCTGATGTTACTGATGCGGAGTTGGAGTTTGTCCAAGCTGTCGTGTACGCCTTAGTTGGTACCCTTTTTGCTTCCGTGGTCATGTGCCGGTATGGAGGAGAGGCGGCTCGGATATCCACATAACTTTGTAGCAAATGGTACTTAGATTGATATTGACAAGTGATTTCAAGGACAAGAAAAGTAGATTGAAACAATGGCCGAATAGCAATTGCGTTGCCCCGGTCAGGATATCCAGCTCCATGAAGGTTCGATCTTGGATCTTATCAGACACCTCCTGGTAATAGTTGGGTCCTGACTTAGTCGCAATGCGAGCGCTTACTGACTTGGAATGTGATGCGCATGTTTGAAGGTATCGGGTCCGCCGAGCGCCCGGAAAGCGGCACCCATCAAAACAAGCTGCAAAAGACTTTGACATGGAAGGGCCGATTCTGATCACGTCCACCGGCACTGTGACTTGACCAAAATAGATGTCCTGCTATGCTTTCCCTTCAACCTCATTCTCGGCTTTCCTAATTACTCTGTCCAGTATTGTCCAGGAACATAAGTAGTCTAATCCCCCCTGAGCTATGTCGGTTACTGCCTCACAAGAATCTCCTAAGTTATAGAAAGAAAGAATACAAGCCTGGACCACATCTCGTGGCTATGAATTCGCTTCCACATGCACTTGTGACTGAGTCAGATCAACGAACGCTGTGCAGTGTGCTGTTAACGTCAGATAAGGTTCAGCATACGCACACACATAATAACCGCTCCGGAGGGAAGCTTTTCCGGAAGCAAGAAATAATCAATCATGGGTAAATCGTAATCGTAGCTTTTACTTTCCCATTTTCAGGTGGCGTAAAGCTCGATTTCTGCTCTTAAAAGTGCCTTGGAGATGAACGGTTCAGAAACTTGCGCAGGCATCTTTATGCGGCAGTCTTTAGCAAATTAAAGATGCACAGTGAATAGCTGCGGTGATAGCTAGATCAAGAAATCATAGCTATTCCACGGGTGACAGAATCTAATTCGACTTCACATACTATGAACGAAAATAACTGGTAACGATATATAAAGCTGCGACCCCTCGAGGCCCATCAATCTATTGCCCGTACGTTCCTTTGTGCTGGTGTACTTGAATTCTTACGTCGCCGATCCACCAACATGGCCCCCATCGACACCGCAGTTCTTTTCTGGCCGTTTTTTGCCACTATTGCGTCGTCAATGGTCTACGGTCTCCTAATCGTCCTTTACTATAGCTGCTTCCGAGAACTTTTAATGACAGATCTCTTATCTGTGACAAGCAGACGATCGCTGCGTGTCTACATCACTCTCCTGCTCGCCCTCACGACATGGTCATTGGTTCAGCAGATATATGCTGTCGCAACTTCACTCTTCTATCCTAACCCATCAAATGTCGTTCCTTTGAATGGTGCCTGGGGTCCGGAATCGCCTTTTTTGCTCGTCATAATAGTTTGGGCGGTAGATGGCTTCATGGTGAAGTTATCCGCCTCTTGCTCTCAACATTGGTGTCTTACTTTTTTTTCAAGATGTGGAGTGTTTTTATTTTATATCAGCCCCACCGATCCCTGCGCGCCTATGCGCTTATCCTAATTTCCGCAGCACTGATAGGTGAGTAGTTCATCGTTATCGTTAAACCTTCCGTTGAAACGTCCAATTAAATGATATTTTAACCTAGGTTATGGGGTATTCACTTTCATATTCATGCAATCTTTTGATCAATTGGCCACCATAGTATCTGCAGCCTTCTCGACCTTCTCCAATCTTCTCCTTTCATTACTTCTCGCGGGCCGGCTGCTGTATTTGCGCAAAGGATTTGTGAATGGATTGGTGTATACCGGGATTATAAGCCTATGTGTCGAATCCGGCGCATTGATTACTATTTTCATGGTAATGTACATAATTATGTTTGCCACTTCATGTAGGGCAAACTATATTCCATTGTTCCTCCTCCCGCATACCTGCGTAAGTGCCATTTCTTTGGTCTTAACTTGGGCGTAGCCTTGATAAAAATTTAGGTTCTATCTGCCCTCCTGATGGTTCGCCGAGTTGCAATAGGAGCCACCTGAAACAGGTGTCGTTTGGGAGCCTCTATTAGCTCATGTAGCAGGAAATAGTTGGTTCATGAGTCAAGCTGCTACGGGAGATGGGCGGGAGGGCGTTTGATGTTTATTTTAATGATTTTATCGGGTTTATATGGACACCAAGAAGTCATAGTTGGTTAACACCTTCGGCCTGAGGTATTAATAGAATCCTCTGCATGAATTAGCGTGCACCAATAAGGTGAATCTGCGAGTGTAGTGAGGTGAGGGTTATCCGAGTGCACTGGAATTTTGCGACCCGATAAACAAATTCGTGGGAACTCGCTAAGTGGTCTTGATCAACATCGATCAAATGGCGTGCTCGACATCCCCTACGTTGAACAAGTACGCTCAGCTCCAGATACCCTTCCCCTCGAAAGAACTCAATGCTGCCATTTCACGTCGTCCCTCTCCTTCCGCGTCTACACTACTGCTTTGTTGACTGTGACTCCAGAACTCGAGGATCACAACGCAGCTATTACCCCATGGACTACCACCCGCTGCGCATGGCGCATGCACAGTCTCAATGTTCATGAGCTGGCCCAGTGTTAAAGGTTCTCTGACTCACATTCAGCCTTGAAGAGATTGTATCGCGATGCTACGTTGAGAGAAAAATCGCGGTTCCGCCTGCGGAGTGCGTACCAGAGGGTCTGGGGGGATTTACCGGGTTTTGAGCCTCGTACTCCTCTAAGGCGAGTCATTCATTTATTTTTTGCTTGCTGCATCGTGGCATCGTGGTATTTTTTTTATCACAAACCAATAGATAACTACTGGAGGAAACATCGTATCAGGCGAACAGTCTTGTACGTCTCTCCTGCTCGTCTTTCTGTCCCATGAAGACTCATTCTACAGGAGTATTGACCCAGTCCATCCGATGTGGTGGCTAATCGGAACTCATCATACTTATTGCGCGGGACGTCGCATACACGTAAAACCTGAGTCGTCCAGGTGCGATATCATCCTTCTGTTCCAGTGACGCATCACCTGTCCGTCTCTTTGACCTTCTTTCACTAATCTAAATCCAGTACTCGTACTTTTTGGGTATACTTGGAGGGGAAACGGCGATAGAACATTGTGTTTCATATTGCGGCGAGTTCATTTTTTCTTTCATTTTTGCCTCGATCTCGTCCGATCTCTGATGATATCGGTAGAACCCTGGTATTCAAAACCGTCAATACACGTCCTTCTCAGAATTGAGCCCGTGAAAGGTACCCGCTTGTGCGTTGCGCTCAAAGGTTCATCTTATCTCGTTATTCTCATTCGACTCGACAAGTCCAGCCTTAACTAATTCTTCTCTCTCAGGCTCCTCTCGGGATTTCTCCAGACTGATCTTCGCATGAGGTAACTGCACTTTTTGATTGGCTGTAATCGTGTTCGGAATTCTGACATTTTTGCTAGCGCTCACAATAATGAGGTGCCGGATGGTGAAATCCAACTTTTGCGACAGGTCCTACCACCGGTTCTAATGGCCCTGACTTCTCCTTCCCAGTACTCAGGGCCTCCAAATGTTTCGAAAGAAACATTGTAACATGCACCGCGCCGTCCTTATTTGCCCGATTTTTTTGTTTTCGTCTTCGTACTCGATTTCTGAAATAATTTCACTAGGACGTTCAACTCTGATACGCATCTTAGCTACAGATTAGCTTTGCCTTCTGGCGTCGCACTCCTCTGTCCAGCTCGTTGTGATGATCGATCTTCGCTTCTACAGAGACGTTCTCTCTTTGGCCGCCATTATGCTACGCCGAATCTCTGGCCTACATCTCAGATGCGTGTTCGCCTCTGCCTAGATGTAGGAAAGCGATCACTGGAAATTTCCGGCATCGCAAATGGTGGCCAATTGCGAAGAAACGCCTCGACAAGGAGCCCTGGACTTCATCTTGACTTTTCCATCTATGATGCTGGCTCTCGAGAACTCTCCCACTAGTTACTGGTATTGGCGCACATCCGGTCGATTATGTCTTTCTTGGTCCTTTGACTACTTGAAGCTCGGTTTGATTCTAATAGACCTCTGAATATGGGCTGGATCACGGCGGTAAACCGTCAACACGCATCTAACAACATTTCCGGTCTTCGGCGAATCGTATCCATCCCCTGGTACGCTTTCCCCGACGTTTTAACCTCACCTCGTTTTTCTCACTTGATTCTTCTTCACCCTTCGTAGGTGCCTGCAATGGCTTTGCTCTTTACTATGCTTATGTCGAGTTTTATCCAGATTAATTGATGTAAAAGGTAACGGCATTCTTACCCCATTCTACTTTCAGTCTAATACTCCGATACCGTTCAGGACAACGACTTGCAGGAAGGTTATATTTCGGACACGTCCTGATAATGGTTAAGCCCGGATCTGGCAGTCTCGTCTGTCCCAGGGCATCGCTACCTCAGGTAAGTATATCTATCCTACCTTTCTTCTAAGGTAGGGCTCATGCACGATCAACCAGCTATACGTAAGGTGACCGCTACAACCGCAATGGCCCATACTTGTGCCTTTCGACTTATCTCAGGAAGAAAGGTGACGATAGAAGTTCACGTTTCGTCTTTCGCGTCTTGACTCTTTCTTATTTCGGCGAGTTTTCATGGGCCTTTTTATTTTTTGTTTTTGTTCTCGACTTCTGATATCATTTCAGCAGGACGATTATAATTGGTTTCTAGGCGCAGATAGGCGCAGATGAACCTTTACTTTGGGTCCGATTCACGGTCCTCTGAAGAACTTCCAACGAGGTTGGAAAGGGAAAGGGGTGAGGGAAGGTAGTGACTCCGTCAACTACGTCCTAGAAATGTTCAAGTAGTCGGTAGTTACTCGGCGTAACTCGATACGTGTTGCCAGATGCGCTGAACGTTTACAGCCAAAAGGTCTTGAAATGGTGGGTTGCGATTAACCAAAGAAAATAAGTAGCTACTACAGGGCTTTTATACCTAACTAGCTAGGAAATTTTCTCTGTAAATTTTTAAGGGGAATTAAGAATAGGGGGAAAGGTACCTCGAGATCGGCATGTGAATGAAGAAATATATGTAATTAGTGAGGGGCCGTATAGTGGATAAACGAATAGGAATTGCCTCGATCGTATGCAGAAGCTGTTGCCGGTATTTGTCTTGCATAGGGGCAGATTCCGTTGATCCGCGCATAGTCGGAGCGGAAGCTCCACACCTCACTGAATCATATCCGTCTCGTTTACCTACGGAGAAACTCTCAAAATAATCAGGAAAAAGTGTTCGTCAAACCAGTCACTTTATGATAGACTATCGTATCATCCGCTTTCACGGCGCCGTCCTCTCCTTGGGCGCCATTATGTTGCGCCAAATTTCTGTCCTCCATCTCAGTCGCGTTTTCGCCTCTGTCCAGTTGTAGTACAGTAATTAGGGATGTCGCAAAATCTGGCGCCCAAGTTGCAAATGGATGCTTTAAAGAGCCCCTAGATAAAATTTTAACACCTCCATCTTGTGACTTGTACTAATCATTCTCGCCCTTGAAGGCTCGAACAATCTGCCACCGGAATTGGCCTATATCCTGTGATCAGTTGGCATGCATTTCTGTCATTGGGTACTTCGGGCTACACGAGAGAAGCCGAGCACAGTACAATTGCTAAAAAATTTAATTGTCGTTTCAATGGCTTGTAATTGGCGAGCAGAAGTCCAGGATCGTGATCGGCCGACTGCAATCGAGGCTCATCCACCACGAACGGACAACTTCAGAGCAGACCGTCTGGTGTTAATACTTCAGGAGCAATTACAACTTAAAAACGGATCGAAAATTCTCAACAAATTCTCAGTATGCACAAGTACCATGACCAGTTGTCAGCCATCATCATCAATACCCATACGAAATCAAGCCTACTTGTGCTATTAAATCGCGAGAAGATTTACTACAAGATGGCTAAGGTTGCTCGTAACAAGGAAGGGACAGAGCTGAAGAGGATGCAGGCTGCGATTGAGGAGAAATGGTGAAGACGGGAGGTACAAGAACGAAAGTCAAGGGGCCAAGGGGATGTGCGGCGTGATCTAGATAGGACGGGCACGTTGGACTCGATTAAGTGCATTCGAATGTTTTAACTTAACTTATAACCTTCTGAACCCTTCAACGTTGTTATCTTCAGTGCACGTTTACAGGAGCGATTGATAAGTCCCTCATAAAAACAATAATAATACCGTGTGAATATTATCAAGTCCGCTTGATCATCGATCATCGATCAACATCGATCAAACAGCGTGCTCGACACCCTCCACGTTGAGCAAGCGAGCTCAGCTTCAGATACATTCCCCTCAAAAAGAACCCATACTGTCAACTCACGTCATCTCTCGCACCCCTTCTGCCTTTAGACTGCTACTTTGTCAACTGCCACTCATCGAGAACTCGAGAGTCGAGGATCACAACACTACTATTTGCCCATGGACTACCTCCCGCTACGCATGTGCAGCCTCGACGTCCATGGGCTGGACCGGTATCGACGTTTCTCTGACTCTCAATCAGTCTCGAAGAGATCCTATCGCGATTCTACATCGAGGGGAAAGTCGGGGTTCTGCCTGTGGAGTGCATACCAGAGGGTCTAGGGGATTTACCAGGTTTTGGGCCATACGGTCGTACTAGATGAGCCTGACTATTCACTAATTTGTTGCTTGATCCATCGTGTCGTTTATTTCCGCAAACCGATAGATGACTGCCTGAGGAACCATTTTATCGGTCAAACTTGCACGTCTCCCTCCTGCTCGTCATCCTGTGCCATAGACACCTTTCACAGGACCATTAAACCGGTGCTTCTACATCCGACGTTAACAAAAAATTGGAACTCATTATATTGAACGGGACGGCGCATAAGTGTACGTCCTGGGTCGTTTCAGGTTTCTTTGTGATGCTCCGACATTCCAGTGAGTTTATCTCAGTTACTGCTCACCCTTTCCACCGATTTCATCACCATTTCAGATACTCTACATTCAGGTACAACATCGCCCTTGCCACTGTGACGAGGGACAACACCTGGGTGCGCCTCTTCGACGTTCGGACTGGTAATAACCTTTGTGAGACTTAATCCAGATTTCTCTCGACCCAGATGTGAGTTCATTACACACTCGTGCATCCAGATTGAGAAGCTAACAAGTACGATTCAGGTGTACGGGACTATCCTTGTTCGTTTCAGACATACTTTGGAGGCATAAAACGTGATAATTCTTACTGCGGTAAGTTTGATTTAACAATTTTTCCTTCGTCGTCGCCTGTATCTCTGATGATTTCACCAGGAGCTTTAATTTCGAGACTTCACCAGACGTCCTTCTCAAAACTAAGCCTCGTTTATTAGTCATCGACGATAGAAGGTAGCCTTCTGTATCTTTTGCCGACGTTTTCATCTTATCTCGTTACTCTTATTCGACTTGACAAGTCCAGCTTCTATCGTATCCCTCGCCCTCAGGCTGGTCTCTATATTTCTCCAGACCTACCATCCCATGAGGTAACTGCGCTCTTTGAATCAGTCGTAATCGTGTTCACCATTCTGACATTTCCGTTGGCGTTCAGAATCAAACGAACGAGAAGGTTGGATTCAACCGGTCAGACACATCCTACTGCCGATTCTAATAGGCCCAATTTTTCCGCCCCGGTACTCAGTCTTCCGCGCCTCGTTACTGGCTGATATATTGAAGGAAATACTGTGGTAGAAGTTCATCGTTCGTGCGCCTTGTCTCTCTTATTTTTTTGCAGATCTTTTCTTCGTTCTCGTGCTCGATTTCTAATATAATTTCAGTAGGACGCCTAACTCTCATGGCTTTGGATCTGCATCTAGAACACAGATGGGCCTTGACTCAGAGTGTCCCAATTCTGTTCCCAGGGGATCGTATCTACTTGAACGTTTTATGCAAATCCTGGCGACCTTTCTCGATTCCGAAAACTAGCGTTCTTCTATCTGTCGACTCGTTCTCAAGTAGCTGGTGATCTATCATCGCTTCTACGGAGACGTTCTTTTCTGGCCGCCATTATTATGCTGTGCCAAATTTCTGACCTACTTCTCAAAGGCACTTTGCGCCTCTGCCTAGAAGTAGTGCAGCAATGACAAATACAACATACCATTAATGGCGGCCAAAGTACAAAGTGGCGCCTTAACGATGTACCCCTGCCTTTTCTATTCTTTTCCAATGATTTTGGCTCTCGGACGGACTTCAACTAGCTACTAGGATTGGCGCATATTCGGTGCTCGGCCTTTAAAGTCTTTCTGTCATTGAGCGCTTCAGAACTATTTCTTCATTGGTCTTTTGGCCTCGGGTACCTCGGTTCAGATTCGTTTTAACTCATGCGCAGTCACTGAATAACGGCTATATTTATGGGTTGATGGACGACTGTCGAGCGGTGGATTGATGGGAGGCGGGTCTTTATCCATTCGTCGGCGCTAGCAGGGGTTCAAGACGAGGGAAAGGATTTGGTTTGTTGGTGGGATCAAAGATCTGAAGGTCTAGTCAGCGGAAGGTATAGCCTTCGCCGCCGGTGGATTCGCTTAAATGTAAGTTTCTTCTTAATCAATTACTGTGAAGATGCCAAATTAACGATCAAGCTTACAGGGTGCTAGCGGGGGTGCAACGCGAAAGAGCTCATTCCGTGTCCTTAAGAAATCGACGGGACGGAGGTGGAGGTTGATCGACGTTGATCCGGTGAGGGGCGAGGCGACGAGGAGGGTTGAAAGGCCGAAGGAACGAGGACCTCCGCGGAAGGAGGTACGTTTCGACTTCTGCCTGCAGTGATCGTTGACATGATCAAGGACAACGGAAAATGAACTGCGGTGATTGCCAAATCAAGGAGTCGTTGCTTTTCCAAGGGTGATTTGATATCAAACCCGACTCCCAATGCACATACCTACAGTACAATGATCGAGGATGATTTATAGAACTTCGACCTTGAGCAAAGCATATAAATCTGTCCACTGTCCCTCTCTTCGTCCTGATGCACTCTATTTGTTCTTACTTCAACCACGTTTGCTAACATGCTGGTCTACAATGCGGTTTTTTTTTTCTGGCCTTGGCTTGGCGTTAGTTTCTCGTCAATAGCGTACGTGATCGTAATCTCACTTTGTTATAGCTACTTTACAGCCCTTTTAAATGAGGTTCCCGTACCATCCATCGGCGCCTAATACCGTAATACGACAAACTGCACCATGGCTATGTCGGCCACCGCCTCGGAAGAAAGTTCTATTTGTTAGGGAAAGGTAAGCGCGAATGTTCGCCTGTGGTTATATATGCATCTTTCACTTCTAAGATCTATAGTGACCGTCAGATCAAATCGTCCTGTTTGTGCGGTACTTACACCGATACCATTCCACCAGATAACTGTTCCGGGGGAGGCTTAGCCAGTCGCTGGAAGTAGTGAAAAGCCGAACCGTATTGATTGAACTCTTACTTTCCTTGACATTGGCGTAATAATCTCTGCTCCTAAATGCGCGGAGTATTTCACCCAAATTGCTTTGGAAGGTTAAAGAAGCACGGAAAGTGATCGACTAGTGATCTCCAGTGACCGTCAAATTACAGGGTCGTTGCTTTTTGACCGAGTGATGATTGTTTCTGCCCAGCATATGCCATTATAAAGCTTCGTAAAGGACGAAGCCCATCAATCCGTTCAGTATCCGTTCCTCTGTGCTTGTTCTCCTTTACCCGGACTTACCTTGACTCCTCGCTAGCATGCTAGAAGTCGACAATGCGGTTCATTTTTGGTCGTTTTTGGGGACTATCGCCTCGACAATGGCCTACATGGTCGTAATCTCACTGTACTCCAGCTGCTTCCAGGCATTTTTGAAGAATGTTCCCTCATCCTCGACGATAAAACGCCGATTCATGTTAATTTTCATCAGTCTCCTACTGGCTCTAACGACATTGTCATTGGCTCAGCAGCTCTACTCCGTCATAACCTCGTTATTTTACCCAGACCGGTCGAACCCCATTTCTAACCCGGCCTGGCTGGATGAAGTCCCTATCTTGCTTACCTTCTTGATTTGGGCAGCAGACGGTTTCATGGTGATTTTAATCTCTTGCTCACGATTCAGAGATCGACCATCTAATTTTATTCGAAAGATTTGGCGCTGCTTTATTTTACATCGAAACATTTCAACAAGCTACCGGATTATGGTCATATGCCAACTCCTATTGATTTCTTTGACATCAGTTGGTAGAAACTTCACTATCCAAACCTCTGTTTTATTCTACAGTTGACTCCATTCTTATCCAGCTGCTGGGATATCTTTTTTCCTTATACCTCATGGATTTTCCGCCTTATTGGCTACTTCCATCTCAATCGTTTCCAATCTCATCCTTTCAAGTCTTATCGTGTTGCGACTTCTCTATCACCAGAAATACCTGCGCAGGACTGTTGGAGTCGGCCATGGGTCAGCGTATACCAAGATCATCACCATGTGTGTCGAATCCTGTGCCTTGATTATCTTCTTCATGGCGACCTATATTATTATGTTCGCCACGGGATGTAAGGCACAGTATGTTCCTTTGTTCCTTCTCCCGCATATCTGTGTGAGTGCCATTTCTTCGATTCCAAATTTGGTGTCGTCTTGATGAATATTTCAGGCCATATCCACCCTCGTGATCGTTCACCGAGTCGCCCAAGGAAGAGAATCGACAACCACGACCCCTCCACCCCCGGTTGTTATTCATCGGCCTGCAATAACTCACGTTTAAGAAAAATTTCGGTTCAGTACTCCAATTGACTCAGAATATTGACACTCAATACCAAGTAGTGAAGTTCACACGTGGCTAGTGGGGAAAGCAGGGATGAAATTAAAATAAATAGGTGGTACAAGATCGAGGCCCCTGTACATACATGCAACAGTGTACAATCGGAAAATATACTGGAATAAACGAATACGGAGGAGAATGTGTATAGGCAAATCACCGCGAGTTATCGGGGATTCCTCAGAGCTTTAAATTAGCAACTCCGGCTTTGAGCTTTCACAGCTCGACTCATCACAGAAATTTGGGAGAAAATTGTTTGCAGTTTGCACACTTTTTGTCAGCATTTACTCGAGTATATGGACAGGAAAGTTCTGGGCCATGATGCCTCCATCCACTGGATGACTGAATCGACCTCAACTCCAATGTCTCCAATGGATTATATCTCACTGTATTGAGCTCGAGTTTCGCACGGGGTACCCTTCGGGTAGATTTGGAGTTCTTGATTCACGTATATTTATCAGCGACTTCTGGAAGCTATTTGATCGCATCTGTGTGATGCCCAGATGTTGAAGCCCTTTTCCTACTCGTAATCTTGTTCGATGTATTTTCGGAGGCCGGCTGACAGCTTTTCTGAAATTCGGGACATTGACCTGCGGGGAATTGCAGGAACGTTAGATGTGGAGAAACAACGAGTTCAGTAATGAATTTTACTGCATTCAAGATACAAAACGCAGCCTTCCCCTTACCCAAGTGCCTCCACAGCGAATTTGATCCACGTTTTCTTGGGGGGGAAGCCGTACTACAGGCGTCAAATGATCAAATTGTAAGCGGGAATATATCCTCATGCCCACTATACAAGAAACCCAGCGTTCTTTTCATTCGCCAACGATTCAAGAAAACGGTCAAAAAACGGTGCTCACGTGAAGCCCAAAACCGATGATGGTTCCGCTTGGTTGTGTTTGGACAGGAAGACTTCGGCGACCGAACACCGTGACCGATAGCAGCCACGTCGTCCAAGACGCTGAGCTCGACAATGTTCGACAACGAGCCTAAGGCTTAGCACGGCGGTCAGAATCCCCTGCACATTGCCAGCACCTCAACGTTTACATCAAAGCCGTCAATAAACAGCACTCACAGAGCGCAAATCAACATCTTTCTCTGTCTGCTCCCTGCCTAAAACCCGGACGCCACCGTCCTCCTCGTCCCGTCCTCACGGCTTAGTACGCCGTTTATCATGGATCATACGTTATCTGGCCGTATAATGAACGAGTATGCGCCCCCCTGGACCTTAAAACTGCACGTCTATCTGATCATTGATGGGCCTACCACTGGATCTTGTTTTCGATGCGCGGGGTGTGCAGGACCGGGGTCAGTCTAAAGCTTTGCCCAGTTCCGAATAGGTCCAGAACCTCCGCTCCCGAGTGATCAAGAACCTCCACGCCCCTCCGCAACTTCTACCACATGCGCCTGCGGAACACCCCGCGAGGGCCGCACGTTGACTGTTGTTCTTGAATGGATGCATTCGTCGACGCTCAGAACGAATACCTGTCCATTCATGCGCATTCGCTGAATAGAAGCTATATTAAGGGGATCGCAAGCCTGCGATGAAGAGTTGAACATTGAGATGCTGAATGAGACGGGGACCTCCGCGGAAGGTCGACTTTGCTTAAATGTGCGGTTTATTACTTTTCGTGACTTTTCTTTCGTCGATTTTGCTATAAAGATATCAGGTTAATCACCCAAAACTGTTCTCTGGCTTACGACCCACCATAACCGTCGAAAGGTCCTTCTACAGCCCATGAACACGTGTTTAACACTGACACTGCGTTTCAGGAGAGGAAGAAGCCCGCATGCCACTAGAGATGTGCGGGAAACGGATGCACCAGGAGATAGAGGCGCTGAGCGTAGATGCTGCGCGAAGGGCGAGCTTGGCGGTTCTATGCATGAACTCGACGGCCTTTTGCGAGGTGCTGCTGGCGGTGATGGGAGCATAGGCTCGAGTATCCGAATGGAGGATCGAGGATGATCAGCCTTATCAGAGTAGAGTATGTGCCTTCGCTCTCATCCGCATCACCAAAGGCGAGCGTCTGATAATTTTGTATTTTAGGGTATAGTGAACACCATCTTTAACTTGAAGTTGAGTGCGAACATGTCTAGCTCAAGGGTGTCTAGGACGACGAAAATCGATCCACTTCAAATTTCTCCACGCACCTGGCTCCTCATGCCTTCGACAACCCTTCTTTACCTTTATTCTCTTCGACGCCTACTTGGCTGATCCTCTGTACATACACAAATTCTCTGCCATAGTTCTTCCACAGCACGATTGAACCGTCCCCTCATCCAAAGAGAACTTTCGCTCCTGTATCGGCTAACCCTAGGAGTTATTTTTGTGCTTCTTGATGCCTGGAGTTGTCACTGGTCAGTTTTGCGGAACGAATCCCTAGTAGCATTCCCACTTTTGGTCCGCCGTCTTTGCCATCCCCGGCCTTGGTGGCTTGGTACGTCTATTGATTTTGCTTTAAAGACATCTAATTAACGACCCAAACCTTTCTATAGCTTTAAACCCACCGTCGCCGCCAAAGGCTTCCACCACAGACCATCAACACACGTTGAACACTGACGCTAACGCTTCCGTAGAGGAAGAAGAGCGCGTTACCCCAGGATGTGCAAAGATTGGATCAACCAGGAGCGGGAACCGCTGAGTGGACGCAGAACGTTGGAGCTACGCGGGGGGCGAGCTCGGGTCCATGACTGTGGGTCGGATTCTGGTTGGGAGGCGGTCGTTGCAGGTGCGCTATGGTGTTTTTTGGAGGTGCTGGTGCTGGTGGAAGCTTCCGAATCAAAAACAATTATCGGAGTACGTGTCTTCGCTCTTGTCCGTGTTACGTCTGATAATGATATATTTTAGAAAGCAACGTGAGACGAAACACTGGGAGGCGTAGATGCCATTCGTTCTGTCGTTCTGTTGTTCGCCTATGGCTATACCTACCATCTCACCTCTAACATGCTTGGTGACCGTCAGATCAAGTTATCCCATCCTTTGCGCTATTAATGTCGGATACAATTCGATACTCACACCGATACCCAAAATCACTGCTTCCTGGGAGGTTTAACGGAAGTCGTGAAAACAAGGTCGTGTGGTGTGGTAATTCTTACCTTCCTCTTAGGTAGCAGCGTAAAGCACGGTTTTTGCTCTTAATAGTGCCTTTGAGTTGAACTTGCAGGGTTCAACAATTTATGCAAATTTCTGGCAACATTAAAGAAGCACAGAAAAAATCTTGCCGTGCTTGCCAGATCAAAGACTCGTTGCCTTCCCACTGAATGATTGATATTTCATAGGATTCTACGAAGTATAAAAAGCTTCGCCCCGCCGAGCAAAAAGAAAAGCCCATCAAGCTGTTCACTGTCCTTTCATTTGTGCTGGTACACTGCAACTGTTCGTTTAACTACTCTCTTTAATATGTTTGAACTTGAAGTTGACATTGCGGTTTATTTCTGGCCGTTTCTGGGCACCATTGCCTCGTCCATGGCCTACATGGTTGTGATCTCACTTTACTCCAGCTGCTTCCGAGCACTTTTAAAAGGGGTTCCTTTATCCTCGACAAGAAAGCGACGGTTCCTGTTCACCTTTATCACTCTCATACAGGTCTTGGCGACATGTTCATTAGTCCAGCAGCTTTATTCCGTTATAACTTCATTATTTTATCCCGACCTGACGGATATATACGGCTTCGAGTTTAGCGCTGTCTTGCTTGCGCAACTCTCTGTCTTTTTTCCCTTCTTAATGTGGGCAACAGATGGTTTTATGGTGAACTCAACAGATTCTTGCTCACGATTCAGATATTGACGGCCTTGATTTCTTCAAAAGATTTGGCGTTGCTTTGTTTTATATCAAAACACCTCAGCAGGGTGCCGAATGATGGTCATGAGCCTACTCTTCCTAAGTTCTTTGGCATTGGTTGGTAAGGAGTTCGCTGTTTAGACCTTTGTTTGCACCATTAGTTGACTCCATTCTTCGTCTAGGTGCCGGGTTACTTAATTTACTACTTCGTCGTCAAGATGGTTCTGGATTTTTCACCATATTATTCGCTTCCATCTCGACCCTTTCCAATATTGCCCTTTCAATTCTGATCGTGTCCCGATTGCTCTATCACCAAAAATACCTGCGCAGTGTCCTTGGAGTTGGTCATGGGTCGGTGTACACCAGAATTATGACTATATGCGTTGAATCCTGTGCCTTGATTATATTCTTCATGGCGGCCTATATTATTCTGTACTTCACTGGATGTGGCGCACAGTCTATTCCTTTGTTCCTCCTCCCGCATATTTATGTGAGTATCATTTCTTTAATTCTAAATTCAGAGTGAACTTGATGGATATTTCAGGCCATCTCCGCCCTCCTGATTGTGCACCGAGTTGCCCAGGGAATAGAATCGACTACAACGATCCCCCCACCATCAGGTATCATTCATCGGCCTGTACAAACGCGCGAGGAGAGTATTCGATTCAATACCCAAGTCACATCCGAAGTTGGGCGGGAAAGTGTTTGAGGTTAATACACCTTTTATCGGTATTTATATAGATAGCAAATTCTGTGCTATTATGATTTCTTCCGCAGGACAATTAAACCATCCCTTCCGAGGCCTTTGATTGATTGCAGCTTACTATATTGAGCTCTAGCTTGCATACACGTACAATTTTGGCCGTTTCGGGTTTTCATTGACCCTTGTCCCCGCAGAATTTTCGGGGAGCCGGATCGCAAAGACTCTGGCAAAAGATGGTGCGTAAAACTTGTAGAATTGTAACTTTGGATAAAGCAGGCTTAGCTTATTATAGAGAATTTTCGCGTATGTATATAAACTGAGTAGTCGAATAAAGTAACCAGGCCGTCACACCCCGTATCCCTACACAGCGAGTTCGATCTACTCGTTCTTGCGGTGCCAATTGTCAAGAAGCCAAAAACGGAAAGATCAAGAGCACGTGTCGCTCGCTTGGTGGTGTTTGAACCGGAAGGCTTAGATGCCCACGTCGTCTGCGACGCTGAGCTCAATGACAACGACGGCGAGCCCTAAAATTTCTGTGATGTACTCTAAGTGAAGATAGTGTGCCACATCTCGCAGGCGAGCATTGGCCTTGCAGCCATCGGTCATTTGTTTTAGAACCGCATCTAGATGGTCTTGCCACCTTCTCCGTCACCTGCGACACCATGTATCTCGTGCTTCGAACCGTCATGGAGCCTCAAAGTAATCTCGTTCGCGACCCTTTCGTTACGGTCGCCTGCCCCGGTTTCTCAAGTTCACAATCACTATCGCCACCAGCACCGTCTTCGTCAACTCCCGGAGCTTTCAACTCTTTAGGGCTCTTAACACTGACTCTAACAACAGTCTGCCTCCTGAATCCATACCTGCTTCCAAACCGGCTGTTTCTCTCTTTCCTCTTCTGCAAGCGATGCTCGTGTATCAGCACCAACTCCAGTACAAATCGGAGCCCGAATCGCAGTCGAAGCTCCACCCTTCACCTTGCTCAAGGGCCACAAACGCCAGTTCGAAGCGCAGACCAGCGTTTATTACAAAGATTTGCTGCCTTTTGGGCGGTCCGAGAGGTTGAGAAGATGAGGACTTCAAGGTATATACGAGGGGCATGAGCACCAAGAACGAGTGTTCTTGTCGGTGGCGGGTCCTACATTTGGCTCACATATTACGGTTAACGGCCACTCGTCTATTCCTGCGTATAAATCCGAACCTACGGTTTCCTTCGTTGCTACGCCTACCCCAAAAGACGATGGCCTACGATTTTTTCCGACGGACACGTTAGGCTGCTGGATAAGGCGTTTTCGAGTGAGACTGAAAGCGAAGCAGGTATGTTTGCCTCTAATCCTTGCTTTCGCCACTATGTCTGACCACGTCGTCCTTTTGGTTCCTGAAGCCATTTTTGATCTAGCTCGGCTTGA
Organism: Galerina marginata; assembly: GCA_023014335.1. Classification (NCBI taxonomy): domain Eukaryota; kingdom Fungi; phylum Basidiomycota; class Agaricomycetes; order Agaricales; family Galerinaceae; genus Galerina; species Galerina marginata. Next base: position 1,756,519 of record JAECYW010000015.1, on the reverse strand, counting down.
AGTACGATGCTGCCAAGTCTGTCGAAGATGACCAGAGCTTCATCGATATCCACACCCTCGACCTCGACGAACAACCAGACCGTGTTGATCTATGCAGTACGATTTATCTCTGCTCTAACTTCCGCTCACTGACGATTTTCCTTTCCCAGAAATTTTCAACCATTCTGTCTACTTTACTGGTCCATCTCCTGTCCGTAATTCACCGCATATATGCATTCCTAAACCCTTCTTTTCCCTCTCACAGGAGACTAAAACCCCGCTCGGCCCACCAACGCGACGACGAAGAGTATCATACGGTTAACATAAGCTACACTCGTTGGTAATTCTTTCGTCACTGTCGCCTACATACCCTGATTGCTCACGATTCTCCGAAGCATAGGACAGCGTCATCTGTCGACTTCGTCCATCGAAACCGCAGCCTTCCGCTAGTGAGCGTCCCATTCCCGTTCTACCAACTCGAGATGCAGGAGATGCAGAAATCGAGGGTTAACCGTCAGCTCTGGGATCGACATCTTCGGCGCTGGCTCGATAGGTTGATGAAAACGTTGAGATGTAATTCAAGGCTGCAGGACGGTATCATAGTAAATACAGGACACATGAGGACGAGGGACGATCGTTCCCGTCGTTGACGGGCCATAAATTAAAACCTGTGCTGCGTGCAGTGTTGATGAACAAATGGAAAGCGAAGCGAAGGAGGTCCTTTCCGCTCCCGAAAGTACTACTTGATCAAGCAGCTCATGAAGTACATTGCTGAATTTGGTGTAGGATCACCTGAGCATTATTTAGCTCCACGCGCTCACCCTCGACGCACTCCTTGACCTGCTCGACTTACTCAGTACGTCCTAACCTCTGCTATAACCCTCTCTTACTGACGATCCTCCTTCCCCAGAAACATTCAACCAATTATATACTAGTTAGTATCCTTTCCCGAATTCACTGCATATATGCGCTCTAAACTCTTTCTTTTCACTCTCACAAGAAATTCGAACCGTCTTCCGCTCCTTCCGAGTCCTTCGACAGCCACGACAATCCGCACTGCCACATCAGCGACACCGACTGGCACCTCATCTTTGAGACTGTCAGCCACGTCCCGCGGCGCCGGATTATATTAATGGCGGCGAGTTCAAGATCGCGTACCCGCTAGACGAGACGTACACTGACAATGGGGAGCGCTCCACGGGCGGTGCATTTGCAACTTCCGTTCGGGCCCGCAGGGAATCCATGCGTCAGTGGATGGCAGAATTGGGAGGATGACGTTTATCGCCGAGGAGTATTTTACGGTCAATGTGAGTTATCCAAATGGATTTCGTGTCATGCTTTCTGACTCTTAGTTATCCAGTCGCGATGTACATTCCTCCTGTCGCGAGCGTAATCTACTAATAATTGGATATCACCATTTATCTTTCCGCCTTAACCTCAGTCTCGTCTTTTCTGGTTACTATTCTCAATCTTTTCCATCAAAGTCGGATCTTCCGTGGGCTACGTCGTTTACACCCTCAAAGGAAATTAAGGAGAAAGTAAGCTCGCTTGTTCCTCTGCGATTGTATATATACTTTCTCACTTCTAAAAATGCTTGATGACCGTCAGATCAAGGAGCTTCCATCTGTATGCTATTAACGGCTGATATGGAAACGCTTAGCCAGAATAACTGCTTCGGGGAAGCTTTGCAGGAGCCACAGAAAATGATCTGTGGTAATTGCCACATCATGGAGTCATCACCTTTCAACGGGGTGATTGATATCTAATTTTATTTTACAAAGCACGTACTTAGCCTGACCGGGTCGATTGATAAAGCTTCGATACTTCGACCGAAGCTCAAAGCCCATCAATCTTTCCCTGTCCGTTTCTTCGTGCTGGTGTGCTAACATGCGTAACCTCGACAATTGGGCGTTTTTCTGGCCGTTTCTTGGTACTCTTGCCTCGACAATGGCGTACGTCGTCGTAATCTCACTTTACTATAGCTGCTTCCTGTTACTTTTAAAAAGCAGCCCCGAATCCTCACCAAAAAAACGGCGATTTCTTCTGGTCTACATCAGTCTCCTGCTGGTCCTGTCGACGTGGGCGCTGGTTCAGCAGCTCTATGTCGTCATAACTTCACTCTTTTATCTCGACTCGTCGGATACCGTCATTTTGAGTGGCGCTTGGCTTACTGAATTCCCTCCGTTCCTCGTCTTGACGATTTGGGCAGCAGATAGTTTTATGGTGATCTCATTCGCCTCGTGCTCTAAACGCTGAATGTCTAATTTTATCCGAAAGATTTGGCGTTGCTTTGTTCTATTTCAAAATACCTCGACAGGCTATCGGATTATGGCCATGGTCCTGCTGCTGCTAATTTCCCTGGCATCACTTGGTTGGTAATTGACTTTTCAAACTTCTAATGGCACATACAATTGACGCTATCCTTTATCTAGGTGCCGGGTTATTTCTGTTCATATCAAGCCTTTTCGTATATTCTGGCTTATTATCCGCTTCCATCTCGACCACTGTTAATATCATGCTTTCGGTTATGATCGCATCTCGACTTCTTCGTCACCAGAAATACCTGCACCGAGTTCTTGGACCCGGCCATGGGTCGGCATATACCAGCATTATAACTATGTGCGTTGAATCCTGCGCCTTAATTGTATTCTTCATGGCAGCCTATACCATTATGTTCAACACTGGGTGTAACGCGCAGTATATTCCATTTTTCCTCCTGCCACATATTTGTGTGAGTGCCGTTTCTTTGAATCTAAATTCAGTGTAGATTTGATGTGATTTTCAGGTTATATCTGCCCTCATGATTGTCCGCCGAGTAGCCCGGGGAATAGAGACAACGACCACAATCTCCCAACCATCAGGTGTTGTCCATCGTCCTATATCAGCTCATATAGAAGGAAATATTCGGTTCGTCACACCAGTTACCACCGAAATCGGACGAGAAAGTGTTTGAGGCTTCTATACGCGTTTTATTAATATTTAAATGGATAGGCACATTTTGCGTAATGTAGCAACGCCTGACGAGTCGAGATAGTTGTGCTCTAATCGTACAGTTTGCCCTGGCATTGCCCAGTGGAATACGCTCACCAACAAGGAAGGTACGTCAAAGTGACGGAGACGACAAAGAAACGGAAACTAGAAGATCAGACCGAAAATACTTCGCAAGGATCTACTGTCCTCACTTTGGATAACCATTTCCATCTGACATAAATGAAATTAAACAGCGTGGAGGCTGAATGCGAACCCAGGTTTGGCCTCAAGAGCGGGTTGAGATTGGGTTGAGAAGCGGTAGAAGCTTCCAAGAAACTTTACACCGAAAGAATAACCTGGAAATGATGGATTATAAGTAGTCAGATTTCATAACGCGGCTTGAAGAAAATTCAGCAAGTTACAACTCAGGAGCAATTCACGTTTCAATAATAAGTAGTTGACAATTGGACGACAAGGACATCAGGAACGGGACCTAGTGGCTTTTGGCATTCAAACCAAACAGCGACAATCGAATCCATCACTAGTATCAGTGGCATCACCTGGGACCAACCCGGGACATGCGTCCGCTTTTATCGTCCCAACGCACCATTTTGTTCCTTCTGGTCAAGCTTCAGACGTACAACAAAAGGCTCTCAGCCAACGAAGACTACGTTCGACCTCTGGACCCGGGCGTTAGCATGACAGCATTCACCCATCTCGCGACGCTGTTTCAAGGCACCTATAGTACAGGTTCTAGGGTGGCCTGTGGGGTATCAGCGTCGAAAAACCGGCCGACTACTGCGAAGAGGGCGAGCTTCGGGACTCAGCGAGGCTTAGGGTTCAGATACGGTGAAGTCAAACGTTGGGTCAACGAGGATTTGGATATTGGAGGTGAACGAGGTCGAGCTGAGTCCGGAAACACTGCTGGTGCTGCTCGAGCTCGATTCGTTGTGTTTGGCGATCTGCTATGTGCCCGAGCTTCAGCGCTATTCGTAAAAGTTCACTTTATTATGGGTGCGAATTTCCTGTCCCCATGGACCCATCACTGCTTGCTCGGAACACGGCAGTTCTACTCTGTCGCACCTTTTAATATCTGTAACGAAAGTCTTCACCTTTGGCCTGCGACGAAGGCCATATGCGCCTCTCAGCCTTTGCGCTCCGACGTTTGCCCACTTCGTCAGCATAAGGGTTCTATCTCCTGATTTTCTCTGTGCGGCACAACGGCTTTAGCTCCTATGAACCTCCTATATATGCTCCTAGCACCTTGACTTCCGCCCCTCTCCTAACCTTTGACTAATTTGTGTTTGGTCACCCACGAGACCTCAGGACTTTAAACTTACCCTGATGCACGACGACAGCATTTACGTGACTCCTTCCGCCGCCACCCTGCGTCCGTCGACGCCTTCAATTTCGAACTTCGTGTTCGTTCGCTGTGGATTCGGGTAGCGGCTTCATGTTCTTGGAAGATAAAGGCCCTGTTAGAGGAAGTCGACTACCCAGTTTTCTGCACGCCGGCCTACGATGTGCCTTCTGGCACACAAGGTTTTCACGTTTTCGAAACCTATTCTCCTGTCCTCCGTTTACCAATGTCGATTCTCAATTTCTCCTCGCTATTGTCAATCCTGTGGGTTCATTGATCAATTTTAACCTCTTCTTTCCCTACGTTTCGACTGTTATTTCGTTGGACTGTTCGCACTTGGTTCGCACCCCAACATCATGACACTTTCAAGATCGCCTTAAGTACTATCAACGTCACCCAAGTTTGCTATCGTACAGCTCGACTCAATGGCGGCAATCTACGTTGCGAACAAGGTCGATGAGATAAAAATCAGCAAATTTACGACAAGCGGTGCTAAGCGGAAGTGGTACGCGCAGGTCGTCGTGAATCTGGCGAAGGGCGAGTGTATTCCAGGATCGGTATGTTGCCGGTCATGAACATTCTGCGTTCCTTTGCTAACCAGCTTATATGTGTTTGTTACGTTAAGGATTCAGCGAACATCGCAGTTCAGAATCGCCCAACGGGTCAGCTGGAGGAAGAGAAAATGCAGGCTTACGTGAAGCTTGGAATTAGGCTGCTCTCTAAGCGGTTTTTGAGCAAGATGGGAACGAAGGAGGTTGGCTTATAAACCTTTCTTTCATTATCATCACTGACTACATCCTCCTTTCGGCTTCCAGCTCGTCAGCTCTTGAAGTCATTCCCGATTAATCTCGGTATGAAGTACTTTGACGCCCAGTTCACCAAAGAGATCTCGAGCTTCTTCGGGCTCCGTACACTCGACCTCCACGGGCCCCTCGACGGCCCCTACTTATTCAGTCTGTCCTAGCCCCCTGGACCCTCACACTCACTGGCAATTCTTCCTTCCGAGAAGCATCCAACCTTTCTGGTTACTCTGCTCAATCTTTTCCATGTAGGTAGTCTGATTGTCCGTGGCCTATGTCCGTCACCGCCTTAGAGGAGTTTCCTCGGTCTTAGGGAAAAGGTAAGCTCGTGTGTTCGTCTATGGCTATTTATACACTTCTTCACGTCGAAAGTCGCTTGGTGACAGTTAGATCAAGGAGCACTTTCCTGTGCGCTATACGACTCAACACTTCGTACACCCAAAATAACTGGCCCGTGGGAGGGTTAGCCGGTCGTAGGGAGTGGAAAAACGAGGTTGTATTTTGTTGTAATTCCTCCTTTGCCATTCGATATCGGCGGAAAGCCTGATTTCTGGTCTTAAAGGTGCTTTTAAGATGAATAGATCAGAAACTTACTCAGATGTGTGTGGTAGATCATTGCAAGAATAAGGAAGCACAGAAAATGATCTGCGTTAATCAAGAAGTCGTCGCCTTTCCCAGGGGTGATTGATAATTTGATTCTACCATGCGCATACCTAGAATGACGGGGATGATCTATAAAGCTTCGACCTTTTGAGCAAGCGGAAAATCCATCAATCTGTTCCCTGTCCATTCCTTTGTGCTGGTGCCCTTTAGTTGTTCTAACTTTAACTATACTCGCTAACATGCTCAACGTCGACAACACGGTTTATTTCTGGCCGTTTTTTGCTACTATGGTCTCGTCCATGTCTTACATGGTCGTAGTCTCACTTTACTATAGCTGCTTTCGAGCTCTTTTGAAGGGGGTTACCTTATCCTCGCCAAGAAAACGACGGTTCATGTTCATCTACATCAGTTTCCTACTGTTCCTAACGACATGGTCAATGGTTCAGCAGGTCTACGCAATCGTAACTGCCCTCTTTTACCCCGCCTCGCCGAACACCGCTGCTTTGAATGGTGCCTGGCTTTTTGAAGTCCCTCCATTGCTTGTCGCGTTGATTTGGGCAGCAGATGGTTTTATGGTGATTTGAACCGCCTCTCGCTCACAATTCGGAGATTGACGGTCTTATTTTATGCAAAAGATTTGGCGCTGCCTTGTTCTATATCAAAGCACTTCAACAGGCTACCGAATGATGGCTATCGGCCTGCTGTTCTTGATTTCTTTGATATCACTTGGTAGGTAAACCGTAATTCTTTGTTTAAACCTCTATTTACATCTTTGGTTGACTCCACCATGCATTTAGGTGCTGCAGTATTCCTTTTCCTTCCATTTTTTGCTGGATTTTCTGCCTTATTTTCCGCTTCCATCTCGGCCTTTTCCAATATTCTCCTCTCGATTCTAATCGTGTCCCGACTGCTTTATCACCAAAGCTACCTGCATAGAGTTCTTGGAGTCGGCCATGGGTCGCTGTACACCAGGATTATAACCATATGTGTCGAATCCTGCGCTCTGATTATATTCTTCATGGCTGTATATATCATAATGTTTGTCATTGGATGTAACGCACAGTTTGCACCGTTGTTCCTCCTTCCACACATCTGCGTGAGTGCCATTTTCTTCGGTTCTATATTCACTCTAGACTGAATGTACCTTTCAGGCGATATCTGCCCTTATGATTGTCCGCCGAGTTGCACACGGAACGGAGTCAACAACCACAATCCCCCCACCATCAGATGTTGTTCGTCGGCCTGTATCAGCTAATGTAGAAGCAAGTATTCGGTTCATTAGTCCAGTTATTACCGAAGTTGGGCGGGAAAGTGTTTGAGGTTTATTCACTTTTTATCGGAATTTATATACATAGGCGGGGACTTTCTATGGCATTTAATAACATTTGACGAGTAGAGAGTCGTTTGGGACAGATAATTCGAAGGGTTTAGTTACGCTTCTCCCCTGAAACAGGGACAGGTGAATATGGGGAAAGTGGAATAAATTCAGGAAAAATGGCTACATGAAGAATCCAACCAGAAGATAGAATAGGAAAGAGAAATAAATAGGTAGCAAGGAAAATATGATGCAAAACAGCAAGGAACTGTTTCGAGTGATTTGGCCTGCAGATTCCTGTTGCAGCGCAGTCTAGCAATGATTGTACGTTGCGGCGGCGTCGTTGCCATATCGCCTTCCTCCCTAATATTGTTTTCAACTCTCTGATTATTCCGCTCAATCTTTTTTGAGGAATGTTGGCAGTCTGCTTTCCCGTTGGCTATGGCCCACACGGCCTCAGGGGAAAGGTTTTAGGCAGTAGAACTCGTGTGTTCCCATCTCTGGCTATATATATATATATATACTTCTCAAGGTGACTGGTGACCGTCAGATTAAGGCATCCCTTCCGGTGTGTTATTCATTCCGATACGATTCAAACACAACGCACAGCCAGAGTCATTGTAGTCGCAAGGAGCAAGAAAAGGACAAAAAGTGTGTTATTGTGATTCCTACTTTCCTATTTGATACCGTCGTAAAGCCCAATTTTCCTAGAGGTGCTTGAGCCCCTGCGGTAGGTTTAAGTCGGCAAGATTCAAGAAGCACAAGAAGTGATGTGATTGCCAGATCATGGAGCCGTTACCTTTCTACAGGGTGATTGAGATCTAATTCGATGCTACCTTGCACATTCCTAGAGTGACCAAGGATACACTTTAAAGCTTTGACCCATTGAGCAAAGCGCGAAGCCCATCAATGTATTCGCTGTCCGTTCCTTCGTGCTGGTCACTGGTGTACTCATTTTTTTCTTCCTTCGCTACACTCGCTAATATGCTGGACATCGATAACGCGGATTATTTCTGGCCATTTTTGGGCATTCTTGCCTCGTCTATGGCTTACATTATCGTAATCGCACTTTACACCAGCTGCTTCCAAGCACTTTGGGGCATGTAAGGCTGTCAAACGACACTCAAACGCACCCTGCATTAAGTGGAGAGTCGCACCGTGCGCCAGGCCAAAAACGCACCATGCATAGAAGTATAACATCGGTTCTAGTTCAGATACACCAAAATAGCTTCGTTTGGAGGTAAATTTCAGAGGGTCGCCACCATTTCAGCACCAAGCCGACGGGAAACAGTGAACACGCGGGATGGTTTGTACCCACTGAATTACTGTCTCCGGCTCCATCTGGTTTTCCCTCACCATTTAAGATATTAGATTATTACTCTCGGAATCCAGTGCACACCAACCTCTTAGAGCTGCGCAAGTAGTCCAGTACGTCAGCACTAAACCAGCGCGGCCTGGTTGTACTTCAACCACATTTCGTCAGTCAACGAATATGGTTTGGACTGACCAAATTATTCTCTCTGTTTCCATCTAGTATTCCCTCACCATTTTGGATATCAAATGATTGCCCTCGCCACCAAAATCAAACACTGTGCGCTAATCTGGTTTAACGAACGCAGTGAAATTTTTACCAATCAAAGCGTAAACGCAGAAGTGTGGTTCTTCGGCGCTTCAGCACCCAAAACACCAAATTCACATCTCGGTAAATTTTTGTCCGCTGTCACTGAGATCAAACGATCCATTTCAATCTGGTGCATTCCCCCCATTAAAATTATTTCCGTACACTGAATGATATTAGGAGACAATTCAGTCTAGTTTCACCGTACGGAATGGGTTACTACACTTCATTTTATTATAGTCAAACGGTGCTGGAATTGACGCCAGGAACAAATTGCTTCACACAACTACTTTCCGCCATCCTGACAATATCTAGCGCCCCTAGACCATTTTAATTCCATTGCATGCTTATTCAGGCTTAAACTAGTGCTTCAAATATCCGAAATGTGGTTCTTGTTGACTGGTTTTTATACCTAATTAGAATGTGTTAGCTGAAGCAGGTTCACCTAACCATATCACTACCTAGTACCCTGACGCGATTCAGTTCCGTCGCATCATTTTGACAAATCATGAGCTGGTTTTAGTAAGACCATAATACACGCTGGCGTACTAACTGTCCTACTTCCCAAAATGCGGTTCAGTTCTCTCACACCGGAGCAATCTCATTCCGGTCTAAGAGACTGTAACGCGATATCTCGCATTGCAATTCAGATCCCTTACACCGTTACAATATCAATTCGGCACTACCTGGTGCCTAACTGGTGACATGCGGCTGAGCTAGCCTGAAGCCGTAGCTTTGATCCGGTAATTATTAGTAGCTCGGACTCTTAAATTCAAAGTCTGAGCCTTAAGAGTCTCCTCAAGCACGGCTTTGGCTCATGCCGTGGCGTGTGCCGTGGCGTGTGGGAATTGCCAAGGCCGTCGCCGCGTTACTTGCCAATCGAATGCCCGCTTACACGAGGACAAGAAATCTACCTCGCTACGTGCTTAGGTACATTAGCTAGAATTATTGTACACTCTCCCTTGAGTGGTTTTGTACCCAGGAATTGAATACGCGCCTTAAGGAGCAGCAGCAACTCAGCAACTCATAAAAATTAAAGACCTGAGGTATGAGGGTAGGATCCGCTGGCTCGGGCACACAGCTTCGGCTCATGCTGGATCCTGTGGAAATTGCTCCAGCGAGCGTGCGTGCCAGAGCGACATGAGAAACCGAACGAGATGCAGCATAAATACCATTACTGACTGTAGGTACCAGATTCATTAGATACTCACCAGTGGCATTAGTAGATCTGAACTTGACTAAATTACCGTGATGTAGCGACCACCTTCCTGGTCTAGTCTTGGGCAACTGTATTATTCCTTTTGGGTTCGTCTAGTTCCCTCTTACCATTTAAGACCTTTACTTAATCTTGTTCTCTTACACAGCTTCTGTTGAATTTACGAAATCCAGTTCTCCCATACTGCTTTGTTCGAATGCATGAAATATGGTTCCCGCACACTGCTTCATCCAAATATGCGAACTCTGGTTCCCGCGCACTGCTTCGTTCAAATTTGCGATCTCTGGTTCCCACACACGGCTTCGTCACAATAGAATTTAAATTCGGTTCAGTTGAACCTAGATCACTCATGTCCCACAAAAGTGGTCGCATTGACCCATTTTAGCGCTTTGACCTTCGGGGCCGGGCTGCAGATTTCCGAACTCTGATGGACTTGGCACACTGTGAATACGGGAGCTCATATAAAGTAGATGTAGATACTATGTTGAATTCATAGTCCCGATTAATTGACTCGGACAAGCAATGTGAATTATATTTTATTTGAGTACACGGAAATGCGGAATGAAGTATGGAGATGTGTGAATGTGCAGAACAGTGCACATTCGAAGATAGTATGGCGCCGAGGACCGGGGAAAGCTATATTAAGCGATCTGGTGTAGACGCACAAGATTACCGCACCCTGTCCCTTTGGTGAGTTCCCACCAAATACGGTGATCTGATCATTCCGGGAATATTACACCACATCACATCGTTCGTCGAATCTGGTGACGGGCAACTGGTTGGATCGTGTTCCCTAAATACGGTTCGCAGAATCCATATTGTTCCCGGTCCCGCAATCCTGTTTTCTTTAACCCATTTAGTTCAATCAGCCAAATTTGGTTTGCTACACCCATACTCACGGCCCTAAATTCCAGATTAATCAGGCTCAGAAAATAAAGATTACATCAATTTTCCTTCCCTCACTCCTATCATGGAACCTGAGCATCGACGAATTACTTTACGCGCTGATTCATCCTCACCTCCTCGTTCAATTTCTCTCCATGCAGAGGAAGCAGATATTCAACCCAAGATAATCACTCCAGTTCGGCGTGCTAGGACAAAACTTACTAACAGGAATGCTGCCGGAAGACCCCTGAAAAGACACAAATCGAGCACCATCAACAGTCCCGGCCCAATATCTTCATTGCCGGCGTCCGACAATTCCACGCCGTCCTCTCATTCCCAATTGTTGATTGGACCCGAACCTTGTCAAACTGACGATCCTCAAAATTACGATGACCAAGGGGCCCCGCCGTCTCCTGTTCTTCCAGTGCATGATGATCTCTCATCCGCACGATCACCTGGGGAAATCACCGAATACCAATATTTTATTGAAGCAGTATTCGCTGCGGAGTGTGTTATATCTCAGCTCACGAAGCAGCTCTTTGTGGTGAATGGATGGAACAGCGCGTCACGAAATGTCAACGCAAGTATTGTGATTGCGTTCTCAAAATTGAATAATGACGTATCGGATTACTTTTTGACAGAATAATTGGTATCACCTAGACCAGCTAACAGTGGGCTCCGACAGAATTATTGTATGCATGTGCCCAGCTGGTCGATCGAGGGCGTCGTGTTTCCACTCTCAATTTATGTTGGAATACGGTCAAGAGCGATTTCCACCAGGTGACAATATACCCGGTGAGTCAAATGCAACCGTCACGGCTTCTTTTCATATGATAGTAGCTAATTCCGACGTATTCGTAAGACCTGGACGACGGAATAATTGTATTTTCTAGGTATGAAACTGAAGACGGGGTTTATCGCAACCTGCTATCTGTTCCGACAAGGTCAAGTCCTACAATCAAGAACCGCGCTGTTGTCGAATACATAGGAGCTAATGACGGATCTGGAATATGGAAATGCAACAGAGATCCTAACCTAGTAAACTGCCCACATGTTACCGACGCGAGGCATTCTTTTCAGAAGCATATCCAGTTGGACCTCGGTGCAAGCGATCCAGATGCCAATCCCACAGAAATGTATTATCTTAGTAAGTTAAATTTTCCAATACTGGGATGATAATCGAGCTCTGATATACGCATATTTTACAGACCCGCCCATTAAACGTGCGAGCAGCAAAACGAATGAGTCTGTATCATATCACGCCTTACCCCCTCCAATATGGGCTCGTCTTCCATCTGACCCACCACCCCCACCAATTTACCCGCTCTCCAGTGCACCTGCAACGATACCGCTCAATCCTGACTCGGCCTCTTGCTTTTGTAAGGCAGACAGGGTACGGTACAACCCATTCCTTCCAGTCGAAGTCAGACCATGTATTATATATGGGCTAGGAGGCGCTTGGGAATCAACGATCGAGGTCCAGCGATGCCATGCATGCAAACGATATGTTGGTCCGGACTGCCGGGAAATTGGTATCTTCAACTGGAATAACCATATCTTGGCTACACACCAGCTCCTAGAAGACTACCTGAATGTGTTTACCGCTTCGGAGACCCCAATATCTGCCTGGGTAAATGTTGTATCTCGGCGCTACAAATCTGCGGAAACACGTCCTTTCCTGACCCACACTCCATTTACTTCGGTCTGGTTTTCGTATGCTCGACTTTTACAACTTCATGGCGACATGAAATGTTCTCTATGTGGCCCATCTCCTGACGTTTTGATCTTCGATGGCGTGTCCTTGTCCTTCAACCAAAAAAATGTACTGTCGTCATTAAAGCCACCGACTACAATTCACCAAATCGAATCGGTTATCCGCGAGAAAACAGTTCGCGTCAGAAATACCCAGTTTATTACCGATTCAGCTCTCCGCAAAAACATTAGGAAAATTTTATCGGGCGCATCACTTCACTTGGCCGACTTGTCGTCTCTCGACCAGCAAATCTCGGTCGAATTTTCATTCCTTGATTTACTTGGGGAAGATTCAGTTGAATCTGGGTCCTCTCAGGACGAAGAAGTTCAGAAACGCAATAACGGTCGAAGGGAAGCGGCCAAGGAGCGGAAACGACAAGCACTATTGAAACGATTTCAGCTCATTCCTAATGCTGTTGCAGGTTTGAAGAAGATTGATCAGGAGCTAGGTACTCTCTTCGAGCTCTGGTTTGGATCCGCGGCTGTCGTGCAGAAGACTGCAGTTCCCAGTGTCTACCGCGCTCTATTTATCCAGGTGAGTAGATATCACCAAACCAAAGACATTAATTGTTCAAATTAAAGCAGATTAGCGCCGAGGAATCCGCCCTGCAAATGATCAACCAGCCCTCTCTCAAACGACTCAAGGAATTTATCATACAACCCACAATGGAAAACCAATCATACCTCTTACATATCCCCGCTCTTTATAAAGTTTTAGCTTACGAGGGCTCACACTCAATTTCTGGGGAGATCTCTTCAACAATCCTAGCCGTTTGCCGATGGCTGTACCTCCGTGCAGAGACTGTGCGGCGCTTACTTTTGGTACACGAGACGGAGACCCCCAATCCAACCATTGACGCGGACGGGGCTGATTGGAGAATGGTTCGTTGTTACAGACCCAATTCATTTTCAAAGACTCATCTACACCCAGACCGGCTGCTTCTATGAAAAGCCACAGATAAGATATCGACCTCAATACCCCCATCTAAACGAAGGAAAAAAGGTCGACCCTGGCATCGAAAAGGCGGGGGGTTGCCGAAAGTATTACACCAAGTATAGCCCTCGGAAACTCACAGGTGGAATTATGGTACCCTGGTGCACGCACAGCGTGGCTTACGGGTTTCACTGCATTCCCATTGCCGAAGGCCGAAACGACGTCTTTTCAGCCCTCTACACAAGATGGGAGAAAGCTCCAAAAATAATTCTATATGACTTTGCTTGCGCCCTTCAACCATACTGCATGCTACGCGAACCAGCATTCTTTCAAGATACCCTCTTCGCCATTGACCAGTTCCATGCCCCCGACCACACGAAATGTTGTCCGTCATCATTCCTGTCGACGTACGCACAAACCGATTCACGTTTAGCTCTCGTAAATTCCAGTGCTGGCGAATGCGGGAACGGTGGATTGGCACGAATCCGAAAGTCGGTAAGCTACATGAATCAAGAACACGCGATTATGTTCACAAGGGTCTTCTTGTCAATCTGGAATCGGCTCCGAATCAGTGGTCTCCCTACTTAGATTATTAGTCGGGTGAATCAATTGTTTTATTATCTCTAAGTTCATAGACTCGATTCCAGTCTCCCTGGGTGCAGAAACTAAATTTCGTGTGTGGAACGACTTTATTCCTGCCGCCAGAACGGCTGGTATCCGCAGAAAACCTGTTCACGCCAACCATATGAACTGAACGGGTTTTATTGGCATAACTAAATTGGCGCAGAGACCCAATTTAGTTTGTGAGAACAAAAACCTTGCCTTCAATGGGAAATATGGGACGACAAAACCAAATTCACGCAAAGACAAAACTTGGTTCCGCAGAAACCAGATCGCTAAATTCTTGAATAATCTGGTTTACCTTGCCTCAAATTCTGATCCTAATGGAATTTGTTGCGGTCTGTTAGTAAAATTTCATCTTGCTTCTCTTCCACGACTACCTCGCCAACATTTTCCTGTCATAATTTTTTTCGCGATGCCCAAGGACTCTTCTAAGGCCCGAAAAGGCAGTATTAGAACCTCGCCTTCCAAGAGGAGAGGCCCCATGCACTGTAATGTGTGTCCAGGCAGACCATTGCGAAATGAGTGCATGCATACGGTCGCAGGACGCGATTATCTTCAGAAGCAGAAGGATGTACGTTCTGCTGTCGTTCCACTCTGGCAATGGCACGGTGTAGCAAAACCTCGAATGTGTCGGGCCAAGCAGCAATACCTCCCCAATAGCTGCCCCACTTCTGCACCTTTTCTCTCACTCTAAGAAAGCTCTCGAGTTCAGAAAACTCGGGTGCGAGGCCATTCAAAAATTCTAAAGGGAGAAGGAGATTATCCGTTTCGAATTTCTGTCCCTTGGTTTTCAGCTGTGTTGTCAGAAATGCAACATCGGGATAAGCTGGTGATTCCCAGTACTCTTCCATGATTTCTGCAAGGCAGTCCTTTGAAGAGTCCGTCTGCATGGATACGTCCTTGCTACACAATAATTAGAGACGTCGGAGGACATCATATTTCATAACGTACTATTCTAGAACTTCCTGGCGTGTATTCTGAGTTGTCGAAGCTGAAGTGACAACTGCCTTTTCACTGTACAATTATCAACAGAGCTCAAGGCACATTGCTTCCCAGATTCGTACCTTTCAGCTTTACGACGTCGACGACGTTCAGAATTTTTTGCTATGATACTCGCTCTATTTCTATCGTAATTCCAGTTAGTGTACGCTCTGAGACAAGAGTTTAAATATCTACTTCTCATAGTAGCGCTTGTGCTTGTTAGAAGGGGAGCTGTTTGTAACAGACATGATGATATTGATGAGGCAATAGCAGCCGTCGTGTGTCAGGGAGGTATGTGGTCTTGTGTCAAGATACTTATTTGATTCACGATGGACGATGGTCTCGATCAACAAATTTAATTTTAGCAACGGTATTTAAACCCCACAGAAAATACAAAACAAGCTAATAACTGCGCACTCCCCATGCAAAAGGTGGCTAAATAAAATTTACGGGAAATCTGCGGAACTGAGGGTAACTCGCCGGATGCGGTGAACGACTCGTTCGACCTGCCCGGCATTGAGGGTATTCATGAATACCTCCACAGCTTTGAGGTAGGTCGTGAACTTCTCACAGCGGGACCTTGGAATACCCATCGTGTTGAGGAATGGTTCGCCCCTGCCAGGGATCGTAAACAGATAGAATAAATAACGTGGTAAGACTGAAACTCACTTTCCGGTGAAGATACCCGGATTTCTGCCTATGTATATGGCATAGTATCTATCCCCATCGATGTCCATTCCCGGGTTATCTGGAAATTTCAGAAGGCGGTCAGAGATGTTAGACGAGGTAGAATGGATGTACCTGGGAGTCCTGGAATCCCCGTCGAGGAGGCATTGAGAGTTTGGCGATCTTCGATGTAAGTAACTCGCACAACCTGGCCAAGACTCAAAGCACCATTGAAATAATCAATTGCCGCTTCTTGAGTCGAGAACTTTGCGACATGAGCTCCTGGAATCTGCTTCACGTTGTCCTCAATGGCCAGCCTAGAATAAATCAGACCTTTGTCCAGAATGAAGCAGATGAAAATATGACATACGATCCTTCCACCACACCTGGTGTTCTTCCGACGACCACTGCATACCAAGACGGAGTTTCAGGGTCCTTTGGGTCCTTAGTGCTCGGTTGTTCTGCAGAGAGCTAACTAGTTAGAATAATAGCCAATAATACTTAAAGCGACTGACTTGAAGACAATTGGGAGGGCGGAGAAGCGCTGTCGTTTGTAACGAGGTCGGTCATACTTTGAGGAGAGGATCGGGAAAAGTGGGAAAACACGAGAGCGAAAGTGCTCTCCCCAGATTATATGTGAAGACTTCGCAGACCCTTTTAGTTTTTTCTGATCTTGATCCAAAGCGCCTCTTGGGGAATTCAGTAGAAGCCCCAACCAATCCACATGATATTTTGCCTTGTTACCCAAACATCTGTTACGGAGCGAATCTAAACAATTGATGAATAAGTACCTCGTTTCGAAGCAGCGTACTGGCGGCGTCCATATTTAGGATCTTTCTATCAGAAATTCAGTGTTTTAAGGACTTCAAGAACCTGAGCATCCTTCACGATTTTATCCTTCCTTCGTAACATATGTCTCAGCCCGAAGCCGCCATCCAACAGGCTGTCTCAACTTATTTTCAAAACTGTGATGGTGACCTTCCCAGTGTAGAAGAAATCACGCGTCAAGTTTTTCTTTCTCTCGTCGATCCTGACGACATTGAAGAATTTAATGCACGCCGCACCTACATCGAATTAATCTCTACCCCGAGTTCTGAGGATATAGAGGACTACTGTCAGATCCTATGTCTAAAGGAGTGGGCCGCTGGCCCTGCCGGGGGATTTTACAAGCAAAACAGTACGTAAATACGCTATTATCTTTTTACCAACTACCATTAACGCACAACGCTGTAGAACGGACCGGAAAAATAGGTTTGAGACATAATTGTTGCCTACTTTCGCGTAATTGATGAAATCTTTACAGAACGTTCGCAGCTTTTCTCGGCCGAGGTGCTTAGGTTGAGCTACCAGACCCACATGACCCATACTAGGTTAAATGTGGAAGGGTTCATCTCTGGTGGCTTGCCAGTCATGCAAGGGATACTGCACGATCGTGCGTTCAGAAGTTCCCAAGCCGTTGATAGAATTCTTAGGCTGCGCAACACGTGGAAAATTCCGATTAAGGGCGAGGTGGTTATGGACGAGTCTGGCCGCATTTCCAAGTTCGTGTATGCCCAGTCCCGTCAGTACTCTCCCAGCGAACGTCAAATCCTCGAAGCCATATCCAGGTAACAACTGGTCGTCCCGTAGCCCATGGGCATCGTCAATAATTCTACACCAATATATATTTGTGTGTCGTTAGACATTTGAAGGAACGTTCCCAGGCAACATCCAGAATTCAACACCCTTTTTGGGAAGATCTTAGGCACCGGTGTTTAAATTTCATTCACCATTTTCGGTGAAGCTTCGCTGATCGGTGGGAAAATCAGTTGATGATCGTAGATCTGCGTAGCGCCATGATAATTCCCCGTTTGGATGATCTAGCTGCATATGGGATTGAACCTTTTCTGAATTATTGAACTGTTCACCTTTACATAAGTCAGGAGGGAATAATTAGTGGAAATGGTCATTGGTTCGTTGGGTCGGACGTCGAGGGCAAGAGCATCTGGTGAAAGTACCCATCCACCGAGTGTGGCCTCATGTCCCTTTATGCGATCAAGGAACACATGCTGGGCAACCAGAGCGAATCCAGATTGTAGATATGTAGTTGGACAAATTCAGTCCACATGCGTATGTACCACACGACGCGATCCAAGCTCGGATATTGAGGCACCGGTTGATATGAGGTGCGGTGTGACCAAGACAAATCTCCGAAAAGGTGGGGGTCAGGCCAGACTGTACCAACCAATCCCTCCGAACCATATACACCCATACCCAGAGAGAATCTAGTCACCAAATTTCATTCAATGGACACAGCGAATGGAAACGGTATTTGGTTTATTGACACAATATAACTGGAATTCTTACGATAATCTAGAGGGCCCTCCTTTGGACTTGACAGCACAGCTTGCAAAAGCAAAGGAAGCGTACGAGAAAGTGAAGTACAAAAAACGTGTTAACGGCGAGTTTCCTGGTAAGTGGTCAAGTTTTATCGTGAGGATCAGAGTTGACCGACAAAGGAAAGTAGCAGAAAAGCGGTTGGCCTTAGAGCACCTCCTGGCGGTACAAAGGTCATACTTTCGTTTTTGGCTTGTACTGGTCTTCAACATCGTTATTTTCAGTGCCATCGATTTAAGTTCGAATGCAGACAGCCATTCAGCGCCCCGAAAAAATGGCGTAAGCAATGACAAAGGCATGGACGTTGAACCTGAAGCGTATGTACGCTTCGTATTGCAGCCTTGTTTTGAGGTTGATCTTTTTTAGGCTCGTCAATCATTTGGCAAACGACGCTAAAATGGACGTTTGTGCACCTCCTAATACGTGAGTTATCGCCGTCAAGATGAATATTACATGCTCACGTTCGTATGTTTTTTTGACCACCCGTAGGCCTCTATTTAGGATAATCGAAAGAGACCTCGATGTCGAAATGGAGGCAACGGCTCGAACTTAGTGAGTTGACTGTATTTAATTGACCAGCTTTGAGCGCCAGCTTAATTGTCGATTTAGCGCGTCAAGTGAGCCAGAAACCCCAATTTCAAAGTCAAGCACGGGAACGATAGATATTGACATGGATGCTGGACATATAGTGTGAGTTCGAACTTAGTGATTTCTTTTTTCGTGATGAGCAACTCACCGCCTGGGGTTTGAAACTTTTCAGTACTGATATTAGTGTCGGCACTCTGCAGTCTGAGCCTATGAATGTGGAAATGGACACTGAGACAAACCCTATTACGCTCGATCCGTAAGTTGTAATGACCTCACTCTATATTTCGTTATGCGGGGCCAACGCACCTTTTGAATTAAGACAGGAGACGGAGACGGAAGCTCCTCATCTAAATGTGGACACCAACGTCGTGGGTTTGTGAGTCAAGTCTTTCCTTCATTTACTGAAGTTCGACTCAACTCAGTCATTTTAGGAGCGGAGGATTGTCTGCAGACATGTCCAGGCTTCCAGTGGCGGTAGAGGCAGAGAATAATCCGTGAGTGTCATTGTCCGACTGATGCGATGTGTAGCCTTACGTTTCCTTCATAGCGATGTCGAGAAATCGGAGGCACCTATTGCCAAAATGAATGATAGCGTCATGGATGTAGACCAGCTCGCTGCAGAGGAAAAGTCGGTGACTGCCTAGAATTATCTCTTAAATTATCGGTCTCACCCAATTTTTTACAGTGCGGTCAATCAGGACAAGGAGATAGACGCTAAGACGGATAAAAGGTCAGCGGTCACCCACAGATAGGCTTTATCTGTCTCATCTACATTTTATTAGTGAGCTCGAAGAGGATGATAAGGTCATGTTCGATCACCATCGGCTTTGGAGGTGAGACCTACCAAATATCTAGTAAGAATGTTTCCTGACGTTTCATAATATAGGCTCAGCGACAAGATCGTCAAGTTCACGGTCCCAGTAACCCCCGCTGCCCTGCTGGCGTACGAGTTCCACTATGTACCTGTCGATTGGGACGACATTTCTGTACCCGTCATTCCACGAGTCGACGATGAAGATAGGCACGATCACGACTGCAAGGCCGCGCTTCATTTAAAGACCTACGAACACGATGATGCTCAGAGGCAACGGGACGAGCTGCAATCTGTGTACGACGCTCTGGATCGCGAGTGGGAAGCCGGTCGCATTAAGCCGAAAGAAGGCGCCAAGAAAGTCGCAGAGTTGA
This sequence comes from Galerina marginata, assembly GCA_023014335.1. Lineage (NCBI taxonomy): Eukaryota > Fungi > Basidiomycota > Agaricomycetes > Agaricales > Galerinaceae > Galerina > Galerina marginata. The sequence continues at coordinate 1,736,667 of JAECYW010000015.1, read as the reverse complement.
GCGCAATGCTCGAGTCTATGGACGCAAAGCTGGCACAAATGAGACTCGCTAGGGATGAGGCGCAGAAGCAGTTCGACCACCACTTCAGCTTCCAGACGAGCATTAAGAAGGAAGCTGCCTTGGCGGAGGAAGTTCAGGCTCTGCAGGCGGAAATTTTAACAGTGCCGATCGATAAACTTGGCGAAACTCGAGCCCTTTTGCGGAAGCAGTTAGACGCCTTGAAAGTCCTCTCCGAGAAAAACGCCGCCGAGGCCGAAAGCAGGGAGAAGAACGCCAAGTCCACCAAGCCTAAGAGCAAGAAGAAGGCAAAGGATGTCGACGACCCAGTAGGAACGATTACCAGGTACTACAAGATGGATGAACAGGAGCGGGAAGATTTCGAGGGTAGGGTCATCGCTTGTCGTAAACCTCTTCCCGATGTTGACGCCTTTAAACTTCCTAGAAAAGGGCCGACGATACATCAGGAAGTACTTCACTGCGTCGAGTCCGGCCAAGAAGCAAACCGCCCTGAAAAACATCGAGGTTGGGATACGACGGGCAGGTCGTGACGTCCAGCAATTTCTCCCAGAGTCTGCGCATCTCAGTAAAGAGGTCGCCATCATTTTTCACCTCACGAGCGCAAGGAACATGGTGTGCCGCTACCACCAGCGCTACCGCGCACGTAGCCACCACCAGCACGACACCGTCATCTCGCTCGCTGGGGTCGGCTATCCGAGGAAATTGTCATCCACAGACCATGAGGTTCCGCCACCAGCTGGACATATGAACTGTGGGTGCGCCGTGGATGATGTTCTTCTCGAGTATTTTATTTGGAAAACATCCTCGGCCTTCTCTACAAACCCGAAACTCGCATCGACCAGTTACTTCATGGGAGACAATGACTTTGTTGCCCCAAAGATTCGCCGCTTCTGGGTTCAGCAGTGGAAAGACACGACTTGTCTGACCATTAACGATATCTACGGCAACGACACTGCTACGGCTGGCTGGATTCCACGGCTGGCAGCCCTGTCGGTGATCAGGCAGGCCGGTAAGTTGAAAGGTCTGGGATATGGAATCCGGCTCGAGTTGACATCTGAGGAAGGAGAGATGGATGTAAACGAGCTTATCGGTGAGAATACGGTAGCGTAGGTTGATATTGAGGGGCGAACGCGCATGCGGTTTTCGGTGATTTATCGTCGCAGGATTTGCAATCCCGTGATCTGCCCAGGAAGTGCTGGACTCATTTCCGTAACAAGTAGATATTTTGGCGATATTTACACTCGACATATTTGTCTTTATTGTACCGCCAATGGAAACCTTGTAATTGGGCTTGATACCAATGCGTTTACCCCTCTTTTCTCCCATCATCATATCATTATGCGTCGTGGCCGCGAACCAGTAGGCCCTCCCAAAGCTGAAATGCCAGAAAACTGGCGACAGCTTGACTGGTCACACCTTGCCTCTGATCCATCCAAGATATATAGCTACCAACATGGCGGTTATACGGCACGCGAGCTGCAGTGGATTCAGTATCTTCGCGATCCAGCCTCTCCCCCAGATCCACTTTTGGAATTCACCGACCTTGAGTCCGTCGCTCGAACCCGAGCTGTACTAGAAGAGGCAGAGGATACCAGCGCAGAGGACGAAGCCCGCAGCAATGAAAAGGAATACGAGCAAAGAAAATTTTGGGGCAAGTGCAAGACCCCAACCGTTCTGCCAATATACTTTTATTTTGACCACAGGGTACGTGTTTTAGCAATTTGACGAAGTCTAATTATTCTAACTGTATTATAGAACGGGCCTCACCTTCCCGTCCGTGTAGATTTTCGCATCTTCGACCAGCAATTCTTCTATAACGATTCTCATGAATTGAACCGGGTGATGAATTCTGGAAGGGGTCCTATCGAGTTCTGGCATGAAGACGGTACATTCCGGCCATTCAACCCTGACGTGTTATTCAATTGTCGTTATCGCGATCGGCTTCTCATCTTGCGACGGGGAGGGCAACCCACAGACTACGTGCGTAATTGCATCGGATTCAGGGAGCTTAGCTATGAGCTTTACCTATCAAATACGGACCTGCCATTCACACCAATCAGGAAGGGAATGGCACCGCGAGATGCAAACGGGGGGCTCGAAATTGACGGTCAATGGGCACTGGCGAGGTTGGAGGAAGACTTTGCGGATGTTGAATGGGCAAGGGGTGAAGAGGGAGATTGGGTTAGCGATGAATTCGAGACCTATCAATGGAACGAGCCCATACCAGTGTACCTGCGAAAAGGAAGAGTATTTTAATTTAACGAGAAAGTGTCAATCATACTACCGTGAACGTATCATAATAATCGCGCCTTTAGACATATAAGAAAATGCAGAGAGAATTGTAAGTTTGATTAATCTGGAATTCGTGACATGAGTATGGGTGTAGCAAACCAAATTTGGTTGATTGGACTAAATGGGTTAAAGAAAACAGGATTGCGGGACCGGGAAGAATGTGGATTCTGCGAACCGTATTTAGGGAGCCCGATCCAACCAGTTGCATGTCACCAGATTTGACGAACGATGTGATGTGGTGTAATATTCCCGGAATGATCAGATCATCCTATTTGGTGGGAACTCACCAAAGGGACAGGGTGCGGTAATCTTGTGCGTCTATACCAGATCGCTTAAGATATGTTTCCCCGGTCCGCGGCGCCAGACTGTAATCAAAAGTCCACTGTTTTGCACTGCCCGAGCCACAGAGCCATCACTGCGCTATTATTCGTTCCACTTTTCTTCCGTACGCTTGAATGAAATGTAATACGTAAATTATTCCTATTGTCGCTAGCCCGTCAGGATCATAAATTCAACGTATATCCTATTATCAGTCTCTTAGAATTCGGCCCGATCCCCTTGGGTTCAGTGGAACTAAATTTCTATATTTGACAAAGCTGTGAGAGAACCAGATTTTGTAGATTTGACCGAAACTGTGTGGGAGATCCAGATTGAGTAAAGTGTATAAAATGGAAAGTGGGAACTAAACGAACCCAAGAGCAGGAACAGTCCCCCAAGACCAGATTGGGGAAGGTGGCGGCCGCATCAACGTCCAGGAATCCAGTCAACCAGATCCAATTTTTCTCGATTTGGTACAAATACACTATATGTAAATAGTGAGTACATACGATAAGTAATCCCCAGTCGGGGTCAGTGTCACATCGTTTTCGAAAACGCCTCTCGCAGCACAGCTCGAGCGATTCCCACATGCCATGGCATGTGCCGAAGTCGGTGGGAAATGGCATGTGCCGAGAACTCGGCTCCGCACTCACATAGTCCTCGATAACAAACAGCGCCAATTATGTCAGAGTTCCACCGCCCCGATTGGTAAACATTATATAATCTTATGACGCAGCCCAGGTTTTAAATTTGAGCCGTAGCCGGCACGCGTCCTGGCAGCGCCCACTGCCGCGTTACAACCTGATTGACATTAGACTGATGTGAGAGGACTGAATCGCATCTCAAGGAAGTAAGTAGCATATTTGGTAAACCGGCGAGCCGTACTATTACAGACACGGACGTCTTACAGTCTCAATAAAACCAGATGGCTTGCCGAAATAGGGCGAGGGAACTGAATCGCATTAAGGTGGTAATATGGTTAGGCAGACCTACTTGAAGCGAGACCAACTTGAACTGACCCTTTCCTATTAAGACTAAAATGCGGGGAGCATGTACCATATTTCGAATCCCATATGTGTATTCTATGAACTAATTTAGGTTCTCAGAAACAGATTAGGCTTATGATATTAATATTCAAACAGTGGAAGGGGGCCAGATATCGTCGCTCAAGGTGGTTCCCGGCAACCGAATTTGTTCCTCGCGCCAATTCCAGTGTCATTTGACTACAATAATGAAAGCAGCGATTGAACACGGTATGATATTTAAGTGGGGGAAGGGGCCTAGATACCGTTAGGAGCCCTCGATATAGTTCACGTGAACCGGATTCGCCTCGGGCTTTAATTCCAGGAGCAGTTGGAATTAATAAAGAGAACGGGTCTGTAGAAACAGGACTGTGTTTCAGTTTTCTTGACCGGGGTGAGGTATGTGGCTCTATCAGTGCGAGCGAACCAGATTACGGTTGTGGGTAGTAATATGGTTGAGTCCATCCAATTTTTTTTAATCCGCACTGCATTTTAGGAAGTAGTATTGAGCGTGAATATCTTACAGTCCCTCAGGACCGGATTAAGCTTGTTAATTTTTCGAATGTTGTGAAGCATTCCGGTTAGGTGGATCTAGTTCAACGGAACCTACCTTTCAGTCAAGATTTAACAGTGAAAATACAATCATTCATGGGGAAAGGAGACCATATATGTAGGAGGCGAAAATCGGTGAGCCATGACCAGATTTCTTCTTGAATAAATTCTAGCAGTAATGAACTAGATTATCCGAAACCGGTTCGTTTGTCAGTATGTACTGACCTAGGGTGAGAATTTATAGAATCGTGTCTTGACAAACGAGAATATTTTAAATGGTAGGAATACACCAGCTTGAGGGTCGTGGTTGGATTCCAGTTGGAGCAGACAATAATCCACTCAGCCCATCATGTCGGCTATTGATGGAATTGAGTACCGTAACAAATTTTGGTGCTATTGGGCTATACTGATTGCCAGACATTTCGGTAGGTTAAGGCAGGGGACGACCAATTTTACGATTTGGTATTTGAGAACCGAGTTTGAAATTCCTTCTAACCTGGGGACTACGGTGAGCAATAACCAAACCGGCCTTATTCTACATCACGCTTTCATTTGGTCATTCAGCTCCTCTTGACTAAATCTCCGAGTTGTAAAGCAAGTAAATCTGGTTGAGTTTCACAGGATTTTTAGAATTTATCTAGAAAATACGGTTTGTAGGCACTAGTTTGTTTCTATTTCTTGGTTGAAGTAAGAGTACGGTGCGGATACAAGGCTATCGTACGGTGCGAGATTGGCAGGTCAGTAGGGTGCGTTATAATGTTGTTGACACATGCTGCATATGCGAGCACTTTTAAAGGGAAAGGGAATTCCCTTATCCTCAACAAGAAGACGGCGAATCCTTTTCAGCTACATCAGCCTCCTACTGGTCATATCAACAATGTCGTTGATTCAGCAACTCTATGGAATCGTAATTGGGCTCTTTTTCATCAACTCGCCGGACGTCGTCGTTTTGACTGGCGCTTGGTTCGAGGAATTCCCTGCCTTTCTTGTCTTGTCGATTTGGGCAGCAGATGGCTTTATGGTGATTTTTCCGTCTCTGCTTTCCATATTAAGGATCTCATTCCGTCTCAAAGATTTGGCGCTGCTTGATTTTATATGAAAGCACTTCAACAGTGTACCGAATTATGGCTTCCTGCGCACTCCTCCTAATTTCGCTGATATCGCTTGGTCCGTAATTCACTGCTAAAACCTTTGTTTGTGCCCTTAGTTGACTCTATTCTTCATCTAGGAGTTGGTCAGATTACCTGCGCAAAGTGCTTGGAGTTGGCCATGGATCCGTGTATAGTCAGATTATGATCATATGCGTTGAATCCTGCGCCTTGATGATTTTCTTCATGGCGGCCTATATAATCGTGTTCAACACCGGATGTGGCGCAGAGTTTGTTCCATTGTTCCCGCTCCCACATATTTGTGTGAGTACTATTTCATTGCTTCTAGAATCGGGGTGGGTCTGATGTAAGTTCCAGTGTATATCTGCTCTCATGATTGTCCGGCGAGTTGCCCGAGGAGTAGAGTCGACAACCACGGTCCCCCAACCATCAGATCTCATTCGTTGGCCTGCTGCTCTTAAAGAAGAAAATATTCGATTCGCCACCCCAGTTTCCACCAAAACTGGAGAAAGTGTTTGAGGTTTTGATGCACCTAATATAGAAGGGCAATTTTTGTGCCATGTAGTAACATTGTCTCGTAGTAATAATAACGCTCGACAGCACCAGTCCCAGACTCCCAGGATCACCACTCCCACCGTGGCACCGGCTATGTATGACACAAGCTCTCCCCGAAACATATTCGGGCGGAAGCCCACAGACTATCCTTTTCATATTATGCCGGTTTGTCAATGCTGCGGTAGCTCAAAACGACATGCAACTGATCCTTGCCTGCTCCTCTGTTGTCAAATTTGGATGAAGAGCAAACGGTTCATCTCTAGGTCTTGAAAATAGGCCGTCCCTGCCGGTATCTGCAGGGTCCTCGGGTGCTTTCTACTGGTATATAGATTAGATCTAAAGTCCGAAATCAACACTCACAAATAAGAATATGACAGCCCGTGACACTGCTGGAACGGGACTATTTCAAAGTAGCTAAAATCCGAGTAAAATAGTATCTAGCTTGTTAAAATTTTAGACACTTTTTCTTCTCCATAAAATGTCGATAAAATGTCAAATGTTTCGGCAGCTGAGGGATACAAAAAGGAAAATACATATTGTCAATTTTAGGCAAGGTAAAAAGATTCATTTGACACAAGTCTAATTCTAGGTGAGATTCTCCTCAAATGTTTCATTCTATCAAAATTTTTGGCCTCCACATATTTCAACTTTCCGTTAATAAGAAAAGAGAACAAAAGTCAAAGTTGATACATTTTTTTCAATATAATAAAATGCAAACTTTGTCCAAGAAAATTAGATTGTCTAAAGTATTTCTTGAATGTAATACGTTACGGAAAAGAAAATGTATCGCCCCGCGTGCACCCCACCAATCGGGTAGTGGAGACAGTCGACAAGTAGTGTACACACACAGAAGCTCTGGCAGTGCCAGCCCCATACTCCCCTGGTGCACTCGCGATGTGCAATCACAATCGCCACGGCTGAAACAAAGCGTGAGAGTGAGGGCGGGAGTTGTGAACGACGAGAGCAACCGAGACTCCGAGAGCAGAGTATCGAGAATTGAGATAATAGGACGAGCCATTGGAAATTAAACTAGTCGTGCAATTGACAGGAGATATCAGAGCGGTTTAAATAGCATAAATACGTCGGAATTTGAAGTAAAAAAGCGAAAGGAAGAGGAGGGGAAGTGGACAATAAAAATTCGAATAAGGAAATGAAAATGCATCGAAATGTGTCAGAGAGTTGGGGAGGGTGAAAGAGAATGAAGAATGAAGCACTTAACAATAAGAAACAGGGTTCATGAGAAGTGAAACAATTGCCTTAATTCTGTGAAATAAAATACAGTGGGAGGTTGAGGCGATTTATCCCGGCGATGCACGATGGTCCCGGACTGACGAGATGTCGGGTTGGAAGTAAATGTCAGATACAGCGAACAATGTGAAATTGAGCTGAAAAATGGCGCGCCATGGATGGGGGAATGGATTTATTGGTCGTCAGGCTGAGTCGTTTGCGGAATGGGCTCCGGTAGTATGCGATCCGCTGTGGCTAGCCTAAAAGGTGTGAAACGCTGGACGCACGCCTAACGTGTGCAGTCAGTAAAATCTGAGGATAGAGTGCACAGAGATTTGTGACAGTTCGGAAATTTGAGGACAAGGCAGATTCCAAACCGTGCATTGGGAAACCAGGGCATGGTTGGAGATAACTTAGGACAAAGGGCATACTGAGGGAGAATAATAATGACTCGGAGTCGTCGGGCTGACAAACAATGGATGATTATGTCAAACAACCACAAAGCCACTTCCACTTTCCACTTCGACAATCATATTACAAGTCCTTCCGTAAACAGGTGAGCAATAGTCCATATTCTTCAAACCTAAATTCACCCCGTTTCCAGTCCACCTCGAACTTGCGACTCGCAGCTAGGACGTCATCTTGGACGCCCCGCCGCCCAATTCGCGATTACTTCTATCTATCCCCCATGTCGTGGAGCACGCCTTCGCTGCGCGAATATGGCTCGCGAGCCTTTCGAAGTAAATACGTGAGGAATAGTTTATATCGGCGTCATATTCATATTCATACTCACCTTGTTTCCAGCTTACCTCCAACTCGGGCGATGTTTGTGAACCCACTCGCCTCCTCCTCAACTCACAAGTTCGTGGTCGTCTGCGTCCTAATTCCACACCAGGGCGTACATCGTCGCTGTGTAAAGATCAGCCCGAACCCCGAGATCAAAGCAGCAGACTTACCGCGATACGAACAGCTGGACGGCCTCCTCAACAATACCACCTACCCTTGTTCGTTCGTTTGACTGCGCCCTAGCCGCCGGAGGGCATGGCTCGCAGATCCGGGTCTGGGTTTTAGGTCGTGGCCCGAGAGGAACTTTGAGGTGAGCCGGCATTCGCTGCTCTGCCCACGATAGAAGTTGAAGTCGAAGTTGAAGGAGGAGGGGAGTGGGGTGAGGAGGCAACACCACCCCTCCCGCTTATGCTTTTGCTGGCGACTTTGTCTGCCTCCTGACTTCCCGCAGTCGTTGGCGCTCTTGCTGCCCATCACCGCCCCGCAGCCTATGGTTACCCCCACCCACCGCCCCCAGTTTGTTTAGTCGTTGGCTTGGTTTGGAGTCGCGGGAGGGGTGCGGGTGCATGCTCGAAGAGCACTACAACACGGGTGGGCGTCAGCTACGCGGTGCACGCTAGAAGAGGAGCGGGAGGACGTACCGGAGCATGCACCCCCTGTGTGCGACCACCCCGGTCCCCGTCGTACTTCCTCCCCGTCCTCGCCCGCCTCTCGTATTCGCCGCGCCCTGGGTCCTGGGTCAAGTCAGCCGGTGCCCGCGTGCGCTTCTTCGGGAAGACAAAGACGGCCTACAACATCAGCAGCATTCCAGAAAACCATGGGGGTTTTTCGAGACGAGTCACGGGAGGTGGAGGCGGGAGGTTGGAAGTCAAGGGCGGGAGTACCGAGACCGCCGTCATTGCACGGACAGCGGTCTCGACTATTTCCAGTCGTTGCCGTCTTCGTTGTTCGCTTTGCAAAGTGGCATGGTCATTGGAGCGCGGGAGGGGGGAAAGAGGAAGGAGGGGCTGCGGGATGGGAGACAAGGCCAGGGCAAAGACAACGGCGCGGGTGCAGGAGGAGAGGCGAAGCGGAAGTGCCAGCAAGACGGGAGGGTGCTGCAGATGGATAAGGGTGAAGGAAAGGGTGCCCGTGCAGGATGAGCGCCATCACTAGTTCGCTCTAAGCCGGCCTGGAATTGTGGAATACGACCCTGCTGCTCGAAGACGGGTCAGGAACTTGCAGAAGAAACCCTCAACAAACCAGCACTGACCTAGTGACCCCTCATCCTCTCTCCTCCTCTCCTCCTTCTAACCCAGCCATAGAACAGGGACATATGATGGACACCCGCCCTCCGCGCCAGCCTCTTTTTCAAGATTTCCCCGTACCCGCATTTCACCACCCTGGACGTCCACACCTCTTCCCCCAACCAACCCAAGGTGCCGAACTTATGAACAGGCAAGCCCACGATATTGAGAAGCAACAACGACAACGACAGCGACAACTGCTGAAAGTAATCGAGCCCGCCGTCCGACTGTTAACTGGATTGTGGATGGTACTCACAGGTGCGCTCCGACGAGTTTTGGAGTTGGCTTTGGAGGCGCAAGTGGAGAAGCAGGCGCAGGGTGAAAGAGAATGCCCTGCGGCCCTCCTCCTTTCGAGCTCATAATGCACCCCGCGACCCGCACTCCTCGAACCTCCGCACTTCCACACCCACAGGTCCAGGCCCAATCATCGGAAGAACGAACAAGGGCACGAACGAAGTGGGAAGGTGATGGAGGTAACAACGGAGTGGGGGGTCTCGTTGGTGTTGCAGCTTGAGGAGTTGGAGCCAGGGCTGGAGGCGCAGGCGCATGTCTCCCTGCTCAGTTTGTCAACAACCGCACTACTGGAGTGCTATTCACTAAAGATAGACGACAATACAGGAGGTTTTAAATAGTATAAATATGTTGGATTTGAAGTAAAAATGCGAAACGAGGAGGGAAGTGGAGAATAAAAAATTTGAATAAGGAAACGAAAATGCATTGAAATGAGTCAGAAAGTTGGGGAGAGGTGAAAGACTCATCGAGAGAATGATGAATTATGAACTGAACAATAAGAAAAAGGGTTCGTGAGGGTGAAATGTGACTGTCTTGACTCTAAAATAAATTATGGTGGGAGTTTCAGGCGATTTGTCGGGGCGATGTGCGATGCGATCCAGTAATATACACGGAGCTGGAGAGGTTGGTGGCTGCCGCCAAACTCCAATGGAGATTGGAGGTAATTTCCACTGACTGCCGATGGCATCCTGCGTGTGGCAGACCTCCTGTTTCCACTGAGTGCCAACGGTGTTTGCTGGAACTCAGCACTGTCATCCACTGGATATTGACAGCAGTTTGGTCAAGACTCAATATCCTTTTATCCGCCAAATTCCACTGAACTTTAGCGGTATTGCTGGAAACCAGCAGACGTGCTTCTGATTTCCCTTGAATACCGATGGATATTTTGGCTGACCTCCGGCATGACAAAGCCTGGCGACGAATGCTTGCGCAGAACCTGCATGTGCTTGCGCCGACCGGAATATTAAATTTAACATTTCGAAAACAATTTTCGGCGGTTGTATATATGACTCTTATCAACTTTCCCTCAGAGTGTTCACCTCAAACGAGTTGCTGCAGTTTCCGCGCAAGACTTTTTTTCATGCATGATTTCGGGAAATGGTCGTGGGAAACGACTTTGCTTTGACAGAAGACAAGCGCCGGAAGTGGAAATACCACCTCCAACGCAATCGGACAGTCATAATTTTCAGTATAAGTATGAGGTTACAGGGATATATCCTACATACTTGTAAAGTTCTATGTAGTACAAATCTAGTGAAATGTAAAAGGTTGTCACGGTCTTCACTGTCAGAACTTACTAACACGATTTATAAAGAATCTGTTGGGATGTTAAGACGGCTTGAGAGGATCGTCGACAGGTCCTAAAGGAGGGGATGATTGTCGAGTGGAAAGTGCCTAAGTGCCCAAGTGCCTTGGCAATAGCCATATTGTTGGCGATAGCGATAGCCCCCGAATTATATTTGTAATTGTTTGCCTTCGTCATCCACTTCGGTTTTGAGATTCGAACTCAGAGTATCCCAACACCCTCTCTTGATCGGCTCACTACTTATTATTGTCTCAGGCTCTCACAATTCTCTGACCGTGCCGTGGTTTCCCAATGCACGGTTTAGAATCCTCCTTGTCCTCAGAACTCAAACATCAAGTTTCCTACTGTTTCTGGGATCCTATATATATAGGGATCCTGGCCGCCATCTTTGGATCACTACATTGATATCGATATGTACTTCAACTCTCTGCACACACAAACGGCACATTTTGCCGACTGCACGCGTTAGGCATGTATCTTACGTATTGTGCTGTGCAACAATCCACTTTATCCTGCAGGGAATGCACAAATCACGCATTCTGTGCATAATAAAATGGATCGCGTGTTACCAGAGGCCATATTGCAAACGACCCTGCCAATCTGACAACCGGTTTTATCACATCCCCAATGCTTTGCTTGCTATTGTTCCCAAGTAATTGTATTGTCTGACATACTTACTAGTTCTCGACGGCCTTCACAAGTCTATATATTTCTACGTCGTTCGTGTGCGGTTGGTTTGCTGCTTTCTGGGTATTCATTTGTTATGCCCTTCGTCTTTGTTCGCTGACCATGGTTTTAGATTACAACAGAGGCAACAAAACAGAATAGGTAAGCACAACGTTCTCGAAATACCTTTCAACAACTAACCCTTCTCCTCAGCTCCCAATCCTGCCTACAACCACGAAACGGCGGCAGCGGCATGCCCCCCGGGCTACCAGGTAAGATGTCAAGTTCTTCGGTTTTTACGGTGACGTCACATTCATTTCGGGTTTGTTTCCTTCCAGGCATCGTAACGTTGAAAAGAGACCGAAAATTGAAGAGGTAAGCGCACGATTTCCAATGATTGACGACACGAAAGACCCACCATGCTTAACGATGCCCACAGGAGGTCTTAGTGATGCCCCACTGATTCCTGCAGGATTCCGGCCGGAATATCGAAATTCCGCGGATTCCTGCAGGAATCAGAATGGCAGAGGGACCAGCCAAAAGCCCCAATTCCGTGGGTTATATTCCGGCGGAATACGGCGCGGAACGTCCGGAATGGGGAATTGGGTGGGATTCCGCGGCGGAATAGGGAGTTAGATCAAAGATTACGTAACGTTCCCACCGCCCGTGGTTTGTTGATTCTGTCACGTCGTGCCAGTCTCTTTCCCGTTAACCACCATCCCTCCTCCCTCCCTACTCGTCCGGTGCCGCCTCCCATGCCGCGACCTTTCGCCGCCACGTCCACCCGGGCGCTCACGATTCGCAGGCGCCACGTCGACCCCGCCACATCACACTACCCGCCACGTCGAACGTCGCCGGCCTCGCCACCACGACTCCGACACCTCCCTACCCCGTCGCGAATGCCACGTAGAGGGCCCTAGAGGACGAACCGCGCGTCTGCCACCTCGCAGCGGCTTACGGAGTACGGGAAAAGGACCAGAGGTACCGGTAAGCACCCCCAACTCAATCCACACCTCCCGCACCCCCGCTGATACCCCAGCATCCACCTCAGACACGTCCGCTGCCGTTTCGAACCAACCGTAGCCGGGGAAACGGCCACGTCGACTCCAGCCCGACCCCTCCGCCCCCATTTCGAATCACCAGCGGCCACGTCAACCCCCACTGCCGGATTCGACCACCCCCGAAACCATTTCGAGCCCACGCCAGCCTCGTTCGCCCCCACCACCCGTGCGCTGGGACTCCCGCGGCGCCCATCTGCAACCACCAGCACCCATTGCCTGCCCGTTCGCATCTGTTTTGCGAACGGGCCCCAAACGAACCAACGGCGGCCACGTCAACTCCCGCCGTAGCTGCGTGACCCCAGCCGTCGCTGTTTCGCGCCAACGACAGCTCGTTGGCCCCTCCGCCGCCCCTCTGTCGCCAGCCGAACCCACCCGCTGCCGTTTCGAACGAACGGCAGCCCCGTCAACCTCCACCGCCTCTCTTTCAAGTCGACGGCGCCCGCCCATTGCCCATGACCGGCTGGCTACCACTACGGCCATCGCGCATCGCTTCCCGCGTTGCGACTGCCACGTCACCGGCTCGCGAAGGACGAACCACGGGCCTGCGACATCGCGGAGGGGTGTAGAATACGACCAAAGGCATCAGGTAAGTATCCAGCCCCACCCACACATCCCACCACTCGTTGACATCCCAGTGCCGCGCCCCTGTCCCCGCTGACTGCTGTTATCACCAACGGCCACGTTGACACGGCCACGCCGACTCCCACCGCTATCGTTTTGCAGGAACGGGGGACCGTGTCGTCCCGCTTCCACGTCAGCAGACGACACGCCGCACAGCCGCCATTCGAAACCACCGACACCGTACGCTTACCCACCAACAACTAGCCTACCCCCCTACGTGGTTCGCACCCGCGAGCTTTGGACTCCCGCGGCGCCCGTTTTGTAGCTGACCACCAGGCTGCCCCCTGTCCAACTCGCAGCCACGATGACTGCCATGTCACGGCTCCGAGACGCGAAGCAGGCGGTGCACGGATACGGAAGGGGTCAAAATAGCGCCGGGTAAGTACCATCAACCTCAGACGCCCATCCCAACCCCTCGCCGATACCCCACTCCCTCACCGCCAACATTTATTAGATGTAATCAGTACTGTAATTAAAATAGCTGTCAGAGTAAACTAAGTACAAGTAAAATTCATGTATTATATTAATAATTGACTATGATATAAATCTATTGAAAACCAAGAAATAAGGCATATGAGAGAATTGTCAATCAGCTTAAGAAACAGTTATAAATCTTGTTATATCTTATATATTCCACTGCCATTCCCTCTATTCCCTGAGGAATTCCTAGGAATCCCAGGAATGGAGGGAATCCCCAAGGAATGGAGGGAATTCCTTCTATTCCACTAGGAATCCTGTAGGAATAGAGGGATTCCTACCATTCCTAGGGAATCAGTGGGGGAATGAAAAGTACTGGCCCACAGCTCCATTTCTTCCGGTGCATTTACGAGAGAGAGAAGGAGACAGGGCGTGATACGCAAGTCGACAAGCGTCGAGCAAGGTAAGCCTGTCCCAACCTCAATGTCGGTGCCACGGGAAGCTAATCGCCCCCCCTCTTCCTCTCCTCCTCCCTTTCCACCATTCCAGACCGACTTGGGCGAGAGCAACGCCGGCGCTCGTCGAGAGAGATGTGCGAGTACTCTCTACCCAAAAGCAGGTATGTATTCCATTTCTCTCATTACCCGCGCCGGTTCTGACAACCCCCGCTCTTCGCCTCTTTCCTCCTGCGCCTTCCTCTTCAGCCTTGTCCTCCGTTTGCACCCCCCTCCCGTCTCGCTGGCACCCCAGCTCCAACTCTGCCCCGTCGCCTTCGCCTTCTTCTCCGTCTGCGGCCCGTCCCGCATGCCTCCCTCCTGCAATCCAACGCCCACGTCACTCCGCGAGACAAACGACGGCAATGGCCGCGAATACAAGAAGGAGGAGGACGAGGGCAAGGAAGTACGAAGGACGAATAGGTTTGCGCACGCGGAGGGTGTATACGACGGTACGTCCTCCTCCTCCCCTCTTCTCGCGTGGGCCGCGTAGCTAACACCCGAGCAAGAGGAGGGGAGTGGGGGTAACTACGAGCTGCGGGGATGACGAGAAGAGAGGGATGAAGGGGAGTACGCGACGACGACGACGACTAGGTCGTAGGCTCGTAGCCAACACCCGCCCTTGTCGTAGTGTTCCTCTTCGAGCGTGCACCCACGTCCATCTCGCGGCTCCAAACCAAACGACCGAACGAACGAGGGGAGGGGGGCGGTGGTAACGACGGGCTGCGGGCGACGGCGATAGGCTGCGGGAAGTCCGCGAGTTCGATCGACTGGAAAGCAGGTAAGCAAGGGTTTGAAGACTTTATATGAACTGTCCCTCACCTGTTTACTTGGAAAGGTTCGCGATGAAGAGGGGGTGCAGCGGTGACGACATCGACGTCGACGACTGCAGGAATTCGGGATCGCAGAACCGGTGGGGTGATGTTGGGAGGGCACGCCGGCGCCGAGTCTTTGGGCTGCATGTAGAGCCCAGTGAGGATGTAGACGGCGGCTTGGCCGAGGGCGATGAGTGCGAAGACTGGGGGAAGTGGGTTAGTGACCGGAGTCGCGCGAGTGTATTGGGAGGGAAGGAGAGACGAGGTATTGGATCTCGACGGTGCAGAAGGTTGCTCGTTGTCGTGGTTGATGTCGAGGTGACAACTTCGCCACTGATCGGACATTTGACAGGCAACCCGGAGCTTTGGTTATTGCGAAAACCGGGATCCGATTTCCACTCATCGCTCAACAACTTCCTTATTACATTGCACTCGTAGAGTCCCTATTCACGGCCTCGTGACGGCGGCGAGCTTAGCGAGCGGGGGCCCAAGCGAAATGTGAAAATGAATTGTTTATTGTGAAGCACTGTCGGCACTCTTGGTTCTATTTTTGTATTCACCACTTGTTGACAATCTCCACTCCCGGATTAGTGAGGTGCACGCGGGGCGATATATTTTCTTGTCCGTAAAGTCTTACATTTAAAATATATTTTAGACAAGATAATTTTTTTGGACAAACTTTGCATTTTATCAGATTGAAAAAATGTATCGACTTTGTCTTTTGTTCTCTTTTCTTATTAAGGGAAATTTGAAATATGTGAAGGCTGAAAATTTCGACAAAACAAAACCTTTGAGGAGAATCTCACCTAGAAATAGACTTGTGTTAAACGAAAATTTTACCCTAGCCTAAAATTGACAATAGGTATTTTCCTTTTTGTATCCCTTAGCTGCCAAAACAATTGACATTTTATGGACATTTCATGGAGGAGAAAAAGCATCTAAATTTTTAACAAGCTAGATACTATTTTACTCGGATTTTAGCTACTTTGAAATAGTCCCGTGCCAGCAGTGTGAATCAACATGCCAACGGTGGACAAACGTCACTGCGGCGTATTGTCCTTCTTCTTGCCCTCCTCGTCCTCTCTCCATCACGTCGACTGGGCAAGCACACTATCTCCTAGCCGACGACTCTAAGGTGCTGGACTTGGCACCCCAGCTAAGGCACACCTGCCTCCTTTCGGAGCTTAGAGGTGTGGCTTTAAGTCATCTTGTCCTCGTGTGTCTTTTAGTTTGGGCGATGTGTCCAACATGTACACATGCCCAGAGCCGACGCTAAAGGTCAAGATACCTGAACTCTGGATTCCCGATTGTGGCTTGAAGTAGCGTGGACTGGGATATACAGGATGCGTCTCTAGATCTCTTTCGACCCAACACCACTGGCATGATTCTTGTAAGTTTCCTGTTCGCTTTTCCTTCGGTACATAGGGTATTGAAAGGGTACCTCCTTCGTCGGTCTCTCAAACTTCCGAACTTCATACAGTTCCACACGCTCTCAACGAGAGCTCCTAGACCCTCACGTCTGAATCAGTTCGTCTTATCCTTTGCTCTAATCTCTCCCACTGATGATCCTCCTTCCAGAGGCATTCGCCCAATTTTTACAAGTACTGGTGCATATCCCATCTCACATTCACCGTGTATACGCATCCTGACACCTTCCTTTGCCTCTCACAGGAAACTCAAGCACTCCATCTGCCACGTTGACAGCCAACCCTCAGCCACGCTACGAGGCTCTGGGTCAAAGTCATTTCAGGTTCCATTCGCCGGTGAAGGGCAGGATTGGAAGGACGATCTATATCTCTGGGGAGTTATATCTATTCTGACCTCTGATGGTGACCGATGATCCAGACTTAAATCAGATCAAGGAGTTCCTTCCAATAGGCTCTTATGTAAATTCTGACACGATTTTAAAATACACACACCCAGAATAATTGCTCCAAGGGAAGCTTTGCTGGTCACAGAAATGACGAGATCGTGAGTTGCCGCAACGCTTACCCTCCTCAAGATAGCGACGGAATGCCCGATTTCTTCTATTAGAAATGCATTTGACATGAAAGCTCCGTGAGGTAGATTTATCGTTCCATGTCAATGGATTGGGTGCTAATTCGATTCATAACCAAGTAGATTGTGTGGAGTCCTAGGTGGCTCCTCACGGCTCCACACAATCTGCCTAGGTACAAACCAAGAATAACGGGGCAAGTTCTATAAAACTTCGACCCATTGAGCACGCGCGAAGCCCATCAGTCCATTTGCTCCTCGTTCCCTTGCTAATTTATTTAACCGCGCTCTTAACATGCCCCACCTCGACAATACGGCTTATTTATGGTCATTTTTTGGCACTATCGTCTCCTCCATGGCTTACGTGGTCGTAATCTCGCTTTACTGTAGTTGCTTCCGAGCACTTTCGAAGGGGGTTTTTATATCCTCGACAAGAAAACGACGATTCATGTTCATTTACATCAGTCTCTTGCTGGTCCTAACGACATGGGCAATGGTTCAGCAGCTCTATGACATCATCATTTCACTCTTTTATCCCGACATCGTAACTTCACTCTTATTTCCCGACAAGTCGAACCCAGTCGTTTTGAATGGCGCCTGGTTTTCTGTCTTTCCTCCCTTCCTAATCTCAACTATTTGGGCAGCTGATGGTTTTATGGTAATTTTATCCGCCTCTTGCTCTCGATATTGATGGTCTTATTTTATTGAAAAGATTTGGCGATGCTTTATTTTATATCAAAGCACTTCAACGTGCTACCGAATCATGGTCTTCGCCGTGCTCCTCCTGATTTCTTTGACATCACTTGGTAGCGAATTCAATACCAAGACCTTGAATCGCACCAACAATTGACTCCATCTCTGATCTAGGTGTCGGGATATCTGTCTTCCTCCGACATCCGGTTGAATTATCCGGCTTCATATCCGTTTCCATTTCGGCCCTTTCCAATATTCTTCTTTCAACTCTGATCGTGTGCCGACTTCTTTATCACCAATGGTATCTTGGCAGCGTTCTTGGAGTCGGCCATGGGGCGGTGTATACTAGGATTATTATCATGTGTGTCGAATCCTGTGCCCTGATTATTTGCTTCATGGTGACCTTTATAATCATGGCGAGCATTGGATGTCGGGCACAGTATGTTCCATTGTTTCTCCTCCCTCATATCTGTGTGAGTGCCATTTCTTTTGATTCTAAACTCATTACAGACTGCGCTTAAATTCCAGGCTGTATCTGCCCTCATGATTGTTCGTCGAGTTGCACTGGGAACAGAATCGACAACGACAATCCCCCCACCATCAGGTGTTGTTCGTCGGAATGTATTGGAAGAAAATATTCGGTTCGTCACTCCAGTTACCACCGAAGTCTAGCGGGAAATCGGTTTGGTTTTATAGACTTTTATCACTATCTTTAGAGGCAGCCAAATTTCGTCGTGTAGTAAAATTTGACTGGTAGAAACGGTTACGCTGAAAATTACAGAAAAGCGCCTGCACCACGCACGCCAATTTTCCAGACGTCGGGAAAATGCTTTCCAGACATCGGATTTCGGAGACGTGCTTGGCGATCATTCTAAAGCGACGAGCCGATGGTGTTCGGAAGTCAGTCCCAGTCCTTTGTGTACATTCCCCGTAATCAACAGAAAACGTCCATTTCTCTTGGTTTCTCTATCGCTGCGAGTCCTCTGTCATCGGACGTTCCATGTCTCCGATGGCTGTTGGTCCTGGTGACATTGCCGAATGTGTTTAGTCACTGTCACAGCGCTTTCTATCCATGAGAACAACGAGGTGAAGATTCTCAGAGTACAAAAGACAAGGGTCAATTGAACATGCATTCAATGGACATTTTCAAATCCAGGTAAGTGACAGGTTGGTCCCTTAGACTGCCAATGAGGTCGATAAATCGGACAGACACTTTCTTAGATTCCACCTTGGCCGTCGTGGCAGGGCAGGTTATGTTTCTAGAATTATGGAAGGGTTCACTCTCTCCGACTCAAGGGCCAGCCGCAGACAAAAACAGTGATAGGAAAAATGAAAGCGCCGAACTCCCGATACGGCTGCTGGTCCTGGTTTAAAGGTATTTAAGCCCTTCTTAATCTCAGCGTTTCGACAGACACCAACCGCGTCTTCCAGCTTTTGATACTCACTCAACCAACAACGCTTTCGACTTAAAATGTCTACCAACTCCAGGAAACTCAAGTTCTCCGCCAACGGACTCGAGAAAGAAATTACCCTGTTGTTGACGTTCACGCCTCCCGCTGCTGGGAAGCCATACGAAGACGTATTCCCGACCTGCTGGAGTAAGTTCGATGTTCTAAAATGCGCGCTCGAAGTTCATTCCTGAACTTGTTTCTGTAGAGGTCATTACCTTGAAGAAGGGCGGTCCTACTGGAGCTCAAGTCGAATTCACAGCTAACACTGCATTCGCCGCACCCCAGGTATTGAATATATATCATGGATCAGGGCCTGAATTAATTAATTACGAATTGGCAGATCGACGACGGAAATTTGGTCACTGCAACTTCTTCTGCTCTTTGCGGCGTAAGTCACTTCATTCGAGGTCTCATGGACGCTACCAACTAATGCTCGGAAAAATAGACTGGCCAGAAGTGCTCCATCGTCGACGACGGCGTTGTCACACCCGCAGTCCCTGGGGATGCAGGTTATCTTATCTGCACGAACGCGACTGCCGCGGCAACGGACATAGCAGTCGTGAGTCATTATCATTTTGCATGGGCACTTACTGGATTCTCACCTCGTTGTTTCACTCCAGGGATTCTCTGACGCTACTGGCGGCGACGTCGAACCTGCTCTTGTTTGGGAAAATGTCGCGTAAGTTCTTCCGTCATTCTTTGGTGTTCTCAGTTTACCAAACTGCATTTTCAGTGTTAAATCCCGAGTTAGGGCTCAATTCACTCCGTTTTTGGAAATCTACGCGACTGACGATTATCAAGGTGGGTTATATTCACTCTTTTATGCTAGCGCACTGACTGAAGTCGTTTATTCAGAGACCCAAATGCTCAGAGGCGCCGTCGAAAGCCCGTTGCTCTGGAAGAAGAACCTCCAGACTCTCAATAAGCAGACCACTATGTCGGTTAGCGTTGACGGAATCACGGGAGAAATTCTCATCAAGGATGCTTAAATATAATTGCTGATCTATCGCCACTCGAATGGAATTTGAAGCATCTTGAACGTTGTAAAAAATATGTAAAAACATCTTATTTTCGTTCTTGACAATGTTATTTGCTTGTGAGATGTTCACGTTCGGCTGTTGTCTTCTTTCTAACAGGTTAGGGGAGCTTGCAGAGTACCACACAATTGCTTTTGACAAATTGACACAAGAAACGGCGACTCGCATGGCTCTATATTTGCCTCCCCTTAGCAATCACTACATTTTTCATGGTATGCTTGTGTTTATTTTCCCCCATGTCTGTTGTCCTGAACAGTGAAAATCATAGAAATTGAGGAGCCGAGTCCTTACCGGGCTGTGCGCTCGGTGAGTCAAGAATGCGTGCGAAAGTTAGGCGGTCCGGCTCATTGATCAGCGTGGAAAGATCTGTTGTCGTTAAAAAATGCATCAACGTCGGTATCAACGACGACGACGCTTTACAGCCACCAGTATACCGCTCTAAGCTGTTGGTTATCGTATCCGGGTCTGTTATCCTTCGTGGCGCTCGAATCCCTTGGCTTGTCTCTTTCTATTGCTGCGGTCTTGATGTCGCCCGAGGCTCATTACCACGAATCCAGGGGGTGGTCGCCAGCACGATGATAAGAGGACCACCTCTTGGCTTTCAAAGTTTCAAACCTTGTCAATTATATCAAATCTTTATCGCAACCAGCATGATCCGTAAATCTATCGAGTCCGCATCCTACTAGCCTCCTAGCCAACGAATCACGATCACCAAATGCTCAGTCGCAGGAATCAGGAATTGATCAAGTCAGTGGAGTGTCTTGTGCCGGAAGGTGTACTGGCTGGGGCTAGCCCTGCTTCATGCAGTGTATTCTGCTGCCAGCCTTGCCGGAGTGGCTCGTAAAGTTCGTCATACCCATGTGATCCTTTGTCTTGTTTCACAACCAACGTTAACCTTGTTGTTCAACGCGCCCTTCACTCGGGTTGTTCAGATCAAATGCGAGATCCCAGGAAGGGGAATCGCAGCCAAACATCCGGCTTGTATCTTGGACGAACTTATACAGATTACTGGTGAGTTTGATTGTTCCGCTCTCCAATCGTGCCTACAAAATCAAGATCTTCCAGTTCTGATGCCGCTTTCTGGTTACTGCTTCAGCTTCACCGCTTCAATGAAAGATCCTTAGCCTGCAAATCACCGAACTCAATGTGGTTAGTACTCCAATTCCTGCTGTCACTTGACTTCTGCCGTAGCCTGATTGCGTGGGTTCAAGTAATCCACGTTACCTAAATGGTATGTCCGTTCTTTGCCTGCATCGCTCCTTGTGTATCCACAGAAATACTGTTCCAGATGCAACGGATGTATGACTTAAATTGACGTCAATTACGTGCGCTTAGCCCCCCTCTTTGTCGGATGTTTGAACCCCTTGTGCATTTATCCATGATTTCGCCTTCGTTATCGTTCGGATATGCCTACGACTTCCAAACGCCGATGACAATCCTGGAACCACTTTGCAGGTATAACACGCATACTCACAGCCTTTCTCATTTTGTTCTGCCAGTTACGCTTCATCTGGAGCTCTGGTTGTTGGGCTGTTTTACGTCCTGCTGGACCGCAATGTGGTTCCGCGTCGAGTTGTGGCTTTTTTACTAATCGTCGCCATTGAATCCTCCGCGCTACAATTACCTTCCAACCTGTCCAATTTTTTCTCGTCAATGCTTTCTTGTCTTCGTTCCCTCTAGGACATTTTCTCCTTGTTTAAGGATGCATCACTTGACGCTAAATATTCCTGGTAGGTGACAAAATCCCCCCCAACAACTCGGTTCGCTAAAAATGTTACACTCAGATATTAATGACTCACTGGCCTCGAGCGGATCGGTCGGAGCGCATAAATCCATGCTTGAGTTCGATGTTTTCTTAGTTTCCCCGTTCCATTTCTTCCTCTTCCACCTAACCCAAAAAGCCGATGTCAATCCTGGAACCGCTTTCCAGGAGTATTCGCATATCCAACCCCGATTGTCGGTGACATGCGATCCTCATTTCACGCGACGCTGTGGTTATCGTGTAGCCAGAAAGGTCCTCGTGTGGTTCCACGTTGCATTGGGCTGTCTTGGTGTTATCAAGTCTTTTCTCTCCCCTTCTCTGTGTCGGTTTTGCAGCCGTCCTCAAACCCATTGCATTCTGAGTATGTGGAGTCAGGTCTTCTCGATTCTGCCAAGTAAGCGACAATCTCTCCTCTCAAATGTTTGTCCCTGATGAAAATATCGTCTAGCCCAGATACGATTTTTGAATCGGTCTTCCCGATTTGTCAAAGACTACTTCGGTTTCCAATGCTTAGACAGGTGCGTGGATGTGGACAGCATTTCTTTTCTTTGACTGAATCGAAGACATTAGGAGCGCATTTAGTGAGAGGACGCCTGTCGATCCTCAAGCCAAGAAACACTTCTATGGCCCTAGGTGCGTTTGTTGACTTCCGCGGTCGCTTTCTTGTGCATATATCCGTGTTTTCGTTCGATTCATTTCCTGCCCAAAGCAAATGGTCGATGCATATCCTGGAACCACTTTTGGGCATTGTGCAGATATACAACCCCGATCATGAAGTCGCACTATTCAAATGTTCTTTTACATGACCCTGGGGGTTGTTTCTGAAAATTTTTGATGCCGGTGGTTCCATGTTGCATCGGGTCCGGGCTTCTTTGATTCTATCTGTTCCCTTTTTTCCCCTTCTCCGACACTCAGTTTTTCTGCCTCGCTCGGCCTTCCCACTTCACTTAGACGATAATTTTACAACGCGACTAGTGGAAACACGCATATCGATCCTCATGCTCAGTTATTGCTTTCTTTTTTCTGACGGTCCTCTTGTGCGCCATCGCCCACTGATTCTCCTGTTAAATCCCTTCTTCTCTTTATTTTTCTTCCGTCTACTCCTCTGCTCGTTTGCTAACCATGCCCATCCTGCAACCACTTCATCTGATACATGCATACACCACCGTGGATGTCCATGTGTGGCGTTAATAGCCTCACGTTACTTTCTGGTTGTTATCGTCAAACCAGATACCGTGGTTTCTAGTTCGGAACTTTGGCTCCTCACCTTATGAGTGGGCATTGACAATTTATCCCGTTTAGAGTTCGCATATTATCTATCTATCGTTCTAGGTTGTTCGATGCGCCCGAAAAGAAATGCAGGAGAATAGTGGGCGTGATTCCCAAGGCGCGTTGTCCTCTTCGTTTACTTATCATCTTTGCTTGCCCCGTCGAAGCTGGCCAGGCTCGCCTACAGGGTACTGAGGCTACAACGCCGAGTTCCTGCCATTAAAACTTTCCTCCTTCGGGGGGTTTATTTTGGTATGGAACTTCGGATGGATTTCTTGGTGCATGTAGGCGTCCATTCTGCCCTGTTTCAAAAATTGTATAGGCAATTTTAGGCGTCACCGATCTCCTAATAGACCTATCTTTACTAGACATCTTCGGCTTGAATCAAGCTCTGCGGCTCCTCCCCCTCTCATCGCCAAACCTTCAGAAAGGCACTTCTAATCAACTCCCAACTCGCAATTGATATGCTTCTGGATTCATTTAAATACAGATCAGCAATGTAGTACGTAGTCATTGCGTGTCAATAGAGAATGGTCCGGTAATTAATACGTGGGAGACGAAGACGATATTCAATTTTTATCCCTTTAACAATTTAAAGTCTGTTACGATCTTTTCATGTTAAACACTGCTTTCTGTCCCCAATGCCTTTATATCTACCTGATCCGTTTTATAGACTCGCGAAGGGGGACTTGCTCTGACTATTGGGTTGAGAAAAACGGCCTGTGTGCGGCGGACCGAAAGCGCCCGGGTGCTTAGTCAGTTTTCGCCGTCAACGTGTCACTGTCAGCGGTGCTCAACGTCGGCATGAACGACGGCGACTGATCTTCCGTCGCTGGGCCTCCCAGTTATCGATGCAGCTCTGCAACCCCCTTGTCGACATCGCTACTGTCTCTGGAAACGACTCGCAGCCTCACCTTCATGATCGCCGACGCGATTAGATCTAACTTGCGCCATCGCATCCACAGCCATTCAATGCTTCCCTACGTCCACCACCCCGACGAGGATGACATTCTTGGACGCGGATATAATTCAAGCGGATTAACTCATAATCGTAGAACTGCGTATCACCACGGAGATCGTCGATTAAGCTGCCGGTGCCATCCTTCACCGCCTCTTTCCCGCTGTTGGTGCCACCTGCCTCCAACGACAATGGATCGGCGCTACCCTCCCAAGTCCTTCAGGGCAACGCGTCTCCTGGCTTCCTTTACTTTCGTTGACGAGGTTCTGCAGCGTTATCGCTCGCTACTGTAGAGCCTACGTAACACTGCCCTCATCATGGTCTGGTCGGAAGTCAGAGGCGCCATGACGCTGTTTTGTCACGTCTTCGTGTTCATTCTGAACCTATGTCTCAATTTCGAGGCTGGGATTGACTTAATCGTGCATAGATCTTGGCTGAACGAACGGTATCGGTACTGGTAAGCGTCTACGTCAATCATCGGTTTTTGTCGTACTTTTTACTAATCCTATTTCTGAAGATCCATAGTGTTGCGCGGACGATGATACGTACAATCTCGATAATACCAAGGACTTCTCGCCTTGCAGGAGAAACTCACGGTAAATCGCAGTCACATCGTGCCAGATCGCTTCAACAGATCTCCACTCTAGATGGCTTTGTGGATAGTATGTATGCCTCTGGACTCAGATGCATATCTACATCGGGCTAATGACTGCTTCCCCAAGCGCCTTGTGAGCTCGATAACGAATTTCGCCGTTGTCCACTTCCTCTGGTGCGACTATCTGTGGTCATTTCCTCAGCGAAGAGAGAATTTGTATTGCTCTAGGTTCCCTTCAAGTTGTCGGCGGTGGGATTCTCCGACTTTCGTGAACGTGAGCCTTGTTCTTCCATCTTTTATCCACTTTTTGTCTTCTACCCCGTCTACTATTACACTATTCTTCATTCTCCTCCCTTTCCAACGCATTCATTTGCATGCGAGTAAAACACTTCGTCCGGCCACGGACGACCGTCGCGAAGCTTTTGTCTATCCGCCCATCTTGTCTTTGCGATGACATTTTCATTTCAGAGACAAAATGGTCGTGAAGTTGTGACAGTAGAATCGTTGTCAGTCGTCCATAGCTCGCGGTCTAATCAACTTCTATGTACCTCTGAGGAGGATTCCTCCTCCTCCTTATATGCTATCTAACTTTTCATCCCCGATGCCGTCTTTATTTCCATTTTATTTTCGCTATCTTATAACCCATTTCCATTTCTTCCCCTCCGATCTTTCGCTTCGTTTCCCTTCCTCTCTAACTTCCAGCCAGTCCGCGTTCGTCAAGGCCGACTATACAATGCCTGGTAAGTGGGACATCCCACTTCATCACTCCCTATCCTCACGATGACACCACTAAAACTAATTGATCCAGGCGTCAACAGGATTCCAGAGCTTAATATCTGATCCTCCCTGAGTTCAGCCACATATGTTGGTTCTCTGACGTTTCCGGCAGCTCAAAAGTTGTTGGTGGTGGATTTGCTCGCTGCTTCTTACCCACCCGGTGCGAGTAGGAATTCCTCCTAAGGTTCCTGGGGTTTTGTTCAAGGCACGCATGCATCTGTTTTCTCTTCGTTTTGCAGTTTATTGCTTAGCTATTATAAACCTCTTTCGCCTTTCTTCAAACTTTCCGTTTCATGATCGTCATCTTGCTCATCAACTTCGCCTTCTCCTCGCTTATTTTTCGCGATTCTCCTCTGTTTATTTTCCAATGCCGCCCATCCCGAAACCACTTCGTCCGATGCAAGCATACACATCCAGGAGGACCAAGTGAAGCCATATTTGGCGCACATTACTTTCTGGTTGTCTTGGCTATATCGAGAAAGAGTATGACTTGGTTTCTATACCCAAAACCGGCTTCACCTTCCTAGTAACACCTTGGGGATTTTTCTCCTTCGAAGTTCTCGTCTTACCAATATTGTTCTAGGTTGGTGGATGGATTTCCGAGAGGTACAAGCGCCACTACCACCACCTCTGACTGATCTCTGCACTTTCCCAGTGGATAATTTCGCTGAACGCGAGTTCAAACTTCGAACTCAAGCCGTCGCTGTGCCTCCGCACCCGCTCCCTTGCACACCTTCGCTGGACATTTCCGCTGGTAGCATGGAAAGCGCCAGAAGCACGGAGGAGAAAATTGTAGAACAATAACTTCGTCGGTTCGCCACCAGAGCACTATGATATTGGTCGATATGGATTTTATCTCTGGCCCACGAGTTCGCTGAATGAGGCGGAAAAGCGGAATGAGTAAACTGAGGTACGTATGTTACTTTGGCGACTGTTTCACGCACTCACATACGCCTTCAATTTGGAACGCGATCTTTCCCAATCCACTGTGAATTCGGGCACCGGGTTCATAGTCCTTGGAAGATTCAAGAGAAGGTCGGCGGTGGTTCTCCTGCCCCTCCATTTTCCAGAATGATCGTCCTCGCCATCGTCGATCCTGTTTGTTCGTTAATCGAAGGCAATGGACTGAATCCTTCCTTTCGCGACTTTCACGGCAAACGAGGCTGAGCGGACGTGGTACGCCCAAGTCGTCGTACATGTGGCTCAGGGCGAGTGCATGCTAAGATCGGTCCGTTCTCTTTCATGTATATTCAGCTTTCCTTTAGTGAACACCTTATATGTGTTTGTTTTGCTAGGGATTCAGCGAACATCAATATCAGAATTGCAAACGGGTACGTCGTATGCGAGCCTTGGGGTTGTGCTCCTGTTTAAGCGATTTTTCGGGCGAAGTTGGGGGTCGAACCTTGGAGACGTGATTTGGCGATCAGTCTAAACATAACACGCCGATCATGACGCTCAGTCCCCGCATTCTGTTCGCGTGCCTTCCCCGCAATCGACAGAAAACATCCTTTTTTTGGTTTCTCTACGGCTGCGAGTCCACTGTCATCGGATGTTCCACGTCTCCGATGGCTGTTGGTCCCGGTTGTGACCCATGACATTGCCGAATGGGTTTAGTTGCTGTCACGGCACTTTCTTGCCATGAAAACGACGAGGTGAAGAATTCTCAGAGCACAAAACACAAGGGGCGATTGAACAGGCATTCAATGGGAATTTTAAAACCCAGGTAAGTGACAGGTTGGTCCCTGCCAGTGAGGTCAATAAATCGGACAAACACATTCTTAGAGTCCAAATCCGCCACCTTGGGCGTCGTTCCAAGGTAATTTATGTTCTTAGAAAATGAAGTAATTCTCTCTCCGATTCAAGGGCCAACCGCAGACAAGAAACAACGACAGGAAAAATGAAAGCACCGAACTCCCAATAGGGCTTCTGGTCCTGGTTTAAAGGTATTTAAGTCCTCCGTAATCTCAGCTTTGCAACAGACACCAACCGCGTCTTTCAGCTTTTCATACTCACTCAACAACACCCTCGACTTGACTTAACATGTCTACTAACTCCAGGAAACTCAGGTTTACCGCCAATGGACTTGACAAAGAAATTACCCTCTTGTTGACCTTCACGCCTCCCGCCGCTGGGAAGCCTTACGAAGACGTATTCCCGACCTGCTGGCGTAAGTTTTACGTTCTACAATGCGCGCATGGCATCGTTTAATTGAATGTGTAGAGGTCATTACCTTGAAGAAGGGCGGACCCACTGAAGCTCACGTCGAATACACGGCTAACACTGCATTCGCTTCGCCCCAGGTATTTATTAAAAATGTACCATTGATTTACTCTAGGCTTTGATTGATTATAAACTGGCAGATCGACGATGGGAATTTAGTCACTGCGACTTCCTCCGCTCTTTGCGGCGTAAGCTTTTCATTGTCTTCGTCAACTGGTCCAGCTAATGCTCGGAAAAATAGACTGGCCAGAAGTGCTCCATCATCGACGATGGCGTTGTCACACCTGCAGTCCCTGGAGACGCAGGATATCTTATCTGCACTAACGAGACCACTACGGCGACAGACATAGCAGTCGTAAGTCTTTGTCGTTTCGCCAGGCTACTGGTTAAGTACTCACCGTGTTGTCTCTTTCCAGGTCGCGTGAGTTCTTCCGTCATTCTCAAATGTAATTAGTTTACCAAGCTCTATTTTCCAGTGTTAAATCCAGAGTTAGGGCTCAATTCACCCCGTTTATGGAAATCTACGCCACTAATGATTATCAAGGTCAGTTATATTTTACTTTGGTATGCTCGCACACTGGCTGAAGCTTTTTTTCAGAGACTGAAGTGCTCCGAGGCGCCGTCGAAAGCCCGCTGCTTTGGAAGAAGAACCTCCAGACTCTCAATAAGCAAACGACTATGTCGGTTAGCGTCGACGGAAACACGGGAGAAATTCTCATCAAGGATGCTTAAATATAATAGCTGATTCAGATTTATCGCCTACGAATGGAATTTGAAGTATCTTTGTCGTTGTGAAATTTATGTAAAACCAATATATTCGTCGTGTTCCTGTTCTTGTTTCCCCATGTCTGTTGCCCTGGAGCTCATAGAAGTCGAGGGACCCTCCCTTCCTTGCCAGAACTGGGTGAAGTCACCAAATATATGGGAATGTCGGCTGGTCTGGCTTGATCAGCGTGGAAAGATCTGTGCTGGCCTCGAAAATTTATCAATCGATTCAACGTCGGTTTCAACGACAACGACGCTTCCCAGCCACCAGGGTATGCTCTAACCTTTTGGTCTATCATATTCGGGCTCTCTTGGCTTATTTGCCTCTTTCTACTGCTGCAGTCCTAATGTCGCCCTAGGCTCATCACCTTACATTGAAACAAGTATCCGGAATTTGGTGGTCATCAGTACGACGAGAAAAGGAGCCATCTCAAGAGTTTCAACCTTTGCCAATCATATCAGACCTTTATCTCAACCGTCAGAGTCGGCAAACTGTTGAGTCTACATCCTACCCACGACTCACGATCACCAAATGCTCTGTAGCCAGACGCAGGAAACCAGAATGCACCAAGCTGGTGGAGCTTCGTGAACCGGAAGGCATACTGGTTGTGGCCAACCCTGCTTCATGCAGTACAACCTTGTCCTTCAGCGCTTCAGCTCTTCGTTAGAGATGTCCGTATCAAACGTGAGGTTCAAGGAAGGGGAACCGCAGCCCAACATTCGACTTATATCTCGGACGAACCTATACATATTGCCGGAGAGTGCGAGTATTATGCTTTCCAATCGTTCCTGCGATCTCGAGATCTTTCTGTTCTGATACCAGTTTCTGGTTACTGGACTCGACTTCGCCGTTTCAGTCAAAAATCGTTAGCCTGCCGGGTCACAGAACCCATTGTTGTTAGTATTTCAATTGCTTTTGCCACTGACTTATGTCGTAACCTGATCGTGTCAATTCAGGCAATTTTTAGCTTCCGTGTTACCTAAACGCTAGGTCTGCTCTTTACTTTCATCGCTCTCGCTGTACTCATGAAAATACTACCCCAGATGCCACCGATGATTAAAGAGGTCTATCATGTGCGTTTCGTATCCCCCTTTTCGGATGTTTGTGCATTTATCCATGTTTTTGTTTTTGTTTTCGTTGGGATATTCCTCCGACTTCCAAACGCCGATGACAATCCCGAACCACTTTGCGGGTATTCTGCACATAGTCACAGCCCTTCTCATTTTGTTATGCCAGTTACGCTTCATCTGAAGCTCTGGTTGTTGGGTTGTTTCCGATCTGCTGGACTGCAATGTGGTTCCGCGCCGAGTCGCGGCTTTTTTGCTACTCATCTACATTGCATCCTCAGTGTTACAATCCCCTTCCGGTCCCATCCAGTCTTTTTCTTGTCAGTGCTTTCTTGTCTCCGTTCCATTCTAGGACAATTTCTCCCTGTTCCAAGGTGCGCTATGCCCAAGCAAATGGCCGATGCCAATCCTGGAACCACTTTTGTGTCTTATGCAAATATCAACCCTCACGATGTCGTATTATTCAAACGTTCTTTTACACGACCCTGGGGGTTGTTAGGGGATTATTTTGTTCTCTCTGGTGATTCCGTGATACCGATTTTGTTGGAGGATTTTTCGGCCGTCAATTGTTAAACGGTGCGTGGACGTGCCTTCCTCCTTCACTGAGACTCAGGAGACGAAACGCTGATAAGGCGACTAGTCAATAAAGCATGTCTATCCTCATGCTCAGTTATTCCTTTCTTTTTTTCTGGCGGTCTCTCTGTGAGCCAACGTCTTGTGATCTCCTTTTAAATCCCTCTTCTTCTTTATATTCTACCCTACTTCTCTCTTCTGAATCGTCGAATAGAGCCCCGACCTGAAACCACTTCATCTCGACCCAAGAACACACAACCGTTGAAGGGACGGCCTTGAAACTAGCCCTGAAATCTTTGCATTTCGCGAACCCTATATAATTTTTGAACTTAGAATAAGTATCTATGCAGTGACTATTTAATAGTCCGAGTAGTCAGATACGCTGCATAGACTAGAGGAAACTACTGTACGCGACGAGGTGCCGCGAGCAGAACGGACTTATAACTACAGAATCAATTAAATCTGTACATTAAGGCCGCGGACTCCTGGTATTGTGAACGCGGGCCAGCCTGGACAAGTAAATCAAAAGTGCAGGTCTCTAGTACAAATAGAAAGGACTACTATCCGAGGTTATGGGGCCACGATAAGCGCCAATGAAGTTAGCGCGCGCCTCCGCATTAGGCAATGGACGGAGCTTCTCCTTCTCAGCATCGCGTCACGGCAATTGCCGCGGCCAGACCGAAGAAGCATCGGATGACTCGGACATATAAAAATAGACGAGGACCGGTCTGGAACTTGCTGACATCAGACAACTGATGACGACAAACGCGTCCCTAGAGATGCCGCGTCTCGCCGACGTCCTCTAAGATGGATGACTGTGCAAGTTCGCGTCAGCATGGACTCTAGTGAGATTAGATACGGACGCGTCCGGGATGACCGAGAACCTCCAAGTTCTCTGGGCATCAGATGGGCTAAAAATAGAAGAAATATCAGACGCGGCCGACAAGCCGAGTCAGGAGCCGACCAATCAGAAAAGCTTACGCGTTCTACTTGAGTCAGCACCTACCAAAGATGATGTCTGATGAGGTCACACAGATAACGCGGGATATTGAAGTCATACAGATTGGCGCGCGGACGCGTCTTAAAGATTGGTCAAGTAGTTTACGCGAATGTATCACATGTATCAGCTCTAATGTACTATAAAAGCAGTAGAACTACATAGGTAGAGGCAAGCAATTTACTACCCACGAGATTATACTCCAGTCGTTTGCGCGGCACAATAAGAGTCTCTAAAATTGTAACTTGACTTCGAGGAATTTCAAAACAATTGATTGTTCGCGTTGATAACGGAATTTCACCTTTGTGATCTGAGTGATAACTATTCGAGAGATTTGAACAACGATCCTATTTCACCTGTCTTTATTGACTTGAACAAGGCTTCAGTGGCCATCCGATTAGCCGCGGTACGAGTACTTTGGTAGTGCGCCGCGTGTCTAAGACCTGGACTGTAGCAGGAACAACTTCGAGGGTTGTAGACTGTTCTGGACATTGTAGTATCTATCACGTTCACGTTAGTAAAGGGTTTTGGTGGCCCAAGTTTCGTTAGTACGCGTCCCGAGAGACGTCGAGTTCAGTGTCCCGAGTGACAAGTCAGTACGCGCCCGAGTGCCCGTTTTCTCAGTTACACAAGAAGTGTAGTCCCAGTATCGACCCCAAATACCAATAAAAACTTTATACCTGTTCACCTCTGTGGTGGCCGCGTTGCTTAAGTCAATTAACGAAGTGTCCGCGGCGGCTGCGTAACCTTTTGAATATCTCGTTTGACTCTCGATATTATAAAACCTCTGTCCCTCCCAAAAAGAACTAGTCAATTATATTGATTGATTGATTGGGTGTTTTGTCCGCGTCACTTGTAGAGTCTGATTTACAGGGGATTTTGGTTGTTTGGTTGATTGGTTTTATTGAGAGATAAAACTATCTACTACGGCCGCGTCTCTTTTGTGTTTCGGAGTCACCCCGCAGCAAGCATCACATCTGGAGCCCACCGCGAGGGAGGGTTAATACTAGAGTCAATTCAGATAAAACAATTGTTACAAACACGTTCATAAAACCAAAACCATCTATTCTTTTGAAGGATCAGCTATACCCTGAGACTTTAAGAAAATAGCGGGCAAAGGCAAAGCGAAAGAGAAACACGTGGAGCAAGAAAGTACTGAAGGTGCCGCGACCACAAGTCAAGTCCCTCAGACCGTAACTGTCCGGCGACCGACGAGAACCACAGTCAATTCTAATAGACCCGTAGTTCCGTATCAGGACAAGCTACCAAGCGTTAGTAAATCTAAACCAGCCAAGCCTAAAAATCCAGCTCAGGAACGCTATAGACAGCGGATCGAAGCTAATTTGGATCACCAACAAAGACGAGCCAGTATAGAACCTGAAGATATAATCAGGTCCACCTCTGCACTCGCTTTAACAACACCATCAACTGTAGCACAAAGTACAGTCAACCCAATACCCGACGTAGTCCCAGAACCCATAATAAGTTCAGACAAAATGACTATGCCAATCCCGGGCTCGCGAGACGCGCCCAAGTTCGACGAAGACCAGCCATCGGAACTACTACGATTTATTAGTAGGATCGAGGACTTGTACAAAACAAATAAGATAGAAGACGACGCAGAAAAGAAAAAGCTCCTAGGAAAGTACGCGACAGCCGTAACAGAGTCTGAGTGGCAGGCGTTTGCTTCCTATAAAGAACCAGGAACCTGGGAAGATTATAAGAAAGAAATTATAAAAAGTTACCCCGAGGCCGCGGCCCTAGAAACAGGCTCGCTAGAGAGGTTGGAAAAGATAATTCGCGCGAAGGGAGGTGGCAGGCGCATCAGAGAGGAAAACCTAGAAGAACTCTTGAGTTTGAAAAGGTCCTTCTGTGCCGAAGCTGCTAAACTTCTAACGCCTCCAGCTTTAATGTCTAACCGGGAACTAGTTTTAAAATTTTATTCTTGTCTTCACCCAGAGTTTGTAAGGCGTATCGAAGATAGGCTGGACCTTCTCAGTGACAGGACTAAGCCAACGGCGCCTGATGGTACCGTCGAGCGCAAGAGGAACGAGGATCGCTTTACTCTTAACGATGTGATCGATGCCGCGATAATAGTCGCGGAACGTAACTACCAGTCAGGAAGTCGGTACGGCACTAACGAAACTGCCGCGGCCTATGGTAGACCGGACGCGTCTTATGATAGGGAAGCAATCCCAAAACTAGAAGAAGGTATGGCGACATTACAAGATTCCGTTAAGCTCCAAGCTCGGACAACGCAGGACATATCGACGCGGCTCGATCAAATGTTCAACGCGATAAATGGACTAAAACGGGCGCCTACTCCTACTCCGTTTAACGGACCACCAGCTAATCCACCGGGAATGTACAACAGGAACAATACGTACATGGGCCGCGATTCCAATGGAAATATCTGTTTCTACTGTAGGGAGACGGGTCATCGCATTGGTGACTGTCCACATGCTAGTAAGCATGTTTCCTATGGTTGGGTAGTACGGAATGAGACAAATAAAATCCGACTACCTAACGGCGACCTAGTACCGTTGGATGGAAACAAGACAATGAAAGAAGTAATTGAGTTCAAGAACCGCGGCAGACCAGCGGTCCCGGCAAGACAACCCGCACCACAAACGGGCTTCTTCCAAGATGTGGACGAAGACTACGACGTCTTCTACACTCAAGCTCATGATCGGTTGGCAAGTGACGCGGAGATTGCGAGACACTTAGCACTCCTCTCTCAAGAGTATGGCAGAGATGCTGTCGATAGGGTGTTAACAAGGGCTGAATTCGCTAGGGCAGAAGCCGCGGACCAGACCTCGTCTCAGTCGGGTTTTCAGTAAGTTCGATGAAGGGGGTGGCGACTTCCTCTTCTAGACCAGCGGATAAGTCAACCAAAACGAAACCCCCGGAGAACAGTCGAAGCGTTAGGTTTGCAAAAAGAAATGCAGCCCGCGAAGAGATAGATAATGAGACAGAAGCAGAGGAAGAGGCCAACAGTGACGAAGAAGAAGTAGCAGAAGTACGTCGTGAACCGACGCGGCCAGGAAAGAAAGTCAAAGAGAGGACATCGACAAAGGAGAGTCTCCCTAAGGCAATAATAAAACCTAAGGAGCTACCTTACGTAGATGTTCCACCTTTGAAATCAGTCCAACGGCCCACTGGAACGCCTCAACCAACGACCAGTGAGGAAGTGCCGCGTCCGGGACCGTCCTACAAAACCCAAGCGCCAGTAGAAGAACAGGCTGATTCAGAAAAGGTTCTGGAAGAGATATTGGATTTATCAGTATCCATCCCTTTGAGGAACCTTTTGGGTAACGCGCCTAACATTCGCGACGCGCTGAAAAGGAACGTCACTAAAACTCGGAAACCGGTACTCATGGAGGAATTGTTGGAAGAAGACGCGCGCAGTAGGGAGATTGAAACAGGTCTAACAGTAGATCAGCTACCAGTATCTAATTATATGCTGGCTGGCATACTTAACGACCAAAGTCTGAGACCTGATCTGAAAGTCGCGTCAGATCCGTACCTACAATTTGCTCAAACCCATGATGGCGCGGTACCCAAAGAAGTCTATGTGGCGCGCGACACTTATGCTCTAAGATCTCTCTATCCGAAGATCAATAATATCGGACAAGAGGAGTCTATTGTAGATAGTGGGTCACAGATAGTGTCCATGGCAGAAGCTATAGCAGTAGAAATGGGTTTAACCTGGAATCCTAATATCACTATTAACATGCAAAGCGCCAATGGATCAGTTGAGAAAAGTTTAGGACTAGCAGAAAATGTCGCGTTCCAGTTCGGAGGGGTTACGGTGTACCTACAGGTGCACATCATCAAAAATCCCGCTTACCGTGTCCTGCTAGGCCGACCATTTGATGTGCTAACTAGCAGCACGGTACAGAACAGCGACGATGGGGATCAAAGGATTGTAATTAACGATCCCAATAGCAATAACAGAGCTGTGCTACCTACTTATCGCCGCGGCGAGAGTCCGGATGTCCTTCAGAGGAAGAAGGCTCAGGCTTTTTAGATCACCTTGAGGAATTGATCCCTGATCAAGGAGAGGTAGCGCTGTTGTTCGAGTTGAATGAAGAAACTCAGACCATATCCATTGCAGGATATGCTGAACCGAAAGGACAGAAGTTTTCAGATGAAGGTGTTAGGAATGCCTTCCTAGCCGCGGCAATACACGAAGACAACATAGACAAGTCAGACAAGGAAAAAGTGCAGGCTTTCTTTCAGCAAGGAGAAGTGTTCTCGGCGTCCTCTGGACCTGCCGCGTCGGTTTTCTTAGGAAAGAAATACAAACCTGTAGCTCAGAAAGTAAAACCCGTCTATGCTGAATTGCCCGAAAAATTTAGAATCAAGAGAGAAATTAAGGGAGATCCGTTAGAAAATATGCCGAAGTTAAGTACGCACCCACCTGAGTTTACTCCCACTGGACGGTATACCGCGGAACGACAACAGGCATTTGATAAGGTACATGACGGTGATTTCTTACTCCCAGAAGAAAGAAAACTGGTCCACCATTTTATGATGGAGCAGAACGGCGCCTTTGCTTGGGATGACACTGAACGCGGACAATTTAGGGAAGATTTCTTCCCTCCCGTAGTCATCCCTACCGTAGAGCACACTCCTTGGGTATATAAAAATATTCCCATACCTCCCGGACTATACGACGAGGTTTGTAAAATAATCAAGTCAAAAAGGGACTCAGGAGTCTATGAGCCGTCGAACTCGTCATTTAGATCTAGATGGTTTACTGTAGTAAAGAAGGATGGAAAAAGTCTAAGGATAGTACACAGTCTGGAACCTTTGAATGCAGTTACCATCGCGCATTCGGGTCTGCCACCGGCTACAGAAGATTTAGCCACCCATTTCGCGGGCCGCGCCTGTGGAGGCATGTTTGATTTATATGTAGGATATGACGAGCGGATACTTGACGAGTCAAGCCGCGACCTCACTACTTTTCAGACGCCCTACGGAGCTATGCGTTTGGTAACACTACCTATGGGTTGGACAAACTCTGTGCCAATATTCCACAATGATGTGACTTTTATCCTACAACCGGAAATTCCGCATTGTACGATACCCTATATAGATGATGTGCCCGTCCGCGGCCCCAAAACACGATACAAGCTGGAGGACGGATCATATGAAACTATACCAGAAAATGCTGGAATTAGAAGGTTTGTATGGGAGCACATACAGAATGTAAACAGAATTGTACAACGGATGAAGTACTGTGGTGGAACCTTCTCTGGTACTAAGTCGACTATCTGCGCGGCCGAAATCACTGTTGTCGGGCACTTGTGTACCATGGATGGACGAAAACCTACTACTGAACGTATCAAGGTCATAGAGGACTGGGGCCCGTGTAAAGACCTGTCCGATGTCCGAGCGTTTTTAGGAACCGCGGGCGTACTCAGATCGTATATCTCCAATTACGCGGAGCGGGCGCGGCATCTTCAAAAGTTGACGCGGCTCGACACTCCATTTGTTTGGGGTCCCGATCAAGAAAAGAGTATGGCCATGCTAAAAGATGGAGTGCGAAATTCGTACGCGCTCCAACCTATTGATTACGAAGGACAAGGGGCAGTTGTCTTAGCAGTAGATACTTCATATATTGCAGTGGGGTACTACATCTATCAAGAAGACAAGGACGATCCCAAGAAGCATCGTTTTGCAAAATTTGGCTCCATCACACTAAGTGATCAGGAGGCGCGGTACTCACAACCAAAACGAGAGCTGTATGGATTAAAGAGAGCTTTGACTGAGAATAAGAAGTGGTTAATAGGAGTCAGGAAACTGATAGTGGAAACGGACGCGCAGTTCATAGGGGGAATGCTACATAATCCGGACATGATGCCTAACGCGGTAATTAACCGCTGGATAGAGCAAGTCGGGCTGTTTCATTTTACTCTACGTCACAAGGCGGGGAAAACTTTTGGCCCTGACGGATTGTCGCGGCGCCACCGCCAGCCTAATGATCCCGAACCACCGGAGACAGAGAATGACGACGACGATCCTTCGGGACCGGTAGAAATAGAAATAGCAAATCCTGATGATCCGCCGTTAAGACCGATTGAGGAGTTCGCGGATCAAATAGATAATAGGAAAGGATTCACACAAGCCATAGTGGATAATGTGTTTATTCAAGCTGGAGTAGGACCTCGCATAGAATTAGCGGAGGTAACCGACCCGCTGCCGCGTCCTATAGTAGACTTTGTAGATGACATTGAAGAAACGCAAGGTCATTTCAAAGGCATTGCAAAGTCGGTGGATTGCTTCGCGACCGAGCTCGCAGAGGCTGACATCTTCCGACTGCAAGAAAAGGATCAACTAGAAAATTATTTGACCACTAATAGTGTACAATTGGGACCCGAAAGACGCGACATGGTACAACAGTTAGTTAATGTGCTAGCCCTACCAGACGAGACTGACTTCAAGAATAAGTCTGGCGCGTACCCAGAATTACATCGGACTCCTAGCGCTAAAGAACAGGATAATAGGATATCTTGGGTTCTGAAGTGGTTTAATAATAAAAGGTTCAGGCCCGCGGGCTTGAAAGAAAAAGAGTACACACAGTTTATCAGATTTGCGAACCGTTTTATAATGTATGAGGGACGACTGTACCATAGAGGACAGGAAGCCAAGCATAGGTTATACGTAGAAAAGAAAAGAAGGATGTATATGTTGACCGCGGCACACGACCATGTTGGTCATCGAGGCTTCTATGCTACCAATCAGTTACTAATACAGAGGTTCTGGTGGCCAGAAATGGAGAAAGACGTCAATTGGTTTATCAAGACTTGCCATGTATGCCAAGAACGTCAGAAGACTATGTTAAAGATAAAGCCAGTCATTACTCATACGCCGTCAATCTTCCAGACATTGCACGCGGACGTGATGCATATGACGCCCGCGTCTAATGGATGTCCTTATATTGCTCACGGACGCTGCGCGATGACTTCTTGGATGGAGGGACGCGCGTTAAAGAAAAATGACGGTCGGTCTATTGGAATGTGGATCTGGGAAGATATCATTTGTAGATGGGCCTGCTTGGTAGAGTTTGTAACGGATAACGGTCCTGCGTTCCTCGCCGCGATAAAATGGCTTGAGCAGAAATATGGCATTAAAGGGATTAGGATTTCGCCTTATAACTCACAAGCTAATGGCTCAATTGAACGACCTCACTGGGACGTCAGGCAAATGTTATACAAGTTACTAGGGGAAAAGAACGTCCATAAGTGGTTCTGGTTTCTACCATATGTGATGTGGGCTGACCGCGTCACTATACGGAAACGACTAGGGTGTTCACCATTCTTTATGATAACGGGTGCTAATCCCATCCTACCGTTAGATGTGAAAGAAGCAACTTGGTTAGTCAAACCACCGACAGGTGTGATGAGCCACGAAGAACTAGTTGCGTTCCGCGCTCAAGCATTAGCCAAGCACCGGCTCCATATAGAACAAATGCGCGGCAGAATAGATCAGCAAAAGTATGAAAAATTACTACGCTATGAGAAAGATAACGAAGCTGTCATTAAAGATTATAACTTCGGACCAGGAGACCTGGTGTTAGTAAGAAATACGCTAGTCGAGGATAATTTAGACAGTAAGATGAAGCCGCGTTATTTAGGACCAATGATAGTCATAAGACGGACCCGCGGCGGTTCTTATGTTGTCTCAGAAATGGACGGGGCAGTCTGGCAAAATAAAGTAGGGGCCTTTAGGGTAGTACCTTATTTCGCCCGCGAACGTATTAAGGTACCCGACAACATCTTGGATCTTATTGATATATCAGAAGAAGGACTAGCTAAGATAGTCAATGGCCCAGAAGATGACTTTGAGCCAAAGAGACGAGATTACGCGTTAGACAAAGTCCATTTAGCTGAGGATTCAGACGCGGAAGAAGACGAGGCAGAAGAGTAAAGTGACGCGGGCAAAAATTTGCTTGATATTTAGGAAAAAGTGCCTAAGTAGAAGAGACTAGTCTACTATGGGAAAAACCTAGACATTGACGCGTCGTTTTAATTAACCTCAACCACCTCCTCTTCGACTTCAATTGGGACCTCCATGGATAAACGAGCTTCTTTAAGCTTAGTCAATTCGGCCAAAGCTATCTCGCGCTGACGAAGATTATAGGCGACCTTATAAGCATAGTCACCTAAATCTCCGTTCAACATCGCGATCTGACGGTCAATACCCTCCCGATCAGTCGGAAGAGCACTGGACGACGCGAGTTCAGAAGCCTCTTGGAGCATCCCAGCTGATAGCTCAGCATGGGGCGCCCCTAAGGAAGGGTTTAGAATAAAGATAGGGAAAAGTAAAGATTGTTAACTTACCGTCGGCGACGGGATGACTCGGCTTTGACCTTTTTGAGGAAGGGGCAGGGTTGGACTTTGTGGTCTACAGAAAGTAGGAAGCCTATAAGTATCGGTTCTACAATAAAAGAAGAGTTGTAAACTCACGTCGGCACGAGGCTTCTCCGCAGACTGGTGGACGCGGCCCAGGCTTAGGTTTCTTCTGATGGACGAAAGAGCGAGGTGGGTTGCGTACCTTGGTAGGGGTCTGCTTCTTCTTGAAGCGCAAAGTACGATCTCCACCAGACGCGGCAGGTGGTTGACTACCACCAGGCCCGCCCTCGTCGTCCACCACCATAGCCTGGAACGCGCGCGTCAAGAGAGTGGTAACAAATGTACCAGGGAGGATGAGCTTTACCTCCTCGGAGTCGTCCTGAAAATCGATCCTCTTTAGTGAGAGGCCGCGGCAAGAAAGATAAGTTAGATACCTGGTCTTCGTCCCTGTCCATGCCGCGTTCAAGTCCATTGCGGCTAAGCTGCTTGTTCGTCTAATGGAAACAGGATAAACAAAGTTTAGCAACAAGCAGGGATTGAAGAAACAACTAGACTTACTGGGGGAGCAGGTTTATCCCTGATCTCCTGGATGATCTTGCAGAGTCGAGCCATAAGACGATACTCCTGGGGGTACTCGGTGAACTTGGTCGGATAAGCTTTCTTGTAGTCTTGAAAGGCGCGGCGTATACCGAAAGGGATATCCCTAGCGGCTTTACCGGCCTCCTGGACCTGGTAAGGTTGTTCGACCCAACCTGACTGAGAAAGATAAAGGATACTTTAGTATAGAAAGGAAATGAAAGGGGGACGCGGCTCACAATGTACTTGGCCGCGTCGATCAAACCACTCCAAAGGCTACCTATAGACTTAATGTCGTGAGGAGACTCGGGGGTGGTGTGATGCATAATATAGAAGGTTTGCCTAACGGCATCCTCTAAGGAAGGGTTAAGTGCGGCGCGCATTATAGGAAAGATTGGGTAGGGAATCCCAGGTGGACGCCCAGTTGAACTTATAGTCTGGCAAAAGCGACGCGGCAGGGCGGACCGTTCAGGAAAAATCGAGCGTCTACGCTGCACTGTGTACACTGCATAGAGCCTAAAAGGAGGTCTTAGTGATGCCCCACTGATTCCTGCAGGATTCCGGCCGGAATATCGAAATTCCGCGGATTCCTGCAGGAATCGGAATGGCAGAGGGACCAGCCAAAAGCCCCAATTCCGTGGGTTATATTCCGGCGGAATGCGGCGCGGAACGTCCGGAATGGGGAATTCGGTGGGATTCCGCGGCGGAATATGAGGTTACATCATACGATTACGTAATGTTCCCACCTGTCGTGGCTTGTTGATTTCCCCACGTCGTGCCAGTCTCTTGCCTGTCGACCACCACCACCGTCCCTCTCCCCCCTCTCCTCCCCCCTTATCGTCCAGTCCCGCCGGCTGCGACATTTCGCCGCCACCGTCGGCATGCGCGCTCACGACCCGCTGGCGCCACGTCGACCCCACCACATCACAATACCCGCCACGTCGAACGTCGCCGACCCCGCCACCACGACTCTGAACCCCCTCGCTTACCCCGTCGCGACTGCCACGTCACGGGCCTCAGAGGGCGAACAGCGCGTTGGCCACGTCGCAGCGCCTTACGGAGTGGGGAAAAGGGACCAGAGGTACCGGTAAGCACCCCCGATCCCATCCATCCCTATTCCACCCTCGTTAATGCCCCAGCATCCACCTCTGGCTCGTCCGCTGGCGTTTCGAACCAACGGCAGCCGCGGAAACGGCCAACGTCGACCCCAACCCGACCCCTCCGCCCTCATTTCGAATCAACAGCGACCACGTCACCCCCACTGCCGCCGGATTCGACTCGCATCGCCCCCGAAACCATTTTGAACCCACGGCAGTCTCGTTAGCCCCCACCACCCGTGCGCTGGGACTCCCGCGGCGCCCATCGCTCACCCGTTCGCATTCGTTTTGCGAACGGGACCCGAAGCCCATCAGCCCGCCACCGCGTTTTCGAGCCCAACCCCACCATTCACGCCCGAGGCGCCACCTGCCACCGCCACGTCGACGCCAGCCACCACGACGTTGCCTCCACGTTGAACGAACGCCGGCTCCGCCTCTACGACCCCCACAGCTCGCTGACGTGGCGCGAATGCCACGTCACGGAGCTCGAGAGACAAACCGCGCCGGGACTGGGTCATAGGAACGCCATTGAGGCCCAGCGACACCTGGTAAGCACCCCACCCATCAACCTAGGCCTCCGCTGACGCCCCCAGACAGCAATCAAACGATGACGACCGCTCCCGCGAACGCCCCAGCCGCGTTCGCCGCTGTTTCGAGCCAGCGGCAGCCACACCAACCCCCCGCCGCTGCCTTTCCGCTTGAAACGGCCACGACGACCATCGCCACCTTTTCAGGCCCAACCCCACCATTGCGGCTCCGAGCCCGCAGCCCGCAATATGTCGACCCCTACCATCACCCGCGTCGGCCACGCAGTGTCAAACGAACGACCACCGCGACCCCACAGCTCGCTGCCGGGTTGCGAGTACCACCTAACGGACGTCGAGAAACGGAACGCGGGGTTTAGGGAGTGGGGGATAGGCCCACAGACACCCGGTAAGCACCCCAACCTATTTACCTCCCATCGAACTCACCCCTTCTCGTTTAACCCACCCGCGGGCCTCGAGTTGGGCCCACCCTCCGCCATTTTGCACTCACGCCCTTCCTCCCTCCAACTCCCCGCGCCGACTCGTTTCGCGAACGGCCGCCGAACTCGCGCGGCGGCTGGCGTTCGGCCACCGTTGTGTACAACACCCACCCCGCCTCCGTTTATTGTAAATATAATTAAAGTAATTAGAATAGCGTAACACTGGCAGTAATGTAATATATGATGTTTAGTATCAATAATAGACTATATGTGAATTGTATTGAAACCTGACAGTGAAGCTAGCAAATAGTAAGAAAAACACCAGTTAGATGGCCTGTATTACACACTATAGGTACTATTCCCTCTATTCCTTGAGGAATCCTCAGGGAATAGAGGGAATCCACAGGAATAGAAGGAATAGAAGGAATTCCCCAAGGAATAAAGGGAATTCCCTCCATTCCACTGGGAATCCTACAGGAATAGAGGGATTCCCGCCATTCCTAGGGAATCAGTGGGGGAATGAAAAGTACTGCCTAAAAGTCATCTTCATGACCAGTCTCGTAAGAGACAGGACGTAAGCAATAACACATGAATGGCGTACGCAGTAGCTACGCAATAGCGCGTACGCTATCGCGACGCGCCAACATAATAAAGGCGGGTCATTTGATCGGACGCTTTACCACTATTGGAAATTCGTTACCCCGATATAGAAACGATCACTGATCACATTAACGGAACCATCTGATACACATCATCTAGACTAAGATGCTTCCGGTTATTGCCTCAGGATGGTGGAAGAAGTCGCGAACAGGTCGAAAAGTCTTCTCCAGCTCAGCATACTCGAGAATGCGATGGAAGTTGCATCGCATGTACTCCTCTTCACTAACGCGCTTCTGAAATTTCTGGTAATCAATGTTTCGAATTTGCCAGACCGCGTGGAGACCCTGATAAAGAAAAATCGCGATCAGAAAAAGATAACCGAGAGTAACGACCGCGTACCCCAAATGTTTGAGGGAGACGCGGGACCTCAGGACAGAGCATGAGGGACTTGAAAGCGGGTGGGATCAACTCGAAGGACCGAAGGGATTCCGAAAATTGTAGCCAGACGGTGTAAACCTCGATGTACGCGTCCGCCACGGCGGTCCCGTAGACTATAGGCGGGGAACCGACTGAGGCCTAGACGAGTATAAGTCAGTTTTGGGTTGCCACAGAAATAGGATCCGCGGCAACAAGATACACACCAAAGCATTGGAAAGATCGTAGAGGGCATCGAAAGTGAAATTGCCCGCAGCATTACCAGCCGCGGCAAACGCTTCTTTAAAGAGAGCCTGAGGAACGAGCAAGCAATCGGGCAGCGCGGGCTCGTAGAAGGAAGACGGAGCACTATCTTCAGCACTGAGGAAGGCTGGCATTGGTCTTTTCGAAGAAGATAGTGGACGCGGAAAAATAGTCTTAATTTTATAGTTTTGGGCCGCGGCCAGTAATTCTATAACAGGCATACAGAAATCGTGTTTAATCAGACGGAGTTTCTTGGGACATATCCATCGCAAAGGGACGAAGAGCGGGATGATGCTGGACGGGGAACCGCAAGGCTTGCTCGTTAACTGCCCACCCAATCGCCCTAACGTAACACATCTCTGCTTGCTCGTCAGCCTCTGAGCGCGCGAAGTTGAAAGCGGAATGGTACGACAGGTTTCCGGTCATCCAGACCGCTTGAAGAGTCTGATCCCAGACCATCAGAAGGTGTAAAAAGAGACCGAGCAAAAGAGAAGCATACCTCGTCCGCGACCTTCAAGGTAGGAATGCTGGGCTCTACCATCATCTCTAGCATGCCCCCCGCGGCGTGGGACACATGACGCTGGACCGCGACTTCTGCAACTCCCGGGCGCGCGCGAGCTTTGATCAAGTAAACCCATTGACTGGCTATCCCCAGGAAGTGTAGCGCGACGGGGGTACCGAATTCTATCAATTCGGCAGGAAATTGGAGCTTTAATCGAGACGGGATTGAGTCAAACAGAAGTCAAAAGCTTCAACAGGTACGCACAAAGGTTTCGGTCCACGCTACGAGAGCATCGATGGGAGGCACAAAGTCCGTTCTAAGTGGCGCCGCGGCGGCCACCAGCTCGCAGAAAGCGGCGCGACGAGCATCGGCAGCATCCAAGATAGCTTGCGTAGCATCGTCATAGACTAAGTCGGCGCGTGTGTGATCAATAATTGCGGCGAGAAGGAAGAACTCCTTCTCGTTGTCAAGAATGGTAGCAAAGGAGAAGTGTAGGGACATGTAGCAAGATCGTTTGACTACGTCCCGGATAGAACCCAAGCCTCTTAAATGATAATTTAGCAAGGATAGGATGATAATGGTCATTGACTAAGGACGAGAATTGGTTCCGTATGACTACAACGCATAATCACAAGCTGATCCAGAGTCCACCAAAACGGCCGGGGTCAAGGTCCGCGTCCCTTCCACTTCCAATGCAGCGGCTGAATAGCCCGCGTACATGGAACTTTCTATGCCCGCGTACTCACGACGCCTACTGTGAATGCGAAGGAGTGTTACGGACTCCCAGGCCGAGTCCAGAACAACCGCGAACTGACGGTCGCTGAGGTAGGCGTTGCCGAAACGCCAGGCCTCGTATATTTCCTAAAGATCGTTTATTGTTATTGGAATGAATCATTAAGAACCTTGAGACTTACAGATGAATAACGAGGGAGTAATGGTAAATCTGGGCGCATCATAGACCGAAGGACACGACGACCTGTACTGCTGGACGCGACACCAGGATTGAATGTCTGAGCAACAATCCATCGATTGGTGACGCGCTGATAGATTTCCGCGAAC
This sequence comes from Galerina marginata, assembly GCA_023014335.1. Lineage (NCBI taxonomy): Eukaryota > Fungi > Basidiomycota > Agaricomycetes > Agaricales > Galerinaceae > Galerina > Galerina marginata. The sequence goes on along the minus strand of JAECYW010000015.1, from coordinate 1,691,835 downwards.
TCGGATCCATATACAATATAGGCGTCGGGAACCTGAAGCTGTTATTACAATTTTAGTAACAGCTTATAGATAGAAAAAGAGTGAAGAACCATTCGGCGGGTCAGCTTCTTCAAAGCATCCATCGGTATGCCAAGTGTTGCGGCCGCGCCTCGATTACCAACAGCCGCGTGAACGTAATCACTATAAGCGCGTTTCACGAGCGCCAGATAATGGTGATAATGCTGTAACCAGCGAGGATTATTGCGGATATTGATGGGATAGCAGGCAAAATGACGATCAATGGCGCTATATGGTGTCGCGTCGAAATAAGAAACGTCTTCAAGCGGAGGGGAAGGCGAGGATATCGTCGAGAAAGACATGACTGCCTAGAACTACTCTTGGCCAAAACAGATTTTATACTGATAGACTCAATGAAGCTTCTGATTAATTTTGGTCATGGACGCGGCGGCTGTAAACTCAACCCACCCGTTACGATCTCGATCTGTAATATTGATGAGCAGTATTATTTGATTTAGTCAGCACTGCTGATCAACTGGGACAGTTGATATTTAAGTTGGGGGGAGAGAGGCTGCCGCGCGCCATAAAATAGTACCAATAAAATTTTCAAATTTTATTAAACCTCACAAAGACATTATAGAGGATCAGACAGATCGAGAATCAAGCAAAGTTTAACAAGAAAAAGGCTTTATAATTTTGACTATAGAAAACAAAAGAACTACTAGTTACTTAGATATAAAAGCCTTCAAAATACCTAAGAGCTAAACTAGTAGTCTACAAAAGAACGATCGCGACGAAACGGAAAGACGAGGTGTAGCAAGAGTAAATGATACAACAAAAAGATAACTACCCAGCCCACCTACTCTTCATCTGAGGAGCTGGATTCGGTGGACTCGTCGGAACTAGCCCCGGGAGCAACCTGAGCGGGCCCAACGGCGTCTTCATCAGCCGCGGCGGCATCAGATTCCTCCCCATCCGACTCCTGAGCCTCGAGGTCGACCAGGGGATGAGCAGGAGCCTCGTCCTCAGACTCGTCGGAACTGGAGTCCGAACTGCCACTAGACACATGGCCATCCAGATTGAGGATGCCCTGCTGGACCTGTTCGAGGAGAGTGACGCGGTGAGCTGCGGGCAATAAATCGAGTACGTCGGTAAGGGACATGTTGTTTTCGTAAAAAGGCGCGGTACCGTCTAAAACATCGAAAAGGACCTCGGGATCGCGGAGGGCGGTCCAGAGCGCGGCCATGGTAGTAAGATTGTCGGTAATGGCAGGCTGGAGATCGGCCAAGTTCGAGCGACGCAACATGGCAAAGATAATGTCGCGCCCAGCGCGCTGGATCTCCCGGATACGAGCGTCATGACCATTGACGAGTCGAAGGAGCACGGCGCGTTGGAGGGTCTCGCGCTCGCTTTCCTCGATAAGGCATCGCAGGTCTGAAAAGAAGGAGTTAGGGAAGAAAAAGATTAAGAAACAAGCGCTTACTAGCAAGAGACTCTTCACCAATGGAATGGCTAACATTCCGGCCGCGTTCGCGCTCGACGGAGGCCATTTGGAAGTCGCATCGATACTTGCTGACCGCACAAGCACGGCATTTCTCATTCTCGCCGCGGTAGGCGCAGACCGACTTGGAACGGTTAAGGTCGCGGCAGGTCTGGCAACGATTGTCGGGCTAAAAGAAAGACATAAGACTTAGCGGCACGAAAAGGAAAATATAAGGACTTACCTGCATATTGTCGCGAGCGAGACGCGCGACATCGTTAATGGTTAAAAGCGAGGGGAGCACTTCGTGAGCAGGGAGAGGGATGCCAGGGTTGTCCTCAATCTCCCGACGAAGATTGGTGCCCCGGCGCTTGCTAGAGTCCTTGATAGGAGGACGAGAGCCGGCCTTCCGCTTCAACGGACGCGCGACCACAACGGTCTCCGACGCCTTGTCCTCCCCTTCCGAAGAAGAGGAAGTCAGGATGGCCTTCGACGATGAGGCGCGGGTACTACGAGTCCTCCGGGAAACCGGAGGACTCTTTCTCCAAATACCAGGGTCGGGGCCCCGCCTCTGAAGAGAAGGTTTAACTATTGTAAAGACAAGATCTAGTTAGTACAAAAAGGAAGATATAAGAAAACAGGTTACTTACCGCGGTGGCTGCGGCGGAGCTTAGGAGTGGATCCCTTCGATAACTTAGCTTTCTTGGGGGGACGCGGGTCCTCGTCCTCGGCCTCTTCGTCGGGTCCCTGCTCTTCCTCCACCGCAGGCGTCTCTCCGGGCGTCTCCATCGGCGTGTCCATAGGCGTGTCCATTGGCGCGGCAGGGGTCTCGTCCTCGTCACTCTCCTCAGCGTAGGGGATCTTGGTCTTGTTCTTGATGTTCCGCATACCAAGGTTGACATCGAAATCGAGCTGATCGAGTGGATAGATATCCTCGGGCTAAAAGAGGGTCGAAAAGAGGGGGGAGCACCAAAAGAAAGTCAGAAAATGAGGAAAAGATAGAAGGAAAAAGGAAATAATATACCTCCGGAGTGTCCGCGGGCAGGAGGGGCTGATAACGTTTGGCCCACAAGTCGCCTGCTGGAGAGCGCTGGACCAAGTCGAGAACCCGATTGCGGACGCGGCGAATGTTGTAGGGCTCGACAGGCGCGTCCCGACTGTGGTAATGACAACGTATGAGGACCTAAAGAAAAGTTAAGGTCAGAACATGACAAACAATAAGGAAAAGAAGGGAGGATTAACTTACACAGTTTTCATACTGTTCCTCGAGGACGGTCGCGATCAGCTCGAACGACTCGGCGCTGGGGTAATACCGAAGAATACGCGGCAGTTGAATGACGAGGGCGTCCCAGAGGCGCATCACCGCGGCCAGAACGGTGGGCGGGACATCGGGGTCGCAGCGGTAGTCGAGGAACGCGTCACTGAGCATGAGGAGGCGAGGTGGAGTGAAAAGAAAGAAAGAAAGAATGGGGACTTCGACGAGGAATTGGGGACGGATTAAATACCCCAAAGACGACGCGTCACAGTGAGTCAGGGAAAAGCTTAACCTGAGAGAACGCGACACAGGATCGACGCGACCCTGCGAATCATGAATTGCACGGGAGCGGAAAATGGGTTGCGGCGAGTCTAATTTCTTCGATTTCGGGTCCAGGCGCGATTTAAGCTCGGGCGTGGAAACATTCGAACCCAGAAAAAGACCGCGTCTCCCGGACTGGCCAGTAAGAAGGCGCGATTTGCAGAACTGCCAAGACAGAGAGGATGCACGGACCATGACCGAACGCCGTTGACTGGGGACAGTCAACATCTAAGTTGGGGGGAGATGAAGGGACGGCCTTGAAACTAGCCCTGAAATCTTTGCATTTCGCGAACCCTATATAATTTTTGAACTTAGAATAAGTATCTATGCAGTGACTATTTAATAGTCCGAGTAGTCAGATACGCTGCATAGACTAGAGGAAACTACTGTACGCGACGAGGTGCCGCGAGCAGAACGGACTTATAACTACAGAATCAATTAAATCTGTACATTAAGGCCGCGGACTCCTGGTATTGTGAACGCGGGCCAGCCTGGACAAGTAAATCAAAAGTGCAGGTCTCTAGTACAAATAGAAAGGACTACTATCCGAGGTTATGGGGCCACGATAAGCGCCAATGAAGTTAGCGCGCGCCTCCGCATTAGGCAATGGACGGAGCTTCTCCTTCTCAGCATCGCGTCACGGCAATTGCCGCGGCCAGACCGAAGAAGCATCGGATGACTCGGACATATAAAAATAGATGAGGACCGGTCTGGAACTTGCTGACATCAGACAACTGATGACGACAAACGCGTCCCTAGAGATGCCGCGTCTCGCCGACGTCCTCTAAGATGGATGACTGTGCAAGTTCGCGTCAGCATGGACTCTAGTGAGATTAGATACGGACGCGTCCGGGATGACCGAGAACCTCCAAGTTCTCTGGGCATCAGATGGGCTAAAAATAGAAGAAATATCAGACGCGGCCGACAAGCCGAGTCAGGAGCCGACCAATCAGAAAAGCTTACGCGTTCTACTTGAGTCAGCACCTACCAAAGATGATGTCTGATGAGGTCACACAGATAACGCGGGATATTGAAGTCATACAGATTGGCGCGCGGACGCGTCTTAAAGATTGGTCAAGTAGTTTACGCGAATGTATCACATGTATCAGCTCTAATGTACTATAAAAGCAGTAGAACTACATAGGTAGAGGCAAGCAATTTACTACCCACGAGATTATACTCCAGTCGTTTGCGCGGCACAATAAGAGTCTCTAAAATTGTAACTTGACTTCGAGGAATTTCAAAACAATTGATTGTTCGCGTTGATAACGGAATTTCACCTTTGTGATCTGAGTGATAACTATTCGAGAGATTTGAACAACGATCCTATTTCACCTGTCTTTATTGACTTGAACAAGGCTTCAGTGGCCATCCGATTAGCCGCGGTACGAGTACTTTGGTAGTGCGCCGCGTGTCTAAGACCTGGACTGTAGCAGGAACAACTTCGAGGGTTGTAGACTGTTCTGGACATTGTAGTATCTATCACGTTCACGTTAGTAAAGGGTTTTGGTGGCCCAAGTTTCGTTAGTACGCGTCCCGAGAGACGTCGAGTTCAGTGTCCCGAGTGACAAGTCAGTACGCGCCCGAGTGCCCGTTTTCTCAGTTACACAAGAAGTGTAGTCCCAGTATCGACCCCAAATACCAATAAAAACTTTATACCTGTTCACCTCTGTGGTGGCCGCGTCGCTTAAGTCAATTAACGAAGTGTCCGCGGCGGCTGCGTAACCTTTTGAATATCTCGTTTGACTCTCGATATTATAAAACCTCTGTCCCTCCCAAAAAGAACTAGTCAATTATATTGATTGATTGATTGGGTGTTTTGTCCGCGTCACTTGTAGAGTCTGATTTACAGGGGATTTTGGTTGTTTGGTTGATTGGTTTTATTGAGAGATAAAACTATCTACTACGGCCGCGTCTCTTTTGTGTTTCGGAGTCACCCCGCAGCAAGCATCACACCGTGGATGTCTATGTGGGGTGCCAGTCGCCTCACGTTACTTGCTGGTTGTTAACAGAGTATAGAGACGACGTGGTTTCTAGTTCTACAATTCGGCTTCATCTCCTCAATACCACCTTGAGATTGTGTACCCCGAACCTATCAATTAACACCTGCGACTTGAATCCTCTTCGAGGTCTCCTTCTGCTCTCTGGACTAAATCTCCAGACACGCACCATTAATCACCTTATCCAAAATCGCAATTGCTCTACCCCTGGATGCATTGGAATTCAGGTCAGCAATAGCGATTGCGTCATGTGTCTCTGATGGTTGCGTGTCGATGGAGAATGATCAGATTTTATAACCCGTGCATGCTTATCGAATTGATCTACAAATTATAATAAAGAATCCAACCGTTACCGCGGTAAAAAGAAGCCAGAAATGCACACACCCGAACAAACCTCCTCATCCGTTATTTGTTCTCCTTCTCCGTTGGTAGTGCTCTTACCGAAGTGTTGATGGTGGTCTTAATCAGAGCAGTGCCAAAAACCGATTTTCAAATGCTAACCCGATTATTTTTATGGGACGCTCAAAGCTATCTGTCTCAAACTGCTGTGCATATCTGGCCAACTGGCTTGTATCTCCCTGTCTCTTCCGATACCTAGACAAGGGCTATTGGTTTGAAAAAGTTCTGGCGACGCGAACAATTTCCTTCGGACCGAGACGCCCGGATGCTTAGTCAACCTTCACCGTGAACGTGTCAGCCGGTGCCTAGGGCTCAATGCTACGCATCGACGACAACGACAACGACAACGACTCGTCTATCATTGCTGAGCCTCCCACCTTTGTCATTGTCGATGAAGCTCTGCAGTCTCCCTTGTCGACGCTGCTAGCTGCCTCTAGGAACGACTCACTGCCCCACCTTCTTCACCGACGTTGCCTCCCCCCTCCTCCATCATCGCCGACGCGATTGGACCTAAATCGCGCCATCGCGCCCACCACCGCTGCTGCTTCTCTACTTCCATCACCCGATGTGGCTGGAACAATTATCGCTGTCGTTTCTGCCACTGCCGCTGCTGCAGCCCACCTTCCACCACCTCTTTGCCCTTGTTGGTGTCTCTGCGATTTTACCTTCTACTGCCAATGTAGTTGACGCTACCTTCCCACATCCTTCAGGTCAACGCGCCTCCTGGCTGCCTTTACCGTCGCTGATGCGGTCCCGCGGCGCTATCGCTCGCCATTGTAGAGCCTAGGTAGCGCTGCCCTCATCATTGACCGGAGGGAGTTTTGTCGTGCTTTTCTCTATCCCTGTTCTTGTAGGACCAAAGTGTGGTGGCGATGTATACGATCGCAAGAACTTCAAGAACTGCCCGACTTGCAGAAGAAACCGACTGTCAATCGCAGTTGCATCGTGCCAGATCACCTTGACAGATCTGAACCCTAGATGGCCTTGTTGAAAGTAAGTCTGTCTGTGGACTTGAACGCATACTCTATTTAAATCGGGCTAATGACTGCTTCCTTAGGCGCCTTCTGACTCGATCATGGGTTACGCTGGAGTACATCTCCTTTGGTACAACTACCTGTGGTCGTTTCTTGAGCGACAAGAGAAACTTTTATCATTCTAGATTCCCTTCAAGTTGTCGCAGGTGCGATGCTCCGACTTTCGTGAACGTGAGTCTTGTTCCTCAATCTCTCATCCGCTTTTAGTCTCCTACCTCTTCTGCTTTTGAACCATTCTTCATTCTCCTTCCCTTTCCTATGCATTCATTCGCATGCAAGTAAAAAAAACCGCGTCAAGCCTCGGACCACCGTCGCGAAGCTTTTGTCTAAACGCCCATCTTGTTTTTGCGATGACCTTGTCCTCATTTCATAGACAATACGGTCGTCGACCATCTTTGTGCTCGTCGGCGGTGGTTCTTAGCTCGTGGTGTACTCTGCTTGGGGAGGATTCCTGCATATATGCTGTCTGACTTTTCATCCCTGATGCTGTCTTCGTTTATATTTTCTTTCGTTTTGTTATCGTCCATTTTTCTTTCTTTCCCTCCGATCTTTGGCTTCATTTCCATTCCTCTCCAACCTCCAACCCGTCCGCGTTCGTCGATGTCGACAGGATTCCAGAGCTTAATATCTAATTCTCCCGGAGTTCAGCCACATATGTTGGTTCTCTGACGTTTCCGGCACCTCAAAAGGTGCTGGAGTCGAGCGTGGATTCAAATTCGCTCTGTGAGTGGGTTTATCCTGCGGTTACTATGTTTTTTTGTCCACAGCATGCATGCGTTTTTCCTTTTCCTTTTCGTTTTTTGGTTTATTGCTATTATTATTCGCTTACGCTCTTCTTCAAGTTTTCTGTCTGGACCTGGCTATGAAGCACGTACAATTTATTTTTTGTGCGTTATCAGCTTTGTCGAGCTTTCACGTCGTGATCGATACTTATTCGTTTCATTTCAAAGGCACGTCCATGTACATCTCTAGGCAGCTGTTCTGGAGACCGCCTTAGCTATAAATTGGCTCGTTACCTATGAATAACGTCACGCCGTACCAGATCGAGACTTCAGGTGGCATTTTGATTGGATGATAAGTATATGTCTGCATTTTTCCATTGGGCTAATTAACGAAGGCTTGGTTAGGCGCCCTCTAAGTTCTATCATGGACTACATCTCGTCGGTAAGCATGTTCGTTTCTTGAGTAATGAATGAAAAATATATCGTTCTAGTAGGTTTACTTCAAGTCATCAGGAGATGGATGCTCCGACTTTTCGTGAACGTGATTTTATTCTTCCCTGTTAGCTTCCTTTTTCTCTTCCCTCTTTCTGTTTCCTACCCCTTCTACAACTATCCCATTCTTCATCCATCCCTCGCCCCTCTCAACTTTGCTACGCATTCTTATGCATGGCCCCGCGTCTAGTCTCGGACCACCCACGCGCGGGTCTTTTCAACCGGCCTTCTTGTCTCTACGATGACGTTGTCATTTCATGGACAATACGGGTCGTCGACCATGAGAACGATCGGCGGTGGTCCTTGGCTCGGCGGTTTGATCATCTGTTTATCCATTGGGGGTGGACTCCGGATGATGTTCGTCCATGCTAACCATTCGTTTCTAATTGCGAGATTTCTATAAATTCTTATTTTCTTTTTCATTGTGTTATACGTCTTTTCCATTTCTTTTCCCCTCTGGATATTGGCTTCGCTTTCTCTCCAACCTAGGTCTTCTGTGTTCAGCTTAGAAGGATTCCTGCATGTATGCTCTCTGACCTTTCCCTCCCCATACCGTCTTGGTTTATATGTTCTTTTCCTCTTGTTATGCGCCCATTTTCGTTTCTTCCCCCCTCCAATATTTCGCTTTTTTTTCTGTCTAACTTCTAGCCTGCCCGCGTTCGGCGAAGCCAACTATACAATGCCTGGTAAGTGTTCATCACTCCCCTATCCTCACGATGACACCATTAATGATAAAGGCTTCAGGCCCAAAGGGGTTTCCGTGCCCCACTGTCTGATCTTCCCTTAGATAAGTGACATCCGTTAGCTCTCTAACTCTTCCTTTAGCTCAAAGGTTTTCGACGTCGATGTCGATTCGCCGGGAGGACACTGCCACCAGAGTTCACTCATCAAATCCGATTTTCGACCCGCAGTAATCTTTTATTTGAGAGTTTGTTTGGCAGCCTGACAGGCTGCGGTGCGCGCCGTAGTAACAGCAGACGGCCGGAAGTATACTTACGGTAATCCAACGGTGGTTAGAACGCCCTCAACGGCGACAGCGATAAAATCTCAAATGCCTATGTTGCGGTAGGTGGACAAACGGCCATTGATGGCCCTAAGCAAATCTTGTCTTTCGTGCTTTTCTCCCAAAACGAGCCCATTTTAGGGTAAGTAGGTTCGCACACATTTTGCTTCCTATACGGTATTTTTGCTAGCAGCTCATTGGGTACGGCGTCGGTGCCCAGGCAGACTGATGGAGTGACGAATTTTCCTCAATAAAAGAACGCAATGGGGCATTGCGGCAAACTAGGAGTTTCCGGTTGCTGCCAACTATCGAGATTTAAGATGTCTTCTGTTTTTGATTGGTGAATCAGCTCATATATTTCGTTATCTACCCCTTACTGTCAACCCACTACCATTGAGCGACACCGTACAGCCTACATATATAAGTATACATAGCGACCAACCGAATCCTATATTCTACCCTTTTCTGCGAGTCGGCTGAGGCTGCGGCTCTCCCAGCGTGCCCAAACTTCCCTTGTGTCTAATAAACTGAGCCTGCTTCCAGCCATTCTCGTTATGTGTGAGTTTTTCACTAGCAACGACAAGGTAACTTTCTCATGCATCGTTACCAGGGAAGGCTTGGGTAACCGCTGCGATATTGGCCGTGGTGTTTGCCCAGGCTGCCAAACCAGTCAATTTCGAGCAGTGTCTAAATAATATCAACAACCTCACCATTGAGGGAAAGACCGACAACCACGGCTACCCCGTCTCCCCGTCATCCTCGAATGCCACAGCAATCACATTTGATCTGTGTGTCTCGCAGTGCGGTACTGGGCAAGAACCTTTTGTATGGACTGTATTCTCCCAGCAGTTCAGCGCGTGGTTACTCCCCTGGCTCGCTTTACTTTCCCAATTGCCATTTGGATCGAACGATAAGCTGGACAATTTAAACACCATGCTTCTTACTTTAGGCTCCCCCACCCTCGCAGCATATTCCCTCGCGTTAACGGCTCTCAATGGTCGATGGATCGCCCGCCTCTTTTCCGACTGCCGATATCCAAATGTACATGAGGCAGTACAGGTTCTGAGCAGCTTGCAGCAATCGCCCCTCCAAGTCAACACGGATGAAGCTCGTCTCGCGTCACTCATTGTACTACGTCAGAATCGAAAGTTCTGGAGAAAACTTCTGGAGGGCCTTAATTACACACATACATGGTCGATATCCGCAGCAACGTCCACTTTATGGGTCATCGTTGCATATGTGTTCACCATTATCGACTATTTCTCTCAGAGCCCTCAAGCCAATATTGACACCAATGGAGGTTCCGTCGGGTCCTTGTGGCTTTGGCTGCTGCCGGTCGTTGTCGGCTGGCTTCAAATATCTCCAAAATGCGACTCTACTCGACTCGTCAAAGCCGTAGACGATGCTAACGCCCTTTCCTACGTCGCCTCCTCGAAATCTACCCCGAAAAGGGCCGGGCACAAGTCTGAGAAGCATGCCTTCAGCCTTCAGTTCGCTAATGACAACAACTTAAGGAAGGACGAACGGACCACCTCCCCCATTTACAATTACGCTCGGTTCCTTCCATGGGTGAACTCAGTCATGGTCGTTTCCCGCATGTTCCACAACGCGTTCCAGCGAAACCTCAATCACGAACCAATTACAGACACTGAGTGGGAGAATCCGTACTCGCGCAAGCGTAGCCATATGACAGGTCGTACTGGACAAAAATAGACAAACATTGACTTTGCATACACGATTGTGAACTATCTTGCAAGGTCTTGTTAGATTGCACAGAATATAGCGCCAACAGGCTCGATCTAGCACTATCCAACAAGATTGAGTACCTGCCTCGACACTCACAATGCTCTTGACTGACAATGCCCAAAATATTCACACTTTTGGGAAATTCTTGACTTACAAAAACCAAATTCCAAAATGTCTCGATTGACCAAGATTGTGCGAGATCGTGCCCAAGACATGAAAATGAAATTGCACTTAAGAATACATAAAATTAAATATATTGTCCAATATCGCGCAGGATCCTGTCCGCAATATGAAGACTATTAATATCCCAAAGCAAACCATATGGACACTTGAAGGTATCCATATGCACCAACAACCGCATCTTCATTTGTACCACATTGGCACCGCTGGCCAAGCCTTAGCATCCGAAGAGGTAAAAACACTGTATACTACTTACCATTTAAATGGGGAGTTCATGGCGCTTGACTGCATGAAAAAGCAGGAACAACAAACTAATTTCTGAGCCAGACACCACGGAGTATGGCGCAGAGACTGAGATCTGAGAAATAAAGGTTGATAAATGGAGTACTAATGTCCAATGTCGCTCACATGCCGTCAGAAGCAGGTTCCACATTGACAGGCACAATGCGGCCGCCCGTGTATAATGATAAGCGTCGCGTGTAGGATTTTTATGTGCTCCAATTAGTTGTATTCCTCAATGGAGGATTTCCGCGAACAAGCTACCCACCAAGCGCTTCATAACACCCGGCGTACCTACGAGAATCTTCAAGATGAAGTCATACGAGCTCTGAGAGTGCACGTTGGTGATTGACCACAGATTCAACGTCAAACCCAGGCCGTCCTTGGCTTTCTTGCTGCTGCAGAGGTTGTGAGTGTAGTATTCTGTTCTCAAAAATTGTATAGCTTGTGACATGTCTAAATACCTAATACCTACAGCACCAGCATTCCTTTCCTCCGGCAGAATGGGCCACCCTACGTCAGAGTATTACTGACATGCTCCAAGCTTTAGATGATGCACAGTCTCGAACAGCCGATCCACCAGATGCCGAAGGTTTGGTGGTATCACACCTGGAGAGTGGGGGCCGGCGGGGTCATCCTCGTATATCCATTCATGAGCCGTTCCTACAGGCTGCAATTAGACAGCGTGGGCCCAAAGCCCTGGCCACTGTATTTCAATGCTCGGCGCGCACTGTCCGTCGACGTGCCCTGGAGGCAGGCTTGGTGGTACCGGGAGAAGCACCCTTTGCTGTTGAGCAGGATCCCGATGGTTTAGAAATCCGCGTTCGTAACCCTCGATCCGGTCGAACTCGTCCACTACAACTCAGCGACGATCAACTTGACCGACAAGTCTTCCAAATTCTTCAACAGTTTCCTGATTTTGGAAGGCGCATGATAGATGGAAAACTCCAAGCCGATGGTTTCAAGATAACACGCAAGCGTCTCACAGCATCCTACATCCGCGTCCATGGTCCAGGACGCCAATTTGGTGACAGATCCATCCACCGCTGTGAATACAAGGTCGCCGGGGCCAACTCGCTCTGGCATCACGATGGCCAGCACGGTGAATTTTCTTCCGAGCTACCTCCTTCTTTGCCTTGTTCTCATCTATTTGTAGGTCTTATCAAGTTCAAGATAGTGATTCATTGTTTTATAGACGGACACTCACGTTTTGTCACCGGCATCCGTGCAAGCAATAACAACCGATCGCAGACGGTTCTGAACCTCTTCCTCGACGCCATTGCGCTTCATGGGACTCCAAGCAGAGTCCGTGGCGATCACGGCACAGAGAACCTCCTTGTAGCTCAGTACATGGAAGATGTTCGAGGAGCGGGACGCTATATTTTCGGAAGGCATGTCAATAAATAATTCTGTACATAATGTCTCTTGATTCACCGAGATTGCCATCTAGAAGTGTTCACAATACTCGGATAGAGCGCCTATGGTATGATGTTACATCAGGTTTTGGCCAGAAGTGGAAGAACTTCTTCATCAAGTTGGAGGCAGAATGTGGTCTGAACCCCCAAAATCCGCATCACATCTGGCTACTTCACCACCTCTTCCTTCCTTCTATTAACGCAGATGCCCAGGATTGGGCAGAGTCATGGAATGCTCACCGCCTCGAGATCTGCGGTCAACATCATCGCAGCCCTATAGACATGTTCATGTTTAGCATGGTTCAGGACGGACCACGAGGAATTCGTCACCTTATTCAGGAGCCGGAGGACGAGGCTGTCGACAATCCAGCATTATACGGGATAGACTGGGAAGAGGCCGCAGACCCTGCTATCATTGCCCACCTTCTGGAACAAGAACCAGACACTTGGGAAGACGGCAATCCTTTTGCTGCCAATGCCGCACCACCCCGCGTCAGTCATGTCCCATGCAAAGCACCGAACTGCCCATTTCCCCAAAATATAGTCCAAATTCTAGATGATAACCTCTCTACCCGAGTCAATCTGGCCTCATCAGACATGGACATGCGCCGTCTGGTGTGGTTGGAAGCGTGTAACATTAGTAGTGCTCTATATGAGCAATTTGCAGCTAACTAGTGGTAATATATTTCATTGTCGTACAGATAATGTCAGGTAGAACAACAGCATAATTTCAAAATTTTCGCTTCGAAGCAAACGCGGTCGCAAGGTTCTCAATTGGAAGTGAAGGGAACGCTAGCTGCTGGGTGCGCGAAGCCTTCTTTCCAACTAATGCCATCGGTCTCAGAGTGCATAAACCATTGGCAGCATCAATGTTTTGAACCTTGAACCGCTCACCCAAGTACACAGGCCCACGCCAAACTATCACTTCATCCGCAGTTGTCGGTGGAGTTATGGACAGGTCCTTCAATGGCACTTCTGCATTCACCATCCCAAATCGAACGAATGCCTTATCGCCTTCCAATGATAGAAGTTCACGTGCAGCAGCCTCACCCCTCACTCGGACCACCAAATGCTTGGAGCATTGGTTCACCCATGACGTATCTCTCTGGACTTCGTCCTGAACGTCATCCTCGACTGCCGGCTCCAAGGTGGCATCCCAATGTCCCGTGCGCCCTTCCAAATCATCGGCACTCGGCAAGGGGGTACCCTCCACAACAGTCGACGAAGAGCCAGCAGTTGGTGAAACACCTGCTGCATGTTGCAACGAGCCTAAACTAGTCAATGGTGCTTCGCTGGGAGTAGAATGCAAATTAGAGATACCATTTGAGTAGTAAAGATGCAAGACTAACCGTAGAAACATATAGTGTCCTTTCTCAACGCTCGTGACGGTGATAGGAAACCGTCTCAGCTCGATCTCGGCGACGCCCTCTAACGATATGTCCTTGACCGTGCCCAATACTCCTTTGTACTCATGGGCCCCCACAATTTGCACCGTCTTTCCTTTCATCCATGCGTATTCATTCGAGCTCATTACCTTCCGATCTTCGGGAGAGAATGCTGTCGCATCTGTCGGTCCATAGCTATATTTTTCACGGTCTTCTGCAGAAATTGCTGTCGCATCTTTCATTCCATGTCTAAATTGTTGACAATGAAATGTGACAAACAAGGTCGGAATGGATGTCTATTGCTCCAGAATTGAGGCCTTCTTGAATGCAAGGGAAAGAAGGCACTCACAGTGATGTCCGGAACGATCGTGATATCCAATGCGCCATCGGACACGGCAATAACCCATCCAACTTTTCCTCCGTGTTCTCCTATCGAAATATCGACTTGGTCCCCAACCTTGAAATGCCTTGCTAGGTTCTCTGTGTTGGTCTCCAACGGCTCGGTTCTTCCTTCCACCGACAGCGATGCCTCATTCTCGCCAAGACTCAACAGGGTGCCAATCTGTCCGAGCTCGTCCCCACGTATCACCCGCACACGATCACCCACCACCATTGCAGCAATTTCGACCAAATGTTTGGCCAATGTGAGTGTAGCGGGCAGCAAAGCGCTACATTTCTGGAACAAATCCAGTTCTTTTGCTGTTGGCGTCGCATCACCTTCTAAATCATGTACCGATATGCCTTTCGCGATCCTGAAGCCATCAGATCCAAATTCCAACGACTGCCACCTCCATATCCGAACACCGTTGGAAGTCGACTGTGAGACGTGTCCCAATGACTTGTCCGCAAGAGCTGGAAGAAATAACCTCTTATCCGGCCCAGTGCTACATTTCAGCCTTGGGACCAGCCGAACTTCTAGTGAGCCAGCTCGCTCAAGCTTTGTTACCAAACAAAGATCACCGTCATGCTGGATACCGAAAGCACTCCGTTTGCGTATACGGGCCCATGTTTGTGCCTCAATCGCAGGACGACCCCAAGAGAGATACTTGACCATGAGATCATTTGGGACTAGGCGGAGGTCTCGCGTTCTCAGGTTCTTTACCCCGTTAATAAGCGACAACACATCGGCTGCTTTCGGCGCTTCCACAAAGATGCGACCTGGAATTGTCGCAAATGCAGACAGCGACGAGCACGAAGAGAGATCATTGGCCCGTGTCATCAAGTCATAGACGGCGGATTCCTCCCGCCCATGCTGAAGTACATTGTTAAAGGAAAACTAGCTCATTCAATTTCGTAAAATGGCTCACTGCGCACAGAACCTCCCACAAATGATCTTCAGCTCGAGGGAGGAGCTCTGCGTCTTGTTCTCGGTAGTGATTGAAAGTTCGGTCCGGTTCGGTCTTTGACCCCTCTGGGGCCTGGACCGAGACCGAGACCGGTTCACATCGGTCCTAGGACTGCTGAAGACCGCAGAAGACCGCAAAAGACCGAAGACCGCGGTCTTTCGCAGTCCTGGACCGGTCTTTGACCAAATAACGTATAATCAATTTAAGACTGGTATTTTTGTTAAAAACACGAAATATTTTCGAATTTTGAATCGGTAAAATTATTAACATACATTTTAGCTTTCAAACAAGCCCGAGAACGTTAATTTACGTTGAGAATTGATGTACTTACAAAAATATTCCGGTACATCTACTCTTTTTTCGAAATATTTTATGGTTTGGCTCGTATCTTAGTCAAATTTATACCAAAAAATACGTTCTTGGGTGCGTTTTAAAGGGTATTGACAGGGGTACAAAGGACCGGTCCTAACCGATGAAGACCGGTTCACCAAGACCGGTCTTTTGCGGTCTTACGATCTCAAAAATCGAAAGACCGGACCGCACGGTTCGGTCTTTTGCGGTCCTGGTCCGGTCCTGGTTCGGTCTTTTTGCAGTCCTAGGACTGAACTTCCAAACACTAGTTCTCGGACTTCCCTTTGCCGTTGTTCTTTTGCCATCTGTTTGGCAACCAGCCGATCCAGCCAATCTGGTATGTTTGGAGGGTTGTGCTCTGAAATCGGCGCATTGGGCAAGAAGGCGCTGTATGAACAACTTTCGTCTTCATCCGCAATGAAACCACCTGGACCAACGTAAGCCGGGGACGAATGAAATTACACCCAAAGCCTACCGAGATTGCTTCCAACCTCGTCGTTGTCGTCATCATCCTCCTCCGTGTCCACTTTGGCTTCAATGTCGACAAATGGGTTCTGCACACTGAGAGCTCAGCTTGACCGCAAACAACAATCACAACCAATGCATACCGTCTCAATCCTTTGCTTTTTTCTTGGATACTCAAGCGTCGACATCTCTGTTTACTATTCTATTTTTAAGATGCTGTCAAGTTTTTTGTTCCGATGATGTGGAAGGGAAAGAAAAGACTCACATGACTAGGAAAGGTGCTATATTCGTCGTCTGTTTAGGGCAGGCAGACAACAACATCACATGGTTCTCTCAATGAATTTCAACGTACTTAGCAGATTCAACATTGTTCAAGATGTTTAGCATACAATGTGGGATTATTTATACGTAGCAAACTGAATAGAACATGCGCTTACGCGACGACAAGATAATAAACGAAAAAGAGCAAGGGAACTGACAACATGTTATTCGGTGCCAACAAAAAAGGTACAAGATCAAGAGCGATGGAGACGCTTGAGGATTTGTCTGCCATCTTCCCCGTCATCCTCACCCTCCAAACTTTCAACTCCATCATGTACACGGAGACGCTTTGGAGGACGTGGCGCCAGTTCCTCTTCTTCCTCGTCTTCGGTAAATGCAGTAATTGGATCTTCATCAACAAGAGAATTGCTGCGCTCGAGAGGCAGACCGCTTGCATCCTCCTGGCCCGTTGACTGTTCTCCGTCCTCAGAGGAGCACTTGATAGGCTGGTATTTGTCGTCGTCATCGTCGTCCTGTTCTCCGTCCTCAGAGGAGCACTTGGTAGACTGGTAATCGCCGTTGTCCTGTACTTCTTCTTCCGATCCAGCTTCTTCCTCTTTCATATTGCCGCCCTTTTTACCCGTTTGAACGCTGGCGTTCCGCAATTCAGTGGGGTCGAAATTGCACTTGTCTCCCAATTCGAAAAGCTTATCCAACCAGGTACTGCCTGCTACACCGTAATCGCGAATTCTTGATCGTCGTTCACTTTCACCTTCAGCCGGAACTAATTCCTCAGGACGTTTGGAGAAAGTGAAGTGATGACGATCTTCCCATGTCAAGCTGATCGATTTACTGACTGCCGCTGCCTGCCATTCTGATTGAATCCACGGGTCAATGTCCATTACTGCTTCTACCTGCCTTTGCAGCGTCACGAAGGTGCAACCTTCAACCCCACTCGCAGTGTGGACCTGCTCGGCTCTTTCCTTGTATTTCAACAAAGCTCTGCCTTGCACGACCAAATACCTGTAAGCGACGTCCCTAAGGCAGTCAACTTCTTCACCGCTGTCGACGCGGACGGCAGCAAAGTTGCGACTGAACCAGCGCAGCATGTTGAGAGCCATGCTCCTAGAAAACGTGGCTCTGTACCTCTCCTCGCTATCTATGCCGTTGCGATCGAAATTGGCCAGATCCGACGCTCCTCTATCCGAGGCTCGCCAAGGGATATAGGAGCGGCCGTCAAGGACATTAGAGAAAAGAACAAGGTTGCAGAGCGATAGCATGTCGAAGACACCTTCACCTTTCGTTAAATCGGGTAAGTGGGGCGAAATGTGAGCCTCTACATTAACATCAGTCCTAGGAAATTGGAGTTCATGCGAGTGGACCCACCTTGGGCAGTCGACTTTCCCTGAACTAGTGTTTCGTGATAGAACGCGAGGGTTCGACGTAGAAGAAGATTTAATTCTACGGGGCTGGTTCTGTGAACGACATTTTTGAGAATGAAGGCATGCACGATCGCCACGGCAGTCTCTTGCATGGTGGAGGTTGATAAAAAATTCCCCCTATGAGAAAGGATGTTGTCGAGAGCTATAGAGGCGTAAGGTGTGTTGGGTCGTATAATACTGGAGACCAATTTCAGGCACCAAACGACCTGAATCAGGCAGAACTGACTCACATTCGAGTACCTGGACCCAACGCGATTCAGTGCGACCTCCACTTTTGTCCACACGACCCCTGGGCTGGAATGACGGGGGGGAGAAACAAAGGCAGGCTGGTGAGATCTTCATTATCGTCCGCAGTGCCAGTGGGATAGCTTTGTCCAACGAGAATGTACGTCCACCCGTCAAGGATATCATGGTAAGCCCCAAAACCATTGCATTCCAAGTGCCACCATTCAACTGCGCCGGCCGTAGCAGCACTTCCCCATCTTATGCGTGAGGTTGGAAACTCTACGCCCTGAGCCTCTTTACGCCACATGGTATGCATAAAAGCTGGCAAATCTGTCGAGAAAGGTGGCTGCGACAGCCCAAGGTTGGTCATTGGGTTAAAGGCACACCGCAAAATTTTGCCATCTGGGTTCCTGGACGCTTGCAAGACTTGCCGCAATGTTCCCTGGGTTAAACGAGACTGTGGACCATCCACGAACGAGCTGACAGATTGATCTGCCCAATGTTTGACCTTGAAAACGGGAAGAGATGAAAACGAACTTACCCTCGACGGGAGTTGGAGCGTCAAGGAAACCGAGTGATGCGAGTCCAGTTTCGTCAAACATAAGAGATTGCGAATCAGAGACGTTTGTCACAACTATATGATGAGTGCGCAGCGTCTCCTGCACAATTAGTATGGAGAGTGTGTCGAATTCCTCCGCAGAATAAATGCGGAAAGGTGAGGAATTGGGTTGCGTTGAGAGATGCAACGGCAGGCCCTCGATATACCCCGACTCAACACCTTCAATCATGGCACCCAAGGAGTCATTTATCTCTTGAAACTAACAAACGCAAGGTGCTTAGGATGAATGAACGGCGGGCGTGTAGATGAAAACATACGTGTGATTGCGGCACAAACTCTCTCGTTTCTGCCTTTGGCCCGTAAAGAGTATAGACAGTCTTCGCTGTTGTTCTCTATGTTTAAAAGAATGATCGGTATTGCGATGCAAATAGAGAAAAAGATGAGCGAAGATTACCGTCGAGGTTTGCTCCAGATCCTCTTCAACGACGGAGTTCGAGCACTTCGAAATATTAGTACTCTGTCAACTGGGATTAAACATACTTACCAAAAGGTCTTCTACGTAGCTTCGGGGAAGGCAATCAAAGAGAGATTTCTCAGAGAGCTCCGAAGAGGAAGTCTCAGGACTGGGACTCGAGCGATCCCTCGGCTTGGGCTTTGGTTTTGGTTTTGGCTTGGGCTGTCTTGGCTTCTTCGGCTGCTTGGGTGGTTTTGGGACCTTCGGCTTCTTCGGCTTCTTTGGATTCTTGGGCTTGGTGGGCTTGGGCGGTTTGGGCGGTTTGGGCTTAAGCGATTTATCTTTCGGAGGGGGCTTGGGTAGAGGCTTTGGGTCGACAGGTATGGAACCGTCTATCGGGGCACCAGGCAACACTGACGGAACAATCATTCGAAATCCACCGAGAGGCTGTCCGCCTCCCTCCACAGGGTCACCATCGGATGGCAAGTTCATCATGTTGTCGGGTCGCACATCGGGCTGCCTTTGTTCCCCTCCGCCTCGTTCCTTATCCGAGTCCCCATCTTGTTCGTTATCGGCTTCTCCGTCTCGTCCCCCGTCAGGTACCTCGGAAGGCAAGAGCGTCATATCGTCGGGTCCCACATCGAGCTGTCCTTGTTCCCCTCCATCACGTTCCTTCTCAGATTCTCCATCTCGATCGTTATCCGACTCTTTGTCTCGTCCCCCGTCAGGTACATCGGAAGGCAAGAGCGTCATATCGTCGGGTCCCACATCGAGCTGTCCTTGTTCCCCTCCATCACGTTCCTTCTCAGATTCTCCATCTCGATCGTTATCCGACTCTTTGTCTCGTCCCCCGTCAGGTACATCGGAAGGCAAGAGCGTCATATCGTCGGGTCCCACATTGAGCTGTCCTTGTTCCCCTCCGTCACGTTCCTTCTCAGATTCTCCATCTCGTTCGTTATCCGATTCTGCGTCTTGTTCCCCGTCTCGCAAAGCTGACTCAACCGTCGTGGCGGGGGCAGGCAAATCAGCAAACTCGTCCTCCTCCTGGTGTAGTCCAGCAGGTCCTTTTGATTCGTTGTGGACTGCAATTGCGCCAGTAGACACCGGCATGGGACTGGCCTGACTTGCTGGGGCTGCTACACTAGAAAGGCTTTCTTGATCCTGATAGGACTCACTGTCAGTTATACCGTCCAGCAGACCTAGACTTGGTGCCACTTGCTGTACAAACCCAGAACTGGCGCCGGAGACGCCCGAACAATGGCCTACAATAGAATGATTGCCTCAGTGAGTAATGCCGATGCGGAAGGCCAGTGATTATGACAAGACAGACCTATGCGAAACCAATGTTCAACCGCGCGGACCCTACTGTCTGGTCCGGTCGTCCATCTCAATTTCTGCGCCAGGTCTTCTAAGGCACTCATTACACCTATCTGCCCTCGAGATATACAGAACAAAGTTTCCCAAATCTGATGTTCAATTTGATTGATGACAGGATCACGTTCGTTGCCCATGCAAACCGCAGCCTACGAACAATTATTTCACTGCAATCTTCAGGAACGAAAGTACCCCACATACCTGGATTAACTCTGCCTGATTCCACTTTTTCAAATGCAGCTGCATAGGAAGGAGTAGAAAGATGGGAGATATGAGGGCGCATAGCTGAAGAGCGGCACACATTTTCGAACCACTTGTTTTTGTCTCCCCGTCGTAGTGACTTTTGAAAGTCTCCAGCTGATCTGCCGTCAGATCGACCATTTCAGGTACCTGCGAATTTGCTTCAATGGCCACCGATAGGGCATCCTGTGCATTAGCCGGTAAATCAGGCATCGTGCCATTCCACGAACGACTACAAAGGTATGAAACGTGCATTGCGGCAGCACTGAAATTCATTGCCACTTTGGAGGAGTCCGCCGTTGTGTCCAGGTTGATCATGTTGATAATATGATTGATATGTCGGTTTTCTGGCACCGACTGGACCGTAGCCAAAGGCTTTCTATAGTTGTCCATAATATTCAAAAAGCGGCCAAGGACATCAGACAAACGATGTAGTTTCTGGAGAGCCTAGAATTCCATTCAGCTGCAAACGTATTTCAACTCAAGGTATGGTACCAACCTTTATTTCCGGTACACCTGTATCTCGGCGCCGAATCTCATGAGCACGGGCCAGCGCCAGTGGTGAGACACTGGCAATGGTGAACATCTTTTCGAGCAAGCGAAGGTTGGTGAGCAAAGATGCCAGCTCATAGTGCTGCATCACCAAGTTCGGAGGCGTCGAGCTTGAATACTGCGCTACGGGCAGCGACAACGAGCTTTTCAGTGATTGATTTTTGGTTTTGAGCTCCTCAAAAAATTGAGTCTCGAAAGCTTGCATACTTTGCGCGAAAAGCTACATAACACAAGGACAGTTGATTCACATCTATCTACTTGAAAGAAGACTATTCACTCACGGATAGTCCGAGGTCACTGTCAACATTGTCGCCCCTCTGAGTCCATTTGGCCAAATCTCTTTGTGTCGACATCAAGTCGAGCTCCATTGGGAAGCCAGCAATGGCAGGATGGTTCATTCGCGCCGGGGGCCTCTCGGACGTGGTCATTGTAAGTCGGTTTACAAGCAGTTCTAGCCTAAATAATGAATAAAGTGCGATATTTAATCTAAACTACTCTAATTTGAGGAAACAAACTAATACGGAACCCTATGTTCCGATACGACAGAAGAAGCAGGAAGCAGGAAGCGACCGCCGAGCGGTTCAATAAATCGTGTGGCTGTTTAGGGCAGGCATACCTTGATGACAAATCAGAGCAATTGGGCCCCACTGATATTTGTTTGGCTGTGGCCGCGCGGGAGTTGCCGATAGAGCCATGACGTAGTTGAAGCTGCAGAGACGAACCGCGTCATGGTTCACGTGACAATTGAAAGCGCCCAAATAAGTTCTAAATTTGCATTGTTGCGAGCGAAGCGAGCAATCTTTCTCTAGGGGTGGAACTAGCGACCAAATAAATGCAAATTCTCGATTCGCTGATGGAAAAAAATTGATATTGTTCGTCCTCTGTAGGTCACAATTCTTCTTCGATCCTCTTGAATCTTTGTAAAAAGGTAGACCACAAGACTAGGATGTCGAAGCGGGCATTGCCTCCGCAGATTGCGGTTACCTAGTAAGAAATCTACTACATTATGGGATGAGTAGGATTTCTCGTGACGACGTTGTAAGAAATTTGCTCAATTATTGGATGGTACGGATTCTTTAGAGTACATGTATCCTTATTGAATCCGACGCTTTTTGACTGCCTCCCCCCTGTCGATGACTTCAAAATCGACGTCCATTAGGTCACGGCGCTTGCGGAAAGTCGTATAAGTCTTGTCACTACCTGTGCTTCCAGCTCCTTGGAACATCGCTAGCGTCGTTTCCTTTTCCAGCATTAGCAACATGGATGGCATAAATATATAGACGACATACCTTTCTGGCTCCCGTGGGTTTTGGTGCGTCGGACAGTATAAGAACTAACTTTCGAGCCGTACGACAAGGACGTGGTATCAAACTAGTCGAGCTCCACTGGGAAGCCAGCTATGGCAGGACGGTTCATTCGCGGTCATTGTAAGTCGGTTTACAAGCAGTTATACCCTAAATAATCTATAAAATACGATATGTAATCTAGACTACTCTAATTTGACGAAACAAGGTAATACGGAACCCTGCTTTCCGATTCGACAGAGGAAGCAGGAAGCAGAAAGAGATGGTCGAGCCTTTCAATAAATATTGTGACTATTCAGGGCAGGCATACCTTGATGACAAATCAGAGCGATTGCGCCCCAGTGATATTTGTTTGGCTGGGGTCCCTCGGTAATTGCCGGGCGAGAGATGACGTATTATGAGTGGCAGAGACGAACCGCGTCATAGTTCGCGTGACAATGGAAAGCGCCCAACTAAATTCTGAATTTGCATTGTAAGAAATCTACTAAATTATGGGATGAGTAGGATTTCTTTAGAGAACATGTATCCTTATTCAGTCCGACATTTTTTGACTGCCGCATCCCTGACGATACTCGAGTCGATGACTTCGAAATTGACATCCATTCGATCACAGCGCTTGCGCAAAGTCGTATAAGTCTTGTCATTCTCAGTGCTTCCAGCTTCTTCGAACATCGCTAGTGTCGCTCCTTTTGTAACGTTAGGAAGATGGACAGGATATACATATTGAGGACATACCTTTCTGGCTCGGGTAGGCTTTGGTGCGTAGGACAGTATAAGAACTACCTTTGGAGCCGTAGGACAAGGACGTGGTATCAAACTCCGTGCGGTTCTGCCAGGCCACAAAAACCTTTGGATGGACTCGCATAACGTTGTCCATCTGGGACTCAAGATGGAGCGGTGTACAGTGTGGAGTGCCATGAATGCGACCTCCATTGGTTGCGGCACGATTCCATGCAATTTTCTTGTATTTAACAATAGCCGCTCCCTGTTTCGCCAAGAAGGAATACGGAACTGCCCTGACCACAGCGTTCGTTTCGGTATTCCGAATCTCATAACATTCTTCTAACCAGTCCAAGAGGTAGAGACACATCCCACGCGCCTGAACCATTCTAAGTCTTTCGCATCGGTCTATAGCGTTCGCATCATGTTCTCTCATGCGGAGCTCTGCGAGAGGGTGCGCGTGTGCTTCAGCCTGCTGATTTGGGCCAAGGTATGTTCGCTCGTCGAGTACATTTCCAAGAATGACCAGGTTGCATAAACATAAGAGGTCAAGCACGCTGTCAAAGGTCTTGAGGTCTGGTAAATGTTGTAAGACCGGGTCTAATAGAACACATCAGGACGGCAAGTCAGTAAAGGAAACGAGATATTAGCTTGCCATTGGGGACGAATTTTCCTTGCACCAGTCCACGCCAGTAGAATTCAGCAATGCGCCGAAACAGCATCCTTGTGGGGTGGTGTGACGTATTGGTAATGTAATCGTGGCAGATGAAGGTGTGGATTACGCCAAAATTTGTATCCTGCATTGTCGCTGCGTTGATGAAATGACCTCCTCTAGAAATGGTGGGCTCGGGGCCGTAGACTAGGTGCGGGGTGTTGGGCCGCATTTTGCTAGGAGAATTAGTCAAAATCATTACGAAGAAAACAGTGAGCATACATGCATGTGCCCGGAGACAATACAATTGCCTCGAAACCGAAGTATCCACCGTCCGGAGCCTCATCCAGTTGAAAGCGCTTGTCAACTAGGAGATTGATGTCGGAAAACGAGCAACCCGGCCTGCTGTGGCCTACCATCCAGAGCTTTTCACCAATCACTTCAACCTCAGTGGCCATGCCATCGCTGTCCATGTGGATTGCTGTCAGTGTATCCGCAGTGCTTGCCAGCTTCCATCTCATGTCCCCGCGAGGATATTCGACTTTGTCACCAGCGAAGTTCATCCTTGTCGCCTTCCATGCCGCCAAGTCAATGCTGTAATTGTTGAGGGAGGTCGGAGCGTCCCATGATGGATTATCCAATGCATTCAAAATTTTACCGTCGGGATCCGATGCGGCGTCGAGAAGCTGCTGAAGGGTGCCGAACGGGACTCTTTTGTTCATGGGTTGATTGCGGATGACAGAACCATCTACAAAAAGACTTTGTATCAGAGCGCATCCTGTAGTCAAAAGTTAGTTTCCAACCTTGTATGGCTATTATGTCGTGCAATGACGCTACAGTTGATAATCCCTCCGCATCGAACTTGGTATCTGGGATCGGGCATCCTGTCATCACAATATGTTTATGACGCATGATGTCTTGAACCTCGCGGGGCTTAAGCTTCTTAAAATCCTGATACGTCATGATGTGAAACACAGATGATTTCGGATCGAAGATATGGCGTGGAAGACCATTGACGTAGCCCATTTCCAAGACCTTGAAGACGCTATGCAGTTTGGTATGTGTTATCTTATGCTGGTCACAAGTTGTGAAAAGTTTGAACAGACTTCTATGGCGAAAGACCTACATGAAAGCGAGGGTGATAGACCCTTTTATCGGCTTTAGTGGGTCCATAGGCGACCAAGTCACGGCTATGAGTATGTTTCTGTGTAAATGGTCATATCGAGTTGAATAACAAATGCAAGCAGTTCTCCTCACCTCTGGTTTGTCTAGTTTCAGTGTAATTTCAGGCGGCTCCCACTCCAGGGGAACGGCGTCGAACAAGGCGTCGACGTCAATTGCACCCTCCAGTGAATCACCTCCTTGAAGCCTTTCCGCTAGGGCCAAGCTGTCCAGGAGTTCTTCACCTTCCTTTGCCACTTCCAATTTCGCCTTGGATTTCACTGGCTTCTTCCAAGAGTTCGTGCCTTGCATCCCTGCGAGAGCACCTATTTTGACCCGGTTTTTGAGTAAGCGTTCAGATTTCCTGGAGCCTTTGCCCCGAGGATTATTCGCGAGGGACTCTCCTCCTTCGTCTTCTTCCGTATTTCCGCGCTCGTTGTCACCCGCGTCTTGCGACTTCCGTTCATCCATCGTTGAGTCCTCGTCCTCGTCCTCGTCTGCCATTCCGTGCCCCTCATTGGCATACTCAACAGCCATACGGTCGGACTCCGAGTGTTCGCTCTGGGCATCCGCTCTGGCTCCGTCCTCGTCTTCCTTTTCGTCACAATCCATATCATATTCCATCTCATCGTCTTCATCCATATCGTCCATCTCTCCTTGCCCAGTAAGCGGGGGCAGGTAGTCCTCATCTTCATCCATATCCCCGAAATCTCCTTGCCCAATGAGTGAGAGCAGGTAGTCGTCGTCTTGCTCGCCCTCCGCGTCCTCTTCCGATGATGTTTTGTCACTTCGCGCTGCTCGGCTCCCCGGGGAGTCGTCGTCTTCGTCGCCCTCTGCATCTTCTTCCAATGGTACTTCACTCTGCACTTTCGCGTCTTCTTCCGATGATGTTTCGTCACTTCGCGCTGCTCGGCTCCCAGGGGAGTCGTCGTCTTCGTCGCCCTCTGCATCTTCGTCCGATGGTGCGTTGTCATCGGTGTCCACTTCTTGATCAGGCTGCACTCCTGTAGTAGCAGATGTTTCAGGTACCATTGGCACTGGTGGTTCGGTGGAGTCGTGACAAGGATCCTTGGAGGGACACTGACCCGCGCCGTCGTCGGGCTGCCACTAGTGGCTACCACTAGTTATCATATAACTAAGGCAACTGCCTTGAGGCCTTTGTGTATAAGTCCACACTCTTTTATGAAAGGCTCTCATTTAGTTACCAGGCGATATTTCATTATGAAATTTCATTAACTGTTCTGGTAAATTTCATAACTTTTCATAACTGTAGGCAGTCTTTTCAATAGACCTTCTCATTATATTTATAGACTAATTTCATAACTATTTCATTACTCTTACTGGGCAATTTCATTGCGATATTTAATTTAAAGCTGTATTTGTCATTTGATGTGATTATGTAATATGTATGTGTGACTTATAAATGCCTTTTGCTGGATATTTGGCTTATGATAGCCTCATATTCTGGCCTCAAATCCAAACTTTATTGAGAATAGGGCACTGACCCCCCCACACACAGGCAAACACCAATATACATCTATTTAGTAATTAAAACAAAATATCACATATAAATAGCATATTAAAAGTTGCCTAGTATTAATGAAAATTAGAATAAGAAATCGCAATGAAATTTCCAAAGGAAAGTTATGAAATATTGAGCAATGATAATGAAAAATATCATGGAAAGTTATGAAATTCTTATGAATTTGTTATGAAAAGTTATAAAATCATCAGCCACAGAGTTATGAAATCCCTATGAAAAATCTTGCAATGATAGAATGAAATCTCGCAATGAAATCTCCTGATGGTAGTTATGAAATTCTTATGAAAGTTACTCTGCCAGGTAAAATGAAAGACTCAAAAAGTTGCCATGAGAGTTATGAAATTGCTATAAGAGTTATGAAAATTTCCAGCATAGTAATGAAATTTTGTAATGAAATATCGCCTGGTAACTAAATGAGAGCCTTTCATAAAAGAGTGTGGACTTATACACAAAGGCCTCAAGGCAGTTGCCTTAGTTATATGATAAAAGTAGTAGCCACCAGTCGGGCTGCACTGTTCCGGTGGGAGCCTGGTGAAGCACCATTGGCCCGAGTGGTTCAGTAACACCTGTCAAGCCCTGAGAAAGGTCCTTCGAGGGAGAGTGAGCGGCGTCGTCGTCGTCGTCGGACCAACTGACTGCATCTTCATTGTTACATGGATCCGAGTACTCGGCCGGCGGAAAAGTGGTCATAGGAACTGTGCTAACAGTGGGTGGCGCACGCTTGGACGATATAGCCTCTGGCCACGCCGCTAATAGTCTAATTAAAAATTGTCGGATGAAAATAATTAATCCGCTCTCTTACCAATATGAAACCAGGAGTCTGTCTCTGAATCCATTGCATGAATGTCTGTCCAGGGCAGTGAGGTTGCCATTGCGGTTACTTCTTTTAACGGGTCTGATTCGCCGCCTGCAATGTTAAATACGGTCTCCCAAAGCAGACGTTCGACATCGACCAGAAGTTTTGGTCTCTGTGATTCTAAGAGGATGAACAGCTGAATGAGGTGACTGCGGTCGAATTTTGCCTTTCGTAGGTTTACCGGAAGCAGAAGGCACAGCGGCGAAATTAAGAGGGAACATTGAAGCGCTGAGCGGAAACAGTTTGCGCCTCCATCATGTTTCTTCACCGTTTGAAGAAAATCTCCTTCATGCTCCTCTAATTGTCCCAATGTTCTGCGTTTGGGTCAACATTTAGTCAACGATCTAGTCAACAACTGTGGCTTACCCAATATCTAGACTGTCTGGAATGTCTGGTAGATCCTCGCGCCCGAAATGAGTTTCCCTTAACACGGCAATATGCATTGCTGCGCCCACAAAATTTTCTAAGATCTTGGCCTTACGGCCAGACTGATTTATTCCCGCCAGGTATTTCAGCAATCTTACCTGCGGAACATCATGCGTGATTCCCGTCATTACTTTGTTGTCCTTCTGGGCGACAATCTTCCGGAAACCTGTTAGGAGATCTCGCGTTGAACACAACTTGGGCAGTAACTGAATATTTGATTGTTTATTTAGAAAGAGTAAATACCTAAGGAGCCGGGACAACCTACCGTTTGCTCAAAGTATCCCAGACCAAGAGGTTCGGCAGGGCGCCTTCGTTGTATCGGTGTCAAGTTCACATTTGGGAAGTTGAAAAATATTGCCTCATCGACTAACAAGTACGCGCAAATCAGACTGCAGAGTTTTGAAGCCGCTTTCGGTTGCCATTGGGGTATAGAGTCTGACCCGACGACCTTGCCCCCATTTCCCATGTCCACTGTGATTCCAAGACTTCCGAGCAAGTCTTGCGAAGCTTGGGATGTGGTAGTGATGGATAATAGGACATTTTCGTATTGTTGGAGTTGTGTGAAGAATCCCTGGTCGTCTAAATGTGAATCCCAAGGGAGTAAGAGGCGGAGAAACAGCTCACAGGCATCCCAAAAGGGGCAGGAAGAGTGGCACAAAATCCTTCGAGGTTAGCTACTTCCGCAAGCTCGGAACACCGAAATGGAAGTGCTTTCAGTACTGGCGAGGCCATCCGCGCGACCTTTGTCGTTCCATCACCTACTCAGAGGAAAATATAAATTTTGTGCTCCTTGGGTGAGCGGTAGGTATGTCACGTACGGTCCTCGGTACTCATATGTACAAGCTATTCACAAGTTCTTCCAATCTTTAAGTTCTACCGATCTACGTAATAGTAAACGGCGACTATCTACCCGCGAGTTTTAATGATCTATTTAGCAAATTCAACTCTTTCCTTTGTACAATTAAAATTAGTGAGATAATGGGTGGCGGAAGCAGGACCATGGCGAGTCTGGCAGAGTATTTAAATCTGGCACAGTTTAGGGCAGGCAGTCAGAGTTGATCGAGGCATGTGATGAGAGCACGTGGCAGGAGGATGCTCTGCCTACCCTAAAGAGATCACGAATTAGTCATGGCTCCTGGCCTTCCCATCCTTTTCTTTCTCTTCCATGAGTACGTAAAAAATTACTGGAGTAAGTAGAATAGATAGAATATTATGACAGTATCCTAAGACGATAGGAACAGTTTACAGTAGAAAACGAATGATTTGGGGGACATTTGTCATGATTCCTCCGTTTTTCACCTTCCGTCCCGGCTCAAAGCAGATTGGCTTCGCTCGGTCGTCCGGATATCTCTAGGTGAAAGTCATGCAGTCCATATGGCCCACTTCAAGGTACAGATGCCGGCCGCCGAATGTGCGAATATGAACTGTTGACCAGTAGAAATCTAAATGACTCATTTCTCTTCCCCCCCCCAACGAGAAAAAAAAAACAACGCTCGAGGTAATGTCTGTCCCCTATCAGTTATGCCACCTCCTAAGTTTCACTATTGCAGATTTGAAATGCCACAAGATATCAATCAACCTGAAGGCCAGAATAGCAGCTTAGCTGTGGAAGTGGAAACAGTATGTGTTCTTCTGTCCGGCTTTTGGGTGTACTGAGCGCCTTTGACAATAGCCCGACTCCATATT
Source organism: Galerina marginata (assembly GCA_023014335.1). Classification (NCBI taxonomy): domain Eukaryota; kingdom Fungi; phylum Basidiomycota; class Agaricomycetes; order Agaricales; family Galerinaceae; genus Galerina; species Galerina marginata. Next base: position 1,662,510 of record JAECYW010000015.1, on the reverse strand, counting down.
TGTCGCAGTTGATCTGTACTCCGGCCGTATTATTGCAATGCGCAGAGGGAACAGTGTTCAACTGCCCAATATAATCGGCGTGGTGTGGGCAGCCTTATATTCAACACCTCGCACATTGGCTGGCGACCGTGGCACGAGACCTGTAGCTCACATGGCTCCTAGGCAAACATTTGGTGACCACGGTCAGTAAAATTGGTACCTCGTGGAGACTTGTCATATGGTTTTTGGCTGCATTTCGGATGGACTGGCGAAGTACAACTACATGTGAAATAAAAATTCCATTGCGATCGATAACAAAGTCTGCCTGCTGGCTAATAAAAAGGTGTTGAAAAGTTTTTCCCCACCTCGCCCGTCAATCCTTAGGAAGACCTAATCGTCAAGGTCACCCACTCCCTATAGTCGAACTCATCCTCGTTTGCTACTTCCACCACTGACATGCCTTCACGCATATTCATCTCCAACAGTCGACCAACAATATCACATTTCTGCCGTCACTGCTTCAAGCCCCCATTGCCCGAAACTCGTTTTAGGTGCACAGGCTGCGACAATGCCTACTACTGCGTATGTCCATTACAGTTCTATGGGAAGTCTGACAGTCTGACAAACATGTTGTAGAATGCAGATTGCCAACAACTTGCGTGGCCATTACACCGTCATTACTGCGGAACAGCACCTGTTCCACCTAACCGAGCTGCGGGAGAAGCTTGGGTGGAACACCACAAGAATGCCTTAACTATGCTCATCCTGACCATATGGGGCGCCCAAACACCTCAGATCCTCCAAGGACATTGCGCCGTCATGCTCCAGAGAGCTCGCATCCGAGCTACGCTAATGTTCCCGTGTTTCACCCTTTCAATGGTTGAGGTCCACCCCCGAATGCCCCTTTGGGGAAAGGTGGTCCTCGATCCCCTCACCCCTTTCATGATGAATTCTGACCAACCCAATTTTCCGCCACCACCTGTTCAAACAAGCGACAATTCTTTCACCGTCATGATTGGGTGTCGAGTTTACTCATTGGATCGAGCTGCCGAACCAGCCACTGACTTTTATCCTGTGGAAGTTACTTTGGAGGATATGGTTGCTGCCTCCGCCCAGTACTTTTCATTCCCCCACTGATTCCCTAGGAATGGCGGGAATCCCTCTATTCCTGTAGGATTCCCAGTGGAATGGAGGGAATTCCCTTTATTCCTTGGGGAATTCCTTCTATTCCTTCTATTCCTGTGGATTCCCTCTATTCCCTGAGGATTCCTCAAGGAATAGAGGGAATAGTACCTATAGTGTGTAATACAGGCCATCTAACTGGTGTTTTTCTTACTATTTGCTAGCTTCACTGTCAGGTTTCAATACAATTCACATATAGTCTATTATTGATACTAAACATCATATATTACATTACTGCCAGTGTTACGCTATTCTAATTACTTTAATTATATTTACAATAAACGGAGGCGGGGTGGGTGTTGTACACAACGGTGGCCGAACGCCAGCCGCCGCGCGAGTTCGGCGGCCGTTCGCGAAACGAGTCGGCGCGGGGAGTTGGAGGGAGGAAGGGCGTGAGTGCAAAATGGCGGAGGGTGGGCCCAACTCGAGGCCCGCGGGTGGGTTAAACGAGAAGGGGTGAGTTCGATGGGAGGTAAATAGGTTGGGGTGCTTACCGGGTGTCTGTGGGCCTATCCCCCACTCCCTAAACCCCGCGTTCCGTTTCTCGACGTCCGTTAGGTGGTACTCGCAACCCGGCAGCGAGCTGTGGGGTCGCGGTGGTCGTTCGTTTGACACTGCGTGGCCGACGCGGGTGATGGTAGGGGTCGACATATTGCGGGCTGCGGGCTCGGAGCCGCAATGGTGGGGTTGGGCCTGAAAAGGTGGCGATGGTCGTCGTGGCCGTTTCAAGCGGAAAGGCAGCGGCGGGGGGTTGGTGTGGCTGCCGCTGGCTCGAAACAGCGGCGAACGCGGCTGGGGCGTTCGCGGGAGCGGTCGTCATCGTTTGATTGCTGTCTGGGGGCGTCAGCGGAGGCCTAGGTTGATGGGTGGGGTGCTTACCAGGTGTCGCTGGGCCTCAATGGCGTTCCTATGACCCAGTCCCGGCGCGGTTTGTCTCTCGAGCTCCGTGACGTGGCATTCGCGCCACGTCAGCGAGCTGTGGGGGTCGTAGAGGCGGGGCCGGCGTTCGTTCAACGTGGAGGCAACGTCGTGGTGGCTGGCGTCGACGTGGCGGTGGCAGGTGGCGCCTCGGGCGTGAATGGTGGGGTTGGGCTCGAAAACGCGGTGGCGGGCTGATGGGCTTCGGGTCCCGTTCGCAAAACGAATGCGAACGGGTGAGCGATGGGCGCCGCGGGAGTCCCAGCGCACGGGTGGTGGGGGCTAACGAGACTGCCGTGGGTTCAAAATGGTTTCGGGGGCGATGCGAGTCGAATCCGGCGGCAGTGGGGGTGACGTGGTCGCTGTTGATTCGAAATGAGGGCGGAGGGGTCGGGTTGGGGTCGACGTTGGCCGTTTCCGCGGCTGCCGTTGGTTCGAAACGCCAGCGGACGAGCCAGAGGTGGATGCTGGGGCATTAACGAGGGTGGAATAGGGATGGATGGGATCGGGGGTGCTTACCGGTACCTCTGGTCCCTTTTCCCCACTCCGTAAGGCGCTGCGACGTGGCCAACGCGCTGTTCGCCCTCTGAGGCCCGTGACGTGGCAGTCGCGACGGGGTAAGCGAGGGGGTTCAGAGTCGTGGTGGCGGGGTCGGCGACGTTCGACGTGGCGGGTATTGTGATGTGGTGGGGTCGACGTGGCGCCAGCGGGTCGTGAGCGCGCATGCCGACGGTGGCGGCGAAATGTCGCAGCCGGCGGGACTGGACGATAAGGGGGGAGGAGAGGGGGGAGAGGGACGGTGGTGGTGGTCGACAGGCAAGAGACTGGCACGACGTGGGGAAATCAACAAGCCACGACAGGTGGGAACATTACGTAATCGTATGATGTAACCTCATATTCCGCCGCGGAATCCCACCGAATTCCCCATTCCGGACGTTCCGCGCCGCATTCCGCCGGAATATAACCCACGGAATTGGGGCTTTTGGCTGGTCCCTCTGCCATTCCGATTCCTGCAGGAATCCGCGGAATTTCGATATTCCGGCCGGAATCCTGCAGGAATCAGTGGGGCATCACTAAGACCTCCCTCCGCCGCTCGTCCGGCACTGGAGCAGCTTTTTGCGTTACTTGAAGCGATATCGGAGGAAGGGATAGCAACAACATTCGCTCTCCTAGACACTGAATAACTGTACCTACCTATCTGTCCCTGCCTTCACGCCATTTATTATTAATAACCTAGCGCATGTGTACAAATCTCGTATCCCCCATCTTCGGGTATTATCTGATTATTTAATTAGCAGGCGTGAAATCATAATAAGCTCGACCAGTGGAGTTTCCCAATGAAACTATAGTTCGTAGACTATAGTTTGCAGATCGTGGCCTTCTTCGCAGGCTGGATTGTATAAACCAACGACGCACTGAGCCTCTACAGCCCCAATTACGTCATTGGACAAGCCAAGAGTACTTTCGCGCTCCGTGGGCTCCGAGCCCCCGTTACCAAACAGCGCCAATCAGTCCATGTGCCCAGAGGCCCGATTTGTAAGCATTATATAAGCGTATGACGCGCCCAGTCTTTACAGCCCGTCATACGTCATTGAACACATGTCGGAGATGTCGTCTCAATTTGCTGTGGTTGTTCGAAGCCTTCTGACGCTTCACCAACTGTAACTCCATCTGTCTTTAGAATCTGTGAGAGAATACATTACTAGGTAACCGCAATCGGCGGAGGCAACAGGACCGTCCTTGAATCGGTGAAATCTTGGTGAAATCAGTCGATTTTTTCAGCTAGACCAACAGAATACAATGAGTTATACACGTCTACAAAAATTCAAGAAGATCGAAGAACAATTGAGACGTACAGAGCGAGAGCAATATCGAAAAAATTCCATCAGCGAATCCAGAAAGTGGCATTGTTTGGTCGCCCGTTCCACCCTTAGAGAATGATTGCTCGCTTCGCTCGCAACAAGACGTCCGTATTCCGCGTCCCAGGTGACTCAGATCATAATTTTTTTACATCCCGAACTCATTACGTGCCGAAGATCGCCGTCATGCTCGAGAACAAACAAAACCAAATATCTCAGGTGCCCAGCGTCCTGCTTTGTAAGCACCAAGAAAACCTGCCCTTAAGTTACTGAGCACGTCTAGGACTTCTCTGGTTCGTGTTTCCCTTTCCCTCCACCATCATCACCTGCACATAATTATGAACTCTTACGTAGATTAACCTGTCATTCATTCTTTATAGTAGCTTAATAATTTCTCGTATTGTATTTGAAGACCCGCATTGCACGCAAGCATTTTTATAAGTAAGTCAACCTAAGAAACATTCCCACCCACATGGGGAAAAGACGTATGAAGACGAATTAACTGCCACCAACTGACACGTTTTGTTTTACAGTTACAGTCACCACTAGATTCGTAATGTCTTCTAGTCGATTGTCCTCTCGTTTTCTTCGCTGCTTTCCCTTTGTAACCCGTATTGCGGCGGACAATGCATCTCACGTCAACTTGTTTTCCGATGGCACGGACCACGCTAAGGTGACGTCTTCCGCAGCCAACATCTATCACGGGGTACAGGAATTCATCGGATACAACAGACTTTTCTGCTCGTTCTAGATCGGCTCGAGGACGCCATCAGGTCCAACGATTGTCAAGCTTCTGTCTTTCAAATGCGAGCCGCACTTGACTGTGAACTCCAAGACGCTGCGTCCCCTGCGTCAGTGCCAGCTACTAAGATCCCCGAGATCCGGGTGCACTTGGTGAAGTGTTATCGCCTGCTAGAGGAACTTGCACGAGCAGGAGGGGAGATCCAAGCTAGTGAGTTGGTCTGGAATCCGAGTCCTGTGGAACTCAGCACGATTGGTCGGAAAGTGAGTCTGCTATCCAAACTCTGCATTACGCCACCGTGCTCATATTTGTTTGAAAAGAATCTGGAGCAACTAGGTGATTGGCCTAAAGTGATCGAAGACGCCAGGAAGTTGTTGGCAAACAAACCTAGCAACCCGATTCAGGCCGTCACCCGTTTTCCCTCCAGTTCTGCTCACCTGGGTCACATCCAAACGTTTTGTCAACTGACTAGCAAGACTAAAGCGGCGGCGTTGGCGACGAATTTTCAGACCGCAGCTTTAGTCTTTCACTACTTGACATCTACTTCCTTCGGCCATGGCGTGATTCCGGCTATTCCGGAGACGATGCAGGAATTCAACGTCCCGGAGGAACAAATGCAAAGTATGAATGCAATTTGGGAGAAAGCTAAAAATGGCAAAGGACTAGAACTTTGTATCATCTGGGCAACTCACATTTCACCTCTTTGCCTCTTTCTACCGTTGGTGCTCTATAAGTCAACTTTTTCACTGTCGGACATCTACAAGGTAAAGAATTTCATCTCGATGTAGTCTATGCGTGCGTTAATTTACGATTAGATCTCCCTGGGCCTTGGGGGACCCCGGCCAGACATTCTTCGCCAGGTCGAAGAGGTCGTCTGGAAGGAGATAATTGGCCTCGCGGCTGGCCAGAAAGAGCCCGGGAAAGCTGTCAAAAGTGCATTACAGGCACTATCTGCTTTAGATTTTTCATCAGCCGATATTCATAAAAACTGGTTTCTTCGCCCTTTCACTGCCCAAGCTGTTGACACAATTGTCCAGCCAGTGCTTGCCCCGTTCTTGTCTGCCGCCCACCATCTCTCTCCTGACTCAATCCCGATTGCACCAGTCGTGAACGGCCTTTGCCCGATGGCAGTGACGCCTTGCGTTGGCTCGGACGCCACAAGCGCTGTTGCGAAGATTGCTGCAAAGGACCAAGTGCATGCACTGTGTTTCTCCATCATAAATTCTATATCTCCTGACTCTCAACCAATGATGGATTCACCTATCCCGAACAACGGTTTTCGCACGGTGACTGACATTGGCTCAACATCCTCCAAACCACCAGCCAGACATTCCACTCCCACAATGGATAATATATCAACCTCGGTTCTCGAACAACTCAGCTTGGGGACTTGTCTCACATCGCGGCCTGAAAATTCGTCAATGGTGGATCCAGCCACAAGTCAGAAAGTAATCTCGACGACCATGCTCATTCAGCTTGACGTTGAAATGTTGGATGGGACGGGCTCTCCGATTATATTCCCCGACTCTGAACCTATGATGGTTTCGCCAATCCTTAACGACGTTCAGCTGATGACTGACACTGCCTCAGCATTCTCCGAATCACGAGCCGGACCTGGCTCTGCCACGTTGGCTAGTTTATCAACACTCACAGCGAGGCCAGTAAATCCGTCGTCGGAAGATCAAGTCACAAGCACAATCTCGATTACAATGCCCATTCGACCTGACATAGAAATGACGGATTCGACGGACCCTCCTCTTTCTGCTCAACTAGCGCTAGTTACTGAGCCCACCGGAACTGCCATGGAGCTAATGGTGAATATAAGGCCAATGTATTCAGCTTATGGGATATGTCTTGACGAGAGTTTGGACCCTTGGATGGTAAGTAGGTTTGGTTGAGCAAAGATTTGATGATTCTAAACCTTCGACAGAACGGTATCAACCGCCATATCCTACAAGATGTCATCAAACGTGTCACGAACGGGTTCCTGGACAACCGCCCACCTCACTTGCTCGATCCACCTCGATTTACGTCACTCCGGATTATGGAAGCCTGGCCGTCATCCCCACAATGTGCGCGTCAAGTGATTAGGAAATATGAGGTACTGATACGCCCAGCAAACCCACGTCCGAGTCGGTCTTTCGCTGAAGTCAGTAGGGCTCTCTTTGGCGGTTTTGAGGTCAAGAGGCCTGCCTTGGGTATGTACGATGCTAGTTGTTTCAACGAGGACCTGTTTTTGCTCAAGGCCTATACGCCATAAGCGTCAGATGTTTATCAGGCACAGGCCAGGCCAATGGCGCTGAATCAATTATCGAGAGGAGAAGGGCTTCGCACCCCATGGCTTGCACTTCCTTTTGATAGCCTTCCTCTACCGGACCAAGTCGGATGTGACTTCTATGCGTGGAGGGCTACGGAAGGTGGTCCTGAATGTCGAGGAGGTGAGGAATATCCTACCTCAAAACTCTTGTCCGCCATGGCTTTTAGCCCGGGTGCAACGATGCAATGGCAGACGCCAGAGGCGGGTTGTGGGACCCGACTTACTGTCCCATGTGGCCGTGTCTGGTGCGTCTGGACCGGGTTTGGAGAAGATATATTAGAGTCCAGCTACATCTTGAACCGTAAGGAACATTATGGTAAAGACTCTTGGTTCTCCGATTGCGAGGTAGAGGCGATCATACTTGACCCATCAGTTGAATTGTAAGTCTATCCATCGACCTGTTTTGGTGGCCTTGGTGCTTAACTTTTGCGTCACAAAGATATTTGCGTCCGGGAGTGTCGTACCTACTAGTGGCTTTGGAAGCCAGCTTTTGCATTCGACGCCAATTCTACTGCGTTGCTACACTTAGATGTTCCTTAGCTGCAGTTGTCCAAGGACACTGCAGTGACTTCCAATCTCCGTCCGAGTCCCATTTATTCCTTCTCCGTCGCTTGCTCTACTTTATCCATGGCGGCCTTGTCGCCGGTGGCATGGACATTGAATCCCGCATCCCATCCCCAACAGAAATTCCCGACCTCGAAGACATCTTGGCCCTCATCGCATTGCTGCTGTTGGAACCATCCCTGGCCAGTGTCTCCCCTGAATCTATAGAGGGTATCGCAGGGGGTTGTGAAAATGACAGTGACGGAGAAGTGGATGAGGCAGACGCGATGTGGGCGCGGGCATTCAACGAAAGTAATAGCCTGAAGGTCGAGAAGGAGACCCGAAAGGCTTACGCAAGAGGAATCTGTTGGGAGCTCTTGGACTTCATCTCCAAGGCTCATATCGAAACACAACTCCCAGGCCAGCACCACAACGCATTGGATTCCTATCTCGCCAGGTTAATTTGGCAATTGCACACTGCTGACAATGCGTTGAGACACTCCAACGACGACGACTTTCTTAAACGCATGGTTTGTTCGATTGCCGGGTTCAAAATGGAGCTCCTGGATGCCCTGAAGGGTGTTGCCCGTGAGGCCGTGGTCAACGGTGAATCATTAGTTCACATAGGAGCTTGGCTGGCAAAGCCCCTCCTATGCCGGTCGGAATCACATATCTTTGAAATAAACGGTTTGTTTCTGCAGCTTGTGATCATGAATAGGGATCGGGAACTTAACTCAATTTTAATAGACTATTCTGAACGCGTTAAAATGGGAAGATTGCTAACCAGCGCAACTTCAAGTTGATCATAATTTTAATTGCTCTGTACCATATTTTTGTCCTTTAGCTCTACATCGTTATATCTTGCTCTTGTATCATGATCTACATACCCTGCTGTAGCATAGTTTCTGTCCATAGCTTTTGCCTTGCTTTCCGTTACCACATTCCTAATCATCTTGCTATCATTGTCTGGGCAGAATAAGAAAAGTCAATTGGGGATTAGATATCTGATCGACCTTTGATATCCTCTTAATTTACTGGTGAGACTTCTTCCCCATGAAAACATCACACAACTGACGATTGGGCCTAACTGGCTGATAGCTTATAATTTTTATCCAATGTTAAATACAAAAATCGAACAGAAAGTGCAGCTTTCTCAATATTCTTTGGCAGGTTACGCATGTACAAGAGCTGGTGTTATACGTCAGGTAGGACCTCTTTGAGTGCAGTGGAGAGGGAGTTGATGTTGCGGACTAAGACCGACCGGATCAGGGGGTCGAGCTCACCATGCAGGTTCTCCCTGATGTTGTCTTCTGTGAGCACAACTTTCTCTGCCAACATGATGTTCAGTTCTTGCAAAAACTCACGCTGCTTCCAATCCAAAGGCTGGAGCAAAGACCCAGGTTGGTTACGCGAGCGAAGGTTGGAATGAACGTCCCGAGCCTTCTTCTCCAAGGTGCGCATAGTTTTTAAGGTGTGGATAGAAGAGATGTTGAGGAACTCTATAATGTCGTCGAGGGTAATGGTTGCAGCCATGCCCTCAAAGACTTTGGACACTTGAGACCTTGGTCCGACCGTGAGGGAGAGGGCCACCATGATGGCGTTGACTTCTCTGGCGGTCAACACCTGAAGGTACGCGGTCGCCTTCCCTTCAATCCCCGTTGCCAGCTCTTTCCACCCCTCTAGACGCTCACGAACGCGTCCAAAATGCTGTTCGAGGTACCCCTGAGCGGGTGTGAGCCCGGGACCGCTAGCAAGAATGGTACCAGGAGGTCCAGCAAGAGTGGATGGTGCAAGAGATGGGGATGATGTCGTCGCGGCTTCTGGGAGCTCGGGGTAGGACTGATATATGCCAAGTAAGCAGCTGAAAACTCGACTGAATATGTCCAATTTACTCACATTGCCACTATAAATGTACAATATGTATAGCGGGTTGTCCGCTGGCAGCGCCAGGTGTGCTTTGAAAGCGGTAGATACCAAGTCAACGGAGATTACGTCAACGACTGGAGAATTAGCACTGAGGCAGTTTTTCACGGAACCTACCTCCTCAAGGGAGATGGGAGGTGGACTGAACCGGCCGTTAAGCAGGATCAGCGATCGCGAAAGAGCGACATAGGTGTCTTCGGCAAGTGACGCCAGAAACCGTGCAGGCGCACCATTCCTGGATTTGAAACTATCCCAGATTCGTGCGACGGTCAGAGGAGTGGGTAAATTGTCGCAGGACATAGCAAAGTGTCGGGTAGTGTCACCATCGCGCACAGCCAGGAAGAGTGTGCTCGTGGCAGCCGTCTCCACATTAATGGTGTGGGCTGACGTATATTCGGCCCCATGAGGTGACGCCATTTCAACGTCCTCATCGGAAGTCTGCAGAATATTGACCGCTTCGGGCACTGTTGGGCGCATGAGCAAAACAGTGACGAGAATAATTATCAGTCACTCACTGGGGACTGGACTGTCACTTGAAGCTGGGTTTGCGTCTGCAGAAGTAGCTTCAGGGGTGTTGTCTAAAGTATCCTTCAGGGTAAGCCGTAATATAAGATGGAGGGTACTCACTGTTTTCGAGGGCCAGAGGCTCGATCCAATCCCTTTCGACCATATCTGGCAGACAATCAATTCCAGCATAAACATAAGTGGGTGATTCTACGTACTCATAGCCGGATCCATGCGGGGATACTGATTCCCAATTTCCCTGTTCTCTATTTTGCGAAACGAATAAATTAGTGAAAGCTCTGTTTGCTTAATTTGGAGCGTACCTGCTTGGGTTCCAGTTTCCTCCTGAAGAAGGGCTGCCAATTGGGCGATATATCCTGCGGCAGGGTCCCAAGCGGTGGTGTCCGCGGAGCCATTGTTGTCTTCATTTGGATTCGCCATAGGTAAGCGAGTGTTGCGACTCAAACCTCTTCGTGCTCGGCCACTACCTGGCGGGCGACCCCGTCGGCGAGCTGCCCCGCGCGCTGGTTGCTCCGTGTTTGTAGCTGTGCCCGCGGGTTCAGGCGATGCACTTGCACCCGATTGGCGAGTAACGCGGCGCATAGCTAAGGTTGGGGGAATAAAGACCTCGATCTTGCAAGATTTGGTATGGGGACCTTTTATCCACGGAAACACGCCTGACAATTTTTTTTTTCAAGCATCCCGTGTGATTATTTTCGGTGCCGATCGCATTCCCCGAGCTCAAGCGTCTGCAATTCATCATATTATTTTGGCGCGGTGCTTCTGACAGCGACGAGGAAATTTTCCGGTTGCCTTTAATGTCAGGTGGGCTAAGGCCAAGAACTTATGTGTGGTTGGGCAAAACGCAGATCAAATTTGGACAAAACGCAAAACCTCGTATTTTACTGATACATAATCTAGGTCTTGTTGTAACCGGACGCCCCAAGAAGTTGCCCATGAAGCCAAGAACTGAATTGTGGGTGTTCTGCTCCATCGGCTAGTGAAGAGAGAATCGCCCTCAACATCGGGCCTATGCGTATGGAGAGCGACATAACACAAACACTAATGGTGGTGGAATCGTCAATCTCTTTTGAGTGGTCGTTCAGATTTACGAAAATTGCCTCGTTACGGGGGGGTGATTCCGTGTCGGTCACGGCTTTGAGGAAAAGGCGGGACCGCAGTCCTGGATCATCCTTACCTCGTTGGCGCACCTCTTCGGATAAGAGATTTGAAGGAAGGGATGCTGGGTGACCGACGCCGGACAAGTAAGCCTCCAGGCGTGTCTGAAATACCTTCCGGACCATGCCATCAGGATCATCGATCTTCTTGAAATTGGTACTAATCTTGATGTTGGCCAGCAGCGCCTTGCGGATGTCTTTCCCTGTGTGATTGGTAAAGATAGCGGCTAGGAGCGCATGTTCCGGGAAACTGTGGTCGTTCCTGCTGCCAATCACCTACAGGACAGTCAATGAACTGAAAATATGAGATTTCGATTGACCAAACTCATGTCGAACAACTTCTGTAGCTCCTTTCTCCTGATGTTGAAGCCTTTCGATAATGCCCGAAATTCAAGGGAATTCCACGCCGTTGGATGTCCGAGCAACAGAGTGCTGAAGATCATATCAGTCAGAGTCTGGTGGAACGAGGGACTCCGCGGGCTCGAAATCAAGGTTGGCTACACAGGACCGTATGTGAGTTACGAAAAGACTCTTGTCGACGATAATTCAATCTTACTTGAACTTCAACCGCTATACCGATGACAGCTTGGAACTTAATTGGCAGGTTGGCGGGTATCGGGTCCTTGGGCAGAATGGCGTTCCAAAGCTCCATGTATTCGCCTGCCTCGGAATCAATATGCTTAATCAATCCAATGGGAGGTGGTGAAAAGGATGCACGCTTGAACGCCGAGCTCCATAGAGCGATAGGGATCCAAGGAGATATGTTTGGAACATTGCCAAGCACACAACACCCAAGTGCCAACAATCGTCCTTCAGCGGTGAATCGAGCCAACCTAATCGGATGAGGATGGGGGGTCACCTGAGGAACGTAGTACCCTTCGAGAGTCGAGGAGGGCTGCCAAGTCGGATGATCATCGTAGGACGGGGCCGTGAGGATGTTCAAGGCACGGTCAAGGGTGCCTCTTCTGGGCCCATTTCCGATACCTCGCGCTCTTCACAGTAGGTTAGCAAACTGACAAGGGAGAGAGAAACAAACTGACGCCGTTATGGAACAGTTATGCTCCTGGAGAAAGGAAAGGTGATTGACCTCCTCTGGCCAGGCCTCTAACCCAGAATCGTTTTTGAAACGTTTCAATAGGCCCGCTTCTTTAAGCGCCTCAAAGTTCAAGAGCTCGACCAGTCCACGACCCAGTTGTTCCACGTCTTGACCAGCCATGGTGAATTCTGGCAGATCATCTTGAGGCGGGATGAGCGCATCGCCGGCATGATGTTGAAACGACTGGATGTTTCTATCCACGCTACGTCCTTTCACCCTCTTCTTCCAGTATTCAGGGCGATTCGTGTTATTGTCGTTTTCAAGGAGTATATAGCGAGGGAGCTCATCGTCGTCCTCGTCGTCCTTCTCCTCCTCGGTATCTGTGATCTCGATAACACCCCCCTGGGCAACGCGGACTTCCGATCTGGCCTGCAGTTGGGCAGTCCGTGCTCGAGTTCGAGGGGGAGATGGCTGCGATACAGTGTCCAGGCTGTCTGACCGCGGGCGAACGAGCCCACGGGCGGCAGGGGACTGTGGGGTAACGGGGATGGTGGCGAGCGCAAGGCCTGGCACGATGAATGCCCGCGTGCGAGGCGGTGCGGATTGAGCGGCTGAGGCAGGTGCTCTGGTAGTTCGAACCCCCGAGTTTCGTACGGCAGGGGGAGGGACCTCGGGAGACACCTCGGCACGCGGAAGTGAAGGCACAGTAGGAGCAGCTCGAGGGACTTCAGCGACCAAACCTCGATCTCCTGCAGCGGCCGGAGTAGCCCCTGCAACCATTAGTGGACGCGCGGAAGGCGCGGCAATGGCGACATCATGCCTGCCTGCCATTACTGACTCAAGCGACTGGTATTGCGTTGTAAGCGACATCCTGAAACTTACGTTAGACAGACTTACCTGGGGAGTCGTGCCTTGATTTTGAGGGCACCAGTACGGAAGGCAGGGAGGTCTGTCCGTATCAATTGGAAGCCTACTATCGAATAGTAGCCGCAGTGTGACATGAAAGGGTAGACACCCATGAATATTGGCGTTTCCTGCACCAGGTAGGGGCCCATGTAAAGGGCCAAATCTAGGCCCTGAAGGAACCGGCGCATCAGCTGTATTTCAGATTTAACATTGGGGAATAAACTTACCGATGACCAGAACATTGGGGCTATCTTGGGTCGCACCCGGGCCAGGGTTGCTCAATGTGAGGGCTTTGACGTTTGCCGGGGTGAAAAACCCATGAGTGAGATTTCCTGGTCGAATCGTGAGATACTCACGCCGTGCTTTGGGCTTCAGAATTACAAATGGGGCGTGGAAATAGGACAGGGGAGTCGATATGTCGCCGGGGGAAGGATCGGGAGGTAGGTAGTAGGAGTGTTCCCCCAACGCAGCCCGGATCTGATTATCAAAACTAGCCACAAGAACATTGGGATTGGTAATCGTTTGATCATACTCGACAGCAAAGACAAGGTTGTGGTTTTGCAGACGAACGTAAACCTGGGCCAATGCCTGCATCGTGACGTGAAGGGACCTCTCCTCCAGGCCTTCAGTTTCATCTTTGAAGAAATGCTCGGCAAGAAGAGTCAGTGCCTACACAGAGGACAGATCAGACATAGGTCATAGGGTAATTGATAAGACTCCGTAAACGCACCGCATGTGGCCAGACCATGACCTGGATTACTGCGAGGGAACTAACAGGGATGTTGTTTGGGGTACGCCTCGATGCAGAGAAACCACCGGACGCTCGTCCTCGAGCTGCTTGATCTCGAGCTGCTTGATCGCGCATCCGGAGCATAGATTGATTACGCGATGCGTTCGCTCCCTGGGCAGGTTGGGGTATTCCTTGAAATGCGCTGATTGGGCGCGAGGGTACGACCGGGGGAGGAATGTTGAATGAGTTGGACTGAACGCCACTAAAAGAGGGGACGAACAATTATGTACCCCGACAGGAAAATAAATCTGCAAATGCTTACCCATGCGGGATTGCTGGTGCGTGCACGTTATCCGTAACCTGGCTGGTTCTATGTTATGGCCTCATGAACAACAGAATAATAGGCCAAACATAATGCACGTACCCAGTAGTCTCCGAGAAGGTGTCGTGTCCAAATCCAGGTAGCCCGCAAGCGCACAGAGTGTTCTCGGCAGCAGGATCACTGATCTGGATAGATATATTTCAATTAGTGGAATACGCCACCCGTTTGTTAGACTGTATACACACCGGGAAGAAGCCACCGCAGGAGCGGGCAGGGGCACCAGCTCGGCGAACAGTCGTGTAGTATGACCTGTACGCCTGCGAGAGCTCGTGTTGCCACCAGGGGTGACCACATACACAGTCAGAGTTGTGGCGGTCGGGCGTCTGTGAAGTCATGTGGGCAAGATGAAGCGCTGTACGAGAAAATTAAGAACTGACCTCGCAGTAATTGCCGTTGGGTGTTGGGACTACGAATTTGATGCACTGGCATGTCGCTAGTAGACATTTCATTCGAGGAGAGAGCGGTATCATTGTGAAGTTCGATGGTAGAATAGAAGAATGGTGAGTCGATCCCTTGCTGAGTGGGCAGCGTAGGCTTGGGGGCGTTGAAAATTCAAATAAATCATTCCGTCTTTAAGTTTGAGCGACCGTAGGCGCCGACCAAAGGACCCGGTGATGATGACAATGTGGATGATCGATCGAACTCAGATCTACAAGCCTGGTACCCATGCGACGCTGTGCCGGTTAGCTGGGAGTCATATGGGACTGAAACTGGTGATGTTAGCCATATGGCACTCACGCAAGCCCTTTGTTACTAATGTGGTGAGAAGGGGACAGTGGAATGCAAAGTTCAAACAGAGGCGACAAAGTTCAGAACATAGGTTGTGGAGGATCGTACCCAATCGTGCACGATCTTCCGAAATTAACTCAATTGCAAATGTAAATGAAAAATCTATTTATATGGGTGCCAATCTCACACGATCGCCCAGGAACGGGCGACATTTGATGAGATTGTGCATGGTTTCCCAAAATCGTGTGGGATTGTAAACGATCGGGTCCGATCGTCATTATATTTGTCTCCCACCAAACATTGTCATTGTTCTTCATTTTTGTCCAGTAGTGCCCTTCATATAGCCAGGCGACCGCAGAGCAAGTCGAAAGTTACTGTGACTCAGAGCCGTGGCCTGACTCTATTCCGCGTAAACCTCTACCTCCTCCCTCGAGATGGGGCTTGGACGATCATGCGGTTTCCCGGATGGTCCTCGCATCAGCATTGGCGCTGATGTTGCAGTGGGGTACCACTGGTGGCGCGGTCGTTATCGTGTGGTTCACGCCAACTGTCGGTGAGTCCGACAGCTGTCTCTTCCTCTTTTATACCCTCACACCCGCTTAATAAATTCTCTAGGTCTAAGTTGCCGCTCAGCCGCATACATCGTCTATGGCATGCTGTCTACTTTGGTGTGGATGATGCTTCTCACCTCCAG
Source organism: Galerina marginata (assembly GCA_023014335.1). Classification (NCBI taxonomy): domain Eukaryota; kingdom Fungi; phylum Basidiomycota; class Agaricomycetes; order Agaricales; family Galerinaceae; genus Galerina; species Galerina marginata. The sequence continues at coordinate 1,646,888 of JAECYW010000015.1, read as the reverse complement.
CATCCTCACCTATTATTGCACCGACGCAGCGGAGTTCTCTACAATTCGTTACAGAAGCCATGTCATTCATTCAAATCGTCCAACCTGCTATCGCATTGCCAGCTCACTCTCCATTTTCCTCCGGCGCTGTGGCAAGTTCTTTGCAGCTCTTAACGCCGGGTGGATTGTTGTCATGGGCATCATACAATTTAGTAGCGTCCTTGATCGCTGTTATTGCAACAGCAACGTTTTCGGGCTCCCGAAGAACTCGTACAATGTTATCACTCTCACACCAGATGATGCGGATAGTATGCGAGGTGCTTGGATTTGCGGTTTTCTCCTCGCAGGAATTCCGACAGTGCTTTATGCGGGTTTTATACACATAAGGGTCGATCCCCCGCTGCCCGCTAATCACGGCAGTGGTGAAACTTGAAGTAAGTATTTGTAGTACTACCTATATACCCGTTGCAATTAGTATCAGCCAGCAACTCTGAATCCTCATTTCCTGCCACATAATGTACATAACATTTATTCAATTTGTATTACATTGTTAGAGCCCCGTTATTTCTCAATTTCCTCATCAAAACTACCAAAAATTCCTTTTTCGATTTAGGCCGAATGCAATATGCGGTAGCAGGCGGTGTCGCGGTGAGCACCCCCTTTAACAGTCCCAACTCAAGAAGAAGAACGGCAGCATTTGAACAGGACGATATATTAGGTCCAGTTTACAGGGTGTATTTGTGCGTGACCCTCGGAACGAAGAGAACCACAATCGTCGTGGAGCTACAAAGTTCTAGAGACGGACAAGTGGGTATCGCGGGCATTGGTGGAATGAACCAAATTGAGATAGATATTTCCATGAGGCATTTTCTGCTAGTTCACAAAGAAACGAGTCTATTCGCGGATAAAGGTCGTCGTCTCGGGATAAAAACAAGCCGTCCAAAAAAAAAAAGAAAGAAAAAAACGCTACTCTGCATCGCGAAATCATTGCCAGCCTTCCCATCGCACACAAATTCTAAACCAGGGCTTGGGCCTGCTGCCACCTGAAGCTGAAGGGTTTTTCTAAGTGAGTACGAGTATGGAGAAGAGGGAAGAAGGAATATGTATGTACCTTCGAAACAAGAGATCCGATTCCCTCGCTCCCTTCGGATAGCACGAAAGAAGATGCAGGCAACAACAAATCGATCCTGGCGAAAGGCGTAGCGTACGCCTTGTCTGGAATCCCGCTAAACCATGGAGCGGTGGCTCGACGATCCGTTATACGGTAGACTCTGAAAGATTCCCAAAGCAAGACTAGCGGACGAATAGCCGAATCCTTCGTCAATGACTTCACTTTCGGGCAGGGTGGATTAACTCAGTGGTAGAAATACGTGCCAGTGCGATCGCCAGTGCCAAACTGGACGAGGGATTGCTGACTTGGGCAGTCTAACGTCCATAGCAACTTTAAGGCTCGATAAAAGAGATTTTGATCCTAAACGTAACTTATGAAGATTTACGGTGGGAACAAATTTAAAACAGCTTGGGCGTGTTGATATATCGTAGTGACCAGGTGATGTTGGGCATCTAGGGGTTTTGTCAGTAAAAGCACCTCGGAAAGGCGACAGTGGTTCATACTGCAGCCTGGAGTATATGACTATCACGAGACGTCAGATTGGCTGAAGCGCGAAGATTTTCAGAGCTCGAGATATCGAAGTAAGGGAGGAAATATAACATTCGTCCTTAAAACATCGCAAGATAAAGGGAGAGATGAGAATTAACATATCCACTACCATACGCGCGGTTAATGACCAACGACCTTGAACCTCTTCCTCGTGCAAGCAAGCTCTCGAGGAAGACGTCGTTCGTCATAACAACCCATCCTGAGGACGAATCCTTCCCGATTAATTAGCATTGTACAATACTAAGAGAAGTCGTCATCAGCAAAGACGGAAGTCGTCATCAGCAAAGACGAATGTTCAATATCAACCAGAATACGCACCGTAGTCTGGACAAACCAAAACCGCTCTCTAATCAAGGAACTTAGTGAGGAGCGAAAAGTAGATATAGCAATGCAGCAACGGCGAGCCGTTACAACACATTGACCCCGCGATTCGTCGGGGGACCGCGGATGAAGCCATACTTTCTAGGGAACCAACAGGACAGATCGAACAACTCATACCCAAAGAGAGAATGAAATGGCGCCGTGTAAGTGCAACAGCCGGCTTATCCGGTGGGACAACGTAGATATAGATGACGGAGCTAAGTGAAAACAGATAAGTGGACGCGAAAAATAGGACCACACGCTGAGTCCAGGACGAATACCATGGGTAAATAAGGCAGGAGCACCATAGCGGGAACAAATCCATTTAATCTGCGACGTATTCTGAGTTCTGTGAAACGAGGAACGCGAAGATCAGAGCAGTCCAAGAACTCCAAAAGACATCGGAACATACCACAGTGTAGATGGAGATGGGCCGCCACTGAACACAAAAAGATGAGCTTAATAAATAGCAGGGAAACAAAACTCAGGTCGACTTACCACCCTCGATGGACACTCCTGCCGTGTCTAGTAACGCGTCCCCGTATCAAGGTACATCCAGAGCTGGGAAGGTGGACTGAGACAGCGTCGCGCAGGCTTGGCCGCTGCATAGAGGGACATAGCTGGCCAAAGGCGATGTAAAGCTGAGATTGCGGGACACCGCATAGGCAGGGAATTGGGGGAAAGGAAGAAAGAAAGAGGCACCGACGGGCCCTGATTATATGAATGCGCACAGACCTCCCCTGTCGGATTTCTCCGATAGATCAGGCGTTGTGTGTGAATGTTTGAATCGCGGGTCATTGAGTTTCGGTGAGCTTCCTCCACGTTTCGTCTATCGATCGCGTCCACCTCACATCGTCCTGCCCAATTTTGCCCACCACTGCGGTAGCTGCTATTAGGGAATACAATATCTGCGACAGAAACCCTGTCGTCGCCTGAACAGACCATTTGACACTAGCCGCTCTGGCGGGCTTTGCTTTCAGCAGCTTTCTTAGCCTGTAAACAGGACGTCGATAAGGGAATACTAGGTATGTTTTGATTTTTGACTGCAGTTCGTCATTGTCGAAGGAGGCGCAAAACTGAAACTTTATCCCAGGTGTGGTGCTTAGGCATTGTTCTGTTGGCCTTGACGCGTGACGACTTTCACCATTCAACGAGCTCATGACTTCTAGATCGTCGAACTAAGAATTGGTAATGTAACTATCGGCTTAAGTCCAAGTTCGATACTTTGTAACCAGTCACAAGGAGTAATTCACGGGAGGATTAACCGCCCCAGTGTTTTCTGGCACGTTCGAACAACCATACCCGACGGTGCTGTCTTACCTCGTGGTCACAATGTTGTTGTACGTTTTCCACATTCTCCACCCCGGTGGATTTGTGTTTTACATGCTACTTATACCACAGTCTTTCAGTATACATACCCCGGCGGAAGGACCAATGCACCGACCAGCCCTGCCGGTGGTCACAACCATGAATTCGACAAGGACAAAGCGTCTCCTTGGAATTTTGAGATCATGGTACGTGTTTCCTCCCATCAACCTTTCGTTTTTTAACAAACGGAGGATCTTTTGTTTCGTTGCACAATCATCTTCACTGTATGTTACGAGCCACCTTCCTCCTGGAACCACCGGCCTCCAGATCTTTGGACTCTTGCCAGTCGATTAAAGGTTCGGTTCGACCTGAACTATTTTAGGCGAATTCCAGGTGAGAGACTCATATCCTGACCCATAGCGTTTGAAATAAAACCTATCAACAGTACCAAAGGCACAGCGTTCTCCCTATGGGGGTGACCCGCCTTCCTGACTTGCCGCATAAGCACTTTTATTTGTACTAAACCCCACGTTCACTTTGAAACTTCACCGCGCCACGAACAAGGGGTTCGGCTTGAACATAATCCAAACATGAGGATATCATGACGACCGTTATTGAGACGTAGCGGAGAAACGGTACTGGTAAGAGTGAATGCGCTGTTTTTGTTGTTCCTTTCGTGAACTTATGAAATTTGCCGCAGCCGACCAAAGCGCGGTTATCATTTTGATTTTTTTAGTGTCCTAAGATCGCTAACACAAGCCAGGCATCCCCCTCTCTAATATTAAGATCATTAGTTTGCTGGAAACTGCAAATCCGCCAAGGTGCAGTCGTTCTAATTAGAACGCCAAGGGCGGCTTGAGAGTCGTTTTCCTTCATTCATTGGTCAAACCCTTCTTTTGAATCCAGATAACGAGGTTAATCACCTTTAAAGTTGTGTGGTGACTAGGTTACAATCGTTCCGCAAACACTCCCCGAAACAGACCCCCGAGCAAATCTATTCATGTGCGTTTCCTCTTCTTAAGGCTTTCCAACCTCCTACTCCATCCCTATGCTACCCCGTTCAATCGTTTCAAAGGCTTCCGTAACACGAAATCTATCTTCCAACCACCTTGAGGGTAGTTTGCTGCACACGATCCATCTAGTCGCTCTATGCCGATTCGCAGCATAAAGCGTGCTGGTCGTTCGTTTAGAGGGCGTACCCTCTGGTGGTTCTTTTCTGGTAGCATCTTTCCGTTTGGAAAAGTCTATTGCTGACATGTTTTGAGTTCATCGTCTCCACTTTTTTTGTTGCCTTTTTGTCCTGTCGCGTTTCCTTGACTCGCGTCCGGTTCACTGTCCCGACAGATTGCATATCCGTGTCAAGAGGGATGTGCCCGGTACCTTTGCAATCTGCGTTCTACACTCGCAATTTATATGCGCTGGCTTTCTTTTCATAACATCTAATCTAGCCACTGCGTTTGATCGTTCGCAGGTATCGGCTAACGTCCTTCTACTCGAGTATGGCTCCATCAGGCCTTTCGTTTTCTCCTTGCTCCGATTCATTTTATCATTCTTCCTATGCCGCTTGTCCTTCCGAGGCACCGACACCTGTTGGGTAACCACAGCATTGCATTGAGGATCGGCACATACACAGCCATCCTTTTCACGCCAATGTTAAATGCGCCGGCCAAGTTTATGCTCACCGTAGTGTCGCGTATGGGTCGGTAGGTTGTTCGTCGTTCATACTTTCCATTCTCCGACTGGTTTTATTGTCCTCTGGCGTTTGTTGTTTCCATTCTTGGTGTAATTCGAACCCACAACGTGGTTGCGCTAGCCTATCGACATTGAAAGCAAATAGAACACCGCCCCAGCACAGCCCCATTTGCGTCCGAGAAGAGCACGGACAGCCTCAATCCGTTAAATACCTCAATACTATATGCTCGAGGCAGGCTGTTCGTCTTTCCTCCCCATTTAACTTTTGTCCAGGAGTCAATTACACAAATCATCGAATTCCAACTGGTCAATCATGGCGGCAATGTTTGGATCTAATACGTTGGTTACAGGTGGAACTTTTGTACAGAATCATGACAACAGGCAAGTCCACACCAGCAAAGGTGAGTAAAAAAAGCGTCAGCCTTTTAGGCTTAACCCTCCATCACTAAAGTTGAACAGGAAACCTTGACCGCCTGGTGGAGGCAACTTCCCCAACAGCGTTCCATAATTCCATGGATCGTTATGACCCGCCTAAGTGTCATCCAAACACGAGGGTGGCCGTCCTCCAGAAGATTAAGGACTGGATCCTCAGCCTCGACCCGGAGACGCGAAGTGCCGTTATTATGTGGGTAAACGGACCTGCGGGAGCTGGGAAGTCTGCGATCGGGCAGTCGATTGCTGAATGGGCATTCGAGGAGGGACTTTTATTTGCCAGTTACTTTTTTTCTAGATCGGACTCGACGCGGAACCATCCCCGATCCCTAATCGCTACCATCGCATACCAAGCAGCGTCCTATTCTAGTGATCTTCGGAACCTTATTCTGGCCGCCGTAGCCGAGGACCCGCTGATCTTTACACGATCGCTCATGACCCAACTTCGCAAACTTATCATAGATCCCCTTCGCTCCCTTATAACGTCAGGAAATTCCAGCGAACCTCTGTCCCGGCGCCTCATCATTATTGATGGGTTAGATGAATGTGACCGCGCTGGACAAACAGACATCCTCCGCACGATATCAGAAGCAATTCAAAATCACAACCTGCCGTTAATATTTCTTGTGGCAAGTCGTCCGGAGTACGACATTACACATTTGTTTGGTTTGGGATACCTCAGAGAATCTACGTCCCGACTCCCACTAGACGATAAATATCAGCCGTCATCCGACATCAAGCTGTTCCTTCAGCATGAATTCAATGAGATCAAGCAGAACCATCCATTGAAGGCACAGATCGCACCGGAGTGGCCTGTCCAAAAAATACTGGATCAACTCGTCATGAAGTCCTCAGGCCAGTTTATTTATGCAGCTACGGTTATAAAATTCGTTAAATCCACACGTCATCGACCTTTTCATCGCTTGGATATAGTCCTCGGTCTTCGTCCCACTGGCGGAAGCAGCGACTTGCCTTTTTCCGAGCTGGACGCGCTATACCACCATGTATTCACCTGCGTCCAAGATATCAAACTTGTCTTGAAAATCCTGGCCTTCCAAATACTCAGACCTCTAGAGCATGATGTGAGCTACATAGAACGTATTCTGTCGCTGAATCTAGGCGACATTGAGCTCCTCTTCTGTGACCTCCAGTCAATTGTTGGATTTGAACCATTTCCATATGAGAAACGACCCGAGCTCCAACTCTTCAAATTACATTTCCATCATGCATCACTGCCTGACTTCCTTCTAGACGAATCACGCTCTAAAGAGTTGTACATTGATGCCCCTATGCGACATGCTGAATTTGCACAAGCATTATTTCCATATTTCCCCCGTAAGTGTATCTGGTCCTTGTCATAACTTGGCATTGTTACATATTCTTCGCAGAATTTGCATCTGGCTTTGACCTGCAAGTTTGCGCTTATCACCTTCAGCGAGCATTACCCAGTGAAGAACTTCGACGTGGAATTCTAGGCCTTGATATCACAGGATTTTTTCGTTTACCTCCAGGATCAGAGGTTTTAGATGTCCTCGGGACGGTGGGGCAATTTTTAGAATCCATTAAGCAATCGGTATGAGTATCTCGCATAATTTTAATGCCTTCTCAAACTGACATACCTGTCCAAGCAATTTATTGATGCTGAAAATTTCCATCGTCATCACAGCCAGGCAGTTGATGAATATGTAGGGCAGCAGCTGGGTAGCTACTACTCAGTGAAAGGCTGAGCTGCCCTTATTGCCGTTATTTCCATCTCTGACAGGAGGCCCATTGAATTGACTACTGCCAGCTTCAACACACTATTCGAGCTTGACGAAAAATCAACGCACATCGACATAGCCGCCCTCAGACTAATTCCCGCGCTGACGGACAACATCCCAAAGGCCTACGAGTACTATGATTTCTTGCACGCAATGTTTTCACACAAAACACGACTTGGAAGTTACGTGCCGACGACCACGGTGTACACTAACAGTGCAATTCACTTACTGAAGCGCATAATTCGTCACCTGGAACTCAAGTGGCCCTGGGATAACGAGAACGTAAAGATGTGGGCATATGGTCTGGATTGTCTCGCCAAACTTCTCAAGGAATCGAGAAGGTCAGAAACGCTGATCGATTTGGCTCAAAGATGCAATTTTTCGATGATACCAGATGTTCTTCGGCATGGAAAGACAATCGTGGCGCATGAAGTTGGAGTATACTCAGTACTTTTCATTCCCCCACTGATTCCCTAGGAATGGCGGGAATCCCTCTATTCCTGTAGGATTCCCAGTGGAATGGAGGGAATTCCCTTTATTCCTTGGGGAATTCCTTCTATTCCTTCTATTCCTGTGGATTCCCTCTATTCCCTGAGGATTCCTCAAGGAATAGAGGGAATAGTACCTATAGTGTGTAATACAGGCCATCTAACTGGTGTTTTTCTTACTATTTGCTAGCTTCACTGTCAGGTTTCAATACAATTCACATATAGTCTATTATTGATACTAAACATCATATATTACATTACTGCCAGTGTTACGCTATTCTAATTACTTTAATTATATTTACAATAAACGGAGGCGGGGTGGGTGTTGTACACAACGGTGGCCGAACGCCAGCCGCCGCGCGAGTTCGGCGGCCGTTCGCGAAACGAGTCGGCGCGGGGAGTTGGAGGGAGGAAGGGCGTGAGTGCAAAATGGCGGAGGGTGGGCCCAACTCGAGGCCCGCGGGTGGGTTAAACGAGAAGGGGTGAGTTCGATGGGAGGTAAATAGGTTGGGGTGCTTACCGGGTGTCTGTGGGCCTATCCCCCACTCCCTAAACCCCGCGTTCCGTTTCTCGACGTCCGTTAGGTGGTACTCGCAACCCGGCAGCGAGCTGTGGGGTCGCGGTGGTCGTTCGTTTGACACTGCGTGGCCGACGCGGGTGATGGTAGGGGTCGACATATTGCGGGCTGCGGGCTCGGAGCCGCAATGGTGGGGTTGGGCCTGAAAAGGTGGCGATGGTCGTCGTGGCCGTTTCAAGCGGAAAGGCAGCGGCGGGGGGTTGGTGTGGCTGCCGCTGGCTCGAAACAGCGGCGAACGCGGCTGGGGCGTTCGCGGGAGCGGTCGTCATCGTTTGATTGCTGTCTGGGGGCGTCAGCGGAGGCCTAGGTTGATGGGTGGGGTGCTTACCAGGTGTCGCTGGGCCTCAATGGCGTTCCTATGACCCAGTCCCGGCGCGGTTTGTCTCTCGAGCTCCGTGACGTGGCATTCGCGCCACGTCAGCGAGCTGTGGGGGTCGTAGAGGCGGGGCCGGCGTTCGTTCAACGTGGAGGCAACGTCGTGGTGGCTGGCGTCGACGTGGCGGTGGCAGGTGGCGCCTCGGGCGTGAATGGTGGGGTTGGGCTCGAAAACGCGGTGGCGGGCTGATGGGCTTCGGGTCCCGTTCGCAAAACGAATGCGAACGGGTGAGCGATGGGCGCCGCGGGAGTCCCAGCGCACGGGTGGTGGGGGCTAACGAGACTGCCGTGGGTTCAAAATGGTTTCGGGGGCGATGCGAGTCGAATCCGGCGGCAGTGGGGGTGACGTGGTCGCTGTTGATTCGAAATGAGGGCGGAGGGGTCGGGTTGGGGTCGACGTTGGCCGTTTCCGCGGCTGCCGTTGGTTCGAAACGCCAGCGGACGAGCCAGAGGTGGATGCTGGGGCATTAACGAGGGTGGAATAGGGATGGATGGGATCGGGGGTGCTTACCGGTACCTCTGGTCCCTTTTCCCCACTCCGTAAGGCGCTGCGACGTGGCCAACGCGCTGTTCGCCCTCTGAGGCCCGTGACGTGGCAGTCGCGACGGGGTAAGCGAGGGGGTTCAGAGTCGTGGTGGCGGGGTCGGCGACGTTCGACGTGGCGGGTATTGTGATGTGGTGGGGTCGACGTGGCGCCAGCGGGTCGTGAGCGCGCATGCCGACGGTGGCGGCGAAATGTCGCAGCCGGCGGGACTGGACGATAAGGGGGGAGGAGAGGGGGGAGAGGGACGGTGGTGGTGGTCGACAGGCAAGAGACTGGCACGACGTGGGGAAATCAACAAGCCACGACAGGTGGGAACATTACGTAATCGTATGATGTAACCTCATATTCCGCCGCGGAATCCCACCGAATTCCCCATTCCGGACGTTCCGCGCCGCATTCCGCCGGAATATAACCCACGGAATTGGGGCTTTTGGCTGGTCCCTCTGCCATTCCGATTCCTGCAGGAATCCGCGGAATTTCGATATTCCGGCCGGAATCCTGCAGGAATCAGTGGGGCATCACTAAGACCTCAGTATACTTACAAAGGATGTGCGGAGGACGAATGACGGGTCCTGAGTTCAAAAGCTTCCTTGAAATGAATGGGGTGGCAGACTCCGTACGCGCCGCAGCCCCAGGTGGTGGTGTACCTAATTGGTGGTAGCCAGGATTTATATTTGAATTTAAACATTTTTATTTGTGGGCGAGCAATTCAAAGCGATGCCACGGGACGATTTTATCATTTAAACAGTCCGCGAGGCGCTAACAATTATGTAGGAATTGTGAAACGAGGGAGAAAAAGACAACAAGCGGATGATTGAACTACAAATGGCTCGAAATAGCGTATCAAAAATATTAGAGTCCGTGATGGGACAGCATGGATCCAGATGGCTAGCAGTGGGTACGGCTAACTTTACTGCTCTAATATCGTCTGATAATTCAGCCATGGCGGTTCAAAATTTGACGGATATATTTGCAGTCGTGGATCCTTGAGAAGTGAAATCATTTGCAATTCATCTTCCGAGATTTATCTGACGATGAGCGACTTGAAACTGAAATATCCCGAGGCCACAATTGGCGTTTACAGAAGCTGTGAAAGAAGAGGTAACGGGTAAATCTATAAATCTCTGTAACTCAAGGCGAGTAAGTACCTGCCTGCACACCGCGTTGTATCTTTATATTGATTTTTTTCATCATACAAAACCGTATTAACCACCGTCTAATCTTGGAGGTACCTCTTGCTATTCACTGTTGACTGAAGCGCTATTCGAGATACATGACCATGCATAGACGCTCAGAGCGCGAGAATGACACCGGAGGCGGAAGTGAAGCACGAAGACGAGCAAAAGGGAATGCAATGAAGAGAGATTAATAAATAAGCTTAGGTTTATGAACCGAGAAAACTGCCTCCAAAAAAGGTTCGCTTTCGTATCATCCAAGATGCTAGAGCAAGAGATCGAGGGTACGAAAAGAAACGAATCTTGGAGCAGCTAGATCCTTCGTGCTCCAAGTTTCCATCGTGAATTGAACTTCTATGATCCGCAGGGGTCGTTGGGCATATGGTTAGCCGTGCTCGAGTAGCGTGAGTGAACAGGAGATGGCTCCAACATTCGCTTCCGAATTCATTTTAGAAATAAATGAATATTTGATCGACGACGAAAAGGCTAGGCTTGGAAATTATGAACTCCGCGTCGAGCATTGAGCCAGAAAGTTCTCATTTCAACGAGAACAATAGAAAGCTAGAATTGAATGCCCTAGACAACACCTATGTCATTGGGGTCATCGATGAGGAGCTCCTCACTGTTGGCGTAGTGGACAGACGTTGCGGAGCTCTAATGCAAAAAAAGGAAAGTGAGTGACGTCACATCGACTTTGCCTTTGTCCCCTTTCCTCCACACACCCATGACGTCTCGTTATCATCATCGCTGGTGGTGCTCCTACATAAAGGTGCGTTCTCCATTTTCTCGTTTCTGCAATTTGACTCTATTCCGATCATGTCTCTCCCACCCACTACCAAAGATATCAGCGCACACCCAGCAAAGGGCTCCGTCGTCGACCCCGTCAACAAGGCCGCGAAGGACGCCGATGTTGACAGAAAGGTGGGTTTTTCGTCGTCAGTTAGCACCGTAGAGGTCTGATATGTGTTATAGATTCGTTTATATGGCGTCATCGACGCCTTCCGAAAGGGCAAACTCCCATCCAATGCCCAGATCGACCGCACTTTGCAACACGTCCTCGACCACTCGCCAGTAGACGTCAACAAGCTCTCTCCTGAAGGCCGAAAGCTCGTGCAGGATACCCGCGAAATCATCAGCACCGCACGCACCATCGTGCAGGAGAAGAATGGCGACGAACTCTTCCAAAACTTCGTTTGGCATACGAGGGATGTTGAAGTCGACCATTTCAAGCAGGCGTCAGGCGAGTTGGGCGAGAAACTTCCGGTAGATTCTACAAAAGCTCAGGAGGACGGTAACGAAGGTGCGTTCAACTATCTTTCTCACTTCTAACGATGATACTAAGACGCATATACCCAGCTGTGAAACACTTACGAACCCTCCTCACCCTCATCCTCTCCAACTCCGAAGTCCGTAAACTCCTCTCCGACTTCTCCCTCATCGGCCGCGACCTCCTCTCCATCGGCGCAGTCAAAGCCGCCTCCGCCATCGCACCTCCCAAAGACGCGCTCGCCGCCGTCGACCAGAGCGCACCGAACGATCAGTTCATCACCGAGGGCGGACGCGTCGCTGGCCCGAACGAGACGCCCGTCCTGGAGGCCCGTCTGCCTGGGACTGATACCACCATCAAACATCATCCCAAGGAAGACACGCAGCCGATGTTGAGGAAGGCGGATGGGACTCAGAAGCCGGTCGGCGAGGTGAAGGACCAGGCGTTGGATCAGTACGGGCAAGTTAGAGATCAGGCGAGACAGCAGGCTCAGCCGATGGCTGAGAACGCTGTTGGGCAGGCGCAGGATAAGGCTCAGGAGATCCACGACGCCGATCCTGAGGAAACGGAGGAGAAGAAGAAGGGGATGGTGGAGAAGATGAGGCAAATTCGGGTACGTTTTGATATTCTCGTCGGTTTGAGGCGCATATATTCACGTTTTTCATGTTTAGGACAACGTTCGCGATGGATTTAACGATCGTATTCCCCAACAACACAAGGACATCGCGAACGAGAAACTTGAACGTGGAAAGCACTTCCTTTCTGAAGAGTATTTCCCCGAAGAACGTCGCGATCAGTTCATCTTCCGTTTAAAGAAGGTATGTTCATTTACTTTTCACCTACCTTTCGACGTCTCATCGTGATTGTTATTAGGTTATCATGGAGTGCCAGAAGCACGACGACTATCAGAGCTCGATCCGCTGGCTGCTCGGTTACATTGAAGAGTACGCCAAGCACGGCCGAACAGCTGCCACCATCGGAAAAGACCACGCTAAGGGAGCTCACGAGGTATGTCTCTACTCTCACTTCGCATTTTCTCTGTTACTTACGCCCCAACGAATTCATATAGCGTTCCAACCTCAGCCAATGCACTGCGGAACTCCGTACCCTTCTCGAACGATTCGCGAATGGCCAGTCTATGGATATCATGACCGACGCCATCGATGCCTTGATCGACGATGCTAATCGGGACGAGGCGTTGAAGCAGTGGTTCGAAGCCGTCGATCTTTACATCCGCAAGGTGCGCTCCGTCATATGCTCTTATTCTCAATTTGTATGTTAATTCGTCGTCGTCTCTTTCAGGTTCTCCTCGAGCCTGGATACGTTCTCGAGCCCGATTGTAACAACCACGCGAACAAGCTGCGCGATATTGGGAAGCAGTTCTACGACGAGAAGTACAGGGATCACTTCGACAACTTGTTTAACAGCGTTGGGAATTGGTTCAAGGCTATGGGTGACGATCCTGTAAGTACTTCCGCGGTCTTATTCTCCTTTTACTTGAACGTCGACTCATTACTTACTATTGTGTTCTTTCTTAGCTCAATAAGCAGTTCGGCGAAGACTGGGCTCGGCTTACGCGCGACTTGTTGTTCGATAGCGAGGGCAGCCTCAAGTTCAAGCCCGGCCTTTGGAACGATATTCGTAAAGTCATCCTGCCCACTTTGATCGATCAAGTAAGTATCGTAATACTGTCTACTTATGTCACAACCATCTAACCTTTCTTTTCTTTTCAGGTCGGTTACATCCCCATCCCACGCATCGAATACACCGACGACTCGCTCGACCTCGTCGTCGAGAACCTTACACTCCAAGGCCGCAACCTCTTCCCCAACATCGTCCAACTCGAAGCCCACAACTTCGTCAAGTTCTCGCCGTACAACGCCATCACCGACGACCATCACCACAAGATCCGCTTGACGCTCGAGCAGATGCAGGCGGATATGCGTGACGTGGCGTTTTACTATAAGAAGAAGAGCGGTGCGATCAAGATGCGCGATTCGGGTATTGCTGATGTCGTTCTCGGTGGTGAGGGCTTGACGGTACGTTATTCTTTTACTACGTCTTTCGATTTCGGATTCTTATCTTCTCGTTCGTCATGCTACTAGGCCACCATCGAGCTCGTTTCCACGACTAAAGACAACTCGTCAGTGTTCAGAGTCGCCGACGTGCAGGTCAAGGTCGACACCCTCAAATTCGCCATCCGCGACTCGAACCACGATTTCTTGTACAAGACCTTGCGACCGCTAGCCACTGGTCTCATCAAGAAGCAGATCCAAAAGGCTATCCGTGACGCCCTCGTCACTGGCTTGGAGTACGTCGATGGACAGTTAGTTGGTGTTCGTGATCGTATTCGCGCTGAGACTGAAGAGGGCGGGGTACAAGGCGGGTTGAAGGGCGTAAGTTATTTCCGCTTTCGAGTCTAGTACTCAAACTAATTCACATTTCTCTCAGCTTTTCGCCGCGAAGAAGGAAGTCGACTCCGCCAAAGACACCGCTAAAGGGAAGGTTTCCACCGACACATCATCGCTCGGCTCCACGAAGTCGCACTCACAGTTCAAGGTCGTGTCTGATAAGAGGAACTCGCTGCTTGTGAACCAGGGCAACCCCGCCGGATGGGTGAATCGGACGGCGGAGAAGGAGAAGTTGTCGGAGGGCGGGGATGGATGGAAGTCTGATGCGTACGTCTTTTTTCTTTGTCTTCGGTTTCTTGTTGTTAGGATATTGACTGATTTGTGTTTGATTTTAGCTTCCACATCGTCTAATCGGGCTCAGAACATTTTAATGTAAAGTATTTGTACGAAAAATCATGCCTCCCATCTTCCTTTTTTGCTCTTTCTCACCGTTTCCTCCTGCCTCGAATACGTGTACTTCGCGTCTTTTAATCGTTTAATCACCTGCGTTTGTTTCTTTCATCGATCGTTACCCTGTATGATATCATGAATACCACGCGCTTTATTTCACTTTAGACGGGTGGGTGGTAGATAATTAGATTAGCCTTGTGAATTCACATTTTGGATTTGGCTTTTCCCTCCAACCTGCGCACTGTTATGTTCTCGACATTCGAATATTACCAAAAGAAATTTTGTTTCACGTACTTACTTCGAAGGTAAACGGCCTACAGGTTTGGCGAGAGAAAGCAAGTCTTGTGTTTCGGGAAGTAATTTGAGACATCTAAAACACATTCATCTTCGCTAGTATACACTGAGAAATTCAACCGTACCAGTAGAGGAATTGGTTCAAAGTTACGTACTTGGAGGGGATTAACTCTTCACCCGCGTGCTGGAAGTCGAAGGCCTTCGTTTAAGTCAGCATGCATGGAGAATTAGAAACAATGGAATTTAAAGCGACAGGAAATCGGATGAATAGTTAGAAAGCAGGACTGGTTACAGTAAGTAAAGGCGGACCAGCGCAGCTTGTCAGAAAACGGAAACTAATGTCTTTGCTCTGGATCAAATACATATTAACGACCTAGCTACCAAAGTCTGTAGTCAGAACGGGGGCTCACGGTCAGTTATAATGTTGAAACGGCATACCTTCCACAGAACGCATTTTTCAATCACGGCGCATTCGACAATCAGACCATCAGAACTTTTGTGTACGAGATTTTGAGAGACTTTTTGGCAGTGACTTATTTAGAATTATTTCGGGAACGTAGGTTAGAAAGATTTATTTTGACGGGTGAATTAGGCATACCTACGTGCGTACGGCAGAAACGATGGAAGGAAGATTCCCATAGAATCATCTGCCAAGTTCCTATGACCCTCGACAGACCTTCGAGTGGCCAGTCTCGTTGCAGGTCCCAATGACGAAAAACGTCTGACTGACGCAGGCAGCGCTCTGAGTAAAGGTGTGGGGCTGCAGTGGGCTGGTACAGAAAAGCGGCAAAATCCGCAAGCACCCGAATCTGGTTTATGCTTCGGAGTTATCGAGGGCAGATGGTGCTGGGGTGCAAGGGTAGGAACCGAAATGCATAGAAAAATACGATGAAAGGTGCGAAACAGGAAACCCTAGATGTAGGTGCAGAGCTTTCGGTAGGCCAAGATTTTGGTTGCAGTACTTATCTTGAAGACCATGGACTTTCTTTGTGATGAAGAAAGCGCCCACGCTGAGTAAATCTCGTGGTACCTTCAGCCTAACGGTACTGGCGAAATCTGTAAGAAAGAGATATAACCGTTGAACATGGGTTAGAGAACTCACAAAATGTTGATCTTCGGCACGGCTAACAACGCCCTAGGATGGTAGTCCATGATATAGTATACTAACATTCCGTGTTTTAACTGCGCGAGAATCCTAATAATAAAACGGTGCACTTAAGGATTCCATTTGAAAGGGATGCCGACGTACTCAAAATACGGAGTCCGGGTTTAGCTATTTAGCAGCTGGATGTTCCGGATCTGAAGTGGGGTGACAACTGCGCTCTGATACCTCCAGTCCACTTTCGACCAGAGCTCGCGTTATGTACT
Source organism: Galerina marginata (assembly GCA_023014335.1). Lineage (NCBI taxonomy): Eukaryota > Fungi > Basidiomycota > Agaricomycetes > Agaricales > Galerinaceae > Galerina > Galerina marginata. The sequence goes on along the minus strand of JAECYW010000015.1, from coordinate 1,630,808 downwards.
CAACATTCGAATTGTGGAGCTCTCTCGTCTTGTAATTTTGGTCGATAAGCTAATAACGCGTTGCACATTATTTTGGCGCCCGGTAGCTGCATTGAGTTGGTTCGCCTATTTCTACGGTTATTTCTCTCTTCGGTGCACTGAAAATTTGAACTTCGATCGCTCCAATTCAAGTGCAAAATTAGTCATGCTAAACGGACAAGTTACAACGGTGTCTGATAGACATATCTTTCGGATTCTTTTCATATTCCCGTCCAACTTGATCGCAGAATCATTAGTAGTAAGTATGGAATGTTACTTACGGCACCTGTGCCCCTAGTCTCGACTATAAAGCAACGCTTCTATCGTTCCAAGAATCTCTCACTCACCCCAAGAGTTTGAAAAGCCCGCGATGTTCATCTCCCTCACCACTTTCCCTGTCCTTGCCATCTCTCTCCTTGGTTTTTTCCAAGGGGTCGAGGCAAGCGCTGTTCCGGTTGAGGCCAGAGCCCGTATGCAATTTCTTATTAGTTTTCTGTCTTGTAATCCGCCTGCTAAATTATCTATACCAGCTAAAGCCACGATATGCCATGGTGTAATTAATTGCCAGACTGCCCGTTGATACCAGCCACCTGTCCACCAGGGTACCACCGCACGCATTAATTATTGCGCCTCTAACGATCCAATCTTTAACGATACAAATAGTAAGGCATGCGTCATTCAAATTACTTGCCCGAAAACTCCAGTTATAATGGTTTGACATCTTAACAGTTGGAATCGCGCCCAACGAATGCTGCCCATCCGGCATTGCTGTGCGTAGTTTTTTGTTGTCTAACCTCTTGACTCTGACTTTAATTTCGACATCCATCCCACTCCACGCTTTACTTAGATCTAGGTAGGGCCTAGTACTGGGATATTACTAGCTCAATAGGCGTGTATACGTTCCGAAGAAGGGTAGATTTTGACGTTTGACGAGCGCAATTATCTATATTTCTTTTTTTGATCGTGCTTGCAGCTCGTGTTCCAATAAAAGTGTTCATTCAATCCAGTACATGAGGCAACGACGAAGTTCTCCCAGCTGGTTAACTCCTTATTTCTCTCCATCGCAGAAATGACTGTTTTGCATAAGGCGAAGTAGATGGGCTTTTTGGATTTGACGTTTTACGATTTCACGTATCTTGCAGTTGGGACAAACCCTTCCGAAGAAAGTACATTTAACACTGAGCTCATCGGTGACGATGTCACGTAGGGACGTTGTAATGAGGGAAAAGTAAAGTAAAAACTGTGAGCGAGAACCCGGAGGGGTCGTCAGATATCGCACTGACAATCAATATTTTAGACGCATTCACCTACGAATAAGGTAGCTACATGATAGAGGTGAATTCAGCATTGCTTTTACTGCGCGAGAAACAGGGTAAGGAGATGATAATGCACGTCACGAGAGAAGAGCATTCCGAGAGCATTCCGCAAATCAAAGAACCGTTTCGTGATATTAGGAATCGGATTGCTATTGCCCCTTATTTGAATTTGTGTGAGGAAGGGAGGCTAAAAACTCCCGTTATCGGCTGAAGTTTTTCGAAGAACTGCCAGGATTAAGCGCCGGCTTGAATAATCTTATGCTGACTAGGTGGCGAATAAACTGTCCGATTGTTGGAACAGATACGTATGGTTTGAATGATGGTCAAAGAAAACTGGCACTGGGTCTTCAGTTTTCTAAATCCGAATGTCGCTAAGTAGGACATAAAGACGGAAATCGTGCTGTCGGAAATATGGTCCTGTGGGGAAAACAAGACGAAATCATCTCGATCTTGAGCATGTATTGTGATGATGCAGTCGAGGTTGGACAGCTACGCACAGAATTGCATATACATAGCTTGACGAACCGCTGGGAAAACGGCGAGAGTATCTGGCACTTCGTCGACATTTATGTCGAGCTGTTGCCTCCAGAATAGCAGATCCTAATTGGAATTCGGGAACTGAGGACTTGGAGAGCGTCATGCACTCACATAGACCATCAGACTCCGAAATGTTAAGTTAGACAAAGAAGACCGACGATTTTAGGAGCAGAACCGAATCCCAGTGCGAGACCGATTGATTCGTAGGAACGACGGGTCCAAAATCAGCTGCTCTTGAAGCTGAAGGTTTCAAAGTCAAAGAAACGATCCCCAAGATAAAACACCGGGAACCAGGCTCTCAGTGTCAACAGAGCAGCGAGAGAAGGCCTGCGAGATAGACGTGAACTCCGAAGTTGCATCACTGCTTCAGCGGACAATAAGACAGGATTAGAGAAATGGCGTATGCAGTTCCCATCGATTGGAGCCAGTCATCGCGCAACATGGATTAGAAGAGTCGCCAGACTAAAAGTAATGGCCGATTGACGAAGCAAAAAGAAACAGTAATATACCCGGAGCTGGAAAGGTCAGTGGCTGCCGCCGAACGCCGTTGGCTACCACTGGAAATCGAGGGCAGTTTCCACTGATTTCCAGTGGTAGCCAACGGCGCCTGAAGCGACCTCCAATGGCCTCCAGTGGCAGCCATTGGATGTCTTCTAACATCCTGTCTTACCCAACGGAAACCGCCATATCCCAGTCCCTGCCATTAGATTCCACCGTAATACAATGGCATTTGCTGGTATACATTGACAGCATTCATTATCTTCCATTGAATTCCACTGTATGACAACGGTATTCACTTTAATATTGTAAGAATTCCTATTTACTTTGACAGAATTTCCGGTGAATGTCAACGGGACGCACTGTCAATTGGCGTCAATTTCTGGTAATTTCTATCGGATACCAATGGTCCTTGACGGAATCTCAGCATATCCTACCTGAATTTAACATTCTGGATTACAATCTCTCCACCAAAGATGAGTAGGACGTTTTCCTAATGAAGGAGAGGCTCACTTAACTTTAAGTTGTTAGGACCGTGAGCCGATCCACCAGATGCGGCCGGAACCCTTTCGTGAGCTTTGAGACGGCTCAAATAGTTAAAAGCTGCGGTGAGGGTATATGAGACAGTCTTGTCAATTACCTCGCTGGCGGGGAGAAGCGCTTAATTCTGACAAGGAGTTGCTTCCATATGCACGAGCAACTGACTTTAGGGTCATTGGATCAAGAGCGTGAGGTTAGAATAATTAATAAGAACGGAAAATAACCACATACTGTCCTTCTCAATCAAGGTTGAAGCACCTGAAGTGAAGCACATATATTTTGGAGGCGGATCGGTAGTGACCTTCAACTCCAAGAGTGCCTTGTTCGCGCTAAAGATCAACGGCGCGCCGCGAAAGGTACTCACTATGGTGCCATTTGTTGTGGACCCACATTTGAATAACGGTGATTGACGATGGTAGAGAAATTTCAAATGCTGTCGGACATTGCCGAGTGCAGACGGCTTTCGGCGCCGATCAACGCATCCCAATGGCTGCCCGTGTCCACCAACATCCTACGATGTCCACTGATGGTCGGTGATGTCCGTTGGTAACCACCGGTGTCCGCCAAGTGGCGGGCATATAACTCAAAAGAAAGTCAAATTTCAAACCTCTCAAATTCAAAAAAGCGGAGATTCGATATCGGCTGACAAAGCACTGATGTTGACTTTTAAGGTGACAATGCTGCTCCCTGCCCTGACACCTTTCTCAAGTACACCATTGACGACGGTGTCGACTGAAGCCTTAAGCTTCATTACCCAGTTCACGTCCATCGACGCGCTTTTAATTTACCACCGCCCATACCCGCCCGCGTGCTTGCACTTAGAAGATGAGCCGTCCGTCGAAAGTCACCCCGAGCCCAACGTCTTCAACATTTGGGTGAAAGTGCTAGTACTGCTCGCGTACTACTGATATCCTCCCACTTGATCCCCTTCTCGGACTTGACGGCAGCTGAACGCCGACGCGGACAGCTTAGCAGCTTGTTGACGATGAGGTACGTCTATATTCTTGTTGATGAAAGTTTTTCATTGCTGATATTTTCGATTTTAGCCGGTACTCAGACTATCGCCGATGCGAAAAGGAGGTCTTGCAGGCAAAGCTGCCTGGGAGGTCAGTAATAGTGACGACATGTCCTTGTACGTTTCTTGAACCTCCCTTTCTCCGTTCTATGTGCACTCATTTTATTTCTGTAGTACTTTGGATCGATATCTTGTCCCATCCCTACTGACGGCTGAAGGTCATTGTTCTGCCGGTATGGCCCCAGCGTTCGCCCCTTCTACCTTCTTTCTCTCTATATCGTGTCTGAACCTCTTCTCTTCCCTAGTGGCAACTTCACCTCAAACTCTTTCCCCCTGCTCCTCTAGACCAACAGCTGCTGAACGAGCCGAAGGGGGAGCACTGGTACAGGTACCGCCAGAGAATAATTACGAACGATTCTGCTTTGGCCCCCAATACGTATCTCAAGCCGAAGTTCATATCTCCTATTCTTCGGTCGCTACCTCTGGAACCGCCACTACAACGAAGACACGGTCAGCGTCATCCCAGGATCCTTACCAAACGATCATACCGCGTGATACCCTTCCGCACACCGAAGATTGGATGACCCGCCCCGGCCCCGCCTTCTAGTTTTATCTTCAAGTTCAACGTCCTCCGTTGGTACCTCGGGTATGGGCACGATTACCACCACCGCGACTGCGAGCCCTTCGTTCTCTAATACCTGGCCCACCGCCGTTATCTTCATTTCGACTCAATTATGGCACAGCCGCAGCCGCATCCGCATCCAACATTGATATCAACAATGTTGACGATCTGCCACGAATTATCGCACCACCTGAAGTTGGCTTAGGCGATACCGCCGCTGCAGCTACTTAGCGCCTTAGGTGTCGACCAGCACCATTTAGTGCCTGTTCGCACAAGTCTTGGGGTTTACGGTGCCACGTCAGCAGCGTCATCGGCGTCATCGACGTTGACCACTAGCATCGCTGGTATTCGTGCTTTACTATTTTACCCACAGGTCATTTTGCTACCTTCACCTGCATCGCATCCTACCCATGCTGGTACGAGCTCTAGGGCCTCAGAACTCCATTCTAACCTAATTTGATCCGCAAAAGAAGGATACCCTGGCTCAATCCTTCGTAGCCGTTCTTCAAGCTTTGGGTTTCCTCATCTGGAATTCGGTGGCGAGTCGTCGAGTCTGCTTCCGCACGTTCCTGCGTCACGTTCACCTCAAGACACAACATCGACATTCCGGCCATCTGAATTTCACGGATCCTCACTCGTCTGCCACTGAAAATGCACTAGTTTTCGTCCAGCCGACTTGTTCGATTACTAGTATGTGAATCAAGAAAACCTCTTAAATTTGCTATCGAAGAATTTTATTTAATGGATAGCAATTATATTAAGTCACATAGAAGAGCAAAGTGTTGCATTTGGAAATAGAGACGCGTCGCGTCATCGCATCGGTCACGTGCTGCCTGTTGTTGAGACCAAAATTTCAAATACTTAGGTTGTCCTTCTCGTCTACCCTGTCCCATCTTCAGTCGATCAGTATCTGTTTCCTCCAGCTCCATCTCTTTTTCGATTCTCCCTAAGATGCTAGATTAAAATTTCTCCCCTGAGAATCTTCAACACCTTGACGATCCCAACGACTCATCACTCTTGCGACGCTGCGAATTTCGCATTCTGCTCCTCGTTTTTCAGATCTCCTGGGCGTCTTTGGGCGAGTTTCACGTTGGCGTGAGTGAATAAACTTTTCGTACTTAACCTCTTTTCTGATCTTCTTTAAAAAAATATGTTTCGTATAGTTGCAATCGACCTTTTCCTGCCTGCGATTTTTCCATCGTCACACCACCTACGAACACGCCAAACTGGAATCGTCATTGGGATGAGAATATGAGTCAGTGGAGGAGTAATGGGCTAGGTAGGTATCTCCTGGTTTCATTCTTCTTCTGAAGCGAAACTGATCACGGTTTGTTATGCTGTAGCTCGCTGAAGATGCTACTTTTCCCGGTTCGAGATCTCTGATCCGCTCTTCCTCGCGACCTCGGCACTTTAAGCACGGGATTACCGCATTCCAAGCGTGTTTCACAACGCAGCCCACCTATCAAGAATTCGGGCAATGGCATTTCCGTCGTTTCCCGGAACTGCCCGCCAACTTCCAGGCCACCATGTTGGCCATTAAGGTCTACCAGTAGTTAGCAGTTGAAGAATGATGAAAGACAATTTATAATTAATATTAAAGGGTGTTCCGCCTTGAGGAATGGGCATTGGGAGTTTTCGCTTGACATTGTGTTCGCGCTGTGCAGATGGAGGTGTGTTCAGGGTTAGCAGGGACGAAGGTCGCGACTCGTGGTGGTGCCGGTACGGGCTGCACTTGAGCACACCGTGCGTGACCGCAGACAAGGTGCATGATTTGTGACTTCTTTTACTTTGCGCTAAGGAGGTAGCTGGAGACAATGGAGGTGTCGTCGGGCCTGAAGGATGTTTCCTTTTCGTAGATCATCACCAACCGCAATTTAGCAGCTAATTTTGTATCCATTACGAACGACCAACAAATTAAGAAGCTCAGAACACGTCTTGTAAAACTAAAGAACTGCAAATATCTTCGCGTCCCTTCGATCTGATGTTCCACTTGATTCAAGTTTACCGGATGAATATCTAAAGGGAAGAAATCCGGGTGAGACATCATCTAGTCCAGGTCTTTCTAGATAAGTAGGCACAGGAGTATTAGAGCGGAGGTTTCAGGGATATGGAAATCAGCATGATGGATAGGTTGACATAATGAGTTTGGTCAGCGACGGATTTACATAATTCCTGATAGTAGAAATGACCGCCAACGTTGAAAGGGTCAGCTTGGTAAAAGGGCTTAGACAATGAATTCACGGACCAACTAAACGGGCAAATATCCACCAAAGATGGTTAATTTGACAAAAAAAATATTAGACGGCGATGGATTTACGAATTTCAAGCCTCTGAGAGTGGAAATAACCGCCAGTAATGGTCAGAATGAGATTAAGAGCTCAGACGGTGGACCTACTCACCCGCTAGAGTCGAAGTGACCGGTGGCCTCACGCACTGGCTGGAGTGGAAATAACAACCCAATTGTCAGCTTGGTAGAAGAAATCCAGATGGTGAATTCACGCACTATCTGAGAGTGGAAATGACCGCCGACAATTGTCAGGTTGACAGAAAAAGTCCAGAAAGCGAATTCACATACCCCCTGTGTGTTGAAGTACCAATTGTCAGCTAGGCGTGAATGGTTTGGATAATGAATTCACACACGTTCTGAAAGTGAAAATGACCACAGACAATTGTTAGGTTGACATCAGGAGCTCAGATAGAGGATTCTCATACCTCCTGCAAGTTGGAGTGAGCACCAACAATGGTCGGTTCGGCATAAAAGCGCAGACAATAGAATCACGCACTTTCTGAGAGTGGGATTGACGACATACATTTTCAGTTTGTCATAAAGAGATCAAACATTGGATTCACGCACCAATTGAAAGTTGAAGTGACTACCGACAATTGTCAGGGGGAAATAGAAAGTTTATATGATAGATTCACGCACAGCCTGTGAGTGTAAATGACCACCGAAAATTGTCAGCTTGGCACAATGCCTCAGTCAGTGGATTCACGCACTCTCAGCTGAGAGTGGAAATCCAACGAAAATTGTCAGGAGGTTTACATACAGAACTCAGATGGCGGATTCACGCACTACCTGCAAGTCGAAGTAACCACCAAAAATGGTTGTTTGGCATAAAAGCGCAGATAATGGAATCACGCACTTCCTGAGAGTGGAATTGACGACCGAAAATATCAGGTCGTCATAAAGATACTAGACAGTCATTTCACTCACGAACTGGGGGTCGAAGTGACCGCCGACAATTGTCAGGATGAAATAAAAGTTTATATAATTGAATCACGCACAGCCTGTGAGTGGATATGACCAACAAAAATTGTCAGGAGGTTGACATACAGAACTCAGATGGCGGAAACACGCACTTCCTGCGAGTTGAAGTAACCACCAACAATATAGTCGGTTTGGCATAAAACCGCAGACAATGGAATCACGCACTTTCTGAGGGTGTGATTGACGACCGACAATTTCAGGTTGTCATAAGATATCAGACAGTCGTTTCACGCACAAACTGAGAGTCGAAGTGACCGCCGACAATTGTCAGGATGAAATAAAAAGTTTATATAATTGAATCACGCACAGCCTGTGAGTGTAAATGACCACGGACATTTGTCAGCTTGGCAGAAACGCCTCAGTCGGTGGATTTACGCACTCTCTGGGAGTGGAAATGACCACGGACAATTGTCAGGTTGACACAAAGAGTTCAGATCGTTGATTTACGCACCCCCTGCAGGTTGAAGTAAGCACCCTCAAATTGTCAGCTAGGCGTGAAAGGCTTAGATGACGAATTCACGCACCATCTGGGAGTAGCAGTGACCACCGGCAATTGTTAGATTGAAATGATGGGCTCGGATCGTGGATTTACGCACCTCCTGATATTGAAGTAAGCACCCTCAATTATCAGCTGGGCGTGAAAGGCTTAGATGATGAATTCTCGCACCAGCTGAGAGTAGAAATGACCACCGGCAATTGTCAGGTTGACATGAAGGGCTCAGATCGCGGATTTACGCACTTCCTGCAAGTTGAAGTAAGCACCCTCAATATCAGCTCGGCGTAAAGAGCTCAGATAATGGAGTTACACACACTCTGAAAGTAGAAATGACCACCGACAACTGTCAGCTTGACATAAAAAGCTTATATGATAGCTCCACGCACAAGCTATACAGCAAAGTGACCGCCCGCAGTCAGCTTTGTATAATGAGCTGAGAAATGGATTCACGGACTTCCTGAGAGTCGACGTCACCATCCGCAATGGTCAGCTTCGGCACAAAATTAGAAGGTGGATTCACGCACGGGCTAAGTGTGGAAGTGACCATCGACTGTCAGGTTGACCTAAAAAGCTCAGACGGATGATTCACCCACATCCTAGGAGTAAAAATGGCCAAAAGCAATAGTCAACTTGATATGAACACCTTACAAGACGAATTTACGCACAAACTGAATGTTACATGCAGTCCCGCACGCATAAGCCCGGGAAGGTGACTTGAAAGATGGAAATTGTATACCTCTTGCCTTAAGTGGAAAATCTGGATGAGGTTCAGAAGGTAGTCAACAGCTGCCACATCTGTAGGCCCATGGGTGTTTTGACCAGATTTTGACGTCGTGTCGTTGGTCCTTCTCTCGGCGTTTGTAATCTGAAACCGCCCAGGACAGCCCTTACTGGCACCTGTTGTACGTCAACTAACAAGAGAATATAAGCCAATGCATACCAGTTGATCCAACCGTCGTACGCATCGTTGCCGTCATTCAAAGCCTTGCACTGTGGACGTGGACAAAAGTAAATTGTTCTGGAGCGTCGCTGTTCAATGATCGCGCTCATGGTAATCTTCATGCCTGCTGGAATTCTACACCATCTGTCCAATTTCGTAGTGCCTGTTTCGGTTTCGACGAAAAAATCGTATGCGCCTCGTGCAAACAAATTACGCAAGACTTCATCCCTTTCAGCATCTCTAGGGTAACTTAGCAGTACATTCATAAATTGCTGGTGAATGAGTCAACTCAGGTTCCATAAAAAATCGGGTTTGGGTGAACGCAACTGACGTTATGTGATTGGCATTGGTTAGCCAACAATGAATATTCCTGACCTGTCGGATCCCTTACGAAGACGAGTTCCTGTTTCACAGACATAGGCAGCTGTGGTGCCGCGACTTCTTGCGTGACAGGTACCATTTGCAGTAGGGACAGCAACTGAGAATGCAATTGGGTGGTTGAACGTGAACTACATCTCAAACGAGTCGACTCACAATGTAATCCTGCTGGTGTTCGTCAATTTCACGCATGCGATCAATGATAGCCTGCGCGTTGTCTGCACTACCGAGTACGCTCTTGACATCTAGTTCCTTCAGCTGGCCCTGAACTGTGTCGAGCTTCCTGAAGATACGGCCAAAATTAAGCGCTTATGCGGACATTCCGATGGCGACACCTACCGAACTAATTCATCCCTTTGATAGTCGGCGGAAGGTGTGGTTGGCGGCAATACTGAGATGCTGGCCTTCAAACGGTCAAGGCGTTGTGTCAGGCGGGCCACATCTTCTTTATTCCTGCCCCTTATCTTCCCAACGGTTCATCACACATGAATAATATTCTTAACAATGCGCTAACTCACGTTAATTCCATTCAATCCGACAAGTACAGTGTCGATGACCGCCTTCAATTGAGTTCCGGCCAGTGGAATTGCTGCAGTAATTGGGGAAAGAACGTTAAGAGCCTGACGCGCGCGGTTGTTTGTTCTCTGCACGACGGAAATGGGCTGAAGGGTTTAGTCAACGAATGATTAGGAAGATGTGATTGTTTTTTTAACCTTAGGGTCCCGAGGCGTCGAGGCAGGCACTACGGTCGGTGCGGTAGAGAGGCCTGCGGCAATGGAATACGTCCGTCCATGGTCTGAATCACGACTAAACCACTTCCGATGTGCCATTACGATGAAGAAAGCAATAGATGGTTAAGGAAGAAGTGGTTAAGGGGGGAGAGAGAAACCTCAAATCGTGATGGAATCAATAAGCACAGCCAGCGATGACTTATCGAGGCTGGCGTAAAACCAGCGAAGACCGTATTGGGGACCTGTCAATCATGTTTGATTTTTGCGCACATGTATGTATGTAGGCACCCACCCTCCAATGATCGGCCTACAGTCCGTGTACTATGGTGCATTTGGCGGACCAGGGTCCTCGTTGACAGGGGGTTATTAGACGCCCTTATAGCCCGCAGCCGACCTGGCAGTATTCAGTGAAGTACCTATTTTAACGTGAGCCAAACTACTAAAATACACAGTAAATGCAACGACAAGCCTATAAGGGCCTCGGGCAACGGCGCGAGTGGAGATCGCGGGAGATGAGCTGGGGTGGTGCCAACGTGTACCGACTCGCGACTGATCGGAATTACCTTGTATAATCCAGCCCAAAAGGTTGAAGGAATAGAGGATGAGCGCCCGACAGGAAGCCATGCTCTTAAAGCGAGAAGCTTTCTCAGCGTCTCCATCCTCTACGCCACGTCCCACCACCACTTTAAGCTACCACCAGCACCCCACGCCTTCCTGCTTATAGATAGAAGCCAAGGTCTGTACGATGCGATCATCGCAGCAGGATAAGGTAGACGCCTGACGGCGAACATCGAACATTGAAGGATGAGAAGTCGTGACTCAAGTAAGGGCAAACAAGAGAAGATAAGACGGGGAGAGGATCCGATTAAACGAGTGCTGGTGGATTCGCGGAAATGTCCTTCAAACCCAAAAAGCGCTTGGTCGTTCTTTCATTGTTTGTGTCTTAGAACCTTCAAAGAGAACAGAACGGCCTTCTCTAGGCCAGCAGCAGATCGTTGACGCATCGTCGTTGTTGGGGTTCCCCCGCCTCCGCGCGTTTCCCTTTCCCTTTCCCCTTCCCTGCCCCCTGGCCTCTTCCAACCCCGCCTCCTCTCTATCCCGAGCCCGAGCCCGAGCCCAGCACCCATGGTCCAGAAAGGGACCACTCAATCGGCGTACGGTACGTCGAGTACGAGGTGGTGGTGCTGATACTGTTGATGCTGCATAACACCATTGTTGTCTCCTGAACGGGGCCTCACTGAGGACGAGGAGGGGGTGTGAACGATGGAGCGGCGAGGCGGGCGCGGGCAGTCGTGAAAGCGCGAGAGTGCCTGCTGAGGTGAGACGGGGGCTGTACAAGGAGCAGCTCGTGCTCGTGGTTGCGGTTTTCAGAAAAAGCTGAAGGCGAAGGGGTTCAAGAAAGACGCGGAAAAGTGAAGATGAAAGGAAATAGGATATCGACTGTCGCGGAATTGGGCCATTCTTCGACGACGGAAGCGATGTCGCAATAGGCGAGGTGCGCAGGGATCAACGATCATAGATGACGCGATACGGCCACGTAGTCACAAACACTTGAAGGAAACCACGAACCAGATACACTAACTGGTGGACGCGTTGATGCTGTTGGAATTGGTGTCAATGTGAGCGGGGCGGGCATAGAGGCGAGATCGCACGGTACCGTATGCGACGACAGTCATGACTCGTCGACGGCTTTGTCTGCCTGCTATACCACTTCTAGTAGCTACTCCGCGGGGAGGTTCAACTCAGGTGATGGGCGAGAATCCCCACACAAGCACGGAGGAGCGGGTGCAGGTGGCAATGCCGTCGTTTGAGACGGAAAAAAACTGAGGCAAAGCCACTCCCGACGCTGGTGGAAAAGTGCGCAGGTGCGAGTGGAGCCTGGTTCGTTCTGTATGGGGTGGGGTGTCAGGAAGAAAAGAGGGAGAAGAAAGACACGTACATGGTTATGATTGAGTGCGTCTTCTTCCTCCAGGAGCAAGTTCAAGTACTTCTTGCCCTTCGCACCACGATTGTTACAGACAATCGTGGGTTATCCTGTTAATTTGGCCACGGTGAGCCAGCTAGGTAACCAGGTCTACATGCTGTGGAATGTTAACGATGACCGGAGGAGGACAAGAGAGCTCGGCCGAAGAGATCATACATGAGTTGGTGCAGCATGATGTGACTCTGCGACAAGAGGGCCGAATCGTGTTTTGGTATCAACGAAGCCAAAGTCCCTAGGTTTAAACAAGAACAAACTGACCTCGCTTGATACCGTGGTTCGTCAATATCCACCCGCTCCTTTGCCGCTCCTCAACAACGACAGGAACTTGAAGGTGATGACCGACTGCCTCTCGAGATAGGGCGAGGTGAATGCCACAGAAGAAAATATGCATAGACTCTCATAAGAGCCCCATCTGAATCTCCTGGCGGTTATCGTCTTCAAATCGTCTTGACTTGATGACCTCCCTCTGACAGGAGTTACTGGCATAAAGATTTGCAGATTTCTTGCGTTAATTCGGCCTATTGCAAAGATATTATTGCTGTACGCCGACACCAACGAGTATTGGCGTCCTCGGGCCTCAGTACTCAGTCCCGACGCTTGCTGCAGAAATAGCTGTCACCATCATCGCCGCGTCGTCAATCAGCACCATCACCAGTCTCGTACCGATAAGAATAGGGTGAACAAGGAGCCCATTCTCCTGTTACTTCTACTTGCTCGATTCATTCTGTACTCTTCAGTCGAAAAACTTGTGGTTGGTGTCTCTGTCTTGAATTTGTCTTCGTGCATCTCTTCCTTTGCGCTCTACAGATATAAATGTGCGCTTTTGATGCCATTTTCTTTCTCGCCCTCTGGCAATTTTTGATCTTGCCTCACGAGCACCATATGGTTCTCATAAAACTGTCTAACTCTTCAAGTGAGGCGTCCTCGCGGTTTCTGAACCTAGCAGGAGTCAAAATCGTCATTATTATCTCAACCTTTTGACTAGATAACGGATATTACGAAGACCATCACCCCTTCTACAGCCAATGATCAACCCTTCGAGTCGGGCCTTCGGTGTGCTGCCTGGTCTGAATCAATATCTTTCGTCATCTCCAGCTACTATTCGTCATTTAGGCGTCACCAGATCGACACGCCTTTCGGGAGCAGCGTAGGACCCGGGAAGCTCCCACCAAAACTTGTCCGGATTTGACGGATTTGTAACCGAAATTTTGAGAAAATTTTGTCCAATATTGACGGATTGGAGGGTGGTCGAAGACCCAGGTTTGTCCACTTTGACGAATCCGGGACTCGGTTTCAGGGAAATTGCTTACACATCGGGAGCGTCGGCGTGGAAAGGTCCTTTCCAGATAATCCGCCCACGTTGTTAAACACTTAAAATATAAATCATTATTTTTGACAAAGAAACATTTAAAATGAAAGGCTGAGTGGCGGACACCCCGACATTTCATCTGAAAAGTTCCCCCCCAGATTGACATCCACGTGAAGTGAAAAGCTCCCAAGCAACGTCAATTATATACTAAATGTAGGGCATAAAAGAAACCATAGCGACACTTCAAGTGAAAAATTTCCCTACTTGGAGCTGTACATTTTAAGTGGGAAACAAAGAGCTAACAAAGACTCCATTTAAAATGAAAATGAATTTTGACAGAGAGATTCCATTTATACTTCAAATGGAAATTGTTTAAGCAGCTAGTCGACCATTTAAAATGTTCGGGCTTCAGTAAGGAAATTTTTCACTTGAAGTGTCGCTATGGTTTCTTTTATGCCCTACATTTAGTATATAATTGACGTTGCTTGGGAGCTTTTCACTTCACGTGGATGTCAATCTGGGGGGGAACTTTTCAGATGAAATGTCGGGGTGTCCGCCACTCAGCCTTTCATTTTAAATGTTTCTTTGTCAAAAATAATGATTTATATTTTAAGTGTTTAACAACGTGGGCGGATTATCTGGAAAGGACCTTTCCACGCCGACGCTCCCGATGTGTTAGAGAACAGTAGAAAATTTTATGTTCACCCTGGCATTAATCGGGAGGAGTTACTCAAAAAAAGAACTCGCGCCAAAATTACATTGTTTTGTCGACACAGTCGCCACGGTGGGCGCGCCGCAGGCAGAGGAAATTTTCCAAATAAGGAAAGCCCCTATATACCCTTGTCCATTGTGACGGACTGGGGACCTAAAATCTGACGGATTTGCGGCTCGATTTTGGGATTTTGCCCGGACAAGTTTTAGTGGGAGCTTCCCGGGTCCTAGCAGCGTTTCAAGGGATCATTGGCAAGGATTTATGATATGTTTCGACAGGATTATTTTCATCTCTTTCCATCCCTTCGAACCTGGCTTCCGAGTCCAGTTTTCGGTGCTTTGGGGTCTGAATCGAGTATTTTGCAATGCACACCGGTAGCCTAGCCCTATGGAGCGTATGGTGGGGTGGCTGTTTTGACTGCTTCTGGCACATTGTGCGTCGATGCCACTTGTTTATACCCAGAAACATCCTATCTGACGCCCACATGTCTGTGACACCACCTTCAAACCAACCGCGACGTGTCCTATTGCCAAGCTCGAAGCCAACAACTTTACATCGACGTGCGCTTAGAGGTATTACGGTGCTTCGGATAATCTGAGAGGTAAGTGCCACTTTTATTCTCGTTTTGAAGGTGTCCTTCCTTTCTGACTTCTTACTTCCGTCTCTTCTTACGCCGTGATCGAAGGGTACCGACTTACTTGTTTTCCTTGGGGATCTCCTCAGACCCAAAACATCTTGGGCGAATACCTATTCCGCAGCTGCAGGTAAATCCGATGATTCAGAATAGGCGAACCTGTCACCTGTCACCTGAGATAGTACTGGCTAAAGCGCAATAAGGTAAGTTTAAGAATCCTTTCTGCTCTCATCCTCTTCATCTCACGTATTCTATCGAAGGTCCTCCTTGTAATATAACGTGTTGATCCCTTGGTATTCTGTTTCCTAGTATCTCGCTTCCGAGCGAATATATTTCTTCTTGTTCCATTCGCATCCGGTTCTCAGCTACCGTCACTCAGTTAGCTTGCATGGTCTTCTACGATCAATCCAGTATCTATTCGCTTATAAATGCTCGTCTTTTCCAAATCTCCCAACTCCTCTTCTTCCTTGTCACATTTCCCTAATACTTTTCTGTCAACCAGTCAAGTCAGGCAATGCTTGATTCTAGGCAGATTATTTGACCCTCTTAGAAATTATTTAGCTCAAGGGTGTCCTACGCACGTTCTACGGGCTTCCGCAGTTGTTGGCGGTGGTCGTGTCCTGTTAATATTTATCCATCCGTCAGTTAGCTCTCCATTTTCAATCTTGGTGCTTTCGGGATTTTCTTCTTTCTACTCGAGAATTAGTAGTTCGGGGCATAATCACATTGTTTCATCGCATACACAGGCTGTCTACTCGATAGTTTCCGTAGCTCGGAATCATATACTACAGATAGAGCGGCCCATGGTCCGTCCCCGAACCCACATCCGCAACTTGGCCAACACGACTAGGACCAAGTAAGAGGTATTCTCCAAAACCTAGTCCTGAATATCGCAAGATATCATCATTCGGACAGAAACGGAGGTCGCAGCTTCTCTTTGGCAGTACCGGTCATCGGGTAGAAATAAAATTATATGCGGCGCTCGCTATTTCTGTCTCATCAGTTGGTCGACATGGTGGGCTTTGCGGTTTCCACCAACTAAATGCGGTGCTTGGTGGTAGCTAAGCCGCAAATTTAGTCTCGCTCTGAACTTGACACTTCCCAGCCTGAGTAATGCTCTGCTCTACCGACGAACTGTTCACCTGATCGACAATCAATTAGTCAAGTTCTTGAAAAATGTTTACAGAAAATTACACCGCCCGCAGCTGACGCGATCTCATTTCCTCGTTCTCGAAATGTACTTTTGGCTATGTAAACTATAACTGTTGTTATCTACTCATCATGTTGGGCAAAATTGGTCGCATAGTCATTGTTGAGGCGCTACAAATACACCGGACCATGAGTTGTCGACGAACTCGCATCGGCGCTTTGCTCTCCAGCATTTCCGCCTGGCTGACTTTCCTGCCGCAAGAGCTTCAAACTGATTTCCAAGGAGATCTTGCCAGTTGGGAAATTCAAGGCGATGGGACGCTTCCAAAACTTGGATCTGATAAGTGCAATGCTTCGAAGTACCAACAGACTGATATAAACAAGGCTGTTGAATGGTCGATCAGGATGGTTCTTGGTACGAATGTAACAAATAAAGCACGGGAGAATGAACATACCCAAGGATTCCTCCCAACCCAGCAGCGATTCCGGTCAAGATCTTCACAACTAACGCCCAGTCTTGGCATTTCGGATGCGGTTCTGGGTATGGGACACCGGGACGTGGAAACGGATTCCGACACCACTCAGTTGGAAAGGCGTCAATGAGGCGGAATACCCATGAGATGATTCCCGAAGCGAGCACAATATCAACGATAACGTTGAGTGGGATCGGGAAGTTGACGAGAAGATTGATAGAGGAGAAAATAACGGAAACAAATACCTAATTCGTGTTAGATACTCGTAGGCAATGTTGGGTTGGAATACATACAAATTTTCCGAGACCCTTAGTGGCGTCCTGAGCGGACCAGGTGTAACCATTGAATGGTGCGTGTCTGATGATAATGTGGTCTGCGATGAGCAAACCCAGGGTGACAACAGAGAACACGAAAGTAATGATTGTGAGGATTTTAAAATAGAAGGGCGGAGGGGCCTTTTCAGGCGAGATATTGGTCTGTGCTTCAAATTCGTCCCGATGTTCTTCGAGAAGGGGAGCTGATTCCGCCATTTAGTGAATAACTGAAGGTAGAGCTGCTTGGGTTATGTCGGCTGCTGAAGAATGGCCCGCAAGGTTAAAGGGAAATGGATAAGGATGGGAGGGAGCAACTTGAACAACAAATTTAAGCGACTGCGGGTAATCTATCCCAATATGCGCATCACGAGACAGGCATCAAAGTGACTGAACTTTGGTAATGACACGTTGTGATATCAATCCTATTTTCGCCAGCCCTATTCCTGTTCACCCACAGTACACGTCCACAGACCTTTACATACCACCGAGTACTATGGCGAGTACGACCTTCTGTGTGAGTCTCCACTTACTTTCTATCAGACGCTAGTTCCAGGTGCCCGTGTTCTCAAATATGTCACACGCTCACATCTTACCACCCTCTGACGGCTCCTGGACCTTCGGCGGTGATTGGGGCAGAATGTTGGATGATCGTGCGGTCAACCGGTCACTTGAACCCGATTTTAGAAACAGGGACTCGCACTTGGCCTCCGGTTCTTCAATCTCTCTCAGGCTGAAAGGCAAGCAGATTTTTCTTTACTGTAACCTGGTCCTCGACGCCACTCGCATGAACAAACTTTGGCCACGGAAGTCTTCTGCTTTGGTTATTTTACTCATTTATTCGGATATCGTAAGGTGTTGCATAATGCAGCTCCTTATCTAGACGCACACTGGACTGGGATCTCAGCATATCAATGCATGAATGTTACCAGATCACGAAATTGCCGGCAGATACTTGACTGCGTCCACGTAGCTCCACGTAAGTATATCCGCGGCACCGTCAAATTCTTGGAAAAACTTTTTAGAGAAGTCGGGCTGAGCCTGGTGTACCGCGACACCTTATTTGTATGGATAATCAACGATCACGATCTTGTGCAATTTAAAATTCACTTCACTGAATGTTAAATGCAAGCAGCTGTTGCTTATGGCCACCGTCGATCTTGCTTCAAAGCTTGGGGTCTTGAAAGTACTCAATTCGACTTACCTCAACCAGGTAACGCAGACCCGACATTCAGCAATGACCTAGCGCTTGTATTAAGGTACTCCTGACTTCATCTGTGTCCGTCGATTTTCTTCCCCATCTGTGTCTGTTTTCAATGACGTCCTAGGTCTATTCATAGGGGCACCATGCTTTGTTATTTTCTCCCCTCATTTCGCTTTCTACAACTTTTCGTTTCCTTTACTGGTCTTCTTAGCACGCCTGTCCTTTCCCTTTATTGAATTTTCACTCATGAACAGGTTTATTTTGGATTCCATTTGTCCCTTGGCTACAGGTATAACGGCCCATGTCCTGACCCAGAACTGACATCGGCACTTTGTTCCTCACGGCCCGCAGCTGTCCCACCTTCCTCTCTTACGACCTTCAGACTGATCTGAAAACTAATCTGTCCGGTTGGAATGGACCAAGCGGCTGGTATCTTCCAAAATTTAGTTCTGAAGATTGCGGCGCTTCGAAGGACCAATAAACTGATCTGAATAATGCTGTTGAACGAGAATTAGTAAGTTATCCTCTCGTTTTCGTGAATACGCTTCCGGTGATTGTTTCGTGCAGCACGATTTATACGCGGAGAAAAAAGACGTACCCCAGTATGCCTCCTAAGCCAGCAGCAATCCCCGTCAAAATTATTACAGTCAACTTCCAGTCTTCACATTTCGGATCCGGTTGCTGGTCCGGACCGCTTCCCCATGGAGTGCACCAGTCACCGCTGGGGAAGCTGGCAATGAGGCCGAACGTCCATTTTATGAGGCGTACCGCGAGTATGATATCGAAGATCACGTTGAGGAGGTTTGGAATTTTAACGAGAAGATTGAAGGCGGAGACGATGGCTACTACGAATGCCTAATAGGTTTCGTCATCTAAATATTTACTGGCAGTGCTTGGCCTTGGTACGTACGATTATTGCGAGTGCCCTAGATGATTGCTGAGTTCCCCATCTAGTACGAATAAACGGCGCATGGTTGATGATGATATAATTTGCTATAAGTATAGCGACGGTAAGGATGGATAAAACAAGGCTAATAATTATGAGTTTCTTGGTGGTCGATGCCCTTCGAGCGGGAAGGTAGTCCTGTCCTTCAGATTGATCGTTTCTGTAAGTAGCGTCATCAAGAGGAACAGCTGACTCCGCCATTTCCATTTATTACGGCGAGAATAAAATTTATCAGTGGAACGCGAAGCGGGTTTTCAAGATCAGGGAGAAGTTGTTGGCAGTTGCGAGAAGGAAAGGAGATGCAATATTAGGTACTACTCACAGCTTCTTATGGGACTGTGGAAGAACTAATATGCTGATGACATACGTGGATCAAACGTGTCTAGCGTTTCCGACAACGTCAGCCTCGACGTTGCTATATTCCTTCAGCCTTATCAATAGGCGTTAACTGACATGACCACGCCAAATTTAACTGACTTAATTTCCATGCTGATGTATGCGGAAATAGCAACCAGTTCAGTGGCTGTTCGTCGCAGTACTCAGCGATGGGTATACATACTCTAAGTTCACTTGCTGCGCTCCTGTTTCCTTGTTCAACATCGCAGGCTTCGCCTTTCTCACCAACGCAGTGCGGTGTTCTTCTAGATATATAGACAGCCTGGTCCCGGCTGTCGCCGCCGTCTACTTGAGCCATTTTCATTTCATAAGTCTTCACGCCTATTCTTTATTCAAACCTGCCAAGTTAATCACTTCGGCATTCAGCTTGCGAAAGCTAATACTATCGTGATTCCAGTGTAAACCTCATCTTTTTAACGCAGACTGTCAATCTATTTACGCAAAAGGTATATGGGGTGAATGAGCCACTGTGCATGGTCCAATCAAATTTAGTCGCTGGACATCTGCTCGTAGTTTAAGGAGTTGGTACTGTTGGTGGGGCCCCGGTATTGGTCAAGGAAGTGTCTCCAGGGCCAATGTGAATGATGCCTATAGTTTCAAAAACCCGCGATGCTTCGAAAATATAATTATCTCTAGACGATCGCCAATTCGTCTCAGCAAACAATCCTCAAAATTATGTTCCGGGCTCTTACCCGACTGGGATAAAAATTGGCATTGCTAAGGTGACTTGTCCAGTCGTGCTATCGATGTTATCTGAGAGAACATATTTCGTGTTTTGGTCCTGGTTAATGAGTGCCAAAGAAAAAGTCGTGCTAAAATCAGAGCGAGGTCAGAAGTTAAATCTACAGCGACACTTGCTGATAAAACATACGGATCAACGTTTGGAGTGAAATCCCATGTGAAGGTGACTGCTTCGCCGAGAGCTATGTGGTTTTTTGGGACGCTAACCAAGAGGGCGGTCACCAGTGGAGTGAGCGCAGTGAGAAGGCTGGTATTTATTTTAGAAAACATGCATAGCAATAGAAGTGAAAACGACATACCTAAATTTCAGCAACATTGAAGTCGAAGTACTGGGACAGGAGGCCCGCAGGAGGAGTCGGGGAATTTTGCTGGTCGTTTTCTCTGAGTACCAACTCCAACAGAATTTATACCTCCAGACATGGAAGGGAAAATCGACCCGATGTGTGAACTGAAGGGACAGCGTGAGTTTTCGGACATGTTTATGTCGCTTCTAATTAGTGGAAACTGTTATATTTCACTCTGCCAGTTGTCATTTCGCACTGTTTTGCCGAGAAAAAACAAGAGATTTCCAGTGGGAGGTAACCATGAAACTGCTTACGGCTTCTCTGAAACACGGGAAAAAAATGTTTCTGCCTATCTAGCTGCTCAAGCTCCTCTTCGTCGTTGTATTAACGCTTGCCTGAGTTTGTGAAGGCTTCACTCCGTAATTCCTTGTAATACCCTCGGGTTTGAAGAACTTGTGTCGGTATACAGGCTAAAGGCTGTCAGATGCGAATATCCGTTCGACAACTTACTTTTTGCGATTAGATCCTCTTGGATATGCGCTTCATCGTATTCTCAGTGCAATAATTTACGAACGAAGACGCCATCACTCTGTATTGAGTAAAGTAGATTAGATTACGGAGATTGAATATTTGCACAATTGCACAAGCTTGAGTACACATCGATTTTCGTTGCTCTCGTCCGTGACGCTCAAAAACTGCCGTACGACTGTGATCCGTCAGATGAACTATGAATATGAATATGGGACTTGCAAAGAGCAGCTCTTATCTCTCCCGAACTTGAAGTTCCTTTCCTTTCCTTGGCTGCCAGTGCACAGCGTGACCTCCACGAAGTAATTAGCAGGGATGGCGGCCAAATGGCGGCTTCGAAAAAATATAGACCAACTCGACGACTCTGAAGGAACAATGGCCCACTTTCCACCAACGGACGAAATAACACGCTTGAAAGTTTTGCTTTGACTTCGTTGAACTGGTCTACATGTTGAAGTCGCTCAGGCTAGATACTTATATACAGCCTCATCGAACCGTAAACATTCAATACTTGTTCTACATTGCACCCCGGTAAGTCTACCTCGCATCCCACCCCGGAAAATATGGATCCTCATCCAATGTTCTCTCTTTCCACTCCTTCGGCACCCACCCTTTATCCTCCTGCTCTTTCGCCCACAAATCCAGTGCAGGTAGAACTACGTGTTCGACATGATGCGTCGATTTATAATCCAAATAGGGCTTCTTAGCCTCAAGAAGAATCTTAGCCAACAGTCTTGGGATATAGGGCTCGTGCCTGAATTCTTCCACCGGTGTAAATAGCGCCTTGAAATTGAAGACGATAGCCCGCGATTTCGGGAGACGCCGCAGCGTCTGCCAGTCAACTCTCAAGAATATATCCTCGGCCTGAAGGTTTGGTTCCTGCTTCTCGCGGAAGCCAAAATGCCGGTCACCAGGCTGTGAATAAAGCAGCTGTCCGATTTCGAGACTCCAGGACCCTCTTTGGATAGGCTTCTCACTGGGCATGTTCGTAAAATACCTAAGCAACCGTTGAATTTGAGTTAATATGCATGTTTTCAAAACATACCGGTCCATGGACGACTGCATCTTCTCTTTATAATCAGGAACAGGGCCGTGAACTTCGTGTAGCGGCTTTCCCATCTTCTCCGCGAGTCTCCAACCTACAGCCGAGCACGACACCGCGGCGCGTAGAACGTACAATCCTGTACGCGTGTCTTCTTGCACGATCAGAAAGTCCTCCGGGACGTGTTCAAGAAGAAACTCGAGAGGATTGACGACCTTCGTGTTTGACAAAATACCGAGGATTCGATTGTGAAATATCCCAGCCTTCCAGTCGACCTGGAACTGATTGGGATATCGCGCGCAGAGAAACTGGATAACCATCTCCATGAGTTCTCTGCACGCTGAATCGCTTCCTGGAAGCATGTCGATGATAGCTTTCCCGAGGTCCGCGTACAGCCGCTTGCGCTGCGCGATTCGTTCACGATAGGTAGACTCGAGCTCGATCCACCAGTCCGGCTCCATTTTCTTCAATGCTAATCCAAATTCGTGATAGTAAGCCCATATCGGTCGGTTAGGTTGATATACACGCACCCATGTTCTGGTGGTACTCCCATCGAAATGGACGATAGGGCCTAGGTTTGGCCTTATCAATATCAAAGTCCCATAGCGGACTAGGCGGAGCGACACCGGATAGCTTGAAATAGTCGGGTGGTCCGGAGGTGATATAGTGGCGTAATATCTTGTAGATGGTCAGAAAGACGAAAAGAACAATACCTAAGTAATACAAGAGCTGCTCAAGTTCCGTCTTGTTCATGGTAATTGAGAGTGCGTGGGGTGCGAATTATTGCTGCAAGAAACGGGCAGTATCAGCCACATGGTTAGATTTAGACAGGGGTGAGAAGGAAGGCGATTCTTGGTTGTCAATGTGGGAGAGCGAGCGATACTGCTTGAACATTCGGCAGGCGCAGAGCAAGTCGTCGGGTATCGCCTTGAAGTGAAGCCGAAGGTCCAGGCAAGCCGGACGATTCGGGCCTTTCGGAGCGGAGACCAATTTTCGCGTTTTCAGTTGATCAAGACTCTTCCAACAGCCACCTCCGTGTACGACTCATCCTTTGACTTGAACTGCCTATTAGGGGTCCAGATTTCCTTCAACTTCACATAATTCCTTGAACACACCTCGTTTCGTAGGCCCGATGGCTTGAGATTTCTGGATGCAGAATCGTAAGCACCAGCATTTTTTTTTTGCCTTCAGTCTTTATTTACTTCATATTGATAAGCAGAATGCCAATCTGCAGCACGGACCTAGACTTCGCAACGCTTCTCTCTCCCTATTGCGGTCACTTTCTCTCGACGGGACGCTAGCATCATCACGACACGAATCGCTATGCTCGAAAATTGTTCTCTGGAATTCGTATCGACATCGCCACCTCTTCGCGGCTGGGAATGATTTAGGAAGATTTACGCCAGCAGCTCCTGTCCTTGACCCCGCTGTAATGGGTCTACTGACCACAACAAGGAGCACGGCGCTGTCGATGGCTGAAGACGACGGTAGACAAATCAGACATATAGAGCTGACGTTAGGGATTTTGGTGGGCTACGGTGGAATATTGATGATCAGAGGTACGTCTGAAATCCGTTGTTCCTTCGTCGTGTGTTCCGTTTTTTCATTCTCCCTTTCTCTCCTTCGATCTCTTTCTTTTTATTAACGGTTAATCTCGTCCACGACTTCACATCGCGGTGGCTACGGCCTGGAGCCCCGTCAGTAGTGGATCTGTCACCAAGTTTTTTGTGTTCTATTTGTCGTCATCGACGCTTTGGAGCAGCCAGAGCATTTCTGTTTAGTTTACGCCACTTTCTCACCATTTTTCATCTAGGATACCGTATTTTTCCTCTTGATCGATATCTCTTCGAGTTGTGAAGCGCCGAAAATCTCGAGAAAATCTTTGAGCCGATAGGCTTTATCCCCCTTTCTTGCATATATTACGCCATCTATTCTTCACCTCCACTCGTACACCCACCTCCTTTGATTCTGCGCCCCTCGCCTACTGCCCCTTCTAGATGTCGATATTGTATTTTTCTACCTCATCATCTGCCCTTTTCTTTCCAGTAAGTCTCCCCTCCTCTCTTTTTCGCCGCATATATTCACTAATTATTCGTCCTAATTGCCTTTCTCCAGTTTCTAATCTGTAAATCGACCCTTATCGTGTTAAGATGGGAGATCGCAATATATCTATCTATCTTATGATACTTGCAAGGCCTATCCGACGACCGCCGACCCTCCTCGTTTGGCTTTATACTGTTTCTCGGCCTTCGGAGGATATTGAGTCGAACGGCTTTCGATCCGCTGTCTTTGCGCCGGCTTTTCCTTTTTAACGCGACGCTGCTAATTTCTAACTTAAGGTACTCTACAACGACAATGTTATGCTCACCGCTGGCTCGTCCCCGATTACGACAAACACGCCGCTGCCTTTCGTCAAAGTCCTTCACTACCACTTCCTGTTCATCGTCGTGTTAGTAACGGTGAATCTGCGTTCTTCCTTTGCAATTTGAGGATGATCGCATTTTCCAGGTACCGAAGGCGCTCAGGAAACTATCGCACAAGGTCCTGGTCGACTCCTCGATAATTCTCTCTTCTTTCGCACGGGAAGGCGGCGCTGGGGCGGCGTGTCTTTACTCGAGTGAGCACGAGAACCAAAAAGTCGAGAAATCGAGAACAAGGATAGCCAGCTTGAGGAATAAAGGGACGTCCAAAAACGGGCAGGATGGGCGGTAAGGTAGATAGATAGCTAGGTATAATCGACAAACAGACAAGTAAGGCTACAGGTTTTACGGGACCAAGTGCATAATTAGGTATAAGATAGATCTAGAGTACGATGAAGGAAAACGAGGCAGAGGTTAAAGGCTACAGTTTTAGGTGAGACGAGACGAGGCGAAGCGCGGGATAGTAGGGCTACAAATTTATCAGAAGTTGGGCGTAAACACGACGATGAAGGAACAAAACGGGAAAGGAAGATAGCAAAGCAAGATAGGAAAAGATTAAACGGGCACGGCCACGCGGGAATAGGAATAGGTGAATATATGCGTAGGATATGTAAGATAAACGTGAGGTGGAAGGTGGAGAGGTCGTTAAAGTGAGAGTGGGTGGTGGTGGACGTCGAGAACGGTTGAGAAGAGCAGAGAAAAAAAGGCAAGGAAAGGTAAGGCAACCCTCAATAAGCACCCTCCCCAGCGAGGTCAGCGAAGCTCGTCTCCGTAGCAGTAGGCGTCCTCATCGGCTTCGGCGAATGCACGTTCTCATGCTGAGAGACGACGGGGTCCATCTCATACCCATACATCATATCCATCTCCATATACGACCCCATCGCGTGCATCGAGGGATAAAGGCAGTCAAGCGGTCCCATGCCTACGCCCACGCCCATGCCCATGTTGATAGAGGACATTTCGGGTAAGACGTCCGACACGCTCGGCGCAGGCGAGGCCGACGCTGACGTAGACGCTGAAGTCGAAGGTGCTGAGAGAGCGGAGGGCTGTTCTGCGTCAAGCGGGGAGATGGAGGTGTCGATTGGGGCTAGGGCTGGGACAGGTGAAGGCGACTTGTGTTGTACCGGCTCCGCGGTCAAAGAGGAAGAAGAACCGATGGAAGAGGTGGTCGATGAGCCAAACGAGAAGTCGGCGAAAAGCCCCGATTCGACGTCGGGCAGGGGACTGGGATCCCTCTCCATCTCATGACCGGCATCCATGCCCATGCCCATGCCCGTGCCCATGTCGACGTCCATGCCCAAAGACATCGCATAATCGAAACTTCCGGGATCGACGGGCATAGTCCACGAGCGCATGAGCATCGCTTGTGCGCTCGACGCTCTGCGCGTATTCATACCCATACCCATACCGAAACCAAAACCAAATGAAGACCGCGGGGTGGTCTGCGATTGAGATTGGAGGAATGTGGATGTAGGCGTTTGCGGGGCGGGGTGGAAGAGCTGTTGGCTTGGTTGTGGGGTTTGCTGGGTAAAGTTGAACGTCGATTCGTGTTGGTGTTGGTTATGGTGATGGAAGAACTGCTCTTGCGCGGCTTGGAACCCGCTCATACCCTGGCTCTGACTCTGACCACGAGCATGGGCGAACCGGGAAATAGCGATCGACCCAATGCCCATCGGTGAAGGCGACGGTGCACGAGAGAGAGAGGCGAGAGAGGGAAGAGTAGGGATTGCGATTCCCGAAGAAGAGGCAGTGGAACCAAGGAACGGGCCTGAAGACGCGAACCAGTCATTCGGGAGGGGGACGGAGGACGAGCGGCGGTGGTACGCCGCGCTGGTGCCGCTGTGAGCAAACGAGTTAGGGAAAGCAGGGTTCGTCGGAATGGGGTACGGAAGGTGCAGTGCCGCCGGGCTCGCGTGTCGGCTCGTAAAATCCAGGCTCGTCCGTCGGCTCCTCTGGCTTTCCGACTCCTCGACATCAAAGTCGTAGCCATACTCATCATGCACACCCAGACTAAGCATGAGGCGCTCCTTCTCTAACACCCTGGCGCGGTCCAAGTTTCGAATCGCAGCTTCCAGCTCGTCACCAGCTTTGCCTTCGAGGATGAGCGTGGATATGTCCTCGCATCGCTGCTCCTCTTCGGCGGTGGTGGGGTGGCGCTCCTTCGTCCTCCCATCAGCTTTCGCCGAAGACTTCGCGGAGGGGGCAGTGGGAGCCTTGTTCTTGTTGTGCACGGGACGGAAGCGGTAATCGGGGAAGCGTACTTTATGTGCCGCCTTCTCCTCTTTCGCACGTTTCTCCCAGACTTTCTTCTCCTCGAGGGGGAGCTGGCGCCAGCAGTTGCCTATCATAGAGATGAAAGTGATCAGATAAAGTAAGGTGCGATAACAGCAGTAAAACATACCGATAATCTTGCTCAAACTCCCATGGTTCGTCTCAATGCTCCCGGGGACATGACGCTGCTTCACAAACGCCGCCCTGAACAGCATAAACGCGTTTGGCGGGCGTGGAATGTAGCCCTGCGACGGGCGCTTCCCCGGCGGTGTGCGTTTCCGCTTCTGCTGCTGTGCACCATTCGCGGTTGCATCCACGGAGTTGGGGAAGATCTGCGCGCGGAGAGCTTTGACGTGTGGGCCGGCGGCGTCGTCGTCTTCGAGTGACGCGAGGGGGTTGAGCGGGTCTTCGTCTGCATCTGGAGTGCTGTATGAGATGGGGGTGACGTTGGGCGCGAAAGTTACGGCTGTGGATGAACGGGATGGGACGCCGTAGATGCCTGGTTTGGCGGGTGTGTCTGAGGAGAGGAAAAGAGGTGAGAAAAGGGAGAGCGGGAGGGATAGCCACGTACATGTGATGTTATGAGAGGACTTTCTTCGGCGGTTGGGGAGGCGCAGAGCGGGCATCGTAGTGTAGTATCTGTCTATAGATCGTGATAAAGAAATTCTTGTTCGTAGAAATGTAATCGTCGTGTAATCGAGCACGCGTCAGAGCAGAGAAAACGGAATAGAAAAAGTGAAGACTCCGAGAGAGTCGTGTCGAAGCGGGGAGGAGGGATTCGGAGGAAAGGAACTTATTGTTCTCCCTTTATAGACCTGTCAAGCTTTCAAATCCACGCGTTCCCCGTCAGCCGTAAATTCCAGAGGACAGAAGGAAGATAGAGTTTGCCCGAGGAAGAGGAGCACAGAATTTGTTCTCGCGGTTATTTTCGCCACAACGTGATCATTTCACGCTTCGCAGAGACCCCGGAACGGGATCACACGCCTGCCGGTGCACGTTTCCCGATTCAGAGAGTAAAGCGCACCGCCTGCTTGTCTGCGCCTCGATACCTTCTTCCTCCTGCTTGTAGCTAAGCGCCCGCCCACAGCCACCTACAACAGCCCCGTATCCGTTCTCTTATCCTCCCGCACCCACCACCTACAACTATTTGTTCAACCCAATAACACCCAGCCCACAACCGAGTCCCAGCGCGTTTCGGGGTCCCTCCATAATTAGCACCAGCCAAACTTTCTCACCCCTCAATGGACCCAACCCGATATATCCACCCCCTTGTCCGCTTAGCCAACCCACTCCTCCCTCGATTCCCCCACTCGTCCCATCCCGCCCGTTTTAGGACGTTCGTTTGTGCTGGCCCTTGTTCTCGATTCTCGATTTTTCGATGGCTTGATTCTGGTGCATCACTCGAGTAAAGACACGCCGCCCCAGCGCCGCCTTCTCGTGCTTGGGATGCATATGGGAGATTCGATGCTGGATGACGGATCAGCTGCAGCTTTTTGCGTCTTTTGTGAACAAGGGAATCTGGAGCGACTCGGACTGGGAATTTGGAAAAGAGAGAAAGGTCAAACTTGAACGTGGCTCTCGGAGATTACAGAATGAGCGCTCAAGTTAACGTTCGAACTTTCTTTATCGAGGACCCTTAGCATGTGCGATGATGGACGATCCCTCGTCCATCTCTTCATCTTATCAGCTGCATGCCCGACGTGCGTCCTCTTCGTTATCTGAAGCTTTCGATCGCCTTTGATCAGAAACTTCATCCATGGCGTACAAGTGAGTAAACCATTTTTTATGATTATGTCCGTGTTTTCTGGTCAAATTGTTTATCGCACAGAAACCTCTCGACCTCCATGCCCAAAAGTGTCGTGGCCTACACCCCCAATCCCATGCTCAGAGTCTGGCGCGCGTTATTGCCTTTTCCGTAGGGGTTAACCTCGAATGACCATCGCTTGAATGACACCCGTCTGCGGATGGGTGAAGTCAAGCCATCTCGTCAGACACTCCAAGTATGGGCTGGCGTTTTGGACGTATCCATTAAATTCCAGCAGGCCCTTTCGACCTCCTCCGACCCTCATCCACGCCTCTGGCCTCAACCGCAAGTCGCCTCTGACCCTTCTGCTTCATACCCCAAGTCTGACTTGTTTGTTCTCTGCTTCTCTCCGTGTTGGTTAGCATCGACAGGCCTTTTTCCTTCATTGCTCACCAATCTACGGATTTTAGAGATTGCTTCGGGTCAGACTCTATAGTGGGATCATACATCAAGGCTGGGGTGAAACCATTACCTGCGATGGAGAATTGGGATTTACGTTTCTCGACATCGCTCTGCCCGAGCTATGATTCGAATCATTCCTTCCCGTACTCCGGGTCTGACCACTCCGCTCTCTTCTCCGTGTCGGCTAGCGTCGAATGAACATCGTTCGATGCTCGCCAATCTACGGATCATTCGAACATGACTTCAGAGTGCGGTCAGACCCTCCAAGTGTGGACTAGCGATTCGAATTCGTCTGAGCAGCAAAGAAATGATGTGCGATGCAGAGCTGGAAGTCAAGCTACAAAGGTTCGTTTAGTTTGTTTCGAATGAGATTATGTACTTACTAAAATGTCTAGTTTCTAGTACGCTACTACTTCGACATTACTCTGCCCAATTTTTTACGGCTCAAGTCCCTGCTCCCCGTGCTCAGAGTCTGACCCGTCCGCCCCGGTATTCCGTTTTGGTCAACCTCGAGCGTTCCACGCGATTTTCGTTCGTCGCTCGCTAATCTACGGATAAGCCTCAGAGACGTCGGAATGCGGTCAGACTCTCTAAGTGTGGGGCTAGTGACTCGACGTCGTCTTCGTCTTTCGGCTGGCTGCAGCGTTATTTGACCCGCCGATTGGGGGTTAGATTTGAAAAGACTTAAATAGCGGCGTTCAGTATAATCAGGAGGAGAATTGCCCTATTCTGTCCGATCTACGATTCGAGCTCTCCACTCTCGTGGGATAGCGACTTGAATACGTAGTCATTTTTCATCCTTCAACCGGCACTGCACTATCAATCAAAGAGTGGAGACGTGCAGTTGGAAGGTATGTTACTTTTTTTCTAAGGTGTATGATATTTAAAATCTCATTCTAGGCTGATTATTAGGCTTCATCTACTTCATCTATCCCTCTGCGCCTGCCTAATCTACCGTGCAAGTTCAAGCGACCCTCACCCGCGCACAGAGTCCTACCCGTTCGCTCCCTCTTCTTCTCCGTATTGATTAGCTTCGAATGATCAACATTTGATGCTCGCCCATCTACGGATTAACATTGAAGGAGATACAAATGCGGTCAGACTCTCCAATTGCTGGCTAGCAACTTGAATAGGTACCCATCCCTTATCTTTCAGCTGGTGCCGCGGTTATCGATCAGACCACGAAGGCGTACCGCCGAGAGGTGTGTTAATTTTTTTCCAAGGTATTTATATGCTGATAAGTATCTCATTCTAGAAGAAGTATTTGGTTGACCACTTCATCGTCGCTCCATTTTGCCTCCCCGTTTCATGGTTTAAATTCAATTCACCGCTTCCCGCGTTCAGAGTCTGACGCCCCACTCCCTTCTCTTCTCCGTGTTGGTTAACCTTGAATGATCATCATTCGACGCCCGCCAATCTACGGATGAACAGTAGTAGACAATTGAAGTGCGGTCAGACTCTTTACTTGTGGGCAAGCGACTTGGATGTGTTTTCATCGATTAAAGTATCCTTCAGCTGGTACCTCAGCTCTTAGACAGTGTAGGCGTGCAGCTTGGAAGTACGTCCGCGTGTATTTCATCAAATTTTTGCCAGGGTATATGTTCTCTAATGTCCAGACGAAGTCTTTAAAATCTGCCAACTCTTGCCCGATCGATGGTTTAAATTCGAGCGACTGTGTCATGCACTCAAAGGTCTTATCCGTAGAACGTGTTTGTTAGCTTCGAATTGACATTGTAGACGCTCGCCAGTTGTACGGATTAAATCTTTTTGGATCAGGGAATGCGATCAGACTTTCTGTGTGGGTTACCGACTTGAATACGCACGCACGCATCATCTTTCAACGGGTACTGTGGTTATCGATCAAAAAATGAAGGCTTACCATCGGGGGGTGTTGAAGTTCAGGATCCCGATTCGTATTTTCCACCTTGACCGATTCCAGCAGTACGTATGTAGTTGGACACTAAGCGTAAGGTAGCCAAAATGCGATCTTAGATCAACGCAACAAACTGCTAAAAGGAAGCTGGACGCCGAGGGAGGACGGCTAACTGTGAGTAGATGGGTGACAACATCGTCGATAAGATATCCATTCTATGTAAGTATCGGATCGAGGATATATCTGGGAATTAATACCCATTGGCAGCCATTGCCAATTCACGGGCTGCGTCCAGTCACATTCGCTAACGAGAATCGGACATTGTGGACCCGTTATAATTGAAATTCATTTTAAAGCAATCATAATAAATCTCATACTTACTTTAAGAGCAGCGTGTTGCATTTGGAAACAGAGGCGCGTCGCGTCGCGTCAATCGCATTGGTCACGTGTTTCCTGTTGAGATCAAATTCTCTATCCTTCTCGTGTTTCCTCCGGGTTCAGCTCTTTTTCGATTCTCTATAGGATGCCAGATCTACTTGTAGCTTCTACTCTCTGAGAATCTTCGACACCTTGGCAATCCCAACGACACTCGCGATGCCACGCATTTCGCGTTCTCCTCCTCATTTTCCAGATCTCCTGGGTGTCTTAGTGCCAGTATCAGGGTAGGGTAAGCAAAGGAGCTTCTCAGACCTAACTAATTTCCTGATCTTTCCTAAGAACGACATTCGTGTAGTGGCAAATCACCTTGCTTGCCTGCGATACTCCATCGTTGCACGACCTACGAACGAGCCAAAGTCGCATCATCTTTGGAACGGGACCATGAGGTTGTGGAGGAATCAGCCAGGTACGTTTCTCCTGGTTTTATCCTTCTTCTGACGTCGAAACTGAACATGGTTTGTCATGCTATAGCTTCCTGTTGTCGACACTTTTCCCATTTCAAAATTCGCTCTTTCTCGCCACCATTGCAATTCAAGCGCGAGATTACCGTAGTCCAAGCGTGTTTCCCAGCCCACGTATCAACAATTCCGGCACCAGCTCTTACGTTCTGCAATCCCTTCTGCAATCCCGTCATTTCCCGGAAGTGCCCTCCGACTTGCCCTCCGACTTCCCGGCCGCAATCTTGACCGACTCCTTTGAGCCCTCGCCCTGCATATACCTACCACCTTTACCATGATACTCGATCTCCCCCTTCAATCATCGCCAGGCTCTGTTCCTCGACCTGAACGTCGTCTGTT
Source organism: Galerina marginata (assembly GCA_023014335.1). Lineage (NCBI taxonomy): Eukaryota > Fungi > Basidiomycota > Agaricomycetes > Agaricales > Galerinaceae > Galerina > Galerina marginata. The sequence continues at coordinate 1,598,731 of JAECYW010000015.1, read as the reverse complement.
TGTGATTCGCCATCGCTGCTGGCTCAGCAACGACCTCCGCTTCGGGGGAGGGCGCAGAATATTCAAATTATATGTTCCAAATCTACTCTTCCCCTGTGACCCGCCCTCCCAGGCTCTCCCTCCAGCTTCAGCTGCGTCCTCCCTACTCCACAGGCGTGCTCAAAACCCGCCTATCCCGCCCAACGTTCTGCTCCGCAGTGCCACGATTTTCGATCGCCAAGTCAATTCGTATTCTGACTGCGTCTGGAAGTGCGCCTTCTCCTCGCGATTGGTCATCAGCACTATGTGTCGGCCGTCGTTGGGTGTGCTGCTGTACAGTACCCCCCGAACGCGAACCATGCCCTCACAAATTGCACGTCCGCCGTTGGCCCTGGGGTATAGGCTGATAGAGAAGATGCCGCGGGAGAGTTTTTTATTCCCGAATCGGGTGTATGAGGAAACAGCGCGGCAGAGAGGTGGGTGTGGGGCGAGTAACTAGTGCTGAATCTGCTGGCGCGCTGCTGGTACTCCCAGCAGGCGGGCGAGTTCGCGACCGCTATGGTCGGGTGGATGGTCGGGTGGATGGCGTTTGACTCTGGGGCATACATTAATGTTCCTGCTTCCCCTCTCGACCGCAGATCTGCTCTCTGCTCTCAGTCCTCTGCACCAGCCTCGACTTCCCACAGCCATATCCGCGTCTCTATCCATCCCTACCCGCGCGGTTGACTCGTAATACGCGGACCTACCGTAGAACTTTGGACAACCTCTCAATTTCCTAGCTTATTCCTAGCCCTACGGTATAACCTGGAAATGCCGTCCAACAATGTCAATCGATTCACTAGATAGACAACAGTTAATTTCATTATTTCATGGTTTGAAAGTTTGCGATGGGAAGGGTCTCAAAGTAGCCCATGAGGTTCCCAGAAGGCCAGACGACGGGCGACTACTACCGCTCAAGAATTTCAATGATTTATCGAACCGCAAAGTTTCCTAATCTTTTGCTCCATCCAAAAACTTTATAATGTACATGCAATGTCGGAGAGTTATGTGTATTTCTTGGCAAATATTTGCTCCGGGTGCGGCGAACCAAATCCCAACGCGTTGACCGTCGCGATCTCAGCGGTGGTAGGCTTCTTGCGAGTAAAGGTGTCATTTCCTACGTTGGTCGAGTCCCAAACAGAGCCCGAAGTGGTACTCGAAGTCAACAGCCAGTTGGTGATTATTTTCTTTTCTTTGTCGAAGTATTGGCCGCTCCAAGTCGCGGTAGAATGCGCGTTGAGTTTGTTGTTGCGGTATGTCACCACCCACCCGATGGAGACCCCCTCGCCCGATGGTGGAGCCGCATCAAAGCGCCCAGTGAGGATGTAGAAATCTTCAGCTTCCCCTACGGCAGAGTTGTATTTCCCGCTGAGACCGCCGGTCTGGTCTACTACGAGGGTCATCTGTGAGCCGAGTTGGTTGTACCAAATACCGGAGAGTGCTTTCGAATCAAGTTGGTCAGTCATAGTCTGGCGTCGAGGATGTTTAGTCGTAAGGCTAAGGCGTTTGTGGAAGGAGACTTACCGTTCGATTGTAAATTGGGTCAGTGTGCGTAGTTCGCTCCGGCACTGTCTTTGAAGAGCTCTGGGAGTCCTTTAAATAAGCTGTGTGTATAAAATTATATGTGAATGATCATAAGTTACGTCGTAGATCCGAGCGTTGGGGAAATGAATTGATCATATGCAGAGGTTTCTAAATCGACCAGTGTCCGAGCATTCTGGGGCCTGTGCCTTGACATACGATATTTTTACTTACAACCCCAAAGGAAGGTCGGACGCTCCTTATCTCGTTATTGTCTTTGAGGAGTTAGCGTTTCCGTTGCTGTCCTACCACTCTACTGGTTTTCTTTATAGGAGTAAAAGCATGGATGTTACGAGGTCTTTGGTAAAACAGAAAGGTTTCTTATTATTATGTGGTAAATAACGTCGACACGATCTTTAAAAAGGATTGTCAATGGTACTTTCGCGAACTGTAAATCCTATGGACAAGGGAGGGGGTAGGCAGGTCCAAGTCGCGGATAGCACGTTCGTTGTCAATGGCCCGCGCTGGGCGGAGAGACATGGCCATGCTGATCCAGGTTTAAAGCTTTACCGGTTGGTGTTGGTAGATCTTTCATTTTGGTTCAGTTTTATATTTAAAGATTGCAAGACGAATCACCTGCCCAAAGGTTGGGGTACTGGGCGATCGCAGGTCCAGAACCTCCCATGTTTGTTTGAACGTTGGTGCTATTTCCGTTTATCCATTGACAATGCCCCTTATCTGCCTTAGTGTACTTGCCTCGTGTAAAACCTTTCAAATCGATATCTTTTGTTCCCAATACTTGGCGGGCAAGCTAAGCGCTGGGTTAACGAAATTCAGCTCCGCGGCATTCTCAAATTGGTTTCTCATAATGACCCGGAAAACGCCAGAAAGGTGCCGTCAGTGGCGCCGATCACTGCCGAACGCGTCACCGCCACGACTGCGTTCATCTCTCACAACTTTGAGCTCTCCTCTGATAAGACAATGCTCATTATACCACGGTTCTTAGCCCTCACAAAGCCAGCACCAACGCTAGGAAGAATGTGATGACTGACAGTAACTGACTCCCTTTCAAGATAGGACGAAGTGGCTGCGTTGGAAGTGGAGAGGTTGGACCAAAAAGCGAAGAGCCTTATCTGCTGGCGGTTATCGTCCTGATCACTTGGACCGTAACTTACTTACCTCTTCTGATAGGAGTTATCATTAGATTTGCAGATTTTCTGCGTTGATCTGGCCTTATCGCGAATTGTTCACCCGCCCCTTCAGTCTCATCGCCACTTTTACTCAGCATCATTGCTTTATGCATCGTTTGCTCTCAAGATGAACCAAATCCACTCATAGTTTCCGTAAACCGGGCAATGACATCTTATTGGTATCTCAGCCTTTGATTCCACGGTTACTCGTTGTGGAGACAACTGTACTCTTTACGCGACCATAACACCAGCGTGTCATGGACTTCAGAGTGGCCACAATTTACAAAATCAACGAGTATCGTCGTCTTCGAACTTACGTCCCTGCGATTGCTGCAGAAGTAGTTCTTACCGTCATGACGACTTTTATCATCATTGCCACTTCGCGTACCGATAAGGATGGGTTGAAGAGTGAACCCATCCTTCTGCTACTTAACCCTGCTCGATTAGTCTAGACTCTTCAATCGATAACCTTGTAATTTATGTCTGGTCTGGACTATGTCTTATATGTATCTCTTTCCTCTTGCTCTCTTGCATTATTGTCTCGGGTATTCGGTTGTCTTTTTCATCTGGCCGCACTCTCAATCAGATGTAACTTCTCTGGCCGGCTGCGTGTAACTTTTACTCCTGGTTGTCAGTCGCTATTACGGGCCACTGCTGAAATCGAATGCGCCACTTTAACCTAAGTTATAATACTACAAGTTCTACGCACACCATCTTCGCCATCCTTCAAATCGACCCACCGTCATTACGTCGGAGCATTCATCCGAGAACGAGGACAACATGCTCGTATACGGTCGAGGCATCACACAAATTGGGATAGAACGACTCCCAAGATTGGCCAGTAAGTGCCAGTGAGCGAAAAATCTGTGGTGACAAGGGTCAATGGAAATCCGAAACAGCCAAAATTGTACGTGTATGCAAGCAAGCTCGGGCTGCATATAGTAAGCTGCAATAAATCAAAGGCATTGGAAGGGATGTTTCAATTGTCCTGCGCAGGGAATCATCATATCACATAATTTACTGTCTATGTAAATACCGATAAAAGGTGGATCAACCTCAAACACTTTCCCGCCCAACTTCGGATGTGAATCGGGTATTGAACTGAATACTTTCTTCTATGCGAGTTTGTACAGGCCGATGAACAACACCCGATGGTGGGGGAATCGTGGTAGTCGATTCTATTCCCTGGGCAACTCGGTGCACAATCATGAGGGCGGAAATGGCCTGAAATATTCATCAAGTCCACTCTGAATTTAGAATTAAAGAAATGGTATTCACATAAATATGTGGGAGGAGGAACAAAGGAATCGACTTTGCACCACATTCAGTGAAGTCCATAATAATATAGGCCACGAGGATGAATATAATCAAGGCACAGGATTCAACGCACAGAGTCATAATTCTGGTGTACACCGACCCATGACCAACACCAAGGACACTGCGCAGGTACTTTTGGTGATAAAGCAATCGGGACACAATCAGAATCGAAAGGGCAATATTGGAAAAGATCGAGCAGGAAGCGAATAATAAAGCGGAAAACCCAGAAGTATCTCGACGAAGGAAATCAAGTAACCCGACACCTAGATGAAGGATGGATCAACTAAAAGTGCAGACAAAGGTCTAAACAGCGAACCTCTTACCAACCAATGCCAAAGAGCTTAGGAGGAGTAGGCCAATGACAATCGTTCGGTAGCCTGCCGAGGTGTTTTGATATAAAACAAAGCAACGCCAAACCTTTTGATGAAATCAAGGCCGTCAATATCTGAATTGCGAGCAAGAAGCTGTTAAGTTCACCATAAAACCATCTGCTGCCCACATTAAGAAGGGAAGAAGTACAGAGAATTGCTGAAGAAAGGCAGCGCTAAACTCGGAGCCGTCTATATCCGTCGGGTCGGGATAAAATAATGAAGTTATAATGGAATAAAGCTGCTGGACTAATGAACATGTCGTTAAGACCTGTATGAGAGTGATATAGATGAACATGAATTCTCGCTTTATTGCCGAGGATAAGGGAACCCCTTTTAAAAGTGCTCGGAAGCAGCTCGAGTAAAGTGAGACCACGACCATGTAAGCCATGGACGAGGCAATGGTGCCCATAAACGGCCAGAAATAAACCACGATTTCGACTTCAAGTTCGAGCATAGTAGAGAGAGTAGTTAAAGGAACAGATGCAGTGTACCAGCACAAAGGAAAGGACAGTGAACAGATTGATGGGGTTTTCTTTTTGCTCGACAGGGCGAAGCTTTTTATACTTCGTAGAATCTATGAAATATCAATCATTCAATGTGAAGGCAACGAGTCTTTGATCTGGCAAGCACGGCAGGATTTTTTCTGTGCTTCTTAATATTGCCAGAAATTTGCGTAAAATGTTGAACCCTACAAGTCAAAGGCACTATTAAGAGCAAAAATCGGGCTTTATGCTGTTACCTAAGAGGAAGGTAAGAGTTACCACACCACACGACCTCGTCTTTTCACGACTTCCGCTAAACCTCCCAGGGAGCAGTTATTTTGGGTATCGGTGTGAGTATCGAATCATATCCAATGTTAATAGCGCACAGGATTGGAAAACTTGATCTGACGGTCGCTAAGCATCTCAGAAGTGAGGTGGCATATATAGCCATAGGCGAACATGCGAGCTTACCATTTCCGAACACATGGGACTTTTATCCGAGGCGGTGACACAGAGCCCTGGTGCAGTTTGTCGTGGTGGTGGTATAAAGCACTGACATATGGAAGTAGTTCAGGCCATAACAGAAAAAGAAATGACTACATCTCTCTGGCGGGTCCTTGGAAACACGCTCAATTTCTTCAATTTCCGATTAGAAATCGGAAGTTTTCCTTCAGTATCATGGATCCATAGATACATACACATTGACAGAAAATACAATCGTTCTCTCCTCTCCAGCATTTCTCAATGCACATGCCTGTTCATCTCGGACCTAGATTAAATTATTATTTTGGGCTGAATCTTTATTTTCCAGTATTTTCTACCCAACATAACCATCTATCTCGATTTGAGTGTGTTCTCTGCTTGGTCTCTGGCCCAAGCTGCATGGATTAGACTATATTGTCATTAGTAGCCTTGTGGTAGCGTAACGCGACGCGTCGCCTTAGGGGCAGGCTTCCGAAAATAGCGTGTTATATAATCATCGTATTTGGTTCCTCCCGAATCTAATATTTGGGTCTCAGAAATCCATCCCATCCTTTCTCTTCGTCCAAGGTGCTTCCACAAAACAACCCTTATCGTGTTCTTGCCATTTGCTATTAATATTGTGCACGACAGTCTAACTCTTCTTTCCTCGCTCAAGGTGTAACAATCTCCTGCCATGATTGACTGGGACCACTTGAATAGCCCGACGACTGCCACCTCAGTCAGACCACCACCCTGCGTTAATTCGTCGGCCTTTTCCCTTGCTTTTCTTCCTTGATTTGTCAAAGACAATGGGTTAGTTCTCAACGTAAACTGTTGGCGGAGATCAATCTTATTCGTATTTTCTTTTCCGTCTTTCAGGTCTTTTTACACCAGTTCAAACGATCTGTGACTACTATTCAGTCCTTTGCAGGTACAACACTACTGCCTTAAGGTCGACCTCGGAGGACAAGGATCATTCTTCTTCGCGAAGGTGCGAAGGCATGCCAATCGCGTCATTGTTAGCATCCGCTCATGACACATCCGCCTGCCGTCAGCGCGTCAGAACCAATTCAACATTGGCTAGTCAGCTCAAGACTATGACCACCGTCGCTCTACTACATGTATTTCTTCAGCTCCTTCCTTTAGCTTCCGCCCTACCCTCACCACCTTCCCTAGAACCTCGCTACCTACATTCCAGCCCGAAGTCATTCACGGAAGCCACGGAACGACCGCCTCGTCATTCCGCATTTCAATCAGGCTCTGGCTCAGTAACAGTGGCAGCCGCACCAGCATCACCGCAGGTTGCAAGTTTTACCATCATCATAGCCATCGTCATAATGGCCCATGTCCAGGTGCCGAGGTCCCAAATTTGCCTGCTTTACTCCAACTGAGTCGCCATTACCTACCTTCATGGGCAAGTAACGATGGCGTACACGGGCTGAATTCCTGAGTGTAGGGAACGAGGATCAACGTTGATGAGAAGTACAAGTACGAGGAAGGGAAGAGGATGACGTCGATCATGCTGATTTGGCGAGGGTGGGGGGCTGCTGGTAGGGCTGAATGTAGGGGAGTCGAGCGATCGATGCAAGTGCGGATGCGGGTGGTCCACCTCGCACTCGCTCATCCCGACCCTCTTCAAGTCTTTCCGATCCTCGGTGCTCATCGTCCCACCCTTTCCTCTCAACCATTCCCGAAGCTCAATTCGACGGGGCCTGACGGTATAACAAAGCCCCGCCCCGCCCCATCCCGCCTTTCCCATCCCAACTCTATTCCATTATGTCAGAATGTGGAGAACGGTTGCCGATCACGCCCAAGATCGGAAGTCGAGGGTCTAGACGAAGTCGCTCGTAAAGGCCGCACTCTCAATCGGATGTAACTTCCCCGGCCAGCTGTCTGTAACTTTTGTTGCTGGTGGTCAGGCGTTATTACATGGTACGCACTTATAGCACATTTTCGGGCTTAGTTCATAGCGATTTGTTTGTCTAAGTACATTGCGAAGCAGATATGGGAGTAAACTGGCCGCCAGCGATGCACTGAAAGCGCTTCGAGAGGAAGTAATTATCGAATCTGGTAAACTGATCGAGCAGGTGGGTATTTTCTCTAATTGACATGTCATCCTCACCATTTCTGATCGAAAATCTTCAGCTCATGCTATTTGCGAACTGCATCATGGGCGACTAGGTAACTGCATCCTTCAGTGAGTCGAAAGGTACGGTTATAAAATATAAACGCGTTCAACGCGAGTCGGCTTCAAGCTTGGGGTTAAAACTAAGCGAGTTTCCAATTTCTGGCCATGACAGGTCATCAATGGCGACAGTCTGAAAGTTTCAGGTAGACTCGAAACCATATCCCCGTCAAGTTCAACATTATTTACCTGGTACGCTCATCGGCTATCTGACCTCACCTCTTTGATTTACATGTCTTCCGATCATAGCACGTTCGCGTTAATCTTCGATTGACGCCTGCCTGAGGATGTCAGTTAGATGCTGGGGAAATCCTTACGGATGAAGTACGCTCTGACCGATCCAATATTGGTTACGAGAAAACTAATACCAAATTCCAGCCGTCTCCCTTAAACCTGAGGCAAATTTGTCAAGTCTTTGTGCCCCAGAACCCCGCACAATCGCGGCGTTCTCGATAAGTTTACCATCTCCTTCCTACAACAACGCAAGCGCTGACACTGGCGACCTTGAACATCGAAGGTGGCCAAAATCACAGATATTTTATGACATTATTAACCTCCACGTGGTCGCTATCAAAAATCATACCAATGCCTGCTGCGGACGTGGGACCCTTCTCGTCCTCCGTATTGTGGGGGAATTGGTTTAGATCAACGGCCGTCTCAGGGGTGAGACGTAAGTTGTTTCGTAGGCTTTGGTATTCCTGTACTTAATTTTTCTGCATGTTTTAGAATTTCAACCTTCGAGGAGAGGAATCCTGGTCGCGAGGTTCTGCTTCTGCTTCAGAAATATTCGCCGTTTTTCTATTAGCTTCATTAGTTCCTTGAGGCGTCTTACCATCTAATCTCAATAATTATCTCAACTATTTCCTCTCAGCGCCAAAATTTATTGCGGTGGTATCTAGCTGACATATTTTCCACCTAGACCGATTCCAGCCGTACGTACTTGGACATTAAACGTAAGGTAGCCAAAATACGATATTGGATCAACACAACGAACTGCTAAAAGGAAGACAGATGCCGAGCGAGGACGTCTAACTGTGAGTATATGGGTGACAACATCGTCGAGAAGATATCCAAGGGAAGTAAAATTATTGTGCACTCTGGCTGCCGTCGTCGGGAAACATTGGGTCGAATAAAGATTGTTGTGGAACAAGGAACACCCTCGTTGATGATGGCTCTGCCTCCGTTCAAATGTATAGAGTAGAATAGATCGCAAAAAATATCTGTTGTATGGGGCGGCACACCTCGCTAGTTTTCGTATTCTACACGTAGAACACATAAAACGTATAGTATCCTGGAGTATGTCCGTCGGATGACCTTCCACAAAAAATCAAGATCATAGTGAAAGGCAGGCAAATAGTGCTTAGTGACAGTCTGAACTGAGTGGATAGAGAGCTGAACCTAGCAAAGTCCAGGTACTCAAGATTTCGGTGCGTCTGTGTTCGGGTATTTCCTACGAAATTGCCTTGCTCTTTCGCTGCTCTGCCTGACAGCTTATTGGTCACTATATCACAACCTGAAGACCACTGAATGTTCTTCTATCAGGGATGAAATAGAAATGTAAACCGGGCAGTGCAACGAGACAACAGAAATGCAAAGAGTGAGCTTCTGAATATGGAGGACCGAGAGCGTAACTGAACAAAATGGCCGATTCTAGTGCGCAAGGGATATATACAAATTCCGCTGGGGTATCCAGACCACCAACATGAACAGAATGGTGGCTCAGATTTATTTTCCCGACGTTGCGCGGCTGCATCTCCCCAAAAAAAATGGAAACAAGTGGCGCTAGATTCATCGGCAATTGGGATACGTCCGTGCCTTAATCAAGGGATGACGAAAAGCAGGATAAAAGGCAACGGGCGGATGGCCTTTCCATGTCTCAGCGCCGGACGAGACCATAGAGCAGAGGAAACGACTGCGACGTGGAACGGGAACAAGCCAGAAAAGACAGACCCCAGGATTCAGAAAGCCATGCAGGGAGTAGGGAGATCTGTGCGATGTAAATCGTTCGGCATGCGGCGTACGGTAGATGGCTAAGCTATGCGATGAATGGAGGTCGGCGGTTTGGACAAAGAAGAGAATCGCGGGAGATCTAGACTAGCCATCGATTATCGTTATCCGAGTCTCACCTCAGGGTCCGTGCGAACTCTCGGCCCGAAACCACCTCGCGACAAGTCTTGCTCATTCCGCTTGCATTCTGCCTTCTCCATCTTATGACGGTGTTCTGCAGGTCAAACTTCAAATTTTCACTAGTCACTGCTTGAATGCTAAAAACTAAGTTTCGGTGCTAACGCAGGCCGGGCAGCTTCCCGCCCACTTCCGCTGGATGTTCTCCACCTGACCTCCAGCTGGAACAACTCATAATGTGGTCCCACTTTCAATTCCTAGGCGCCTTGCATGCGAGTTCTATTCATCCTCTCACTCCTCAGTAAGTACTCCCAAAAATTATTCGTCTCACTCCGTGCCTCTAATAATCAGTTCCCAGCAGATTATCACCAGTTCGTAATGCTAACTCGTTTTCCATTGCTTCATCGATTCCTCGAACTTCTCACTGAGTGTCCGTATCCGGCCTTTCCGATGACCATCTACAGGGTTCTGGCTAAAATCTGTCATCTTGAACCTACTAATCTGAGGCAAGAGTCAGGTCTAATCTATTCATCTATGTAAACGTACTAATAATTGTATTCCAGGTTTAAGCGGTTCCGTAGTCGCATATCGTTTGAGAGTCCCAACTACTCGAGTATATGCATGCCCAAACTGACCTTTGGCCTGTTCTTATTGATTTGGCCAGCCAAGGAAGTGCCGAGCGTGCTGGTGCTACATTACCAATGCCGCAGCAATCTATGGGGACTACGGCGGAAGGCAGCTAGGAACGGTAGCTCGGTTGGGTGAAACAATTTGTTAATGATTAATAATTCCTCTAAATTCTTCAAGCTGCATTGTATATCTGAAGACCATTTCGCAGGTCGAAGTCTTCTTCAGTTTGTTGCTTGTGAGCAGACGGGAACATCTTCATCTTTGCCTTGAATATTTGACATTAGTAATGCTTATCGAACGACATACGCTGATCCGTTCTTTCACCAACCCTCCTAGATGCATTCCACGGAGGGTAGTTGACTCCACCTTCCACGCTTGCATTTCCACATCAGGAAAAAAACACATTCCTATGTTGAGCTACGTTGTCTCCAGAGCCGCGGTAGCCAGGTAGACAAGTCCCCTGTGTAGTAGACTCCGTAGCCCCCAGCATGTGTTTTGTAGCTCTCCGTAGCTCCCATATATGGATATGTGACGCTACGTGGTCACACGTAGCTGTAGGTCTACGCAGACTACAGGCGCTACTGAGCGCCAAATGGCATCCATAGATCTTACATGGTAACGGAGGCATCGAGGAAGGGAACAACTTATATTGCACAGTACGAAATGTAGAACCTAAGCATTACTCTCCGTCAGATGCCTCACTGTCGGTTTCACCAGTTCTCCCCGCCAATTCAGCCCGAGCTCGATCCTCCGCTTCCCCGGTCAGTCGCGCAACTGGAGCATTTGCGTCGGTAACACCAGAGTTCCGCCTACAACACTGATCAGAGGAGACGAGCATTGATAGGGATCAAAATTACTTACTTTGCACGGGTATACAACTTGATACGTATGTTTCGAGTAACCTGAATATTCAAATCATTCCAACTTTTGAGGTCGAGGCGATGAGCTTCATGCGCCGCTTTGATAGCCTTCTCGAAGAACTTTGCAGGGGTCCTCTTGCCACTGGACCACTCCTTCAGACAGAACTCGATCTGGAAATATAATCAGATATGACACCAAATCTAGCAGCAAAGACTTACCAAGGTAAAGAGAAGGGTTAATGTTTCGAGAGAGATTGGGTTGAAGAGACTTGAATAAACGATGCCGGCCGACTCCTCGCCACTATCGAACCAACCTAGATGTATCAAATTTGATATGATCCCGCTCTGGCCGTAACCTGTTTTCGCATCCGGGTCCTAAACCAGATGTTGAAGATGATTACGAACATGTTAAATCAGTGCGCACCTTATGATGAAACGCGGAACCACTCAGCAGCTTCGCAGCGAGTAACCGATTATGGTCAATGGCTCTCGGAGTTGTGTTCAAGTTGAATCCGTAGAACGATGCTACCTGGTTGCGAACAATGCCGAGCAGTTCGCTTCGTACACGCGAACCGCGTTTTCCGATCTACAAACAACCCATGAGCTTAACAGTAACAGTAAAAGAACAATATATTTAACGTACCAGACTACTCATTCTTGCCGTGAGCTGGTACCGTTCGTTGAATTGATTACCTGCCCGCTGCCAGCACGTTCTGGCCCATTCTCCACGAACAAGCAGATCAGGGAAAGCATCCTTAGTCGAGACCATGGCCTCATATTCGCGCATCGCTCTGAGAAGGAGCGCACATACGACGGGCTCATAATCACCAGCTTTAGCCTTACCTCCAGCCCGGTAACCTTCCGCAAACTGGGGGTCCTTGAGTTCAGCTCCGGTGGTAAGAGAGAGAGCTGGCGCTGAAGCAGTAGATGCGGCGACTGCACCCATGCTGTTATTCGTTACTGATGCTGTCAATGCAGAGTTAGAGATGTCGCAGACAACAAGGACAGTGTCCGCACCGCTAGGTACCATATTGCTGTCGTCGACGATGGGTGCTATGAACGAAGGGTTAGATATGACAATGTCAATAAATGTGATATATGTACCGGTGATAACAGTTGGTACCGTACTAGTGTTGACGGAAGGCGCTGCAAACAAGAAGTTAGACATCATAGTTTGACTTATAGACGAAAGAGGAATGACTTAGTGGTGATCGAAGGCTCGGGCTCGAGGAGGCCGCCGGTTCCGAATCATCTGCTGGCGCGGTCAAAAATGCCCGGCTAGATATTGCCTTAGGCGCGGTTGAACCTGACTTGGCCCTCCTTGGCGGCCTAGGTGTCCTCGACACATTAGTAGACGTGGTTGCGAGAGGTTTGATCTGCAAAAAAAACATAGTGAGTCCAAAATGCACAAGACAATTGAAAATAAAACAACTTACAGAGCTCGAAAAGGCGATTTCATCATCAGGCTCGTCTTCGCTCTCTAGGTCGCTGTTGGAGTTGCCACGAGCCCGATTTTCTGGATGGATAAACATTAGCAATGATGGAGATCAGAGATAACGATAAGAAAACCTTCGACGATTTCTTTATTCTTCTTCTTCAACTTTGCGATCTCCTTTTGCATACGGGCAATCTTACTTAGTTCGGATTCTTCGTTCTCCTTGTCTGCAAATGTGAGAGTGTAAGTGTAGAAGTGATAAAGCGAGAGAGAGACGAGTCAGATCAACACACCGATTGCGATTTGCCGCTGCGATGGCCGTCGGACCGTTCGCGTACGTTTCGGGGGAGGAGCTGCAGCAGATTCAGACTCTTCCTCTTCATCTTCGTCCTCAGATTCACTTGCGATTCGCTTGGGCATAGCACGCTAGATGTGGTTGAGAGGAAGGAGGGAAGTTGAAATTTTCAGAACGGTTGCGTGATTCTTGATGATTTCAGACACCGCTCGATCACATCCTGGGCTCGACATTAGGTCTCACAACCTCACTATTCGAACTATCACAACTTACCTGTCCTACAATGTCATTCAAATGCCCGTTCTGCCCCAAAAGGCTTGCTACAAACCAGGGCATCACATCCCACATTTCTCAGACCCCAGCATGTCAGGAGAAACTCACCGTATTTTTTAATGGTCTGAATGCAGAAATTGAACGAGCCAATTCACGTAGTCCAGGCGCTGGCGCGGAAGACAATGACAACGTTAATATGGATGTCGAACAACCACCTGATGGTTCAAGCTCACCTCCGGATATTCCTATGGATGTTCCTGACGAGCAAGAACCTTCGCCGCAGCCTGAGAGACGGAGGGGTGTTACTATTGAGGAAGTTCCAGATGAAGATGCGAGTACCTCGGAAACCGCAGAAGGTGAAGTTTGGGTTGATGACTATCCTGAGGAGCAGCAGGCCGGTGCAACTGGTAATCCGTGCAAAACAAGCTTCGAGTTCCATCAAGACCAACAAAAAGAGGCTGGACTTGAACCCTGGTCGCCGTTTGAGAGTGAGGACGAGTGGGAACTTGCAAGATGGTTGATGAGCGCCGGCGTTAGCCAGAAAAAGATAGATGCGATGCTGAAATTGAAAATGGTAAGTAGACTTTTCTGTTAGAGATTTACGAACTTTAACTTACCGACATGGACACGTTTAAGATTCAGGATTCGGGCGAAAACCAAGACGGCCCATCCTTTCATAACAGCCGAGCCCTCCTGCAACGCATCGATGCTCTTCCTCGAGGACCTGAATGGATCTGTTCATCATTTTCTCTCACCGGCGACGAATTGGACAAGAATGGCGAAAGACGAACCGAGGAAGTTGAGCTTTGGCATCGGGATCCTGTCGAATGCATCAAGGACCTCATTTCAAATTCTGCCTTTCGAGATAAACTGGCATACGCACCATTGAAAGTTTACGAAGATGAACAGAGAACAAACAGAATATATAACGAAATGTGGACGTGCGACTGGTGGTGGGATACTCAGGTGCGGATAGAAACAATAATGTGAGAGAACGCACCTAATTGGCCAACAGAACAAACTCCCCCAGGGAGCAACAATTGCGCCTGTCATTCTGTCGTCCGACAAAACCCACCTCTCGACATTCAGCGGCGATAAAAAGGCATGGCCTGTTTATCTTAGCATAGGGAACATCGAGAAAGCAACACGCCGACAGCCAACATCAAGGGCAATGATTCTGATTGGCTACATTCCTGTGTGCAAGCTCGAATGTTTCTCTGAGAAGAATCGGTCAGTCCAGGGTTATCAGCTGTTCCATGACTGTATGGGCAAACTTTTGGAGCCTCTTATCAACGCCGGAAGGCAAGGCGTCGATATGCCATGTGCGGATGGCTTCATCAGACGTGTCCATCCCATCCTTTCCGCGTACATTGCTGATTACCCCGAGCAATGCCTTATTGCATGTTGTAAAGAGAATGCGTGCCCGCAATGTCAAGTCCCAGCAAAAAAACGAGGCGATCGCATTCATTCGGTCTTGCGCAATCCACAGGAGACGCTTCAAACACTCGCAGAGAAATCTCGTGGAGAAAACCCTAAGAAATTCACTAGTCAGAACCTTCGACCAATCAAGCCATTCTGGAAGGACTTACCCCATTGCGATATATTTTCGTGCATCACTCCCGATCTTCTACACCAACTTCACAAAGGCGTCTTCAATGACCATATTGTCAGCTGGTCAACGGAGGCAATCAACGGCGAAGCAGCAGAGATTGATAGACGATTTCGTACCATGACACCTCATCCATCTTTACGGCACTTCAAGAAAGGGATCACACTAACAACGCAGTGGACCGGCACTGAACACAAGAATATGGAGAAGGTATTCCTCGGAATTTTGGCCGGCGCATCGGATCCCGCCGTCATTCGAGCTGTTCGGGGAATTTTAGACTTCATTTACTATGCGCATTTCGAAACCCATACCGACAAATCTCTGAAATGCTTGGATGAAGCGTGGGTGACCTTCCACGAAAACAAACAGGTTTTCCGCGACCTAGAGATTCGTGAACATTTTAATATCAGCAAGTTGCACAACATAAAACATTACGTCGACTCCATTCGGTCTCGCGGCACTGCTGACGGCTTCAACACAGAGGGGACAGAGCGCCTGCATATCGACCTGGCCAAGCTGGGGTACCGAGCGTCGAACAAGAGGGCATATATCAAACAAATGACGATCTGGCTGACCCGCCAGGAGGCAGTACAGAGATTCTGCGCCTATTTACAGTGGGCCATTCCAAGTTACCGCGCGCAGTTACTTGGTGAAGTCGACGAACCTCTGGACGAGATTGAAAATGACGAGGATGTGGATGAGAGTGAAAAGGACAAAGTTTCCACGGCCAGTTACACCATCGCGAAAAAACCGCCATTACCTAACGTTTCTGTCACTGCCATCTCCGAAGATTACGGGGCCAAAGACTTTCTCTTTGAACTCAACAACTACCTTGATGCTTCTGGCGCCCCTCCTTCTGTTCTACCAACGGCTGAATCAAGATTTCCTGTTTACAAACAACTAACCACATTTTTACCCTTCGTTCCCGAGGCCACCAGCTCGCTAACTCCCATCCGCGATACTATCCATGCCGTCAGATCTCGGCCAGGGAGGGTTACCTCGTCTGGCATCAAACACGCAACCCCTGGGCGATTTAGTACAGTTTTAATTCGCGAGCGCCCTGCTGCTGAAGGAAAGGGCCCTCTTGATGGCCTTCGCGTCGGACAAGTTCGGCTGATTTTCAATCTCCCAGAAGAAATCGTGTCAAGTCCTGATCCGCTCGCCTATGTACACTGGTATACCCCACTTCAAACATTCAACGAGGACCTGAAGATGTTCCAAATCACTCGGTCTACTCGCAACCACCGACAGCGTGCCAGCATTATCCCAGTCACAAAAATCATTCGGAGCTGCCATCTACTTCCCAACTTTGGCCGTGCAGTAATCACAACTTGGGAATCCCATACTGCTCTTGATGAAGCCCCCAGCTTTTATCTCAATCCTTACCTCCGTCATCACGACTTTTATCTCCTGCGTTATCTCTTAGATCAGTACCGTAGACGTCAACAACGTAACTAATTTATTCAGTAGGGTACAAAGTAAAATATTTCATCTACTTGTTAGCGGTACCTTGCGATAACTTCTGAACAACAGAGGACATAAGACTTTTAAGAGATTGTAACTCGGCCTTTGTATCCATAAGCTCCTTCCGCAACGACTCAGCTTCCGCCTGAGCCTCCACAACCGCCTTCCGAAGTTGTTCGTGATCTGCGTGGTGAATAGCCTGCGACCGGTCGAGAAAGATGTGGATGGTCTGCAACGTTTGATCGTAGAGATTGTTGACTGGAGCTCGGACTGCTTCAACGCTGGTGTCGTTGTCATAGACGTCGGCCTCTGCAATGCTGATAGTTCAGATGCTATGAAGATCAAGAAGATCCACTGCTCACCAATACCACCAATACCCGGTTCCTCTATGTTCATCTGCGGTTTGTCGGTCTCTACGGTGGAAGGTTTAGAGACGCACGAAAAAAGTTGATAATAGCACGCACCATTGTCAGACTCTCCATCAGTCCTCATGGCCCCGGAAGCAGACGGCGCAGAGGGCTTAGTCGGTGTTACCAAACCCATATTCTCGGCCCACTGCTGAGAGTCAATCTGCGAGTCCAAGATTCCGCCAGGAGCTAGAGCTCTGTTCGAGGTATTAGTCAGAGAAATAGAATAGTTTAGTAGGAATAGACGCCTACTCTTGGATTGTCTTGCGACCTTGAATTGCGCTCCTGCGTTTCGGGCGTGTATGAACACGGCGCTTCGTCGAAGGTGAGTGATACTGGGATGTTCCCTTGAAAGTCGGAGTTGTGGGTTCCGCCTTGACGTGCTTGGCCGTCATAGGCAACATATACCTTCCTCGCAATGTGGGTGCTGGTGGAATGGGAAAGAGTTTGTGCAGGAAAAAAATTGCCCGCTCACCCAGTCACAAGAAGTGATCCGCACGTCACGACGATCGAGAGAACACCGTGTTCGTATGGTTGCTGTGAAGTCGGAGGCCGGTAATAGTCCCCCATGCTGGTACTAAAGCGTCGTGATGAAATATCAACTTGAAGTAAGATATTAGTAGATGCTAACTCGATAAACACAGTAAATGGATGAACCTACTAGGAGCGAGCAGATCTTGAACTCAGATCTGGGTTCCATGCACAGAATGCAGCGCCATGGTGGTGGAGAAGAAGAAAACGGGTGAGCGTTGATGCCAGTGACAGGCACTGCAGGCTGCAACGCTCCGAAATAAATAAGGCACAACAAAGCACCTTTTGCTCGATAACTTTTTTCGGTTGTTAAATGAATAAATTCTGGCTGGTAGGTTTGATAGAATAGATATATTTACGCAGTATTCCGCTTTCAGAACATATTTTAGTAGCATGTAGCCCTCGGAAGCCAGCCTAGGGCACTAGTAGGTGTTCTGCTACGCGATCACGTGGATTGGCAGCGCCGTCCCCCAAATCGAAAACCCATTGAACAATTGACTAGGAATTAATAATATAGGATCGTCATTGCACGTTGAAGGTTTAAAAAATAAAATTGTACTATGTAAGTCTACGGAATACATGCAGAAGGCTACGGACAGCTACCTAACCTTGTATGAGAACTATGTGAGGATACGGGGGCTATCGGCACTACAGATACGACCACATGGTGTCGGTAGCCGCCGTAACCTCTGGTCAGAGTCACGTATCCTTTTCGTGTTTCCTGATGCACATTCTGCTTATATTTGAGGCCACTTCGTCTGCGAATTGTTATTGACGAGTGGCTCGCATCTATGTATGTAGGTTGCCAAAATAAAACGGAACGTCTTTCCTTTTATTCAATTCAGAATCTTGTCGCTACTTCTCGAGTTATTATTTTACAGATTGAATCTGTTTTTGAGAAGGCACGCGGTTTCAGACCAGGTTGAGATTACAGGCTTTCCGTTTTTTACGCAGTATATTTTCCATGTCAAAGGTTTTTTACCATACGTTAGACGTCAGCTTTCGTTTCCCGAACCTCTTATGCACTTTAAAAGAAGGTTTTTCTGCTTCTGCTCTCTGTCGACGTACGAGCAAGTTGCTTGTTCTTAACACCGCTCTTAATTTCACCCAAAATATCTCATTGGGTCATCTGTACTGGTGTTTATCTACACGAATAATCCTACAGTAAAGACAGCTTCCAAGCGCTTTCCATATCATAAGGTTTATCGTAGTTGGAGGCTTATTATGCAGGGGAATCACAGCTTAGGAATTTCGAAAAATGAACGTCGCAAAACGTGGTTATTCGCAAAAGTACACGACGATGACGACTGATCGTACTGGCAGGTACGAGCAGCACTTCGATGTCCATCCTCCATTCTACTTCATCCACGCACGCGGGCTCGAGTTCAAGGCGTCATATACCGCGCATGCCCAGGCGGAAGAACATCCGTCAGCCCCATCGCCCACGCGCTCTGCTCATGATCCCTCAACCACACCATCTCCCTCTGCATATCCTCCAACACCCTCCTCCTCTCCTCTTCCCTACTTTCCCAATCCCCTTCGCCCTTCCCGTGCCCATCTTCCGATGCAATCCCGCCATACGCCTCTCCATGCCCGGCATCTGACGCTATCCCTGCATACGCCTCCCGGGAATTCCGCTGCGCCTCCTGTTGCGCTCGGACCTCATCGATCTGGCCTTGAAGCATCTTGATGCGGTCCGCGAGCTGCTTCTGCCGGCGTGTGCGCAGGGGGGCGGGCGAGACGGGTGAGCGGGGGGTGATCACTGTTGTGATGGTGCGCGTGGCGGAGGCGGCACGGAACGCTTTCGCTGACATTATGGGAGTGGATGTAGAGGGTCGTGGACCTTTGGGAGATGGTACGACGTGGCCTGAGCCGAGCGGGCGGGGTATGCCGCTGGCAAGCCCTTGTTCAACGTTCAGGTGGTTGGGGTCGTTTTCCTGCCCGTGACCGGTAGTCGTGGCAGGGTCGGCGGTATCTGAGCCGTGCGACTCGGATGCTGGAGGTATGGCCAGCCCTAAGGAGGGCATGTCCCGCCGGGGCTGCACCATCAAGTCTTTATGAAAGGTTAGCCGCCGTTTGGCGCTCCTGCGACGTCGAGCGAGGATGAAGAAGAGGAGGGCGAGGAGGGCGAGGAGGAGCAGGCCGCCGACGACGCCCCCTACGATGGCGGGGGTGTTGCGGTTGCGAGCGAGCTTGGTGAGGCCGCGCGGGGTGCTGAAGAAAGGTTAGATACGCGGGTCAAATGGTTGAGTGGAGATACGACGTACTTGGGTGAGGAAGAGGAGGTTGGGTGTAATTGGTCGGTGCTATGGAAGATAAAAGTTTAGAAATCGAAAAATATAGCGCGGATAAAGGAGGAGTTTACTTACTGAGGTGAAGTCGGAGGCAGGGTTTTAGATGAAACTGACGTTGACGACGTGGTCATAGGAGCTGAAGTTTTGGATCTGGAATAACAAGTCAATGTCGTCCACACGTTGGTATGGAGCGGTACTCACAGGGTCGCTGTAGGTGCTACAGTTGCT
This sequence comes from Galerina marginata, assembly GCA_023014335.1. NCBI lineage: Eukaryota > Fungi > Basidiomycota > Agaricomycetes > Agaricales > Galerinaceae > Galerina > Galerina marginata. The sequence goes on along the minus strand of JAECYW010000015.1, from coordinate 1,579,035 downwards.
GCTGACGCCGAAGTCGACCCAGGGATTGAAGCTGAAGTCAAGCTAACTGCTAATATCTGCTTGCTTGTACCGACGACGGTGGTTCGCGGACATCTAAGTTTTGGTTGTAAGCTGACGAAAAAGAAGAGGAAGGAAGTATCTCACCCCGTTAATGCTCTCAGAGTGTACTGCCTGGATAATGAAAAGAGTTGGTTAGAAAGAACGTTCGAAAATATGGAATGAAGAGCAGTACTACGCACCCTTGAGTTGGAAATGTAACCGAAGCCGTCCCATAATCGTCCTCTTCACCCATCTCGACGTTCGCGAGCGCCAGTCCAACATCGGCATTCCCTTGCATGAAGTGGAGGTCGAAAGTCATGGTGTCCGGATCTGCATCGTCTCGGGTCCAGAGGACGAGCGTTGGGGTGCCGACAAGCGTTTGTTGCTGAACCGTGATCCCGAGTGAAGTGACATATGAAAGAAGAACCGAAAGGTTCAGAAAACTGGGAGAAAAGCGCGAAATAAACCGGTCAGCTCTCGTTTGAATGGCGGATGCGACAGATATGGGGCTGGAAGTGAGATTACTCACAAAAGGAGGCACTTCATTGCTCCTGCACCAGGCTGGAGAATGGCAATGAGATGTGCGAGACGCTAACCGACAGCCGCACCAGGCGTTGAAGGTGTTTTTTGCTAGCGTCAACGACCCAGCGTCCTGCGTTGGTGGTCGTGGTGAGAGGTTGGTCCGCCAGTGCTCAACTTTTCGCGTTTCACTCCAGGTTCAGCGGTGATCGGAAAATTGAAAAGGGCGTGGCTTGATGGTAAATTGTCAGCTGATGACGAGTCTATTGACAGGCATGGCCAAGAAGAGGATCGGCGGCATCGATTTTCTGCTGAAATAACGATGGCTGCCTAAAAGGTTTAACGTCGAGGATGTTTTGAAGGAGTGTATGTTCGTTGAGGAGACGAATGATGAGCGGATTGGTCGAGAAGGGCTGGGGTCCGGGGAACATGGCAGCCAGTGGTGTCACTGACCCGGGTCATGACCGGTCAGGCCGGGGTCAGTCAAAAAACGGTCAAGAAGCGGTCAACCAGGCCTGACCGGTCAACAAAGGGTCGTGCGAACACGGCAATTGGGAGACCCGCCAGCCGGATGACTCCCGTGTCAAAGCGCTGCGTTTTGTTCACCTCCTACCTCGTTCAACTCCCCATTTATGCTACTTTGAACCACTCTATGCAACAGGAGTATGATATTAGAGAGCTTCCGTTTAAGTAAGTTGTAAATTGGAAACATTCATTCATAAGCAATGATCTTACTTCGAGCATAGACAATAAACTACACTGTTGACGGTGAGGAAGTTGACGCCGTCGCCTCAGCAGTAGCGCGCTCGTGTGCTACTAGCTACTAAAGCCTCTTCAAGGTTCTTAATGCTCCCTGGCCAATAGAACTCCAAACCCTCACCTGAACGCCCATTTGGGAGTAATTAAAAAGGTTTGTGAGTTTTATTTGTGTCTTCCCAGAGCTTGATGTTGACGTTGGCGGTCGAGCAGTAGGTCTATTACCCGTCGTTTGAGGCAGCGCACTTGCTGTCAGCAACGGAGTAGAATTTTGCAGTGGCAGCTAAGAAACCGGAGGAGGATTTGTTGTGAGAGGGGGATTTGGATTTCTTCTCGATCTTCACGAGCGCCTTCATGTTCTGAAATCTGGGCATGTTGGGTCAAATGTTGGGCATAGTCTTCGAAATCCATGTCTGCTGCATCAACGTCCGTGCCGTTTGAGTTTTCAGGTGTCGCCATCGCTTCACCGACTTCGTCCTCGTCAAATTTTCCCTTCTTTCAATTTTGGGCAAGGCCGTTCTCTTCCAGGATTCGCTTAATCTCCATTCCAACGACCCTCGCAATGGCTACATTCTGTTCGGTTGGTCAATGTAATAGACACCCTCGCCTACTTACCTGCAATTTCTAATTCTAAAGAAGTTTTTACGGCAACATATTTACCAGCACGAACTCTCGACGCGTCCAGCTCCATCAGGACGCGTTTCTGGACGTTTATACATGCCTTGCACCGGCGTTTACGTGAGTCTTGTCATTTTTGTAGTGGGTTTGCCGTGATGAAAATATCGCCAGAGTGGCGATGGCGGCATGGTGGAAATTTAAATCAAGGGACCAAGAGGAATGATATGGGATTAGATACAAATTCCAGACCTCCAATGTATTATTTTCTATGTATGAATTCCGCGACGAAGGTCGATGCAAGCTTCCGCTACTCTATTTTTGTAACTGTTTAACTGGTGTCGCGGGTAGGCCTGATTTTGGCATGCACGTGACACTTGACCCCGTTGACCCCGGGCCTGACCCAGTCAAATTGGCCTGACCCCATTTCGGCCTGACCCTTTCGGCCGGCGGCAAGTAGAGCAACGGCCCGCCATCAAAACTGACAAAGCTGAGATCAGCTTACCAAAATAGCGGGATGATGCGGAGTTGCCGGATTCAAAGTTTGGTGCGATCGCTCTCTCATGCATCCACCGACTTACTTGGGTCCTTCTCAACCTTATCGAACGCTATGAAGATAGAAAACCGAACCTTCGTCATTTCTGGGGGGTACGTTCCACTTACATCTTTTTGAAGCTGAATTCGAGCTCAAAGGCCCATCTCACGTTCACCCAAAGTTCTTCAGGGCTCGGATTAGCAACAGTTCAACTCCTCCTTTCCAAAGGCGCAAAATTAGCAATAATCGACCGCTCACCGCCCCCAGAATCAGTTCTATCTTCCTCTCATGTCGTATTCTACAAAATAGACATCACCGAGCTCCCCGAACTAACCACCGCCGTCAACTCTGCCGCCTCCTGGGCCATCAGCACCGGAACGCCATTGGGAGGTGTAATAAACTGCGCTGGTGTTGCACCAGCCGCTTCTACCATCGATCGTCAAGGGAAAGCACACTCACTCGAGGTTTGGGACTCGGTGATAGCGATAAATCTAACGGGGTCGTTCAATCTGACGCGATTGGTGCTCGAACATCTCGTGAAAGTCGAGCCAGAGGACGGAGAGGACGGGGAGAGAGGCGTGGTGGTGTTGGTTTCGAGTTCAGCTGCGGTGCGTTAATGTTTAAACTTGTCTTTTGGAGATTACCACTCAACTGAATCCAATGCTGCAGTACGAAGGCCCGCCGGGAACGATGGCATACTCAGCCACAAAAGGCGCCATCCGCTCGCTTACCCTCCCCATGGCGCGCGATCTCGCCCGTTACGCCATACGTGTCGTCTCTATCGCCCCCGGGCCGTTCACCAGCCCTCTCACCTCTGTGATCAACGATACGAACAGGAAGAGCATGTTGGATAATGGGATTTTGTACCCGCAGAGATTTGGGCAGCCGGATGAGTTCGCGAAGACGGTGGAGTGGATCTTGGAGTGTCCGTATGTTAACGGGGAGAGTGTAAGGCTGAGCGCTGGAGGGCGATTGCCTGCCAGGTTGTAGAATAAGGTTACCCACTGGCTATCTTGTACTAATACCACCCCAAAAGGGACACTTTTGTCGCGCAGTCGATGTATGATATATATTCTTTAATGCCCTAAACATTCGTGAAGGTTGAAGTATTTCTTGCAGTTGACTATTCCCTTCGGAATGCCAGGAGCAATTTCGCGTTTCCCCGTTCTATTACCATGGACTCCAAATCATGAAGGAAATAATTCTCGGATTTCAAATTAAGTCTTGAGCATTCGATGTATGTCTAGCTACTGAACTGTAGCTATATTTAATGAAATATATAGCTGTTGCTGGCCGTGACGATACGCTCCCCGCTTCGCAGACGGTAGTGGAAGTGAACAAAAATTTTGGCGCTCAAGCCGATCTTCGTACCTGTGTCTACCTCAATGATTATGGAGGTTCCCTTTCTTTTTGTGATCGAAGCGGTATAACCCCAAAGTTGTTGAGAAACGAACGTGAACCAATGGTGACTGGGTCGGGTGGTAAGTACGGGTTCAATTTCCAGATTGTGCCGGATTTAACGCTTTTAGGTTTTCTGGCATTAAGAAAGCAACTCGTATTTGTGGGAGCTATTGACTTGTGGTACTAGTTACATACGCCTACCCCTTGGGGCTTTAGGCCCGACGTTGGGAGCCCCTGCAGCTTTAGGTAGAGTGTTGATACCCATAGGCGCAGTCTTTGGAGCCACAGGCCTGGCCGGGATAGCTTGAGGCTTCGCCTGGTTAGCATTGGGCTTTGGCTTGTTGGCTTTAGGCTTTGGTTTGTTGGCCTTAGGTTTCTTCTTGTCAGCCTTGGGTTTCGTCTTGTCAGCCTTAGGCTTCGTCGAGGTAGTGTTAGGCGTGGCATTGGGCGGAGCGTTGACGGCGTTGGGCGGAGCGTTGGCAGCTTTGGGCGCAGCCTTCGCGGCCTCACCCTTATTATTCGCAGGAGAGCAGTGAACTTCAGAATGCGACTTGCTTGATAGTTGCATGGATCCAGCAAAAGTCAAGGAAGAGGACCGGTCACCTATGTCCTTGAGCACAGACGCAATGTCGATGGCATCTGCGACGGAATTTAAAATTACCCATTAACTCGTGGAATTTGAAACGCACATTTATAATGCTTGGCCCCTTTCGGATCATTCTTTGGCGCTCTCTAAAGAGTAACTGTCAGCGCAACTTCGGTGGATAAAATCAGTACATACCGCATCGTCGTAATTGAACCACACCGCGCCACTTGCAACGAGAGCAGCAGATCCTGTGCCCTGAATATGACACGATTTTGTTTCTATCTGCAACGTGAGGTTAAGCGCCCTAGTTGCACTGTCTTCGACGAATGAATGGAGCTTACTGATCCTGTGCATGTTTGACCATCTTTGACTTCATATTCTACCATCTGTGAACCGTTGTCGCCAACAGTTGTCGAGAAGCTGGGCAGAACAATTATCAACACCCCTGTTTAACCAAATCTGTGGAATATAGCCCACCTGTTGGTAAGGGAATTGGTGACAGTAGTGGAAGTAGTAGCACCGGCCGCAATCCCAAGGCCAATGTCGGGAATTCCAACGGTGATGCTGAGCGAGGTGCCAACAGTTAAAGAACTTTCCTCTGTAATACGTAGTTAATAAAATTGATTTGTTAGAAGTTCAAAATATAAATGAATCGTTAGACCTACTTGTAACTGTCCAGGACCCATTGTTTGAATACGACTGTTCTAGTTTCAGCCTGTGTTTCCCTGATGTGCCATCCATTCCTCCTATCATCTCTGTATTGTCTGTGATACATATAGGCTTTCCTAATTGAAAGATATTAGAATTAAAAGTCAAAAATATAGACCAGGGTTCGGTAATTCCTACCTTGCATGTTGATTGGAACCACTCCGTCTTGCATACAGACAATTGCAGGAGAGTCGAGATACTCCAATAAAAATGAGCAAGGTTAAGCGTCTTAGATGATTAGGGCTGGTTTACCTCCGGTGGGTTGACCACAATATTCACACTGCCGTCACCGTAAGTATCGGAGGCATATTTCTGGATTTTAGGCCATCCCGGTACTGCAAAAACGCCACGATATGAGCATAGTTCCAATCCGAATGATTGCAGTAAATTGGCTCACATGCTTTGACCTGGTCGAGCGTTAACGGAGAACAGTTTGATGATCTTGCGTAAATTGATGAACCGTCTCTGCGGTAGTACGAGTCTTCATGGGTATGCTGCATGACATGCTTGATATCCGCGGACCCTGCAATTTTACTGGCAGGCAAAGCAGAGGCAAGCTGTAGGCCACAGAGAATTAACGAAACCTGGGATAAGATAAAATGAATTTAGTGAACAAAGAATAGGTCTATAGGAGCAGAAACCTTGACAAAGTATTGGAAGGTCATGATCGAATGCAAAGTCGTTTTCGGTGAGAGAATGTTTGCGTGGTTTCGAGAACGCGAAGGAGAATTGGGTCAACCAAAGTTTGCTGTGAGGGTGAATGAAAGAGACCAGCTCAATCGTTGGCCTTTCGTGAAATCTTGAACCACATTATATAGCGGTTCCTTGAACCTGGACTCGGAGAAATGTGATTATCTCCAAGCAGGTAACGCACAGTTTTCTACTTTGTTTACAATCACGTTTCATCAGCGAAGGAGGCGCAGTCCAGAGCTACTGTTCGTTGTTGTACGAGTAATTCAACAACAGAGATCGTTGCTTCGGCGTTCAGCATTTAAACACAAAATGAATATAACTTCATGTACAGTATAAAAAAACTGCCAATTCCGTCAACCCCGGGTGCCAGACGGTTGATGCCAGATGATGGCAAGGGAGTGAAAATTATAGTTACCCGTGGTCAAAATCTAGGTAGACGCTCGCGTTACTTATGGCTACCCAGAGCCTTTTACGAAGCTTTTTTCCCCCACAAGCAGTGGCGCAGATGTGTCTAAACGCAGAAACAGTCTGTGACCGGCGTCGTAGAATAATATCCATGAAAGTTTGAGAAACAGTATTTACTCGTATGTAGTCACTAGGAGAGCCTGCCCAAAATATCCACCGTCCTTCTTGGGATTGGGAACATGGCGGTGGCCTTGGGTGAGCGGTGAGGATGAGTCGGCATTAATCTATTAAAATCGAAAGAAGTGAAGGATGATCGATAGAAAATGGAAGGGCATCAAGGGAGAAATGAAGGAGAGGTATCGGATTCCTTGAGCCTTGGACCGCGGAGCAAGGATAGAGGGCCCGATTGATGAGTCAATGGGTGAATTCCTGGGCTGTCAAATTTAGCCAGCGACGATTCCTCGTTTCGAATGAAGGGTCGGGGAAAGGACTGGCGGCAAGCCGTTTTGAAACTGAACTATATTAATTCGACACAAAAGTTTGGATACAATTTGAGATTTATAAGACCCGGGATTTGGTGTATTGACGGTTGCTGGTGTTGAAGCACCCAAGGCAAATCGAAGCAGACGACATTGAAAATGGTGGGAGGATGACCCAGTAAAATATAGTTCATACACACTCGATGACTCCGAATGAGCCATGAAACGAAAGTCTTGTAATCCCAGTTTAGAAAATAATTCAGATTCGGGGATGCATAGTCGCAAACAAAAATGATGTGATGTGAGCCCTCGGACTCCGAGCATCGGCAGTGATGGCTCCCTGTCAGCGGACACAGAACTTTCTGTTTTTATTTGATCTCCGACAACAACTTGACTTGACGAATCATGTTGCAAATTTTATTCTCTGGTTACAACATCAAGCAGTCAACGTTTCAACGCGGTTCAACTCCAGCAGGGTCTTTTTTTACTCGAGCTTTGGGTCTATAGCTCTGGCTTTTCGGGTGGGTTGCCACACAGCATCGTGGTGAAGGACTACAGCCTAGCTCCTGGACCTGTCATTTTTTCCCCGCCAAGATCTACCTAATGCTTTGCCCGCTTAGCGGCATTTCACCCTTGGGGGGCCCTACTCGCCTAATTGATACAGAATAGCTTGAACTAGTGTTCACTACGATGGCTTCCGAGATTCTCTCGTATGGCCAGGTTTTTCTGAGTCTTGAAGATGTAACTTCTATCGTGACAAATGGTCTCGAAATCACTTTACCGTCCCCAGAACACAGAGACATATACGACCTCGCACCTAAATTTCCTGACAATATTTCAGACTGGGAATATTTTGATTCCATCGGAATTGGACACTTTGACGAGAACTGGGTCTGCCCTTTTGACGAGCATAGCCGCAACCCCTCCGGTCGAGATGTCGAAATTCGACTTTTAGACCAATATGATTCCTATGGCCGGTTCTATGGCATTGTCGTCGACGATGAAGGAGGTACAGAGGAGCGATCAGAGCAGAAGTGTACTGTCTGCAGGTCTTCTCCGAGCGACTCCCCCTCACTTACGTTCATGCGTTTTCCCGCCTCCCCGTCGAGCCATATGTTCACTACCATCCCTACCGAACTTCTATTCGACATTTTTCGACAGCTACCGGTTCAATCCCTCCTTTCCTTGTCTTCCGCGTCACGAAACCTCCGTTCCCTCATTACTGAGCCTGCATTTTTGAACCAGGTGATCAAGGGAGCCGTGCTGGAGGGATCGGAGTTTTGGATCCTTCCAGTTGGGACTATAACCGGTGAAAAGGATCGAATGCATGTAGCAATGGAGTGGCTCGCTACAGCATCACCACCGAATTCCAACTTATCCAACACAGAGACATCAATTCACTCTCCGTCATTCCCGTTCCTCGACTTCGTGCAATCTTGCTACGATTCCGATTCGATGCGGAACCGTCAACGCTTGTGGAATATTGTCAAACAGTTTGATGTTCTATGGCGAGACTATCGTCTCCATGGATGGCAGCGGGATGTTTTCATCACGTAGGTTTTGTTTAGTATGGAAGTGTTGTCCGTATTAGCGGTGGGTTTACATGAGAAGCCTGTGAGCCCAAGTACTGTCGAAAATATCATCCGGCGCATCTGTAACTATGATTGACTGTTGCATCCAAGTTGCATCATGCTTCTGACATACAATCGCAAGGACGCTGGTTCTATGTAAATCGAGGACATCTCGGTGTTCGTTATCCCTATTGACAGCTTATGCATGCCTGTTGAGCACAGCCACTTTCGAATGTTAGTACTCGCGACCTAGTTAAAAAATTATTCCCGGCATTTTCAACCACTGGGAGTCAGAGTGGACCCCATCAATACGACTGGTTTAGCTCTGACGGTGTTTCTGATCGAAAAGTCATTGACAGAATTTTTTTTCAGCCAATCGGAGCCATCATGAACCGCCCTAGAAATACTTTAAATCAAGGCATTTCTCCGAAATTACGCGAAACGCTTGCCTAAGTATCTTTAACTTCTGTCTTGAGCGCTGGCTCTTTTTCTGTTACCACATTTTGATTCTCTTACATCTAATGCTACTCACATCTTTCCAGCTCTTCCAATTTAAACTTCCATTGTTTCATTTCTTACATTTTGACCGGGTAATTATAGCCTCTCTTAATTAAGCATAACAGACGATGGCGGCTTTCAGTTGGCGCTGTTGTTGGCACAGAATTCGTCTCTACCATCAAAGATGCCTGAGTGGAACTATACTCCTGAAAGCATTGCATTCGAGACTCAGATTTTTCGCTTTTTGGGCACAATTTAGTATATTTTAGCTGGTATTTTTTGTGAGCTTGAGTATAAAAGTGATGCAAATGTGGCTGGAGCCCTCAGAGAGACCTGGTGTCATCTTCCCCTTACTGCCTATCTACTGACCGCTGGCCGGCCAGCTCCCAAACTTAACAAGCAACAGAACCTACCCTTCATCATGAACAAGCTCATAACCCTTTTCCTCCTCCTCGCACTCGCGTTGACCGTTTTATCAGCACCAACCTCAACTCCGAAAACTCCTCCCAAAAAGGTACTCTCATTTTACGACCCTGTCGATTCCCGTTGAATATTGTTTCCTTTCAAGCCCAACGGGTCCAGGAAATGCCAGCGACGCGCATCTCCAACAAGCCGTGCCTCGTCCCCAACACTCCATGCCTCGTCTTCAACAAGCCATACCTCGTCTTCAACAAGCCATACCTCGTCTTCAACAGGCCATACCTTGTCTTCAACAGGCCATGCCTTGTCTCCAACCCATCTGGCCTCATCCTCGAAGCCACAGTCCCATGCCTCGTCTCCAACACCTCATGCCTCATCTCCCAAGCCGCTTTCCCTCGTCAAGCACCTTCTTTTACCTCGTGCGAAATCCGAAATCCAGCTTTGCGGAATGAAAATACGTGGAAAATCTTCACAAATGTGTATTGGCAATCCGGGCTACATTAAAAGTAGTGCAGGGAAACTAGCTTGGGTCCCGTGGGACGTAAGTGGATTTCGCTTCATAAAACTCGCTATATCGGACCAGTCTGAATCTCCAATAGGAGCTCGAGAGCAAAACGAAAGAACAACAATGCGGTATGTGTTTATGATCGCCGATATTACATCTGACCTGAATAGTCGGCAGATCATGTGATAGAACTTCAACTTATCGTGAAAGCCCTTGAAGACGCTGGGTTTTGCAAAGCATGGAATGGAATACGCGACGCGTGGAGTGGACGGGTCAAAGAACAAGCCGACAAGCAAATGACGGAAGAGTTTATCCGCAGTCTGAAGCTCAATGCGAACGACCCAACAGGCCTCTTTTTCATCGACCCAACCTTCAATGGAAACGTATGTCATTTTTTGCTGTCGGTCATCACCATATATCCTAAAATTGTATTCATTATTACAGAAAGGGGCCTTTTTCACGGCTGTAAAAAATGGCAAAACACCGACGAGTTCAGATGACCTGAAAGGTTATTTCAAAGACGATATTTTAGAGGTGACATCTACCATTGCAAAGAAAATTGACGAAGGAGCCGCCTCCCTGTTGGACGCAGTATACAAGATGGCGGATTCAGATTTGGACCTTACCGTAGACAAAGACTTTGAGTACTCCTGCGCGCTCGAAGAGGCAGAATCGGTTTGTTATTTCACTATTTTCCCATTTATAAGAGTGGCTGATTTTTTTTAATTAACTAGTTGTTTAAGAGGGGAACCCCGGTTGAGGATGAATGGAAGAAAGCCGTGGCGTTAATACGTTAAACGTCGCATCTGTAATGGGCCATTTGTTTAGAATAAAACAGGCAGATTTGGTTCGCACGGTGTGACAAATATGATTTGACTAAGCTGCAACATCGCCCCGACAGCCCTTCCCGATATCCTCCCCCAGACATCGCCTCCTACTCCACCTTTTGAACGTCGAGGTGGCAGCGCTCCACAGTTTTTAGCATGGACATAGTGTAGGAGTTGATTTGGGGATGAGCTAGGTGGGCTGGCGCACATTTCGAGCAGCTCTCACCGTGCCCTTATCCACCGAGTACCGCGTGAACAGTCGAGTCGTTTCGCCAGTCCTGTTCCAATTCCCTCTACCAAACTTGAGGGAACTCATCGCTTGTACGCATTCTGGAGGCGGATGAGCGGGTTAGGTGGGGTTTACAAGCAGCTGGAGAGGGTGAAAGCTGCAGTGGCAAATTGTAAACCTGCTGTTGCAGCTCAGGGCGATGTTGAGGAGGTCGAGTTCGATGCTGTTCGATGGCAGTGCCATTTCTGGTTCGTTCTTTTCGCGCTTTTTTCGTCATTTTCGTCTCTGCTCTCACCTAAGTCCGAAATGCTCATGCTGACGCTTATTTCTTCTTTTCTTAATTGCAAACTAGCCACCAATAACAACAGTTCATTTGAAGTTCATCTATGTACCGGCTCGGACACGGACTCCGACAGCGACTGTCCTCGCTCTGTTCCTGGAGTCGGCGACGAGAAGCTCGCACGTTATGGGAACCCAGTTGCCTCACCTTCCGGACCCGACGCAGGCAGCCTCCGCGTGAGAATCAGCACCGCCCTCGCTGCTGCTACTACCCCAAGTCTTCACGACGACGGCGATGGAATGTGATGAAGGGTGTTATGCGGATGGGATTCTATGAAGGACAACCTTTTTCAAACTCCTGCAACCAAGGGACGCTGTTGTGCCTTGATCTAAACCACAGGTTCGAATTCGTCACTGGTCTTCCTTCGTCTTAGATTCGACTGTCTACTGTTTCGTAGGAGCAAATGGAAAGGATTAGGTATGGTACACGTGTTGGCAGACATGGCTCGTTCGCTTCCGCTGAAGTTTCGTATCGCGAAACCTTTACCCTCTACTTAGTTGATTACATGCAATCCTCCTCAACAATATCGCAGTCTAATTAGGTATATTTAGGTATAATACCTTTGTTTTAATTCGAAACCACTGGTTCAATTCCATTTCATACTTTCTAAGGACTCCCGTAAATCGAGCTGTAAAATCACAGAGGGTACGATGAAATCATTATATTGGTCAATGAACTCAGCGTCGTACGAAGAGTAAGGGAAAATAACTAATGTTACAACTTTGCTTTCTTTCTTCCAGGAAATGTCGGACGAAAAACCTCTTGGGAACACCTCCAGGTATGCGATATTCAGGTCCATTTTTACGTTACTGGTCTTGACCTTGAAGCTGCCGTAGTAGACTCAGGCGTTGAGGTTGCATGACCTGCACTGATAGCTTCAGCTATGAAAAAAGTCCGTCATCAGAAAAACACGCGTTCTGGTACGAATGAAGCAATGGATGTTCCCGAAACTTTCTCTTAGGCTCGGATTTGTTGTACACGTAGTTCAACATACAGGGGAAGTTTGAAATAAAAATACACCAAGAAAGAAAATAAATATCTTGATTTGAAGTTGAACGGCGGCTATGCTTGGTAAATTTTACGACCCTGGGCTGGAAGAGGAGTCATCAGATTCGAAAGAGTCGAAGATGAATCCTACTCACACAGGCGGGATGGTGGGAGCGGGTCCGGAAACGGTAGCAAGGCTCGGAAATGGAAGGTCGGGGCACTGTAAATGTATATAAAATCAGTGGAACAGGATGCAACAAATTGACTCGCAATACGCGCCGCAATCTGCACGTCCTTCTTCTTGAAGCTGGCAGGGAACTTGATGTTCTTGGTGAACGGCGCAGGAACGGGGACAACCTAATATGGAAAGCAGAAATAGAGTGTAGATCCGAACGGCAAGAAAATATGTATTTACATCGGAGCAGTCGGTGAGCTTTGCCCTGTTCTGCCCGAGTGTTTGAAGCTTAGACATAGCAGCCCGAAATTCATTTACCATGCGCTGTTGATCGTCTATTGGAATATCAGTCAAAATTCGCCGTCGATTCCGGGCCTCCAGTACGTACTAATCATTGCCTGCCAGAAACATGCGGTTCGAGAATCCTGGGAGATAGCGAAATCGCTCTGGAGACGCATCTCGCCCGCGAGGGGAGACAGGACTTCTCCTGCTTGGGATCCATTTCCAGGGAAAAGACGGCCTTTGAGAAGTACTTCAAGAAAAACTTGGGTGTCGCTGGATTGTTTCTAGCTGAGTATTCTTTTCCAGTTACGTAGAGGAGATACTCACAAAGTACTGACGGTGCTGTACCAGATTGTTAGAGTATATATAATAGCGTGCAATATACACTCACGAGTCGAATGGCGTTCCAGGAATGGTAACGTCAACAACATCCTGAGTCAACGTGAATAAATAAATAGCTTGTACTAATATGTCTAAAAGACTTACCGCAGCGGCAATCGTATGCGACGAAAGGAGCGCGACAGCTTCCCTTGGGGAGAAGCCAGCATCCTTGAACCTTGCTAGAATTTTCGTCACGTCGTCAGTCGGCTCGGGAATGGTCAAATCCGGAGCAGCAGCTTTCGGGGGTGGTCGGCCAAACATAAACTCGAGCCTGGGCGCACCGGGGCAGTTAGCTGTTCCTACAGCTGCTGCTAGATGAACGCTTAAAAAAATCGTTAGGATCTCGATATTACCGGTATATTGCGAAATGGCTTACAAGTCCCCAGCACTCAACTTGAGCTCTTGGAATACAGGGAATTGACGAGCAGTGATATCGTCGATGCTAAGGAGGTTTGTGAGACGGGCGCGTTGAACAGATAATCAGGGATTTACCCTCCATTGGCGTCTATAGTGAATGGAATTTAGTGATTGTAAAGGACTGTAATGGGTGGAATAACTCACGGAACTTCTCTTCCGTCGAATTGAAGACCAGGATAGAACCGTCTGCGCCTCCACCCCTGGAAAATAACATAAAAATATATTCGAAGAATCTGGAATTTGGACTAACTTTCCGCCATGAATAGAGAAACCAATGGCGTCGTGGAACGAGAGACGCAGCGCAGAGTGAGCCTATATAAAAAATGGTCAGTTGAAAAGTCAAACCGATCTTAAAATAGTAAGGATATACCTCTTCGCCGCATTCACCTCCGTCAAAGAGGTCTTTTTGAAGCTTGTCAACCATAGGGAAAAGAACTAAACCCATAGATCAGAACTAAGTTCCGGCACCCGAAAATATGCAGATTAACTAACCACAACATGCAGCGTTCGCGGTAACGTGTCCAGAGGCGCAGATATGCGGCTTCGCGGCTGCTGCCGCGTTTACGGATTGCGTTGCTGCAATCGCAATCGTAAGAATCGCTGAAAGACGAGAAAAGGCCATTTTAATGGAGGGAAGATTGATGTAGAGAGTACCGGAGTATTCTGAAGCGTTTGGTACTAGAAACGCCTCCCTTTATACACTTTCTGTGTGAGGTTTGAAACATTTTCCGAGGGATTTTGTTGTCGGTATCACGGTCAATAACACCCAGTGTAATGGCACAGACATTTTGTGGGAAGGTGCAGAACTCTTCTACTGGACTTACCACTGCAACCTGATCAAAACATGGTAACCTCGTGCTCTTAGACTGGAAATTTTGTACGTTGCCCATATATGAGAAATTTGAGTTCGTGAATTGAAACGCCCGCATTATTGAGATGAAACTAGCCATTGGAATATACCAGCCACCACTGAACGATCGCCATCGTGAATAGTTACTTCAGTGTTTCTCTGAAGACTAATCAACCAAAACAAGGGAACAGAACATAAATTCGGCTTCAAGTAGTCCAGATTTCCCGAGATAACAGCGTGTAGAAAAATTCGCTTGAATGTTAAGCATTCATTAACCGGGGGTGAGAGAGAACGAAATGACGTACAATCTAGTAGTCATTTGGTTTAAGATGTGAATATTAAAAAATTATTTGTGGCACCGGTAAGTTCATAACGTTCAATACCGAGGAGACAACTGAGGGATGCTACCGGTGTAGGGATAAGAAACCCTCTTTTATTCTGATAGCCGAGAATAGCTGGCCGTTCAATATGTATCTGGACGAGTTAAATCTGATCGGTAGAAAGCTGAGGTGTGAGATGCCGGCCAACGTCCACGTCGGGTGCGCTGGTGCCATGATTATCGATGACAGGGACAGAATGACAGAGCGAGTTCGGTGGCGTTGAGTAAAATTAGCTGGATAGTTCATTTTTTTAGAGAATGTAGCGGGAGGTTATCAGTATTATATAGGCGTGTTATTGGAGTCAGAAAAAATAGCATAAATAGGCAACCGTGAAACGGTGAAGACCGTCGTCGTCGCCGTACAGTACGTCGACAGAAAAGCAACTCGGAGAATCAGGCTCTTGTGAGTCAAGTCGACTTTATTTAATGAGTCGGGTTGTGCGGGTTCAGATGGTGCCTGTACGGCCTAAAGCCGCATACCAAATGAGTGGATGGCGAATTGTCAAAAACACGTCCAATTTTCTGACACAACAGCCTCCATGCCGTACAACTTTGACCGTTCAACATGGCATTCGGAGTTTATTAGCTCATATTTGTGGATTTAAGCATGATTAACGATAAGCATGATTTAGATGGGGTTGGTACATCCTAAAACATACATTCGGCTAACTTAGTAAATGCCCATTGAGCAACTTCAAGTTTTTGGATTGGCGTCGTAGAAGACGTGGTAGAATTCTAGGTATGTTTATTGGAACCATACATCAACTTGTATTGCATGCAGTGGGAAATAATGCGCCTCTGAACTGCAGCGAGAATTATGTTGAGTCTTGCCGCTATCATATCCTAAATATGAATACATGAATACACATAAAAGTCGTCGAAAGAATTTATCGAAGCGCGTGACGGCCCGAGTCCCGGAAAGCCAACGCCTTCAAGCGCAAACAAGTAACAACAAATCGGATAGTCCACGGTTCACCAACCCGGTAATAAAGCGTGGAGAATTCCACACAAACAGGAATCGCTCGTCGGAGGTTGCTTCATGGAATGGGGAACGAGGGGGTCCCGATATACGGGGTTTGTTGGATGTCAGTGTGGTTGGGCGAATCTGGGCATCAGTGGCTCCGACTGCTTCCACAGGCGAACAGGACAAGCAAGGAGGGCATTAAGTTGGTTGGTAGAACATCTCACTTGCTGCCTTGAAGTTGAGAAGGTTAACGAAGGAACCTGAAAGCCGAAACGACGGAAAAGACCGGCGATAACCAGTCGCGGAAAGATGGTGGAAATTCAGCTCGAGGCACGCAGCCAGACGAAGAACCGACGTGGCGATTGATTATCGTAGAAAATTGTAATAGAGAGGCAAGTATGTGCATTGGAAGCTCAAAAGAGGCGGTCGAGACGGCGCTCCGTTGACTTTCGGGAAATAACGGGAAAGCAAAGCCAAGCTCTCTTTCCCGTTGTAACGAGAAATGCAGCGGCGGGAGCTTAATAAGTGGGGCGGAAAACACGTATGAAATGCGTTAATCTGGTGCTTGAAGTGCAAGGTCCGCGAGCAAGAGCGGATCTTGGACCGAACGTAACATCACCAACAGAGAGCTACAGACCAACAAGCGTATTCAGCTTCGACCTCAAAGCAAGAGACAAACCTGGAGACACGTACCTGATCGCTTCGTTGCGACACTGAACACCCCTGACATCCAAGAGATTGTGAGAAGACGTCGGGAAAATGGGGGCAGGTACTGGTAAGGAAAGACGTTAAATTGACGCTGGTGCCGCTCTGAGCAAGGGTCATGTTGCAACGTCGGTGACGACGGGCTGGTACAGCCTTAGGAAGGCGGAGAAATCCGTACACCCTGGTTTCGCGCTTCAGGGTTGGCGACCGCCAGTAATGGTAGGGTCTAAGGGTAAGAAGCGAAAGGCAGGAAAAGTTCGAAGGAATAGTCCGATGGAAGGTAGCAAACGGGAAACACAGATGTAAGTGCGGCCGTTTGGGTCGGCTTTGATTTAGGCTGCTTTGAAGAACAGGGGACGTTTTCTGAGTAAGCGGATGGCTATGAGATATGTGCCTTCAGAGCTTGAGGTACCTTCAGGGTAGACGTACTGACGACTGGTGGGATAGGTAAGAAAAAGTTATTAACGCGTGAAGATAGGAAGGGTACTCACAAAAGTTAATCATCGGCACCGACGGCACGGTCACTAGAATATGTGAATGGTTACTTACAAAGAAACTATGTCAGTACGTCGTAATGAAGGACAGGTCTACTCAGAGAGGACGGAGGCAGAATCAGATTCAAGAAAAGGAGTTACGAACAGCTATTGATTAGTCTTCGCTTACTAAGAAACATGCGCCTAGAAGAGGAACCACAACGAGTCAGGGAAACATTAAAAAAACCATAATAGAGTGCGCGTACCACTAGACATTAATGTCACACCACTGATTACACAGGTGGTCCTCTCAAGATCGCCAATTCGAGCCGGATCCTGTCACAACGCTAAGAGCGAACACATGACCACGAGGCGACTCGGGGAGAAGGATGCCATATTGGTTGACAACTAGGAGCCAACGAAGCTATAAACGACGGAAGTGGGTGAGATTGTGAGCGATGTCGAGAACAAGTGCGAATTAGCGCACCTTAAGCCTTAGTCAAGCCAGATAGGACACAGAGGAAAGCAAAAGCCGACTTATTCATATGAAAGTCATCGAGGAAATGGCAGCGCACAGAGAGCATTGAGGTGGTAGGCGAGACAGCGCGATCTGGGGGAAAGGAAGAAAGAAATGACGGGAAACATAATGTTTCTCACGGACCCCTGACATTAGGGTGGGCTTCGTTTCCCGCGATTCTGCTCTTGATTCCAGGCTCCTCACACGTCATTCCGTTTTGCTTTTGAACACAGTTGAACTCCAAAATTATGATCTCGAAATTAAAATAGCTCGAAAGAACCATATTTTCGGGCTTAACGGTCTGCAGCTTCAAACACCATCTTCGTCAGAATCAATTGATGTATCGTCCAAGAATTGATTCAAGTCGAAGTCTGCGGGATCCATGACACCGTTCCAGTGGAATTCTCAATCTCGGAGCCCAAGCGACATTTATAACGAGTTGGGAAAAATCATCCCTTCAAACCCTGCAGTGGATTCGGCTTGTTGACAACCCCAATGCCGCGAAGCACCTTATGATGCATCGCCCTAACTTTCCACATACAGAGTCTTCTCATGCAGCTTGCTTCAAAGTTAAATATATCACGATTCACAAGGGCAGAAGCAATGAAAACTTTCGCTCCACAACGCCCTCTAATTTTATGTACCCAACCCTTCGGCGCTATGGAAAATAATTTCGAGCGCCAACTGTGGATACAGCTTCGCAAGCGTAAAATTCACGGGGACGATTTCTGAACTTCTCTGATATCAGATATTCGTGCTCCATACGCATAAAAAAAACTTGATTACTCGCACAAGAACCGTGCCGCTCCGAGCCGTGTCCAATTTGTTGCTTCCACTGGGAGTAAATTGAAATCCGACAAGCTTACTGGTGGATTGGTATAGCCCTAGTGGTTTGCCACAACGGATCGCTGTGTACCGTAGATAGCCTGGGACTCGAGATTGCAAAAGGTCATTAACATTTACTCGTTCCGATCACAATGATGAAATCCTGTGTTCCTAGACAAGGCGGCCATTAATATTCATCATTTCGTATTCGAATGGTGGGACACTCTGGCATATTAAAACGGTACCTTGGAAGGTATGATAAACCCAGAAAACAAATCGGCTTCCCCTTCACTTCATTGACAAACCTCAGACTGGTAAAAAATGCCTAGTACACTCGACCTAAATGACACCTTTGGCGCGCTTCTCATTGGCATTGTGGTATCAGCCGGGTAAGTGGTACTCGCAAATTTTCCATCGTGATTTTCGCAATTAATTGTATTATTGGTAGGCTCTTTGGCTTGACCTGCTCACAAGTGTTTTATTACTTCCAGCATTACGCGTCGGATGGAATTGTCATCAAAAGCGCGGTTAGTTGCTGTTTCTTATTCTTGGTTGCCCTACCGACCTTTTCAATGAAGGTTGCCACCTTGCTGTATGCTAAACTACATCTATTTCGTATTTGATGCCAATATTTACCGCTGAAGGGCAGAATTTTTGAAGGCTTGCACACTGCGTTCAGTATTCATGCGGTCTATTACTACACTATTCTCAATTATTCAAATCCTTTGGGACTCCTCCAGGCTACCTGGTCGCTTATCGTGAGTCCTGTCATTATATCAGAACATCTAGAAAGTCAATAATTTTACTCTAGATGACTCTGGGTGTTTCGGTATGGCGTCTGCTCCTGACATGCGCCTCACTGACCACTTACCTTACAAGAGTTTGATTATTTTGGTTGTGCACCTTTTTTACCTCAGACGAGTTTACCATGGTACATATTTATTTACTAATTAGCAACTTCCAACTAAACTTGCGCCTTCAGTAAGCCGGAAGAACATTCCTTTGGTCGCTCTTCTGGTACGTGCCATTCACATTAGGATTGATTTTGGTTGTGATCTTTCTCTTAGGCCGCCGTGTCCTTAGTCGCTTTTGGTTTGTCCGTTAATCTTCATCGTGTCTTTCTACTGATCAGTCGATCTAGCGACGGCTATTGGTACGTGGATGCTAAAATCAGAATTGAGACGGCCTTATGTCAGTGTCTGTTTACAGTCCTGATAGTACAAGCGTATGTTTCACTATTACTTTTTTATGTACTTGTCAATGCTAACTAGACGTACAGCTTCCAGATACATGTTTTTGCTGAGTACTTTAGCGAGAGTGTAAGAACTTTTAACCTACGGGCTCATACCACACAGTTACAATTTCTTGCAGGGGAAGTCGCATATGGTAGATGCTTCACTTGCTTTGGCTGCCGTTGCGGATATCCTTATTGCAACTTCACTTTCATTTTACTTGCACACCAGCCGTTCTGGAATTGAGAGGTACAGCCAGTTTTAATCCTCGCAAATAAGGCTTAATTTTTCAATCTGTAGCACTGATACCCTGATCAGCAAGTTAATGGTCTACGCAATTAACAATGGCATTTTGACGAGGTCCGCGTGCATACTTTCAAGTCTGAATTCGACTAATTTGGTATCCTTCCAGTCTTTTCGACATTATTGTTCTGGTATTTGTAGGTTGCTGCTATTTTCATTATTCCAACAAAGCCTTACACTCTTGAGAATATAGGTCAAAGTCAAGCCTGACAATTTTATCTTTTTTGCGGTTTACGAGGTCATCGGAAATCGTAAGTCTAGACCTCTATCTGAATGAATCTACTGAATTTACGGTGACCGAAGTCTATACCAATTCCATGATGGCCACGTAAGTTTTTGGTCATTATCCTGAGCGAGCGCTCAGCCTTATCTGATAGATTCAATTCACGACAACCCCTCTCTTTGCCCACCGTAGTTAGCGGCCCGAGTTATATTATGAATAGTTTCCAGGTGGCAGAGCCTGCGACGGCTATAGCCATGGAAGGTCGAGAGCTCGGTTTGAATAGAAAGGCAAGTAGTCCACTTCTTTTATTATTTGGCTTATCAACATTACAAAATTGGCATCTAGCACATACTTACTCAAATCACTTCCACTGAAGATACCTTTGGAGGAGTGCGTGTAGGTGAATACGGATCCGGTCAGGGAGAACAAGATGAGAAAAGAGAAGTTAGTCGTAAAGATTGAAACATCAGGGGCCCACTGTACTTATGCTATGAGTTGTATCAATGACAGAAAGAAAATGAGAGAATCCGCCAACTAAAGACCCAACAGGCGTACGAACAAGCGAATTTAAAAATCAGTATAATGTGCGTTGATGAGCGCCTCCGCGTTCTGTACCGCTTACTACGCTTTCCGTGCCGAGCAGAGGGGACGTTCATAGACAACCAAAGTTTCCAGCATTCGTCACGAATTTCAATCATTTAACTTTCATGAGGCGATTTCAGGGTAGGTTTTCTCCTCTTTTTTTCCAAAAAAATCGCGAATATTGCATTTGACAGGAACTCACGTGCTCGCGATTTCCAGGCGCTTACCAAACTCTTCCTGCGAATTCATGTCAGTCGGCGCCTGTGCCTGCGCACGCCATTACTTTTCAACACGCTGATTAGACTAGGAGAAAACATAAATTCCTTGGATGTATTAATTGGCAAACGGTGCTATCTACATTAAGTAGTAAGTCCACAGTATTCCCGGGAACGCTCGCCCGAGCTTTCCTGCTAAGTGTTTACGCGAGTGCACGAGCAGCTGAAGGACTGTATCTCGGCTTTGATAATGGACTGGTCAGGCGACATTTGAACTGTTCTTGTGAGTTTCTATCCCCTGGTGTTGATTGATATCCACGGACAGTCCCATTCTAACTCCAGGGCCCGGTATCGCGAAGTCTGCTGCCACTATTGATTTGCTAGCTAATTGGGTCCGTGAATATCAATCAACTATAGAGAATAGAAACTCCTAAGAGCAGTTTAAATGTAGCCTGACCAGTCCACCCGAGATACAGTTTCTTCAGCTGCTCGTGCCCTCGCGTAAACGCTTAGCAGGAAAGGTCAGGCGAGTGTTCCCGGGGATACTGTGGACTTACTGCTTAATGTAGATAGCACCGTTTGGCGATGGCTCAACGTGGCTTGTGAATCGGTTGTTAACGGTTCTCAACTGGGCTGGAAAAGTACGGCTTTTGCATTGAGCCAAACATTACCCTGTCGTGAGACGCGAGGCTTGTTCAAAAAGCTAAACAAAGTATTCTCTGGACGAATTGCTCCCCAAAAAGGGTAAAATCACTTTAAACGGATAACCAATACAAACAAGCTGGCATAAAACAAGGACTCTCCCATCGATCGCGTCTTGACTACTTTAAAGTGGTCCGGGATCTCACAAGCGCAGAAGCAACGAGAAATTTCGCCCCAACTTGTATAGACCCTTGGGAATGTAAAATTAACGCCGGACGATTTATGAACCTTTCTGATATCAGATATTTGAGCTATGTAAAGTAAGATCGAAACATTGATCGCTCGCACAAGAACCGCGCTGCTCCGAGTCGTGTCCAATCTATTGCTCGCTCAGAGTAAATTGAAATATGACACGCTTACGAGTGGACCGGTACATTCGATATAGCACCGTGATTCGCTCGCCAGGAGAGATTCGTGCTAGCTGGCCACTAATCAGTAGCATCTGTCAGTTTGAGCCGCCTTAATGCAATTGATTGCCCCTTAGATAGCTTGGGAATTGAGATTGGAAGAGGTCTGTTGAACAGTTCAAATCACGATGATCAAAAATTCGTGTTCCTGAATTCAGACATTAATAACACTGGACTTTGTATTCCTGCGGCGCGATACTCTTCCATGATATAACGGCACTTGAAAGGTTTGATAAGTGGAGGAATCCAAATTGCTTCTTCATTGACAAGCCTCTCACCAGTCCAAAATAATGCCTAGTCCACTGGACCTCAATGATACCTTCGGCGCTCTGCTTATTGGCGTTGTTATATCAGCTGGGTGAGTGATATTGACGCAATCTTTCATCATGAGTTTCACATTAATTGTATCATTGGTAGGCTCTTTGGCGTAACCTGCGCACAAGTGTTCTATTACTTTCAGAATTACACATCGGATGGTACTCTCGTCAAAGGAGCAGTTAGTCACCGTTTTTATTCTTTGATTACCTTGATGACATTGTCAACAAAATCCAGGTTGCTATTTTACTGTAGGTCAAACTACATTCATTTCGCAGTTAGTGCCAGTACTGACCGCCAACGGACAGAATTCTGGAAGGGTTGCACTCAGCGTTCAGCATTCATGCCATTTATGTCTACACGATCCTCAATTACTTGAATCCACTTGAACTCCTCCAGGCTACCTGGTCGTTTATCGTGAGTCCTATCATTTTAGCGTAACATTTCAATCGTCAACATTTCCTATCCGAGATGTCTATTGGCGTCTCGGTACGATGTCCCTTCATTGCCCGTGGCCCAGCATGTGCCTCACCGGCCACCTTCTCTCCCAGAGTTTAATTATTTTGGTTGTGCACACCTTTTATGTGAAGCGAGTTTATCAATGTACGTATTTTTAAATTATTATAACCGTCAACATTCAACCGAACTCGTGCTTGCAGTGAGCAAGAGAAACATTCCTCTGGTTGCTCTTCTCGTGGGTGCTATTCACACCGGAATTGATTTCGGATCTGAAACTTTGCTTAGGTCGCCCTCTCGCTTGGCCATTTTGGTTTGTCCGTCGATCCTTATCCCGTGTTTCTACTGATTTGCGGATCCAGCAACGGCTGTTGGTACGTGAATGGTTAACTCGAGATTGAGAGGCTCTTAAATCGGTATCTGTTAATAGCGGCGATAGTACAAGCGGGTGTCCCCTTTTCTTTGGTTCGTGTCAATGCTAATTCGAAGCGTACAGTTACCAGCTGAAATTTCTCGCTGCATTTTTTGGCGCTAGTGTCAGCACAATTTAACCTCCGATCGTGTACCATACAGTTATTTTTTTCCGCAGCGACTGCTGCATATTATAGATGCTTCATTCTCCTTGGCTATTGCTACAGACGTTGTCGCTGCCGCCGCGCTCTCATTTTACTTGCACACCAACCGCTCCGGGATTGAGAGGTAGAGCCAGTCTTGATTCTCTCAAATAGGGCTTAAATTCCGAATCTGTAGCACTGATACCATGATCAACCAGTTAATGGCCTATGCAATTAACAATGGAATTTTGACGAGGTTCGTGTGCATACTTTCAGGTCTGAATTCAACTAATGTAGCATCCTTCCAGTTTATTTGATATAATTATTGTGATATTTGTAAGTTGTCGGTATTACTCTTCCAACAAAGTTCTACACTCTCGACAATGTAGGTCAAAGTCCAGCCGGACAATTTGGTGTTCTTGGCGATTCACCAGATCATTGGAAATCGTAAGTCTGGATTTCTACCTACACGAATTTGCTGAAATCACAGAGACCTCTAAGTCTATACCAATTCCATGATGGCTACGTAAGCTTTCGATCCTGATTATCAAAATCCTGGGCTTGCTATCAACTTTAAATAATAGTCTCAATTCACGTCGATCTCTTTCTCAACTCACGGAAGTCAGTGTATCGAGTTATAATATGAATACTTTCAAAGTAGTAGCCTCTGCGACGGCTGTACCGACGGAAATCCTAGAGCTCGGCATGGATAGTAAGGCAAGTACGTCAGCCTCTAGTGTTAACTGGCTTACCAACATTACAAAACTTGCATCCAGCACATACTTACTTAAATCACTTCCATGGAGGACATCTTTCGGGGGGCGTCAAAGGTGCATACTACGGATCCGGTCAGGGAGAACAAGCTAAGCAACGAGAAGTTGATCGTAAAGATTAAAGAAAGGAAAGGGCTTATGACCTATTGTACTTGTACCACGATTTGTATCCACATTGTAAGTTACTGGATTTTAGCCGTATCGAGTTCAATTCAATCAGACCGAGTACTTGCCGAGTACCGCGAACAGGCGGACGAACAAGAAGTGAATACTGTACGCCGCCGCGTTCTGCGCCCTCCAAACTCAGATTTTCCGATTTCGCGGTTAGACCATGACGAGCAAACTTGAAGTAGACGTTGAGCAGACATGAGATTTGCCCCAAAGGTCGAATTTGCCTTTGTTTACAGTTGGGGGCTTTGGCTTTACGGGAATCAGTGTCCCTCTCCGCACGCACACAAACAGGCGCATCCGCAGCGATTGAACGGCCTGCTCTCAGACCTTGTCCTCCGCGAACATGAACTTACTTTTTATTGTTTATTTCTCTGAAAAACCGACCTGAGCATGGCCGAAAGTTGCACTAGTACAGCTAATCTTACCTTCTCCGACGTCGTGCAGTCACTGCAGTGCCAGCTCATAGTATGTTTTCTTCGTCACTACCTCATCAATTGGCTGATAATCGTCAATTTCCACAGTATCCAGCCCGAAAGACATTGCTGGTCCGGATGTAGTCAGGCTTGGCGAGTGCGCCAATAGCCAAACTCCTCGGAGAGGATACTGACGATAGATGACACTTGACAGCAGGTGTAGGTAGTGCGATGGGCAAGAAGAGGAGAGACTTGAGTGTGTCTATGGACAACAACGACTATGTACGTGTTCTCTCCTTTTTTCTCTTACTGACACCCCACCTCTTATACAGTGCCAGTGAACGTCCAATCGCGCCTGCACCAGCCACAAATGCACTTCTCCTTTTTTCTCTTACTGACACCCCACCTCTTATACAGTGCCAGTGAACGTCCAATCGCGCCTGCACCAGCCACAAATGCACTTCTCTATCAGCGAGCTAGACCCAAGCACTGGCGGCGGGAGCGGGAGCGACATTATTGCCTCGGGTCCGCCCCAAACAGCGGCATCACCCGCCTGCGCTCCTGGCCTCGTCGCCTAAGCTTTAACCCCCCCCGAGTGGTTGGGCCCGAGGCGATATACCGGGCAGGTAAAGCTGTCGTCGAGTCATGTCACGAGGTCGTACGACCGCGCCTTATGCACCCCCACCCATGCTCACATCGACAGCAGCAACACGAAAATTGGCAGACGTAAATGGTTCGTCCTTGCTTTTTCGCTCGTGCCTTTTCTCGTTCTTTCCATGCATCCC
Source organism: Galerina marginata (assembly GCA_023014335.1). NCBI lineage: Eukaryota > Fungi > Basidiomycota > Agaricomycetes > Agaricales > Galerinaceae > Galerina > Galerina marginata. The sequence continues at coordinate 1,553,823 of JAECYW010000015.1, read as the reverse complement.
ATTCTTTCATGTTGGGACTTGTGTTCTTCTCGCATCGCCTTCGTTTTGATTGTATTATTATCTCCTTTTTCTCTCTCCGTCCCTTCTCTCGTTTCTGCTGTTTAATTCTCTGACCCGTCCTCTCCCTCCTATTTCGGTATCTTTCCGTCAAATTTTGACGTTTTTCTGCTCTTATCTATCTATGCAATTATCGCGCTTCACATTATGGAGTGTACTTATATTTGGTTGTCTAAATATATTAACAGTTCATTTAGGTGTCCCGACGATGTCGCCCGACTATGTTGACCCTAGCTCCTAGCTCAGCCTTTCTTATGCGCCAGCTGCGGGCCTGGCGCTGGTACCGGCACTATCGTTCTTATCTCGTCGTCTGATATACCTGCCCCTTTCTCTGATGTCCAGCTGCGCCATATTACTTCCTTCAAGTCCCTGGTAACATGTTCTGATAGACCTAGCCCCCGGTTCTTAAATGGGCGCAATCGATCGGGTTTCGAGGACTCCAAATTCGCAATGGTCCCGAGCTTCTCTGATATCAGATATTTGAGCCTCGTATGCTTGAAACATTGATCGCTGGTATGAGACCCAAGTAAATGGACTATTAATATATTAATGTCTCATCTATTGCTTCCAAGTCAGAGTAACTTTATATACGACACTCTTACTGGTGGGCTGGTACATTCAATACGGCACTTCGAGTTCGCCGCCCAGGAGAGATAAACGATCTGGATTTAGCTCATGTACGTGCTCCTTTCCCCTGCCTTCCTTACTGATACCCCACCCCATAGAGAGTACTAGTGAACGTCGACTCGTGTCTGCAGCAACCGCGAATGCACTTCTCTACCAGAGAGAGCTATAACAGGCTCCGGCGGCGGGAGCTGGAGCAACATTGCCTTCCTCCTCTCCTCCCAAGCAACCGTTTTGCGAGCCTGCGTACTTCCAGCTGACCACCTGGCCCTGTCCTGACTTGCCTCCTGGGCAGTAGGGCCCGAGGTGGTACACGTGTATACTAGCTGTCGCCAAGCCATAGTACGAGGTCGTACGACCGCGCCTTATGCATCCCCACCCGTACTCACATTGACACCAACGCCAGCAGCAATTTTCTTTCTTTTTCTTACCCATTCTTCAATCTTTTCCTAATCGTTCCTACGACGATATGTCCCCTTGCGTTTTTTCGTTCTCTCAATGAGTCCCCTGCCTTTATCTCGGTACCTGTGTCTCTTTCGCATCGTCTTCATCTCCATTGTATATTGTTTTCTCCCCTCTATCTCTTCGTTCTTTCGCTCGTTTGTGCTGTTCGTTTTTCTCCATCTCTTCTCTCTCACATTTTCCCGTTTTTTCCGCTCGTTCTTTCCGTCAGCCTGTTAAATTTTGAATTGTTTTCTGCCCTTTTTGTCTTTACCATTATCGTGCTCCACCCGTGTGGCGTGTACTGTTCTCGCACTCGTTTTTTCATTCAGTGTTGATTTGAGGTGTGTCGACTATGTCGCCAGACCATATCAACATTAACTTTTACCTCAACTCTTACGGGTCAGCTCGGGCCCTGGTGCTGGTACCGGTGCAAACATCCGCGCAATCAGTTTGAGCGCTTCACTTGATGAGCCCGCCCCTTCGTTAGGAGCATGGGGAAGCGCAGCCATTGAAATTGGTTTTTCTGCTATTGCCTTTTACTCTGTCGCTTATGATATAGGACCTTACCTTTCGAGGCCATATTCGATTGACCCAGGTACTCCTCCCCTTCTCGATGTTCTCGTCGTGCTGTAAATTAGCTTCTTGGTCGTCACTCCTTTGAACTGCCTTGCAGGCATTCTACTCAGGTCTTTCCATTCTTGTTTTTATGGTCTGTTTTTCGGAGTTTGGCGCTCACTTGGTTCGTCCTCCCCCCTTCGATCTATGCAACGCGTTATATCTTTGTTTATATCCAAACCTGTTGCTGTCCTTCATAATCTCAAATCCTATGCAATCTCGTCCATTCATGCAGCTGTTTTCTGTAATCTTATACAAGACAGGACAGTTTGTAGGTAACTACAGATATACGACGAATAGCGCGAAAAAATGAGAAACACACATTACGGATCAAAAGCGGCGAACGTCAAAGATGCCAAAACAGCTACGCAAACATCCTGCCCGCATCCGAGGCGTTTTAGTGTAGAGTTGGGTTTCCGTGTGCCAGAAATATTTCAACAGCAGCCACAGCTATGAACGCGAAGGCAAAGCCCCGAGCTCGCTGTCGTCTCGATCTCCGGATTCCTGGCTAAAAGAACCCATCTCCGAATTGTGCACCGACTGATGGTGAAAAGGAGCATGACTCGACGCGATGTAGACCTGTTTTCCGAAAAGTACTGACTCCGGCCTTGTAGTCAGTAGCAGGACCACATTGAATACTCCGCTAAGGCTGAACAACGTGCCGAATCCCAGCAACAGCGAGGACAAGGAAGAGGTAAGAGCTCCATTTCCATCCCACCGGAAGCTTATCCCCCTGATGACGCTCTGGGGCAATTTCGATAAGCAATAGGTGAGAGGATACCTATTGACGGCTCGAGATAAGCTTAAGGCTGCATTAAGTGAAAAAAATTACATACGCAAGCATCATTATCGATTGACGCCGGAAGCTGCTATCTCTGTTTGGGTCTGCGCGTTGAAATTTAAAATTCCACCAGCGACGGTCATTTATGACGATATTCCCGCGACTCCAAAGCCAGAGTGGTACATAAGCCGCGAACGAGATCGATAATGTGATCCAGATCCACAGGTATTCACCCAAAATGCGCCATTTTGGATAACTCCCGTGGATCCAGCACCAGTACTGACATAGGTGTAAAATTCCAAGACATGTTTGAATCTTTGAAGAAGAAACTTACAGGTACAGGGGAAATGAAGGGTGCTTCGCCTCCTCTTCCGTTAACAGTGTTGCCGATTATGACCACAGCTGCGACGGAAAGCCAGGCGACAAGTATCACGATACTCGTAACTCGCATAGACGTTGCAGTCTTTCCCAGCCATATCCCGACGAAAGTGTACAAAGTTATTAACTGGGGATTAAGCTATTTCAACCTGGAGGTAATCGACAAAAAGTCACTCACGAGGGTGGTAATCGCACCGCCTGTCTGCCCAAGTTGTTTGATTACTCCTAATTAGAGGTTAAGAATCGAAGAAGCCCTCTCGTGAAAGCGAGGACTAACCTTGAGCCCAGCAGAACCCGCCGACTTGTACTATTCCTTCATGTACCCATTTAAGGCTCATTACACAACCTATCGCTTGCAGAAGTTCCGCTGAGAAAAGAGAAAACTGATATTGATCGGTGAGTGGTTAGATATGACAAGAAAAGCGTTCACCATTAGCAAGTCCATCGGCGTTTGGAAGACGTGCCAATTCTCCCTCGAGAGGTTTCGCATGCGCCATGCAAAGTTTCGCTGTGCAACAAGGTCATGTCAGGAGGTGGCCACAGGTTCTTCTGAATGTACTCACAAGAATGATGAGAAAGACATATAGCACCGCGACGAGTGAAGCTAGACCTGCTTCAACCACGATCTTTGAGACGCCTTTAGGTCAAGCGAATGGATCGGCTGACGAAATGCGTACCGTTAATCCGACGCTTTGCCCCCGCGTCAGGTAGTACATCGAGTCATCAGTTATAGAAACCATATTAGATGAAAAAGTCGTGTTGTCAGAACCACATTAAGCTTTGGGTGCGAGAGTTTTCGTGTGAGGGGGTACTGAAGGGGGGTTAATTTGGGATCGCGGTGGGATATGTTTATCAACATCGACTCGAGGGGTCGCTATACCCATCAACCATCAACCATGGCTATGCCAAAATCTGTCGGAATGAGATCGGCCCTTCCGCCAATAACGCCCATGTGATCGTTCTGTCATTCGTATGAGTCTGTCCACTTGAACGGCGAGGCTGTCCTCGTGATAGGGTTTGCGGGTGCCTGGTCTTCGTTCGCCTTAAATACTTAAGCCTCTCTCAGAGGTGGTGAGATGTAGTACATGAGCGTACTAGGCAAGGCGTCAAGGTTTATATGTTAGAAACCTCCGGTGAGACGACTTCTGCCAGTGAGGAGTGAGGGGGAAATTTCTCTAATCCATGCTGGATGGGCGTCGAAATAAACTTTAGAGATATTTTACGTACCTGCTTGGCATTAGAAATTCGCCATATTTCATCATAATGGCCCCGGGCTGTGTCGGACGAGACCTGGAATAGTCCAAGGTTCAACGTTCAGGATCGGAAATGCGCACTATTCGACCGGTTGTCGGACAGATACCCGGTTATGACGATACTCGTAAAATGTTCAGCAACGGGATAGCCGGATAGGATCGTCGTTAAGCAAGTATTGCGGGGCTTAGGAGCGCTAGGTCCCCATTACAACACCGACGGATCCTTTCTTGCGAACGGGCCACAGCAGCAGCTTAAACTTCGAGTAGGACTATCTAGTCAGATAAGGACAACGAAGAAAGGGAGTATCATTCCATTATGATCCAGAAGCTCCATTAAACGCGACCTTTTTCGAGATGTTGAAATTAAAAATATCTTTAACTCACTGATGGCTCGGCAGTTATACGCGGTATTTGGGCAATCGGGACTGTCACTGTGCTCTGAAGACGACGATTGTGGATGAGACGAGGGCATTATGCAAAACTGAACTTACTTACATTGAATATAGTGGGCTAGAACAGACGACGGCCATCGGATATCTTCCAATGTCGCTGGCCTAAATTAAAAATTACAATACCATTTAAAGTTCAAACTGAGACTTGCATTGCTATTCCCTCGTAATCCCAGCCTTCCGGATAAGAAAGAGATGAGAAAACTATCGAACTGACAGCTAAAATGGTTGAAGGAGATCCCTTACCGTGAAAAGTTCCACTGTAAGAAAGGCCATAAGACCAATAGGGGATTCCAGTATCTCGAACCAGAGCTAACACGATACGCACTGACGCCTTCAGCGTTAAACTCAGCAGTATGAGCGTACTCGCTGGCTTTTTAGCTTCCCGGGTCGGTAAATTTTTCACAGGGCGCAAGGTAGGGAACGATACTGAACGAGTCGCCTAACCAATTCAAGGTCATGGCTTGTTGGAGTTAGACGCCGAAGAACGGTAAAGAGGGGGTGGGTTTGAATCTTACCCGGGCGAATCCTAGCTTCGTTGCGACTGATACTTAAGCTAAGTTTGAAAATGAGAAACGCCAAAAAGAGGGGAAGGATTCATTCCTTGGTGCTCACTGGGGCCACGGGGTCGATTCGAAATGTCAGAGCTATCAGTTATGAGACTGGGCTATGTTACTCGACCAGTACGTCCGAGAGTACCCCCCGCTTCTGAAAGTCGGCAGGAGGTCTACGAATGGGTCTGCGATATCGCGATGAGTGGATAAAAAGAATGCGAGTCGAAAGAAGACCTACAAGAAAGTAACGGTGTTCTTGTCCACCTGATAAGCCAAAAGTGGCAAAAGAAGTCTACCTAGGGGCACGAGTTACGAGTTCTATGGACGGTGTTGTCAAAACATAGGTCAAGGATGAAAGAAAGTAGGACAAGACTTAGAGGAGGAATTGAAAGAAAGACCAGCAACAAAGGCGACTTCGTCATCTGTGAGGTTAAGCTAAGTCAAGGCCACGAAGACGAGAGGTAGAATGGGTTGGAAAAATCCCGAATATCGTTCACGAGAAGAGAGCACGGGAGTATATATACAAGAAATTATCGCCAGACACGCGCCGCGGCGCATATTTCCGCCTAGTGGCCGACGAAAAGCCAAAGAACACGGAGCTCGAAACCGAGCCTAAGCTGCCTGTCCTTGTCAATGCCCAGAATTGCTTCATAAACCAGCAGGAACAGCGAAAACATTCAAGAGACAGATCAGCCTGTTGACGTTGAAAGAGGGTGCCAGCGGAGGGGTCGGAGACTATCGGTAAACGGGAGGCATTCGTCTTAAGGCCTCTTCCAGGGAGGTGCAAGGAACCAACAGGAAGACAATGATACCGACGTAGCCGTAGAGGACGACATATGAGGATGTTGACCGCGCTGGTCAACTTGAACGTCAAAGGTGGTGCCGAGCTCGCTGTTGATGGCAGTGATCAAAAGAATTTAAATATTTGTAAGCGGGTTGTCACAAGCTATTTTTAGCAAGGTGTCTTTTCTCATGCGTTTCGAAGTTCGAAACGTCCTCAACATCGATCCTTCATCACCTTCACAGGCCTTAGACTCAGAGGAATGCACCGTCTTAGGTTTCCTCACCCCGGCTATCGTTTATGTTCCCTGAAACACGGCTACACCCTCAGTCCACACAACCGCCTCCGCTTTCTGGCGTCTCCCTATAGACTAGAAGCTACATACCACAGCTTATTTGATAGTCCCCACGCAGGATCAGTGCAAGGGCCTTCTCGCCACGATGCCTAGAAGAGTATGAGGAGTCTATACTCGAAATTTTGGCTCCGTGGCTTCGCCGGTTCCAATAAAAATCTTCCTGCGTGAGGGATCAACACGCTGTGCGTCCTACTCTCCCGATCTTAGATCCACCCTCCTCTGGCTCTGTACTTTGTGCGCATCGCAGCATACATCGCGCGTCATCTACTTGATCTGGCCTTGATCCTCCAATCAACCAAAATACTTGATATCGAACTTTACAGGAATTAATTCTGTAATCGACACGGTTGGCCGGTCTACGACTTCTATGTATGCCCTCCACATTTTCGATCCCGAAATTCATCTCCCACACTACCAGGATACCCACTATTTACCGATGTGCGGCCTACCACATGAAGGATCAGCACATCCGTATAGAACTCGCAAAGATCTCTCGACAATCTTGCACTGTCTGCCTGATTGTTTTGCTTTGGCAAGTAAGGCGTTTGACCGCAGATCCTTCGTGTGTGTTCCATGCAATAAACGGTATAATGTCCATCTTTCGTTTGCTTTGTGTTGATCCTGTGACGTTACACGTAAGTTACAATTATTTCTAGCCCCACTACTGGGTCTTCGGGAACCGGTCATGGAATCTTGGCTCAGATTCTCTGTGACATTTTTCCCGAACAGCGCACAACGACCTGAACCCTCTTGGGTGAATTCGTTTTGATTTCACGGGCTACCCTACCTTTGATCTTGCCCGCTGTCTCAATGACTTTCTCCGCATCTTGTCATCACTCGACAAGTACTCTCGCCTGACATTCCTGTCGTACGTTCTCTCCTTTTGTTCCTACAGTGATTGACATGAACACCGGACAGCATTAAACGCAGATTTCCTTGGTTCGGTTTCCACAAGAGTCCTACTCTGCCGATCTATAGATGCGGTACGTCTTTTATTGTTCGGTGTTCCCTGGAGCCACATTTTTCTTTCTTCCTGCCTCTCTTTACTCACATAATCCCTTTTCTTACAGCTACATACTGGCGTTCCGTCTTTCTACGTCCGTTTCGCCGCGCGCCACGCCACCGGATCCCTGCTCCTCGCAGCATCGCGCTTGTATGGGCGCGTCCAACATATGGGAATTAAATTAGTTGAGACTCGAGAAGTAAAGGAGATTACGATATAGTGAGTCGTCTTTCTTTTTATTTCAACTTGTTCCTAAATACAGATTGACGTAACTCCGGCAGCTATTTTTTATGTGCTTCGTGACGTGTTTTAATTTCAATTGGATATCTTCACGACCTTTCCTTTGGTCGTAAATATTCTTTTCGTTCCATTCTCTCTGCTTGAAGTCCCGGAATTAGCTACTAATTTCAGACTTCTCTGTCAGATATCGAATGCGAATCACATGCATACGTTCACGGTTGACTCCGCTAGTGATGGGGCTGGCCAGCTAAATGCGGCGAATTGGGATGAGGAAGTGGGTGGATGGACACACAGATGAGGGATGCAAGACGGTTAGTAGGACGGCGAGCCAATATCTAGACAGAACACAACTGAAGAAATGACGATATGCCATGGGAGATCGTAGATGAGTACTCGATGAATGCCGGGTGCCATCGCATCACATCGATTGAATTCAGCTGAAGAACCCATAGACTAGGACTCACGATATCTCAATTACTCGGGGACCATTGTCGACGATCGATTCCGGACCCCACCTACCTATATATATATATCACCGATAAGATTGTTCCTTCGGTGTTTACGAGGCTCGGGCCGAGCTTGAATTTTTATCCTCATTAAAGGGTACTCCTGCCACCTAGCCGCGTACTGCGCTCGGTTTCTGTACGTACGCAACGCTCGGCAGAGATGTTACGCGTCCCAAATTCGCCGGTGTATTTAACAAGAGTCATGCTCGTTGTTAGATCTTCGTTATTTGTGTTATCAAGCCGATTCTAGTCCAGAACGTCGCACTTCTCCATCTCACAAGGTTCCAACCGTTTCCTCCCCTTACGACTACGTTGCAGCTTAACATGCACGCCCTAATAAGCGGAGCGGGCGTCGCTGGACCCACACTGGCTTGGTTCCTGGCGAAGGCTGGCGCACGCGTTACCATCGTTGAGAAGAACTTCTCCGCTCTCGGTCAGGGACAGAACATCGACGTCAACGGCAGTGCTCTCACAGTCATTAGAAAGATGGGTCTCATGGAACAACTTCGACGATTCCACACGACGGAAATGGGGACACAGTTCATCGACTCAAAGGGACAGCCATTTGCGCCGTTTCCCGTGAAGGAGCATTCCTCCGCCAGCCTAACCGCAGAATTCGAGATCCTTCGTGGGGATTTGTCGACGATCCTCTATGAAGCTACCAAAGACCATCCGAATATCGACTACCTTTTTGGTATCACAATCAAGGAGGTCTTGTCTAACGACGATATCACCGTCAAAGTCAAACTGAGCAACGAGGAGGTGCAGGAGTTTAACCTATTAGTTGCGGCAGATGGACAGTGGTCAAAGTTGCGAAAGCAGTGCTTCCCTTCCGAGTCTGTCAGTATAATCGACAAGAACATGTACGCCGCCTATTGGACTATTCCGCGTCTATCCGACGACAACGGCTGGTGGAACATCCACGCGGCTCTTCAGTCCAGGCTTATGAGCATCAGGCCCGATCCACACGGCACGATGAGGGCGATGATTACTCGCATGCCTTGTAATGACGCTCAGAAAAATGCATGGCAGGCCGCAACCAGGAGCGATCGCCAAACGCAGGAAGCGCTCGTGAAAAGGGAGTTCGCGGATGTAGGATGGCAGACGCCCAGGATTTTGCAAGCTATGGATCAAGCGCCCGACTTTTATTTCCAAGCGATCCAACAAATCAGAATGTCCAAATGGTCCATTAATCGTATAATCTGCCTAGGAGACGCGGCCTGGGCGCCGACGCCGCTCACAGGGGCGGGCGCTTCATTGGCCATTAATGGTGCCTACGTCCTTGCAGGCGAACTGAGCGAGCTCAATGACGAAGAACATCCTTCGAAGGCGTTTGAAGCTTTCGAAACCAAATTCCGCCCGTGGGTGGAGGAAACTCAGAAGATCCCGTCCGTGTTTCCAGGCGTTGCCCACCCCGAGACGGCGTGGGGGCGTTGGATCATTCAGCTTTTTCTACAGATAGTCTCCAAGGCGGTGGCAACCCCATGGTTGATGAAGAGATTCGACCGCGGTGACACCGATTCCATAGATTTTCCATTGCCACAGTACCCGAGATTCTCTGCCGATTCGCAAAGTGCCACTTCTTGATACATGAGTAGTAAGTAGTTAGATATTTTCTTGAATATACGGTTTTGCAAAGATGTTGAAGACTTGATGCTCGTAAGGCTGCTGATACTAAGAGATCGCCCGCAACAAGTTCGTACAGATGGTGAGGTACGATTCACTGCACTAGAGAAAATTTGTAGCTACGAAAGGCTTTTCTATAACTCGTTGTTTTTTTTTTTGCTTTCCGTAAATTCAGCCTTGGCTGGAACATAATTATACTCAATGACGGTATCACAAGCGTACTAAAGCGAGCGTTTGGGAAGAAATCGATAAACGAGTGTGGGTAAAGAACGGAAGGGGTATACTAATCTGTATCAGTTATTAAATCACCAGGACACGATGAGGGTTTCAAACTGGCATTTTGAACACTATCATACGGAGGGGGAACGTCCAGGGAAGCTTCCAATAATGATATCTGAGAGCGATCATGAGGTCCAGCGGCACTGGATTCCCATCCATAGGCAGGAGAATTATGTGAAAGAGCGAGAGAGGATGGTTGGGTTGGCACCGGTTGTTGGTTTGATAGGGACGGAGACGGAGACAACAGGTCTGATTGTGATCCCGGTATTTGAGCAAAAGCGCGGGATTGAGGCGGAGATCTAGATTTACCCTTTTCGTCTTCAATAACTGCCTTTGGCTGACATGACGTCGACGGTGGCTGAACAGCTGGGGTCGAAGGTCTGTTGGCCGACGAACTTTTGCGCTCCGGGAAAGAGTCTTGATCAAGGTGAAACGGCTCAACGTACTCAGCAGGTTTGCTGGTCAGCGGGCCAGAATGTCTTCGGCGCAAAAGAAACGATCGTAGTAAGAGCATAAGAACGCTTAATAGAAGGATGCCGAGCACAGCACCGACAATTGGACCCACGAGGCGCGTTCGACTCTTCCCTACGCTCCCCGTGATTGATGTGCTGCTTGGATTTGATCCCGCTAATACGTTTGTGGAGGTGGTAACGACAGTGATAGCAGTGACCACTCCGTTGATAGTGGTTAACTGAGTGCCTGTATCATGGGCCATTTGTAAATAGCTCGTTACATGTAAGAAAATCGAATAGTGGGACATACTTGTAACGTTCACAGCCCCTGACCCAACAGTGTGAATGGTACTGTCCTTGGAGCCTGATATCAAAGATGAACCTGCGGGAGGACTGGAGCTAGTCGGGGTCGAACTAGCAGTCGCTGAACCGGCTCCGGTTGAAGGCGGATTCGCTTGTACAGCACTACTTGATGACTGTCCTGCGAAAGACGTATATTCGATGAAGTCGAACATCAATGGCGCATTCCGGAACCCTCCTAGGTTTGTAAGAGTCACTACATGGTTAGCGTTCACGTCAGAGGGACCGTCAGCTTCGGCTGTAACAGAGAGTCCGTTCTGAAATTGATCATTGCAAACGACGCTCATAATGTCCCCGGCTTTGCCATCCATCGTTATTTGGTAAGTAGGTGCAGCCAGATTTCTGGCACAAGGCTGTATGGAGCCGAAGATGGTGACGCTCGGAGACCCTAAAGAAGTCACCAGTCGGTTCCGTTCATAGTTTAAGTAATGAACGCACCAATATATGAGAAAGTCCACGAGGACCCAGCTGTCGTTGTCTGGTGCAAAGAACCGTCATGTGCGCCTTGGTGACTTACAGCACTCCATGAGCCAGCATAAACTATGGAGTTATCGGCGTCGTCGGTGTCAATCTGCGCTGACGACATGCTTTGGCAGGGCAGCCACCTTTAGCGACACGAGGAAATGCCCGGGTCGAGGAGGTGATAAAGAGAATGAAGGGAATGTAAAGCCAGCAAGTCGGAAGTATGAAGCATTCGTAGTACTGTGATGGGGTGCAATTTTCAAACATCGGAGTCTGTAAACTACGGTCATAAACGGCGACTTTGCAATATCCATTAGGCGTCAAGTCCTTCAAAAGGCACTCGGAGTTAGGCGCAGCAGCTCATGAAGAACTAGAACATTTTCCCAAAGTTTTACAATAGTGAGATACATGCGAGTCGCGACCCGTCGACTTCTGCAGAGTACTTCCAGACTGTAGTCCGTTACAGAGTCAGTTTGGGGTCTTATTCCCAACTTGTAGAAACCTCGTGCCTGGTAGGGACTCAAATGCTCTTCCAAGTTTCGATGATCGCGGCCGCTGTGGTAACAGAAACGGGATCAATCTATCCTGACCCGCTAGAAACAACTGATCCGTGAATCTAGCGCGTCTGTGCCCCGTCATGTAATCAATGTCTGATGTTCAACGACATTCAATATGATGGGGGTTGCAGGCCAAGGAGCTTTGACAGAATGCAAGCAGTCTTTCGTGCCTCCAGAAAGGTCAAAAAATCGACAACGTGCAGGGCTTATTCAAAGTTCCATCCCGATCCTCAGAAGAGCGATGAACACCGCCGAGACGAGTTTTTCGGCCTCGGCGTGACTCAGTATGTATTTCAGATGACAGAAAATGCAAGATTCAGTTGCATTAAGGGGACAGAACAACGTCCTGAGGGTATAAAGTACCTTTGAGAAGCAGAAGATTCAGTGGTGGGAGGACGGGTCCACTGTCAACAAGAGGCCTGGACGATTTTTGGGTTCTCGAGTAATGGCATATCCATAACGAGCGACAGGATAACAATCTGCCAGAAAGGAGAAGACCTGAGGAGAAGACAACCAAGTAGCTCAGCATTCATTCGAGAGTAGAGGCGGTTGGTCACCGGTCAAAGTCTGGCGATCCGAAATAAAATGGCCAGCTCGTGACTTCAATCCCGAGAAAACAAAGAATTGACAACGAATGACCCAGATACAGAGTTAAATTCGATCTGTCTGATAAGACAGAGACAAGTTAATAGAATTCATCATATAACTCTTTTCCTCCAATAAATTGCTTTAAATTTCTGTGCCTGAAATTGTGGACGATGCCCTAAAAAGGGTAGTGCGATTCCGAACAATATCTGTCCAGCTACCATGCGATATCATGCGCGGGTATGAAGGATAGGTGGTAATCTTGAATCAAGCTTGAAGGGAGACGTGGCCGAGGAGTTGGATTTAACAAGCCGGAATCTGACGTGACGACAACGAGTGCCAAAAAGACCGAGGAGGGACGTTTTACAATCCGCTAAATATAACCGCTTGCGAAAGCGAAAAGAAAAGTTCCAGGTGCCTAGGTTTCCCGGAATGCGACTGAAGAAACAGAAACCAGGTCGGAAGGAAGGCAGATTTTTCGGGTGGTACGCATCCAGAACGAAAAGAACACTGTCATTGGCTAGTCGTCAATAAAGCGAAAGCACACCCAAGTCGTTCAACTGGGGTAGGCATGCCAGAACACCAGAGTAACAAGCGGCCCACAGAGTCAGAGACATCGTTGGTGTGATTACCTATATTTTAATGCCAGTAGTGAGTATAAAAAGAGATGAAAGAGAGTAGGCAAGAAGGACTTACTTTATAATAATTGCTTTCAATCAGCATTAGATGTGGTGCGGAGACCGTTGACAAAGTTCTCTGCAGGCTCAGTGCGTGAACACCTTCCGACAACAGTAGCCAGAGACACCAATGACACTCAGTCTCTAAGGTAGAGTACGCAGAAAAGAGGCGATACTGAATGTCTTCGAACAGAGTTTGTCCCTCTAGCAAGGGTCAAGGAATGTCATCGAGAAACGCGTGGTCGACGATCTCGAGCGACGAGCATGTTTTGTGCGATCCTGCGTTCATGACGAACTGTCGGAAAGCTAGGGAAGGTGGATCAGGGAAAGCAATCAGATGGAGAAAAGCGAAATTTACACCGGCATGAAGTTGTTGAACAAAAGCGACAACAAACCCAGGCGTAAGGATGTTCATCCCACCTGAAACTAGAACGACGTCGAAGGTAACATTTTATAGGGTGGTGGAGCTGGCGGGACGCTAGAGTAGCTCCGGGGATTTCTGCATCAGATTGGGGTAAAACGAATAAGAGGACAAGACGGAACAGCAAAAATTACAACGTATCAATGAGATAGACATTCGAGATGATCAATAAATGTTGAACAAGCGCGGTTATCCGAAGGACGCTGTTCTGAGACGCAAGCAAAAGAAAGGTTATAAGGAAGAGGAAAGAGACACACCTCTTGACGACACCAGGGATTTGGGCTCAATAGACTGATTCCGCACTGATGTTGTTTCCGATAACGGTACACCTCCTGCACACTCAATTCGTCCTTTCGGCGGTACCAAAAGGTAGTATATTTTGTCAAAGATGGGTCGAGCTGGTGCAGAAGCAGGTCCGGAGAAACGTCTCGAAAAACGAGTGAATAAGTGCCCTGAATAGAGGAAGATAGTTTTTCCTTGCCTCGACTGGAATGAGGCGAAGCGTAGAGGGATACAGATAGGCTAGCAATTGAAAGGAAATATTACGGAGCATCGGTGCCAGGATAAGAGATCTCGGGTACGACGCGGAGAACAGAATTTGCAGGAGGAGTAGGAGAAGTATTAAAGGTGGACCTTCAAGCAAGGTAGATGTGGGGCTGAAACGCGTTTGGGGAGACTTCAGTTCTTGTAGGACCTGGAGGTTAAATATATGCAATGTAGAGAAGCAAAAGCACGGCGAACGGTCTTCAGTAAATACGAGGAGGTCATATGTAGGAAGAGGTGGACATGTGAGGCTTTGTGGTTGGCGTAAATGCGACTGGGACTCTGGGAGGCATATATTAGTAGCGTTGGTACGCCTGCCGTCTGGGCCTCTAGATTGTACAAGGTCATTCAAGTTGTCCAGCGAAAGTCGAGCTGCAGGAGCAGCTAGGATAGGATCCTGAAGAGGAGCTAGACGCACGCGCCTCAGCACCACGAGCTCGGTTGCCAAGGTGTCGAGAAGACACGTTGCTTGGGACCGCGGTGTTTGCTGGTGTTAATTTCAGAGGGCACGTTCAATCTAATCTAATCTAAGCCTAATGCAACAACCGATGACACTTCTGCATGCCCGAACGGGAAGTTGAAAGAAATGAGGGGATAAAACAATTAACTGTCCATGCATTAAACAGATTTCCGCTTGCCTGCTGGTCAGGAGAATATTTCAAGACGCCTCAGTTTTTAATGAGGCTTTCATCCGTCCATCCCGGTAGTTCAGCCAATCGGATTGACCAAATCAACATGAATCAAACATTCCACAGCTCCAAATAGTCTGACATAACAACTCTACGAATAAGCAAATTACCGCTACAAGATGCTGCATTGAAATCTTCAAGTTCAATTAGCTGTATTTCGCAGTGTCGGCTTCCTGAGCGACTGTCTGGATTGCTGTCGGGCAACTTCGTCGACAGAATGGAAGAGGATGGTTGTCCGCTTCACATTGTCGGCTCGGGATGATGACGCAGCTCCAGTGACAAAGGTTAGGCTATACATCGCCTAGGCATAAACGATTTTGAACGAGAATTTAGGAAAAGAAAATTAAAACAGGGTGCTTATACACTTCGCGTAGTCCCCGGGGATGTAGACTATCTCGGCCAGCCGCAAGCACTTATTTATATCGCCCAGAATAATCCTTATGGGTGTCACTCATCGTTTCAGATCCATGACCGTTACTATACACTGCTTGCCACCTTCCATTTGCAATTCCGGGCTTACAGCACTACATCACAAGCTTGGCCCCATGGGCGCTAGTTATCAGTCTAACAACTCAGGATCGCGGACTCTGAATCAAGTACAAAGTTGTTACCCTGCGTAGCTCATTACCACCGCGACAAGCAACGTAAAGGTTTACAATATTCCAACACCGCCCACATTTACGGAGGTAGACTGACGAGGCATGAGCGGTGTTGGACATTCAAGGTTTTTGATCTACGTTGACTTCATTTTTCTGTCAATCTTTCCATTCACGTCTGGAGTAACCTGATCGATTACCGGTTTCCCGCCAGTGCAAGATAGCGATGAAATTTTTGATATTCTTAAATGTAGAAGCGCACTTCGCTCCTGATTTGGTGATTTTTCATCTTTCCCGTAGCTATTTAAACCTTATTGAAGAACTCTGCACTAGTTATCGTCTCGCCTATGTCAAATCCCGCTGTACTTTACATCGATGACCGGGATCCTCTTATTTACTACACGCCTGACAGCAGTTGGGTTCGAGGGGCAAATATTTCGGATTACGAAGGAACATCGACAAATGCCATTGAAACAGGTGCAACTGCAACCATAGGATTTTCAGGCAGATTTTCTCTTTCGTTCTTCCGATTTCAGTGTTCTGACATCTTCCTGATATGTGGACAACCTGGCTTAAGTATTGGCGTATACGGAAGGATTCAACACTTCGACTCTGGTGTGCATCAATTCGTCCTATCGTCTTATAGCGTCGATGGTGGACCTGCGACGATCTTTAACGCCACCGAGCAATCACAATTCCAATTCCAGCAGAAATTATTTCAATCAGGCCGTTTGGAACCTGGGATGCATAGTCTTACTGTCAAACATCTTGCTAGCAATGTTAGCAGTAGTACCGACTCGGATCCGCCATTCCACATCGATTACTTCCTCATCGTTCCACCTGACTCGCCCATCCTGGACCCTTTGGAGGCACCCAGCGCTGCAAACCAAACTGCAAACCAAACTCCAAGCCAAACTGCCGGTCAAGTTGCCAACGGGAATGATCGCTCCGGCGCGATACCCATCTCAGCACTCGTTGGTGGTTCACTGGGTGGCTTGGCTTTGCTCGGAGTGGTGATTTTGATCTTTTGGCTGCGCCATAGGAGATCAAGATCAAATCAAAGCTGTAAGTAATTTATTTCCCGCTCTTTCTTAGGACTGAGGTACTAACACCGGAAAAATGGTCTTTAGTACCTCGCCCCTACCCAAATCGACCATACAACGTACTTTCAGAGCCAGAACAAAATGGATTCTATGAAAGAACGAACCGCGAGTTTAGTCGCGGATTGTCCCGGTTCTCTCCTCGTTCCTTCTCGCTACCTCGGAGAATGATCCCGCCTTCTAAAGGCGGTGGCATTGTACAGCATTTAGCAACGGACAACCTGATCGAACCGCCGCATTATGAAGAGTGACACATTTATTTTCAGTCGCCTATCCGTGGCTTCACGGTGATCACCGTTTGGACTTTTCTTAGTTTGTAAGTGCCAAGTGGACCTATTTAAATTCATGAGAAGGTCCACGTTGGGATAGAACGATTCAGCGTTGTAATAAGAGCAGCTACTTGAAATGCATGTACAATGTCAGTAGTTACGTCCGAATATGAGAGGCACGATTAAAAGGGAAATCACCATATTTCCATGTTTGTAATCAGATTTATAGAAAGCGAACTTGGAGGGCGAAAACAAAGAGGCAAGGATACACCACGCTGAGACAACATATCCTGCTACCCATTCGTAGTCGAAAGGTCTAAGTAAACAATTTAGTTCAAACTTTAAGTGAAAGGAATAACGATCGCGACCGTAGCACTCCTGGAAATGAATGAATGAATGAAAATTCGATGACAACGGGCAGTTTGAACTACTTTTCACTCGCGCAGGCGAATCACCGAAGAGAACGAACGCAACGTCCCGCTCGGGAACAGCTGCTTGATCGTCTCCCGAAGGGATCGATTACTCCCAAACCCGTATACTAAGGATATAATTGACTCGAAGGGCTTTCAGTACGATCCAGCACGGAACATAAGTGGATCGACCACGATTTGAGGTGCGGTATCTTCAAGATCAGTGACCTTGTCGACGACAAGAAAGCAATGTCACTGAATAAGCAAACGGTCGTGATGTCTACGCCCGCGAATCGCGCGGTACCTTCAAGATAGATGGACTAAAGTGAATGGTGAGACAGAAATTTCAATGCGTGAAGCTGGGAAGTCACAAAAGGTCGATTATGGCGCTCGAAATAATGTCCGCCACAATTATTAGAAAACGGGGGTGGTTATCTAAGGAGAAACCGTATCAGTATATCGTATGAAGATGACAGAAAGGACTGAGGTAGGTTTAAAATAAAGGGAAGGAGACGAACAGTAGTTGAGATGGTCATCTCTTACCACCCACGGCTACCTCACATCCACGATCACCACTCTTCGCTGCGGCCTTCTACTTGTGCTGAACGAGTGTCCCAAGTTGTCGAGGAGCGCAAGTCCGCAGAGAAACGTGTTAACGACACGAGAAGGAACTGGTAGATCGTATTAGTCAAGAATAAGAATCAAGCGACTAGAGAAGAGCACCACAACAGGTCAGGGACACGCTACTCGTAGAAAACGATGGTCGAGTACGCTCACTAATAAGCACGGTACTAAGGACTAAGGTCACTGGTAAGAGGTATAGAGGTAGACCCTCTGGAGATCGACTGTTCGAGCCGGATCGTCCTTCACAAGACATTCAAAGTGCGTTGGCTGACTGGTAGTCATGAGAATCTATTGTCGGAAAGTGGGTGAGCAGGTGAGTAGTGTCGAGAACGAATGCGAATTGGCGTACCGCTAAGCCTTAGTTATCCCCAGATATCACAGAAGGCAAAAGGTCCCTTGTTCGCAGAAATAATGACCACAGCCGCATCGCAGTGTGGGGAAAAGGGAAGAAAAAAATGCTCGGAAATCACAACCGTTTCTCACGGACCCCTTATATTAGGGTGGGCTCACTTTGATCCCGCGATTCTGCTCTTCTCCCAAACCCCACACTCTTTTGCTCTTGAATTCGTGCTGGTGTCCTCCATTTTTTCTGATCCCCTTCATACTAAGATACCGTCTCGTGATCTTCCGGATCCTCCCCCTCACGATCAGACTGCGCGCTCTCCATCGCAACACTTTCCAAACTGGCCTAACTTTGTAACTAGGCGCAGATGTAAAACTGTTGGATGGAGCCTGGAGGACCTTCAAGCGTTAATGGATTCTCATTCCCTTGATTTATCTCCAACGTTTGGTACCCTCGCCAAACAATCACTTTTCGAGGTCCCGATTTCGAAACATCCATCCGATTTGATTTTCCACGGAATTATTGACTGGTCCCATCTTCGCACAAAACCCACGACTATCTGCCTCGCGCCATTCCTGTATACTGCGTTAGCATTTGAAATCTGACCGAATTTGAGGGGCTACTCACCTTCCCCGCCGTAGCATTGAATTTTATTATCCTCGGAGTAAACCCGCAGCGGAATGACACCGTTGTCTCTTCGACGATCCAAAATAATTTCTTTGCTGCAGGCGGAGACCGTCTACCCTTGCTTTCTGGTTCTGAACTGAACTTGAAGGAGATTCAATCATTAAGCTCTTAGTTTGATCACCAACCACTCTCGCTTGGTTAAGTCTGGCACGGCATCGCACGGCATCAACATGTCCGTTAGGTTTGAGGACCCGTACTCGAGTAGTGGAGGCATGCGCATGGTGATGGTCTCACATGCCTATTCCTCTTCAAGTAACTGAACTCATCTCGGGATTACCTTTTTCTAAACTTCGTCCTCATATCGCTCGACAGCGAGGAGCGGCATCTGACGGTCAAGTTAAATATTGGATGAAAATGCTACTCGAGTATATTGCAATTTTCGAGTACGCGATGCCCGTCCATCTACCCCTAAGTAAGTCGGTATTCAGTACATGACTCAGGATAGTTTATCGTTTCCGATGGCCTACGCCCCAAAAATATTTACAGCATTAGCACAAACCAACTTCTGCGATGGCTCCCATTAAGCGGGCGACAAATTTCTGTCTATTGGACTAAATAACACGGGGACTAGAACACTCCAAAGCCGTATACCCAAACTGATAAATTGCGATTCCTACATCCCAAGAACGTCATCACCCATCCACCCATCCTAATCAACACAAGGCACATATATACGAACGTACGGGAGAAGATAAAGGCACTAGATACAGAGTATTATGCAGGCACTTCATAAAGTTCATTGGGTTCTCAAAGGCTCAGGTTCTGCACAGAGTCAAGATCAGGGTGCATTGTCGGTGACGATTTCGTATGAAAATTTTCGCATGGTCTGTATTCAGTGGATTTCTACACGCTCGTTTGAGCAAACATAAACCCACTAGTCGAGCGAATGTCTGAGAGTCGAAGAGTTCGAAGTTCAAGGCCGCAACAGTCCAAGGCTGCAACAGACACTGACCTCAACGAAATTTTCTATCACACGGGGTTTAACTAAGGAAGAGTGCTTGGATGCAGACAAAATGACATACCGAGGATATAGTTGAAACGAAGGGTTTTCAGTCCGATCAACTAGGGAACGCGGATGTATCTACACATACTCTAGAGTATTAGCAGGCTGTAGGAACGTGGGTGACAGGAATTACCGAACGTAGGTGCGTGCTTTGGATCGACCACGATTGGGTTGTGGACTTTCGACACCAGTGACCTTCTCGAAAGCGGCATCACTTAATAAGCAGTTGGTCATGAGATCTAAACGGACAGACGTGAACTGTGAGAAAGAAGATTCGACGCGTAAAGACGGCGTTCAACTCACTGAGGATCGACGACGCCAGGTCATGGTTATTGCTAACTTATTAGGGAATGTGAATGGTAGCTAAGGAGAAAGCGAATCAGTACGGCGCGTTAAAGGAAGGCCAACACAGAAAGAGGCAGGTTTAACGTAAGGAAAGAAGTGACGAACAGTTACTAAAATGGTTTTCTCCTACCGCCCACGGTAATCTCGCATACACACTGTCCATACTTAGCTGCGACCTGGCACTTGAGCCGGAGCGAGTATTCCAGGTCATTGAGGAGCGCCAGCGCGCAGAGAAACACGTCAGCGACACGAGTATAAACTCGCGGAGCACATTGCACAAGCGTAAGAATCAGACGACTAGAAAAAGACACCACAACAAGTCAGGGACACGCTAGAAAAACCGCAATCGAGTACTCTCACCAGTAAACACCGAGGTCATCAGCCAATCCTAAGAGCTAAGTTAACGTTAAGCGTTATTACACAGGTAGACCTTCTGAGGATCGACAGTTCGAGCCGGATTGTCTTTCAGGACACATCACCGCGCGTTGGATGATGAATCGATGACGAGTAGCCATAAAAATCTAAACGTCGGAAAGCGAGTTAGGGGTGAGCTGTATCGAGAACGAATGCAAATTGGCGTACCACCAAGCCTTAGTTAGCCCAGATACAACACGGTATGAAGGCCAAATGTGCCATGTCCACTAAAATAACCACCCGAGATCTAGAGCATTGAGGTACGAGAGGAGACAGCGCGATTTGGGGGAAAAGGAAGAAAGAAATGATGGGAAATCTGATTGTTTTCTCACGGACCCTTATATATATAGGGTGGGCTTACTCTGATTCCGCGATTCTGCCCTTCCCCGAACGCCCACATTCCTTTGCTTTTGAAATCATGCTCGGCTCCTCTTCGGTTACGATTCATGTCTATATGTACTAGGGTACCATCTTTGGATCTCTCAGACTTTTTCCTCTCACGTTTATCTGTGTTCGCGCGCTCATTCGGGCGAAATTGGCTCTAAATCTTACACCGCTTGCATGGTCCCGTTCAATTCGCTCTCGGTCCTCCAAATTTTACCAAATTTCTCTCATCGCAACACTTTTCCAAGCTGGTCCAAGCTGGGACTAGGCGCAGATGTGACGAAGTGGAAGTACTCGACTGGAGGACCTCGACGCGTTTCGATTCTAATCCGAGTATTCTTCTGAGTCATCCCGAACGTTCCACACCCTGGTTAAAGAATCACTTTTCGAGATTCAGACTTAGAGACACCCATCCATTCATTTTTCCCGGCACTGTTCCCCGTTTCTCATCTCCGTACATAACCCAGACCATCTGCCTCGTCCTCCCACCCGTATCGCACTAGAACTTGGAATCCGACAAAATTTGTGGGCCTACTGACTGTCCCGAACCACCTCCAAAGTCTTTTAGTCACGTTTCAGATTACTCACATCCAACCCTTCTACCTGCGCTGGATATACTTAGTACCCGCTTGTAGCATTCGACGTCATCCTCGCAGTGAGCCACAAACGGAAATCACACCGTTTCTGGTTCCTTCGACGATAGACGAAGTGATGCATGTTCTGCTGCAGGCGGAAAACGTCGTTCCAAATGGCTTTCCTGAAGACAACTCTACCGTCGAGCTTACGATTTTCGGGTGTCGTCTAGTGAGATCAACAACTTTAATTCACTGCCGCTGTTTCGTGTATTAAGGCTGGGAAGGTATTACACTCGTTTGAGGACTTGGATTCGAACACCCCGTTAATTGTATCCGACCCTATTCCTCGTCGTGTAATTAAAATCATCTTGGGCTGCGTCCCCATATCGCTTTACATCGAGGAGCAGCATCAGCTAACCAACCGAGTAATTGGATGGCACCTCCACTCGAGCATACTACGAGTATGAGATGGCCATCCATGTATCGCCGTTGACGTTGATTGGATGATGCTCTCGTTGCTTTAATCAACCGTGTCAAAAGGCGGAACTATGCACGCAACTTTATCGAAATTGGCATCAAATCGTTTGATATTTCCATTATTATATCTCTGTCTTTTCGAGGTCTTTCAGTTACTTTTTTCTTGTAGTATCCATCGGCTCATTCATGGGAACCTCTGCATAGTTTCGCCCTTAAAACGCGATTCGGAGTTATTTCATTTGAGCCGTTTACACGACATCTATCGACTGCGAGCGTGGCAACCAAACCGACCTTCAGACCATCGGTATTCAGTAATAATGGATGACTTCCCGCTGCGTCTGAAAACCCAGAATATTTTCTAGATCATGTTAAGCGAGCCGTTTAAGGAAGTTTCCATCAGTTCCTGAGGACCCCGGAAGATTTTTGAAGCTCCGAAGCATTTCTAGACGTAGAATCTGGAAGAGGCCCTCCCCCCCCTCTTCCAGATAATAAACACAGATTCTAAACGACTTTCGCTGATGCCGGTTGCCTGCCGACATCAATTGCTTTCTAAAACGACCAGAAAGTGATGGCGCGCCTCGATCGGGCACATAAATCTCAATGTTCAGCCTCCGACGCTGGCACCGCGTCAGGGTGGTCTGGAAAATAATCTACGTTTCTAAATCCTGCGGGAAGTCACCCAATATCGTCTCATAAAATTTATTACAGGCATGTGGACTCAGAACCGACTCAATTTCCATTTTCTGGTCTTCGATGCTAACTGTTTAAAGGTGTTAGATAGACCCCAAACCATATCTGTCGAGTTCGACGTTATTTACGTGGTGTATTTATGAGCTATCTGGTGTTTTCCTCTTATCGTTACATGGATTCCAATAGCAGGTGCGCTTTGAAATTTGCCCTCACATTGACACCGGACTGGGGATGTAGTCGAGAAGCTGAGCAGTTCAATGCCTGTTACGAGGAAACTCATGCTAAATCACAGTCGTCTCTTCTAACCACGGGCAAAAGCAGCGAATTATTCACTGTGATTGTACCCTTCGGAAACGAATCATAAAGCCAGAGGCATTGGCTCAAACTTACTTGAAGAAGACTGAAGAATCGACAGCGGCGGCATGTTGAAACCACTTAAAAATAATCGAGATGGATTTTCGAGGTACAAAAGTAACAGCCGGATTGTCATGGTAAGTTTCTACTCCGTTGAGCATATAGCGCCTTCAAGTGGTTTCCTCAACACCACGATCCTAGTTTTTTTGACCGACGCATTTTCCTTTCCGAAATAGCGCTCCGTTGCGAAGCTCCATCTATTAATAAATCAAAAATTCAGACATAATGGGGCAGAAATGTGCGGAACACAGACTCGTCGTTCCCTTTGATCCAGTCACCATATGCTTCCAAACACCTCACAGCATCTCTTGAAAAAATCGGGTCAGTGCGTAAAGCAAGAGCGGCCTTGGCCCAGATAAATTGCTGGGTAAGGCATTCACAATAGCCGGCAACAAAATCAATGGCGGACTGTAGACTGATACCCTTGCATTCCATTACCACGGTGATGATATTGGCGCCACTATGGCCTTTGGCTTGTTCCATATTATAAGAAAACAGATCCTAGAGATAGATGACGTCAAAATATGTTACGAAAAGAAAATTGACGTACATACATTGGTCCAAGCAATAAGGTCAATGCCCGCATTGTAAGCACTAATGAATGTTGGATCTTCATGAACATATTGAGGAAGATCTAGGCCAAGGCAGTACTCGACCAGATCGAAAACCACCCGCACCGCGACTGTGCCACGACGCAAGGAGATGTAGCCATCTAAGTCGAGAATCTGATCCTTCTCGCGAAGCATGGCTTCGGCCCCAGTTTTTTCGACGGCCTGGCAAAAATGATCGACGAAACGGGGAGTTACGTTTGATCCAAACTTCTCGACATGATTCCGACGGTAACTTCAGGTAATGAGACTTTCGTTGAGATGAAATTAGAAAGCGATTCAGAGTGGAACTTACTCCGCTATCATTTGGCAGATCCAGGACCCATCGTCGTAGTCAGGGTCTCGCAAAGTACGAGAGACAACAGCTGCAGCCTGAGCGGCTTCTTCTCCAGCTAGGTCGTCGGTAAACTCGTCGTACGTCCACGCAACATTCAACTGGCAGACGATGGAGTGTTAGCCCGTGTTTGCGCACGTGAAGCCAGAAACTAACGCACATAATCCATTACAGCCCTAAGACCATCGGGATCGGAAGTCGGGTGGGTGTATGCTGCATTGAGCTCGAGATTACAGTTGCTCAAGAAATTGCACATCTTCGGCCCCAAGGCGGTCTTGAGGTATTTGGCGATCCACTCCCTGGACTGATCACGGCACTCGGAGAAGTGGGGATTTATTCCATTATGAGGAAAGACAGAAAAGGTATCTTCGAGACGTGGAAGACGGAATGTTACAGAAGTGGTCATATTTGCTGAGAGCGAAGGAATTGGAGCCCAGTGAGCCATTTACTTGTTAGGGGCCCATATTTATGGTTTTCAGGACCTTGGTAGAGGCAGCCAGATTTAGAGGTAAATATTCAGGAAAAGTGACAGGGAGAACTGCGCTCTTGATGATCGGCTCAATGAATGATAAGGCTCAGAATTCTAAGGTTGAAGGTATTTCGAGAAAAGACAAGTTCGAATGGGGGCATGCGGACCACCTGAGTGTTATTTAAACAGCTAAAACGGAAAAGAAGGGGCTTTTCATGCCATACGGTGGGATACAGGTAATTACAAATCGATACACCAGGTCGCCCAACGCTCCACAAGCTGATCTTGTTTACTTTTGGAGGTAACGGGGCGGCCAAATATATATTTTGGAGCATGCAGTGCTCTGAATGTAGCAGCACAAAAGCCACACGCACATTTCGCTACTATGAGCTATCCCAACGCAGCGAAAATGGTCCGAATCAGTAAGTGAACTTGAATTGTTGCCGTTCCGAAGAATGAGAAGAAAGGAAGAATAGTGACGTGCAGATTGTAATGCTAAGAAGCTCTTCACTCTCCAAAAGATATAGGAACTGGTCCAGATCTCCTTCTTGTCACCTTCGGAGATGAATGTTCTGACGACCCAAGAGGAACTGGCGAAGCGGGCACTGAAGAAAAAGAAAAGATTGACGCCGGTGTGACCGGCCTCTGTGTTGAAAATTCCTCGCTTATTGGTGTTGAACAGTTTGATGTCGAATGGGTTTTAAGATAATTCTCGTACCTTCAGAAGCGGGCCTTTAGTACGCCGGGCTTTCTGGATGAGGAGCCGGGCAAGAAACAGGAAATGAAGCGAATAAGAGTGACCCGAGAGGACAACGAGGCCGTTCCTCCGACAGAATTTATCTGTACTATCGCCCGAATTGGCGAATTGAGTTGAGTTCTAGAAGTTCAAAAGTCCATGATTCAGGTTGCAGTATCTCAAAGACAAAGGACGGTATCTGAGATACAGCAATATGCCACCACCAAGTAAGCGGATGGCCGTAAGATCTACGCTTTAAATCTCATTATAACTTCAGGACAGACGATACTGGAGTGAAATTTAAGAAACAAGTAGTAACGCATGAGGAAACTCGCAAAGGGTTGACCTTGACGCACAAAACATTTTTTGCCGTAGTTATTGGGAGAGTAGAAACGATGGAGGCAGGAGAACTAGACGACTAGGAAATAGCCCCACAATAAGTCAGGGACACACTAGAAAAATCCGCACCACTACATACTTAGACGTTAAGATCCCTCTTCTGAGTTACAAGATCGTCCCTGTTAGGATCGCCAAAAATTACTGCCGGCTCTTGTCACGATGCCAGGAGCGAATGCAGGGCCACACTTGAAGCGAACTTGAAGAGAGCCAGGTCACGCATTCAAATATTCGACGCCTGTCAGCTGAGAATTCGTAGGCAAAGAAATTAAGTCTAAACGTCGGGAAGTCGGTGAGATCGTGAGCAGCGTCGGGAACCAAGTGCGAATTGGCGTACCGCCAACCCTTAGTAACTGGTTATCACAGACAGGAAACAGCCCAAAAGAATAGTGACTTGTCTATAGAAAAGGCCTACAACCAGGTGAGGTGGAATGGCGGCGTGTAGAGGGCATTGAGGCGCTAGGAGAGGCAGCACAATCTGGGGGAAAGGAAGAAAGAAATGATGGGAAATCAGAACGGTTTCTCACAGACCCGTATATATATAGGGTGGGCTTACTCTGATCCCGCGATTCTGCTCTTCTCCCAAACCCCCACATTCCGTTTCCTTTGGCATTCGTACTCGCTCCTCTATATCTATTGCTCGCGTTTGTACTTGGGTACACTTTCAGGATCTTTTATACTCTCTCCTCTCACGATTATACTCTGCTCGCTCTTCGCTTTGGGCGAACGTGATTCCAAATCTCACACCGCCGTCCATTTCGCTGTCGGTCCTCCAAACCTTGCCATCATTCTCTCGTCGCAACAGTTCTCTCAACTTATTGTCATAAATTTAGAGCTAGGCGCCGATTGGTTTTGGTCATCGAAAATTGAGAGGACCTCTAAGCTTTGGAACTTGATGGATTCTAATCCGATCTTATTTTTTTCTTGACTCGTCTAGGACGACAAGCCACCTTCGCCAAACGATCTCTACTCCTAGTCTTTGAAATCCCAATTTCGAGAAACCCAATCCGATTCGAAATTCACCTCCATTGTTTCTTTTCCCGATCTCCGCACCAAACGCCCCCTCTTTTCCATTCTGTTATCGATCTAGAACCTGGAAACTGACAGAAACTTATGCAATAGTAACTGTCTGAACCACCTCGAAAGATTTCTTATTCGCAGTGCAGATTATTGGCATCGTGATCCGCTCCTTCCACCACTTACGCCGGACATACTCGAGTACTTAGTACCCGCCTGTAGCATCGGACATCGTTATCCTTGGAGTGAACCACAAGCGGAGTAACACCGTTTTAGGTCTCTTCGATGATAGGAAGTGGTGCATTCTATGCTGCAGGTGGAGAACTACGTCCTGGGGTTGAGTCAAATGATACCGCCGAGCTTATTTTCATACGGATGCCTTCAAATTTGATCACTGGCCATTTCATCCACTCCTTCTTTCTGGTGTAACTCTGGCACGGCACTCAGTTCGTGCTTCAGTTTCGACGCCTACTCCTGGTTGTGTAATAAAACTCGTCGTTGGACTTCTTTTCCCCACACTACGTCCTCAGATCGCTTGACATCGAGGAGCAGCACAAGCGGGCAGAGTTTTGGATGGTACCTCCACTCGAATATATTGCGAATATGCGGTGTCCATCCATGTACCATTCCGACCGTCGCTTCTCTCGTGGTTTTATCAAGCGTGTCAAATGACGGACCTTTACGTTATGAAGGACACCGTTTCAGGCTTCTCCGACGATATAAAGTGCTGAATTTTTTGCTACAGACGGGGAACGTTGATCCCTGCTTCCTTATTCTGGGACAGAAGGATATTCTATCGTCACGTTCATTCTTTTCGGACGTCAATTGGCCTCATCGTGGAACTACCACTTTCTCACTACGTCCTCATATCGCTTGACATCAACGAGCAGCACAAGTCGGCAGAGTTTTGGATGATACTTCCACTCGAATATAATGCGAGTTTGCGATGTCCATCCATATACCACTCTGACCTTGTAGCTCATGCTGTTCTCGTTGCTTTTATCAAGTGTGTCCTCGCGAAGCTATTGAAATTTGTATCGAATCATCTAACATTATCGCTATGCATCTCCGCCTTTTGGAGGTCTCTTGATAAAGCCATTTTTCTTGTGGTATATTCGTTCCATGGGAACCAATTGATGGCCAGTTTTTTGTCACAATGTCAGATGATTAAGACGATCGCTCCATAATGCGGGGTCAAGCATTGACGCAATAAATGTAGGGCTCATCGCCTGAAAGACGTGCGATAACCATTCGATGTTCATCCGTATTCAGAGCCATGCCGTTGGACTTCGTATACGTAAACGTGTATGTCGATCATAGCTTGGGCATTCCGCCACTTCACTAGATTCTTGAGCACTGGAACGATGAAGGCTACACGTAAAGTCGCCGCGCTACAACAACACGTTTAAGAGGCATAGGATGGAATAAGCTATACTTATAGACAAGATAATTCAAGGTCCCGCACTGCATGTCGAAAGTTCCGTTGATAATTGCAGGGGTTGATGGAAAGGGCAGAGGGCAGAATAGCTAGTAGCCTAGTAATAGGGTTATAAGGCGGTTCCGAGTCACGAACCCTATATCTTCCGCAAAGAGAAATAGAAGTTGGTGCACACAACTATAGAATGCACAGCTTTTGGCGCCTAGTTGGTATAATCAGGAAAATACACAGCGAAGGAAGCCGAACGGACAAGCAGCGCACAGCTTGTCGTTTACTCATGTGACCTCGGCCCGATTGACCGGCCACTTTTTATGATCATCAAATTGTTGGTTGAATCGCGCTTTTGATCGCGCTCCGCTATGATACACCAAACTTCCACTGCCGTGAATTATCCAAGAGCCAGTGCGGAATAACCACTACAAGCAAATTGACAATCACGATCTATTTCTGTAAGTGTGCTGAAGTCGTTCGGTACACATTTGGCTTCGAACATTAATTTCTTGTCAGATCGGCGGCAATTGAATTACCGAACAGCCACCACCAGTGGACACAGCACGCACGGGCCTTCGTAGAATCGTATAAAGACTCTGCGCCTGTCTTGTCTCCTTATCTCTCTTCTCAATTCCTCTCAGACATCTTGACCGCCTTTACGTTATGACCGCACTGGAGCCCGAGACGAACCCGCTTCCGACACCAGTCCCTCTCGCGACTGGAGCGAGTGATGCTGGCGTTCCTCAACCACACCCAGGTACTCCAGAGCCAGCTTCTACTGGGACGCCTGCACCAGAAGCTGGTGTTGCTACCATGCTCGAGCCCGAGGCGAACGTCACTGGAGCCAGCGATGCCGACATTCCTCCTTCATACGCAGGTCCTCCAGAGCCGACTTCTGTAAATCCGCCAGCATCAGAGGCACCAGGACCGACTCTAGATAATGCCACGCGTTCTGACGCTGCACAACCTACTGCCTCGGAAACACCGGCTCCTTCATCTGCCTCATCCGACCGTCCAAAACCTCACATCGTCAACATTCACAACTCCTATAACGTAACCAACTCCCGAATCGTGAATTCCTTTCAGAACCGTGGAGACGCCGGATGGAACAAGGAAGAGGGAAGCGAAGTTCGCGATACCATGAATGACGATGACAGTAAACGAGAGGATACCGGCGCGCAGACCGCCAACACTACGAGCGCTGATTATCCTGGGTTTAATTATAACCCCACCTGGCCCTCGGAATTTTCCACAGGTCAGAGACATCTCTTCCTTCTTATTCATATGGCTAAATCGTCGGATCGTCGTCATCTCAGGGGTCTATACCCACCCTCTGACTGGGCAGACTTATTTTCAGTCCTCGACTTCGAACCCATCTCAGCCATTCCCTCAATTTCCAGCTTCATACACGCATCATGTTATGAACACTGGCCATCAAAATGCAATGGTCCATAACATCAATTCCGGAAACGTCAGGACCATTAACTATACAGGAGACTCGCGAACTGCGCCAGGTATTCAGACCATTAACTATACAAGAGAAGTACGAATCGCGCCAGTTAGTCAACGAACTGCGGGTCCTGGGGAGTCGAACCGCAATGTGTGGGTAAAGACGACCAAACCTGAAAATACGAAACCCAAGGAAAAAGATTCGTCATGTGTACGTTATTCCATCGCGTCGTTCCTCGTGTTCGCTTTCCTTACTTACTGAAAACCTATATCCCAGGTCCTTCAATAGTGATGCGAACGATCTCATTCTTTCTTCGGGACTTGGAACAATTTCAGATTGAAATACAGGATCGTCAGCTACCATTCACTTTAAACATGCTGTACCATATTGCAATTTTTTCCCGTCGCTTTCCTGTCTCTTATACATTTTTTTTGACTCTTGGTGGATACGACAAATCACTCGAAACAACGCCGTTCAGGGGTTCAAAAATGCGGTCAATTTTGGGAAATCGCAAAGGCTTTCGTATTTAGAGTAATATAACCCTGCGGTAGTTTAATCGCTACAATGGAAATCTACGGACTATCGAAGTAAAGTACTGGAACACGCCTCCCTGATGCCTGATGTCGAAATATTATAGCATTTGAGGACTTCCTCTGAGAGGGAAGCTTACGACAGCATAAACTGCAAGCAAGATAAGCCATGAAATTTGAAATACCACGTCAAGGTTGTAAAATATAAATGTACATGCCTTGAAGGTGGCGTTTCCCACTGACTTCATCTTCTCTGTCTTTTTCTAGATGCTCTGTAAGTAAATTCAGCAGGACATTTGTCGTCTTTGAATAAAACCCAGCAACGGCATCCCTGGCCACGTTCTGCTCGTACCTGAAGGTTGCTTCCTTGAACCCATTTGTCAGAGCGGCAAAATGCTCGATGCTGAAATCTATAATGCAGGTAACTGTAGCCCCAAAATGAATAACAGCATCGAAGGTTACTGTGCCTTCATTCGAATGGCAAGAACCTGCACGGTCATCCCTTGCTTTTCTTTACAACCAGGCGGCTACTTGCCTAAACTATGCCTGGAAAATACGATAGAGGACTCGTAAAAGACAGCGACAAACGGACTACTTTGCTAGGCAGTGAAATTATGTGTTAAAGGAAAAGTAAAACTAAGACATACGTACATACGTACGGCAGAAACGATAGAAGGGGGATCACTATGACATCGTCTGCCGAGTTTCTACGACTCCGGATCGACCTTCAAGTGGTCCAGCCGCAGTACCCGGTTAAACATGAAGAAAAACATCTGATCGGTGCAGGAGCCGCTCTGAGTAAAGGTGACACAACACCGTCAGGTACGTGAAGCTAGAACAGGCAAGTTATGCTTCGATGAAGCGTACTCCCGATGATGCTGGAGTGGAAGTTAGGAGTCGAAAGGCGTAGCAAAACACCCAAAGGAAGGTTCGATGAAGGCAGGAAACAAGAAGCCTTAACGTAAGTGCGTACCTCTGGGTCAACCATGATTTGCGTTGCGGTACATCGAACGCTCGGGGCGTTCTCTGCGATAAAGAAAGCATCACCGCTGAATTAGCAAATAGCCGTGATATTTTCTGCGTTGAATTTCGCGATAGCTTCAGTATGGACGGTACTGAAATGAAATATAAGAAATCAATATTAACGCATGGATATGGAAACTCACAAAAGTCGACCTTGCCGCACGACATAACGTTCATCGCCGCTATTAGGAAACGGGGATGGGTTACCTACAGAACAAGCCTGTCAGTATGTCGTGCTAATGGGATGGGCTTACGCAGAAAGAACGGAGGCAGAAGGACAATTGAGAAACGTAGGCGAGCAGCAATTGATGTACCTTCTGCTAAGAATCAGGCGACTAGAAAGTGCGAAACAACGTGTCAGGGATATACTATAGAAAATACTATAATCAAGTACACGCACCACTATTCTTAAAATGCCTCGTATGAGTTACGCAGAAGGCAACTCAGGATCGCCAGTTCAACGCCAAGAAAGAACACGGAGCCACATTCGGAACCAACCGGATAGAAGCACATCCATACATCAGCGCGCGTTGGTTGAGAACTCGAGCTCGTAGACATGAGACTTAAATCTAGATGTAGGAGTCTAGGAGAGCGGGTGAGAACGTGAGCAGTATTGAGAGCTCTGTTAGTGTGAATTGGCATACCGCTAACCGTTAATCAACTCAGATAGGGCACAGAGTGAAGCAAAGGTAACTTGTCCTTAGCAAAGGCCTACAACAAAGCTGAGAGGTAATGAGAGTGCGCGAGTGCGTTGAGGTGCGAGGGAGGAAGCGCGATCTGGGGCCCTGGGGGAAAAGGAAGAAAGAAATGATGGGATATCAGAAGATTTATAATTGTTTCCCACGAACCCTTATATATATATTGGTGGGCATGCTCTGACCCCGCGATTCTGCTCTTCTTCCGAACCCCCACATTCTCCTGCTCTTGAATTTTGCTAGAACTCGTGCTGAGTTCCTCTATTTTATCTGTTTACGTTCATAATAAGGCACCACCTTGGGATCTTTCTGACCCTCTCTCCTACGGATCCCACTGTGCGCTGTCTCTGCTTTGGGCAAAATTGATTCCAAATGCTACACCGCCGCAAAGTACTGTCCATTTGGCTCACTAGAACTGTAATCTGACAGAATCTAAGGGAACTGTGACTTTTCTAAACCACCTCTTCGCAGTGCACATTACTCATCCGCCCCTTCCATCTACCCCGGACGTACTGAGTACCCGCCTGTAGGATCGCACATCGTTATCCTCGGAGTTAACCACGAGTGGAATGTCACCGGTTTTGGTTTCTTCGACGATGAACCGATGTCTATGGCAGGCGGAGAATTCGTCCTTGACTTTCTTGAAGAAAATTATACCGTCGAGCCTGCCTTTTTCGTTGCCTTCCATTTTAATCACCAATCCTTTTGATGCGATAGTGACTCTTCTGAACCGTCCCTAAAGGCCTTAATCATAGTACATATTACTCAAATTCATTCCATCCACCTAGTTCGGAAATACTTAGTGCCCGCCTGTACCATCGCACCTTGCTAGTCTCGGAGCGAACCTGCAGCGGAATGACACCGTTTTAGGTCTCTTCGAGGATTAAAATTGGATAGGTCTCATCAGCGCTGTAGGCGGAGAACTTCGTTTCCTGATTTCTTATTTGTGGCCTGGGACTGGAGGTTCTACCGTCGAGCATGTTTTTTCGGATGTCTTTCAAGTTTGATCACCATTCACTCTCGCTTTGTTAAGTCTAGCATGGCATTAATTCGTCCCTTTGGTTTGAGCACATGTACTCGAGGTACGCTTATCGAGAGGAGAACGACTTTCATCGACCCAGCCGTGACCCGGCAATCTTAGCCAAACATGTCGCGTTATTACGATATAAGACATCATCAAACAAAATCATAAAGTAATATTAGCTCGTCATACTCATCAATAGCGGGCTACATATGAAGCTAGCTATAGAGAAAGGGCCAGAACTGTAGACTGATTTGTCCTTACTTAGTTGGAGGATATTAACATGTGCTGGAAAGTTCAAGTCAGCGTCGCATACCAGGAACTGGGGAACAAATCCTTTGAATCCTCAGGAAAGTAAAGCGACATTAAAATTTATGGAATACTAGTAGATTGCTGGGAAAAGGCATCGCTTACAGTAAAGGCGTACATGTGCTGCATTGCAGGGGTACAAACAA
Organism: Galerina marginata; assembly: GCA_023014335.1. Lineage (NCBI taxonomy): Eukaryota > Fungi > Basidiomycota > Agaricomycetes > Agaricales > Galerinaceae > Galerina > Galerina marginata. The sequence goes on along the minus strand of JAECYW010000015.1, from coordinate 1,520,638 downwards.
AGAAAGCTGCAGCAACAGTGACGACTGTCTGGTACAGGAGGTGGAAAACTTCGCACACGAAAGTCTTACGCTTCAGTGACACAGACTGGGCCGCCACTAAGTCAGCAGATGGCCGCGGATCTACGCCTTCGAATTAATCAACGTGTGAGGACCGGAACTTACAAAAGGTCACCTTGACAGACGAAATAATGTACGTCGCGGTTACTAGGAAATGGGGAGGTTTACCTACGGAGAAACCGTATCAGTACGTGATTAGAATCGAGAAAATAAGACGAACCGTTGCGGAGATGGTCTTCTTTTATCCACGGGTATCTCACATCCAGAGCGTCCGTCGTTAGCTGCCACCCTCCAATTGAGTGATGAGTGTCCCAGGTCATCAAAGAATGCAAGCACGCAGATAAACGCGTTAGCAACACAGAGCTGCGGAGCGCATTGCTCATTTCCCCGCACGTTGGGTGACGGCTAATGACCATGAGAATCTAAACGTCGGAAGGGGGTGAGCTGGTGAGCAGTATTAAGAAGTCGAAGGCGAATGGCGTACCGTTAAGCCTTGGCCTGCCCATATCTGACACGGCGTGAAAAGAAAAGGTTAATCGTCTACATAGAAGTTACCGCAGATAGCTGAGGGGAGACGGCGGCACGTAGAAAGGATTGAGGTCGAGAGGACGGAGCGCGATTGGGGAAAAGGGAAGCAAGAAATGATGGGAGATCACAACGGTTTCTCACGGACCCTCTCCTCTATTATAAATAGGGTGGGTTCACTCCGATCCCGCGATTCTGCGCTTCTCCCAAACCCTCACGTTCCTTTTTTTGTTTTCAATTCATGCTGGGATCCTCTATGTTTACGATTCATGTTTATACTAACTGGGGTACCATTCTGAGGTCTTTTAGACCCTCTCTCCTCGCAATTACACCGTGCTCTGTCTCTTACCCACCGGCAAAGTGCCGTCCATTTCGCTCTCGGTCTTCCAAACTTCTCAAACTTTTCTCCATCGCAACTATTTTCCAGACTGGCCTACGTTTGGGACTAGACGCCGATGCGAGCCTGAGAAGCGATGTTGAATTGGAGGGTCTCCATGCGAACGTTTGGCGCCATCGCCAAACTCTCACTTTTCGAGATTCTGATTCCACGACTCCCCATTGATTTGAATTTCCTGGCATTTTTTCTGGTTCAACTTCCCCATCTCCGCACCAAACCCCAGACCATCTACTTTGCGTCCCTCCTATTACTGCGCTAGAACTTGGAATCTAACAAAATTTAAGGAAGTGGGGACGTCCTGAATCACCTCTAAAGATCTTTTATCGCAGTGCAGATGACCCACATCCACCTCTTCATCTACTCCGGACGTACTGGGTACCCGCCTGTAGCTTCTACGACATCATCCTCAGAGTGAACCACGAACGGAATGACACCGTTTTAGGTTACTTTGAAGATGGGAACGGTTTTCCAGGAGCTGCAGGCGGAAAACGTTGTACCTGACTTCCCAAGTCCTGATTGAGGGAAATTATACCGTCATGCTTATTTTTTTGGATGCCTTCCAGTCTGATCGCCAGCTCTGTCATCCGCTCCTGCTGTTGGGTGTAACTCTAGCACGGTACTCAGTTCACGCTTCGATCTTGAGATCCTGAAGTGGTGGTGCGTACCTTGGCTCTCGGAGCTCTGATCCTCGCCGTGTAACTAACTTCATCTCGGCACTACTCTTTCCCACTACGTCCTCGTATCGCTTGATCTCGAGGAGCAGCATTTGCCGATCAAGTTATTGGATGGCACTGCTCAAGTATCTTGCATTTTGCGATTATGCGACGTTCATCCATGCATTAGTCGGATTTCTTGATGCTGCTCCCGTGGGCCGTTACTTTAATCAAGCGTATCGAGATGTCGTATCTTCGTCTTTCCCAGGAATCTCTTCGCCCATCATTCTCCGTGGTGAAAGCGAGTGCGTCCCAATCCAAACGGCTGAGCTGCTAGGTCATGTATTTCAATAAGAACGTCCTGCGATAGGATTATGGACCCCGACCATGTCTAATTTCTTCAGAGAGGATGGACAATTTTTAATCTTTTTTCAATCAAACGCTACGACGGTTATTTTGAAGATTAAGTAGCAAGTGGTCGGAGAAGGAATCCGCTGTGGTTCGAGGAGACTCTGTGGTGGTTAGGCCATTTAGGAGAATGTAAATGTATTCAAATTGTTTTATGGTTGAATGAGAAATGAAATGAAAGCAAGACGAAGAGAACGTTCGAGGACAATGCCAGGCGACATTCTTGTTGTAGAAACAGACCCGCAAGTTGCTAATGATGAGATGAGAGGAAAAAAGATTTTCTACTACTATTCTACTGCACATTTTTGGGGAATTATTACTACTTACCGATGTACGATAAATGAGTTGGAGATAAAATAGGACAGTTGAATGTAGGAGTGAGTATCGGAAAGTCAATGTATGTAGCGGTATGAATGAAGAAAGTGGCCAACAGAGCAAGGAAATTGTTCAGGAGGGATCGACGGACTGTGGCGCATCGGGAATACATAAGAAAATGGAAGAAAGAGAGGAGGTGGTTGGGTCCGATGGCCGACAACAGTTGGGGGAAAAAAGAAATTGTTATGCATATTCCTGCTGGACAGCCGTAGCGTTGTTCCCATAGTATCGTAAAGCGTCTCTGGCCGCAATTCTAAGCCTTGAGTTTTGGGGACTTTCCAATTCCAATTTCTTAAGTATTGTAAGAAGCGATGTATCCGGCAGTGAAGGGTGTACCACTGTGCCTTCGTTCTTCCAAAATGACCCTTCAGCGTCTGTGAATGCCGATAGTTGAGCCAAACAGGCAACGTAGGTTTCCAGGTCGTGCTCTTTATGATGGCTGTTCCGTGATGTTATAAGAGGCAGAAGGAGTGGCAGTAATGAAGACAAGAGGAGAGCTTTACGATGCTCGGATCCCGCCGCGATTTGTCCCGCATTTCGGAAATATGCTGGATCCTGCGAGGATGTCGACTTGAGCAGCCATGCAACGGCTTCCGCCTCCTCTGTATTCGGAATGCACTTGTACGTTCGGATGGCATATGTAGCAATCACTGCAAATATGATACTGGCGGCGCTGAACAGAGCTATAAATACAGGCGGCCGGTCGATGAAAGACCCAGCAAAAGCGATTAGCGGAGTGATTATTACGCCTCCGAAGAGGAGCAGATGGTGAATTCCGTATTTAGAAGGTCTTCCGTCCGACTTTGGTGGGTCACCTGCAAGCCAAAAGACAGCAGCAGTTGGGAACCAGATCAGAGCGAAGAAGACGTATGAATATTGCAGAACAAGAAAAGCCGTCGCGATGAGGGTCAGCAAAGAGAAGATTATGACACCAATGATCCGCAGTCCACGTGTCCTCTTTGATGTTTTGGCTCCCACAATCCATTTCGGAAGGGAGTGTCGAAGAATGAGTTTGAATAGGAATCGCATCCAGGTGGACGCGGAGGTATGGAACGGACAGCCAGGAATGAATGCGGCAGCTGTGGTAAGCAAGAAAATAAAAACCAGGCCGGCTGCAAATAAGCCGCCAACAGTATAGCCAATAAATCGCTGATATTCAGCAGTGGCTCGACTAAATTCTTTGTTAATCGATTGTAAGACCCCGAAGAAGGACGAAAAAACTCACAAGATGAAAAATCCAAACGTAAAGACAGGTAGCAGGAGCAGGAACGGCAGTGCCTTGATGACAGTTCCTAACCTCCAGGCTACAGCGCCGGTATATGCCTCTTGGCGTCTCATTGCGCGTTCGTAAGGCGATCCGGCTGAGTTGACCTGAGCACTATAGTATATCAACCATAATTTGGCAAAGAGAGCGACGACTGAAACTATGACAGCCAGCGCCAAATCTGCGAAGAGTATTAAATTGGAAAATATGGCGTTATGGTAGATTGTTGGATCTGGTTTAAAAAGAGCAGCAGTGTCGATGATATAAGCAGATGTGTTCTGCAAGGTAGCGAGCTGGTTTTGATAGATTGCGACGAGAAGTTGGTTCGAAATGTCGGCGGGATCAGGCTTAAACTGTCGCGCTGTCTCGATAACGAAGGCTGTAAGGACCGTGGTGAACAAAGCGACCTATCATTTATGCTGTGGTAAGTAATTAAAGACAGCCCGAAAATAATTGCGATACTGACATAAACTAGAACCGTATCAATAATTTTGTTCCATTCATCGATCATCCTGTTATCGAATACAGCTGCCTCCTTGATGTACGCCTTCCAGAGGGGATCATCCTCTTGAATGCTATGCTCGAAAATGTGATGCCAGTCTTCGTCAAAAGTTTTCTCAACATTGGTGAGTAAGCACGACGAAGAAGATGACGAAGAAGAAGAAGAAGAGGGATAATGGGAAGGAAAGTTTTGAGAAGGTGCCATCGAGGCTTGGAATAATAAAATTGTGCAGTGAGGACTTGACTTTTATACTTATTTTTCAAGTCAGAATGCAGTTCCGAACCCAATGAATTTGCCGCTCTGGATCGCCAGGGTAGAGTAAGAAAACAAAGCAGCGTCGCAAGGACAGCGAAGTCGCACCCCTAGTTTTTACGGGACAGCTGTCAGAATACAAGTCCCTCGGAGGGGAAATTCCGTAACACGCACAATGTACGAAATAACTTTAATTGAAGCCTTCACCTGCCATTTTCCTCTCAGCCTGAAACGACACCCTGGGAAGTCAATGTTGTTTGATTCGAGTCCCAGGATTCTGGCGACTCTGGTTATAGGGCCAAGTTTCCAAACATCTGCCCAGTATCCACATGGGCTTTAATTCGAGGTCGAAATTTATCTTCCCATGTCCGATGGCATACAAGGACAGGCGAGGCGATGACGCTGCAAAAGCTGCCACGGTCAAATGGTAATTGACACGCCTCAGTTGTTACGAGTCCCCATCTTTGTATTTTTTCTATCCGTGGCTGGTAGCAAGTGTTTTAAGTGAATAATTATGCGTAAGTATGGTGAGATGATGGTATGTACTAGCGCGTCGTATCAACCTGACCTTCTGTGTCGTATCCCCATACCTTACGCCATTAAATCGTTCTGATGAGTAGCACTAACCACTCGCACTCATTCTGTAGTGTTCCTGACGGGCGAGTCACGTTGATTTTTGGCAGTCATTACCGTCAAAAGTCGAAGTCCATATAATTGTCAATGGGCTATAACTTGTCGAGGCAAAATGCCACTGATGTAGGCCAGAAATTCAACGTAACCGTAATGAGGGCCAAAAATCGAACATCCTTGGAAAAAGGGGAACGGGCCAATAATTTCGAAGAATTGAAATAGGATGTATTACTTGTATGCCAGGAGTACGGTTCGCTGTGGTAGCTGCGGTCCATCTCGCGCTATATCCCATCATTATTGTAGGATAAGCGTGGTTCTTACTTCGACCGCATTCACTCTATAAAAACAGCTACAGAAACCACACCTGAAAAGAAACACCCCTCTAGATATGACTTATCAGCCACTGCAAACCTATATGGACAACGACTTAAGTGTTAAGTTTAGAGAACAAAGACATGCCCGACCTTCATCACACCCAATGAAGTCGGCCTCTGATAGTGAATACCCGAAGAGAGCTACACGTCCGTTCTCCTGAAAAACAGCTTAGCTCAAATAGTGGGCTCCCAAATATAATGGATTGCCAGACCTTGCTAACCACGTCTTCTAGACCGAACTCGGCAAGCAAGGCCGGCTCATTCGCGCATCCAGACGCCTTTTTCTGATGGACCAGAATTACGATAGGTTGCGATATTTCTTCGTCGGAGAGGATGCTATCCAGCTCTTCCCAGGACAAACGGAGCCCGTCGTCGTCGGTTGCGTCGATGAAGAACGCAATCCCATCGTACTCGCACAATTCATCTCGGAATGGCTGGCGGCCTAGGACAAAGTTGCGGCAAAAAGGAATAGTAGAATAGAAATACTGACCTCCTCGGTTTCCAGGAGCGATGACTCCGTGTACCATTATTCCTTGGAAATAAAATTTCTCAAAACCTAAGGGAACCTTATTGGTTAGAGGGATTTCTTTGCGAAACAGGAATAATAACACAAACTAAAGCGGCTCTGGCACTCAGGTTGAACAAATCCCCTCGCCCTTACGGAGTAAACAAAGCGCTGGAGGTATATATACATTAACAGCTAAGACAAAAAGTCTAGGAGGAAACGGACCTCCCTCTCGGTAGTGTCGATTCCGTAGAATCCAATCTTTGCCTCTGCCAGTCCTTATGGAGGTACTGCATGAGCTTTCCGGTCAAAATGAATAAGCGATATTCTCACCAAATTTTATCAATAGTCTTCTAAACATTACATTCGCTGTTTAGAGCAAGCAGGTTTCTACATGGTCGTTGAACGTGGAAGGTCTCGGATTTTTGAGGCTTCCCACCACTTGTTTGGTTCTTGCCTCCGAAATAAACATTCCTGTTGAGTCACAGTGCAGCTGCCGCCGATGTCTACCCTCAGATCTCAACTTCCGCACACATTTCCTGGTATTCTCTTTGTTATACGCAACCTACCCGTAATAAACTCAGCAGGCGCCCTGCCTGAGCTCTCAGGGCCACCAGGAACTGGCGGTCGTTGACTGAAATCCTTGCTGAAATCCCAACCCCATTCAGCAGTGGACCAGTGGTCAGTTCCTTCTCCATTGCGGCAGTCCTAAATGACAAAGAGCCTTACTCCTCCTTGCTTAACACCCCTTACTCTGTTTAAGCCAGAAAAATGGAACTGAGATGCTCCTCGTGCCTCAATTGAGGAGTGTCTGCGTTGTTTGGCATATGATAGTCTCCACTTCGCTCACACCGAACTGACCGTGGTACCTGCTCTTTTGCTCGTAATTCTTGGGCACGTCCACCTGATACAGCTGAAGGGGCTGCCTTGTTACTGAAGACCTCTATACCACTGCTAGGCGCTAGCTTATGATGGGCCATGAGATGTACCACCTCCGCAGTGTTGGCGGACCGCAGTGGAGGAAGCAGGAGATCACGCCAACTCGAAACGGACTACGAAACGGCTGCTGTGGCCATCAGAAGCACAACCCACCAAAGCTTCTCGTCTATTTTGGGCTTTACCTCCTTCTTTGACATCGAAGTCTTTTCTTTATCTTTAAGGGTCTGCGTATGGATGGTGGTCTTTTTCCTCTTCAGGTTCGTGCTCGCGTTCTGATGTTCAACGCTAAGTTACTACCAGGATCATCCAGACTGTCGGTAGGGTCCAAGCTACTCGTTTTCGCCGTTGGGAACATAGTTGTGTGGCGTGGAGCTGGTGCTTCAGCCTGCAGGCGCATGCGATTAGCTGTGAGGGCTCGAGTGCGGGATACGTTTGCGGGTGCTGCTGACGTTCGTTGGCCTTCAGGCTATTAATGTGGGTATCGAATTACGCTTGCTGTAGTTGAATATCGGGTGAAAAGGCTCGTCATTTTCCTACTGGTTTAAGCACACTTTGACGATCTGGTTCGAGTATACTAATAAGGCTCGATATAACGTTCATCCCCCTTATTTCTACATTTTTTTGGGTATTCAGTATGTCATAATATATTTGAATACTTTGGCTGATTTATATTGAACAGATTGCCCCTAGGACAGTATTCTAAGGTCTTTATTTGGTTCTCTCACTCACCGGTGTATAACTAACTGTATGTGGCCGGGTTTCCTTCCATGTAACTTCTCGATAGTCATGTATTGCTCGAGCAGGGGAAAAACGACATGGCGACCACCTGCCTTGTGGACGATAAATGAGCTCTGTGAATACATGAAGTCGGTCAATCGACACTGGAAATCCAACCACGAGGAAGGCAAAGATGCAAACACAAGCGCACCTTCAAAAGTTCACTCGGACTCGGCCTCACTGCAGCCGGCTGGGAGCATTTGCGTAGGAAATCGTGGAACTCGAGTGAGTAGAGCTCAGGCTGACGCAGGAGCGGCCAGCGGTCGGCGAGCTGTTGCGTATCGGCGAAGGGTGGGTCCTGCTGAGCCATCTCCCAGACGGTAGCGCCCAAGGACCAGATGTCAACTTTTAGGGCGTCATACGGTGGTCTGGGGGTCGATAATATTAATATTGGCAGAAAAAATAAGAAGAAAAGCAAACTTACTTCCGGACTTCTGGTGCCTGTTATTGAGCGGTAAGAAGGGGCTATCGATGTTAAAGAATAAGAACTCGCCTGCCAGAACGAGACACCAGCTATGTCAGAACACATCGACGACTCTGGCGTTACTTGCACCGCGTTTGAGAAGTTAGCTGCGGAGCGCAGTCGGTTAAAATTCTTGCCCAAAAAAGTGCACAATATGGACTTACCAAGCTTTAGCTCGCCATGCTTATTGAGTAGAAGGTTGTCAGAGCGCACATCCCGATGTGCGATGTTATGTTTCTGCAAGTAGTCCAGCGCACACAGAATCTGCATCTCCGGTTAACGGTAAACCAAAGCCAAGGAAGAAAAACCAGACATCACTCGTAAACCTGCCGATAGTCCTCTCCTGCAACTGCAGCCCATCACCAACAAGCCCAATAATGTCTGCCAAGCTCCGTTCCATAAGTTCCATACGTATCCACAGCGAGTCTTCCACCAGGTCCACATACAGCCCATCCATTCCTAGCACGTTTTGATGCCCGAGCCCGCGCAGCAGCGTCAGCTCTCGCTGCAGATCTACGAGCTTCGGCGAGCCCGACGGGACGATCGCCACGCTCTTAATCGCGACCATCGTGTACCTCCCATTCACCGCGTCGTCTTCGTCCTTGGCTTTCACCAGGGAAGGAAGGCGCAGCTTGTGTGCGGTGACGGGGTTAAGAATGGCGGCGAACACGGAGCCGGACTCGCCCTCCGCGATCTCGCGCAGGTCGAGGTAGTGGTCCCGCGGGTCAACTGCGTCGTCGATGAACTCCACGAGGGGGGAGACGACGGCGGAGTTCCAGTATCGGTAACGCGAAAGTTGAAATGACGAGAGCGGGCTCGCGGTGCCCGGTGTTTCGTCCAGTTCCTGGATCGTCTCTTGTGAAATTGCCCACCTTGTAAAATACAGGCCGTAGTCTGTCGAATTTGTCCTTGAGGTCGCCATCGAGCACGATGAGATAGTTTCTTCGGCCTCGAATGGAGCAATGTAGGCGCTGTGGGCAGCATCGATAGGTTCTTCGACAGAAAGGACTCTGGTTGGGGTGGATACTCCGGAGTTAAATGACCCCGAAGAACGATTCAAACTGTTTGTATCAGCCCTATCGAGGAGAGGTGATATTGACGACGGTGCCCAATGCTGGGCAAGCTGGGCCACAAGTGATTGTTGACTCGTTTTCAGGAGGTAATTTTGAGTCCTCTCAAAGAAAGATTTTAAGGACGGACCCAGAGCAAACCAACTCTGCGCGTATGCCTCCAAAGCCTACAAAGCAGAGTCACAGATAAATAAAAAAGAGTAGAATGTAACATCTGAATTTGTGCGGCTTACCTGGTGGATTTCCAAGGCGTTTTGTGGAGTTGCACCCCTTGAGATTGCTTTTAAAGCCCAACCAACTTTGATTAGCTTTTCATACCAAAGCTGTGAGGGGTCTTCTTCGTCAATCACCATGATAAACCTTTGTAGGAAGCATCTAGTTTGATTAATGCCTTTTCCGCGGCAAAGAGCAACGGAAGAACATTGGTGGGCGTGATTATCTCCTGGATATTCGTGACGATTGAATCGGCGATGCTCTGGGGTAAGGAGGAAAATTCTTCGGTACACCATCCTTCCCCGAATAAAGCAACAAGTACTCTTCGAGCACCACGTTCGAGGACATCTTCTTGTATGCCGTCCACTTGGCAAAATTGAAGGATATGAAACGCCCCGCTGGCACAATCCAAACATCTGCAGCCTAGGTTCGCCATGGTAATCCATTCTCCACCGTGACCTGTGAAGCTAGAGTACCCACTGTCGGAAAGATTCGCAAGGTATAGTCCATGCAGCATCTCGACAACGATTTCCGACCTGACTAAATCTTGCAAAGCTGGGAGTGAGAGATATCGCGCCCCTTTGATTATGTCAAAAGCGATCGATAGATATAGATATAGATCACGACGAATAATACTCAGACTTCCTGTGTATAGATAGCCAAGAATGAAGTATAAAGACTCGCGGGAGAAATGGCTAGTTGGGAGATCAATCGCGGATTTTGTTGTTGTTGTCTCGCCATCATTAGCAAGAATGCGGCGAAAGTAGGAAGAACGAGTGCTGAGAAGAAAGCGGTGACTTTGGGCAGCATAACGGCGGGAACCTTCTGAATTCAATAGATAAATGACAACGTCGGTTTGTCGTAGAGTTCCCCGGTTCCAGATGTGGAGCATATCCTTCCGCAGCATATCGAGATGCGCAGTAGTGGCCCAAAAAACAGCGTCCTCTGGGTCTTCGTATTTGAGATTGTATGTGAAAGGGCGTACAGTGTATATTGCCCGAAGGTCTCGGGTGAACGACGCATGGTCCGAAGAAGTACTGAGGGAACAGTTGGGTGGATATTTGCCACGAAACTCTGGCGTCGCTCTGGCATGAACCATGACTAAAAATTGGGGATCGGCGAAAGAAGGTCGGTCATAATACGCAGGAGCTTAACGTACCCGTATGCCCCCATACTTTGGTCGACACTATGCCCTTATATCCCACCAAGTTCCATGAGATATCCGGAAATTGGTTTTCTGCGTCAAGGTACAGAGTTTCGAGGTCATCTTGCCATAATCTTGTCGCCTTGTTGGCCACCGATTCCACCCATAACTTCGTAGCTTCTTGAGCTGGCACGGTCATCTGCTATACTCAGTATTGACAATCAGGGAGTCAGAACCTGGAAGGGCTTACTGCCTTGATGATTGGAGCCCAAGCAAGAGGGATTTTCGAGGAAGGATACTGGGTCCATACCGTACTAGCGTTATATACGACGTGAGGTATATTGCTGATGGCCGAGGTTTAAATTTTCATTGCACTGCATCCATTGTTGGCTGGGACAGTCTGTGTACCTGGATGAACACAGCAGCCAGAGCCGTGTCAATCAACTGTCAATAAAGTAAGACGTGGGCGCCATTTTATATTAAGCCAAAAGATTACAGTAACACCGCAAAAGCAATACGTTCTCATACCTTTCAAAGCACAGCCGACATTGCATCGGTTGGGAGTTATATTTTGCACGACCATGGCGGTAAAAGGATATCTTTATGCACTTGCATCATAAATTCGGCTCTGGAAGAATGTTGGAGGCTATATTTGCAAAAGGAACAGTTCACGCTTTCAAGCTGACCCGTCGCTGGGCATGGAACGGTGGTCAAGGTAAGAATAAATTTAAATTTTCTTGAATAATCGTACCTACCGTAAGGACCCGTAGAATCATATCGACACTATACCTCAGGCCGAAATGGCATAGAAGGCCAAAGACCAAGATCAAATATATCAGGAAAGTTTCGTGTGTCTGTCGTCGTGACCTAGATCAGACCAATTTGTGTGGTACAACGGCTTGTAAGCTTGCCGGTGGCAGAAGACGTACATTCGAGGTCCTCAAGGGTTTGAGCTGCTGCGAGCATGACTGACCAGGACTGACCATGCTGAAATGGTATCCTCAACTTGATAACCCAGTACGGATGCCTGCAAGGATATCAATAAACCGTATCATATCAGATACAGATCGAAGAACAAACCAAGGGGTCGTAATCTGCGGACAGTGGCAGTCTAGAATAGTGGGAGCAGAGTTTAGGATCACTCACGTACAAGAGGCATTCGACCTAGGTAAACGAGATTTTCGTGAGGTTGGGACGTACAGGATACTGCGGATTCCTAGTCGTCGAAGCAAAGATCAATTAAATTGACTCAGTTCTGGAGGGTTTTGGTCCATCTTTCACGATTTATGCCTCCTCTGTTCGCGTCACTGCTTATTGCCTAAAAAGATATCAGTAAACCGTTTCATATCAGATACAGATCGAAAAACAAACTACGGGGTCATAATTTTGAGACAGTGGCAGTCTAGAATGGTGGGAGCAGAGTTTAGAATCACTCACGTACAAGTGCCATTCGACTCAGGTAAACGAGATTTCTGTGAGATTAGGACGTACTGGATATCAGTTGTCGAAGAGACGGCGATTGAAGAGAAGATTAACTAAATCGACCCACGTCTGGAGGATCCTAGTCCGTCGTATACTATTTCTGCCTCTTCTGTTCGCGTCACTTCGTCGTACTGCCTGAAAGGATATGGATAAACCGTTTCATATCAGATTCAGATCGAAAACAAACCAAGGGGTCATAATCTGGGCACAGTGGCAGTCTAGAATTGTGGGAGCAGAGTTTAGGATCACTCACGTACAAGTGGCATTCGACTCAGGTAAACGAGATTTCTCTGAGATTAGGACGTACTGGATATTAGTTGTCGAAGAGACGGCGATTGAAGAGAAGATTTCCTAGATCGGCCCAGTTCTGGAGGATTCTGGTCCGTCGTTCACGATTTCTGCCTCCTCTGTTCCCGTTACTTCTTCTTATTGCCTGAAAGGATATCAATAAACCGTTTCATATCAGATCTAAATCGAAAAACGAACCAGGGGGTCATAATTTGGGGAGAGTGGTAGTCTAGGTCGTCGTCCGGGTTGAGAATGGGTGTTGTTTTAATGGACATGGAGTGGCGCTGCGGGCTGCTAATTAGACTGCATATGAGCGTGAATGGGAGAAAGGGGCGACAGAATCCAAACTTGTATCCAAAGCATTCACCGCAGCCTCTGTCCGGGAAGTTCGTCGTTCGCGATCGGCTCAGTTTTTCCAAGGCGTGTGTATAAGGTCAGTTGGTGCTCTTAAACTGAGCCGATGAGAGCTCCATAGTGTTTTCGCCAGTGTAAGATTGGGCGAAAATCAGACATGTAATTCATCAGCGTTCAAGTTGGACTCTGACGGCCAGCTCCAGTCAATTATGCCATCGTCGTTCTGTGAGCACATCGCCATCTGTTTCACTGCCAGCTGATAGTAATTGACCAGCTAGGCGGAGGAGATACAGAAATTAGAACTCCAGAATGCGACGAGGGCTTCGGAGTGGTTGTGGTAGGCGCAGGCTTAGTGGTAGACGCTGCGCTAAGCAGATGCAATGGCGAATCGCGACAGGCCAAGATAGCCTGAAACAAGAGAATGAGACGCTAGAGCTTAGTATGGTCCGCAGTTGAGAGGAAGAAAGTCCGAATCGTCAGACAGAGCAGCCAGGCAGAGGCAAGGAAAGCAAACGATAAGATCACAGCCGTGGGAGCCAAGCTAAGGAACAACAGAATAATTTCATCGCGTACCGTCACCGTGCGTGACACCGTCACTTTCTTTCTTCTCCCCAAACCATCATCAAAGCCCGTGATGAGCGTGCGTCCCTCCCTCCCCCTCCTCCCCCTCCTCCCCCTTTTTCCACTAATCAAAGCGCATATACATATAGGCATTCACCGTCGGCGAGCCCATGGAGGAGGACATCCTGAGCGATGTCGTGCCCAGCAACATCGTGTCGCGCCAGGTGAGATGGTTGACCGCTCACTTCCTTCCCTTCTTGTTGATCTGACTTTGACTTTAACTTTGGCGGTTGTTTTTGTTTTTGTTTCTGTTAGCCGAGCCAGGGCGTGGACGTCGAGAGCGAGTATGATGAGCCGGAGCCTATGGAGGAGGATGAGCTCATCAGTGACCGAGAGGATAAAGAGGTGTGTCGTCGTCGTCGTTGTCGTCATGCTCCTTCCGCGCGGCGTTCTTCATCCTGATCACGCTCATGATTCTAGGCGGCGGATGGCGCTGCAGCGGCGGAGGCGAAGAAGCTGGCTACGCAGCAGAGGCAGCAGAAGAAGCAGAAACGCAAGGCGGATGAAGGGCAGCTGCAGATGAAGAGGAAGGCTATGGATAAGGCGAAGGTGCGTCTTTTTTGTTCTGATATCCGCGGCTGGGTTTTTTATGGGATGTTTCTTGAAGATTACGGATGCTGTGAAGCGGTATTCGTACCTCCTGGGCCAAACAGAGCTCTTCAAACACTTTGTCGACATTAAAGTACGTTCTTTCAGTTTTTTTTTTTCCGGTTTCTATGTCTTATATGCTCGTTTTGCAGAGAGCATCCGATCCTGAATACGCCGCCATCATGGACTCACAACCAAAGCCAAAAGGTCGAGGCCGCAAAAAAGCAGTGTAAGCCCCTTCCTCACTCCAAGCACTCGATAAACGTTGACTCTGCTTCGCCGACTAGTGACAGCAGCGCCCGCCACCGAAAATCCGAGAAGGAAGAGGACGAGGAGCTGCTGAAGGACGGCGAGGCTGGGCTGAGCGGGGATGATCAGCCTTTTGTGTTCGAGACGTCTCCGAGTTGTACGTGGCACGATTTTCGCTGACGTCTGACCTCATGATAATTACGTTTGTTCTTACAGTCATCAAAGGCGAGATGCGCGGGTACCAACTACAAGGGCTCAACTGGATGGTCTCCCTACACCATAACGGGCTCAACGGCATCCTCGCCGACGAAATGGTATGCCCCCTTCCCATATCCTCTTTCTATTCACCTTGAACGACTCACCCAACTCCCGTACACAGGGCCTCGGCAAAACCCTGCAAACCATCTCCTTCCTCGCCTACCTCAAACACTACCGCGACATCCCCGGGCCGCACCTCGTAGTAGTCCCCAAATCAACGCTCCAAAACTGGGGCCGCGAGTTCGGGCAATGGACGCCCGACGTGAACGTCGTCATCCTCACCGGCACAAAAGAGGAACGCGCCGAAATCATCGCGTCCAGACTCATCCCACAGGACTTCGAAGTCTGCGTGACCTCGTACGAGATCTGCCTCATCGAGCAATCCGCGTTAAAGAAGTTCTCGTTCGAGTATATCGTAATCGACGAAGCGCACCGCATCAAGAACGTCGACTCCATGCTCTCCCAGATCGTGCGCGCTTTCTCCTCGCGGGGAAGGCTGTTGATCACGGGGACGCCGTTGCAGAATAACTTGAAAGAGCTGTTCTCGTTGTTGAACTTTATATGCCCGGAGATATTTGTGGATTATGCGGATTTGGATAGTTTTTTGCATAAGGATTCGGAGGGGGAGGGGATGGTGGAGGAGGAGAGGAGTAGGAAGGTTGTGGAGGCGTTGCATAAGATTTTGAGGCCGTTTTTGTTGAGGAGGGTCAAGGCGGATGTGGAGAAGAGTTTGTTGCCGAGTGAGTTGGCTTTTCTTTTGGTTTTTTTTTTTATTCGTACGTTTGCTGACTCGTATTTATTCGACAGAGAAGGAGATCAACATCTACGTCGGGCTCACGGAGATGCAGCGCAAATGGTACCGTTCGGTGCTGGAGAAGGACATCGACGCCGTCAACGGTACGTTTCCCTCTTACGTCATTCAACCATTCGTTCCGAACCGTTTCTTACCATCTCACACAGGCCTAACTGGGAAGAAAGAAGGAAAAACGCGACTCATGAACATGGTCATGCAGCTGCGCAAGGTTACATGCCATCCTTACCTCTTCGACGGCGCTGTAAGTGCCTCCCTCCCTCCCTCCCTCCCTTCCTTCCTTCCCCTCGTCGTCGTCAACGTGTACTGCACTAACATTCCCCATTTTTCTTTTCGTTTTTCGTTTTTCAGGAACCAGGCCCACCCTATACAACAGACGAACACCTCATCCAAAACTCGGGCAAGATGCTCATCCTCGACAAGCTGCTCGCGAGCATGAAGGAGAAGGGCTCGCGCGTGCTTATTTTCAGCCAGATGAGTCGGGTGTTGGATATTTTGGAGGATTATTGTTTGTTTAGGCAGTATAGTGCGTGTTTGTCCCTCTCTCCTTCTCCCTCCCTCTCTTTGAAGCTCCCTTTCGCCTGGCTTTCTTGGTTTTGGTCTTAAATATATGCGCATATATTAACAACCTCGTTTGTTTTTTAGAGTACTGCCGTATTGACGGCAGCACCGCTCACGAAGATCGTATCGCCGCCATCGACGACTACAATAAGCCGGGCAGCGAGAAGTTTATCTTCTTGCTCACGACCAGGGCGGGCGGACTCGGGATCAACTTGACGACGGCGGATGTCGTTGTGCTATACGATAGCGACTGGTACGTTGCTCTCTTGATTTTCTCCAATCGTTGTACCCCTTCATAACATCAACGATCTATTTTTAACTTTTTTCGTTTATGTCATATGACGTATGGCTAACCCGGCCCATTTCGTCCCACTCTAGGAATCCACAAGCCGATTTGCAGGCTATGGACCGAGCACATCGTATCGGACAAACCAAGCAGGTTTACGTCTTCCGGTTCATCACCGAAGGCAGCGTCGAAGAGCGCATGCTCGAGCGGGCGGCGCAGAAGTTGAGGTTGGATCAGTTGGTTATCCAGCAAGGGCGGACTCAGCAGGCGAAGAGTACGTGGTTTTGGTTTTGGTTTTGGGTATTGAGTGTTGGAGTTTGCTGATGTGGGTGTTTGTAGCTGCGGCGAATAAGGATGAGCTTATGGAGATGATCACTCATGGAGCTGAGAAGATTATCAATTCAGCTACAGCCGAGTATGCTTTTCATTTTTCACGGTTTCTTACTTCCTCCCTTCGTGCTCGGGGCTGATTTGTCGTTTCATAGGTTGCTCATTAACGAAGATATCGATGCCATCATCCAACGAGGCGAAGAACGCACGGTCGAGCTCAACAGCAAATACGAGGGGCTCAACCTCGAGGACCTCAATAACTTCAAGTCGGACGCGTCGGTGCAGCAGTGGGAGGGCGAAGACTTCCGTGCCGGTGTACGTTCCTCTCTCCTTGGTGTTCGCGTTATCGACCATGTACTGATTGGCTCTTTGTTGGCACAGAAAAAAGGTCTTGGCTTGAGTCTACTCTCGTTATCGAAGCGCGAGCGCAAGTCGAACTATTCGGTGGATAATTACTTCAAGGATACCCTCCGCGCAGGCCCGTCGAAGGTGGATAAGGCGCCGAAGATCCCGAGGGCGCCGAAACAGATTGTCGTGTACGATTCGATTTTCTTTAATCTTCGTTGTGTTTCATGTTCTGACGTGGCGCTTTTTATATAGCCAGGATTTCCAGTTCTTCCCTGACGAGCTGGCTGTGCTGCAGGAACGTGAGCTGGCGGCTCATAAGGTTCGTCGAATGGAATCTTTTCGAATGGAATCTTTGATATCTTTGTCTGTCCATACTTAACTTTTTATCAACAGAGACTCAATGGTATCCCTGCCGTCACCCGCGAGCCTGTTACGGAGGAGGATACGCCGGAAGTTTTGGAGCAGGAGCGCATTGCAGCGCAGGAGTTTATCGACAACGGTACGTCTCTCCGCCGGTTACTTCATACATGTCGAAATTCTGACGTACGTTTGACTGTAGCCGAACCATTAGACGACGATGATCTCGAGCAAAAAGAAGAGTATATCAAGCAGGGTTTCCCTGATTGGAGTCGTCGTGATTTCCAGCAGTTGATCAGAGCTCTCGAGACCTATGGGTGGTACGTGGTCGTTATCGTTAATCTTGTTTGGTATTGAGGCTGAGATCTCGTTTAGGAACGCCGACGCCGAAACCCTAGCCGCTGAAATCCAGGACAAGAGTGTTGAAGACGTCGAGAAGTATTGGAAGGTCTTCAACCGGAAATGCAAGACGCTTGCAGGTATGAACCTTTAACGAAACTTTGTTGAAACCTAACCTTACATGGCCTTGTCACCAGAATACCCCCGCATCAAAGTGCGCATCGAAGAAGGCGAAGCCAAACGCAGCAAACGCGAAAACCTCGAAAACCTCCTCGCAAAGAAAATCAACTCCGTCCGCTTCCCCATGCAAGAGCTCGAGCTCAACTACCCCACAACAAAAGGCAAAGTATACAGCGAGGAAGAAGACCGGTACCTCCTCTGCCGGCTATCCTACTACGGCATGCAAGCGGACGACGTGTACGAGCGTATCAAGAAAGATATCACCGAGTTCCCTGTGTTTCGGTTTGATTGGTTTTTTAAGAGCCGGTCGCCGCAGGAGCTGCAGAGGCGGTGTAATACGCTGCTTGGGATGATTGAGAAGGAGGAGGAGGTTAGGGTGACGGAGGAGGCGAAGTTGAAGCCTACGAAGGGGAAGGTGGGTTGATTTTTCGTTTTGGTTTTTGTTGGGTGTTTTGTTTTACTTTGTGATGGGTTCTGATGGATTTTTTTTTTTTTTTTTGGGTTGTAGAAACGCGGTATTGAGGAGGTGCAGAAGGTTGAGAGCAGGCCGCCGACGCCGGTTGAGACTGTTTCGGCGAAGAAGTCGAAGAAAAAGAAAACTTGAAATGGTTGTGGTGTCGGAGTGGTATGTAGATGGTTATGTGGGTGGCTGCCTCTCTTTTTTTCGTTTCCATTCCCTCGAATGCCGAGCGTCTTTCTTCTCTGTTGTAAAACTTGTTGGTTCCATTTAGATTTAGCACCGTAATATTACCTGATCCTTTTCGAACATCTATTAGTATTAAGGAAATATTCAACTCCATTGCCCGTTACTATCGTCATGTTCTGGGTGACAACCTCATTCTGAAGACCTTTTGCGTTCTGTTTTTCGAATTAGAGTGGTCTAGTATTATTCAAAGTACTAAGTGGTTAAATATTTACGAAGCCAACAGGGTAAGGCGACTGGCGAAACTGTAAGTAGATTTACTCGTTATAGGTCGTACTGTACACTTCTCTCCACGTTGACTTCGAGCTATTTGCCGATAGCAATTAGTGAATGAGTAAAAAAATAACTTCCGTTGTCATCGGCTAACAGTAAGAAAAACTCACTGGTTGGCTCTTTGGACCGTCCGCTGTATCCGCTTTGGTGCCTGACCCCGAAAGCTAGGAGGAGGTCAAAGGGTCGGTCGCGGTTAGTTTTCCGTCTGTAGCCTGCTCAGTCTGGCTGACTTCACGTACCCGGAAATGATCGGCGTCCGATTCGCTGGTGTGGCGACGGCGAGTGTCGAATAGGTGCACAGGTGCGTTATAGTCCTTCGAGGTCTGGGACCGAGACCGTCGGATGTTCGCCCTCATGTTCAGACTGCCCAGTTATTAATAGTAAGGTCCAAGGGGAAGCGGGGGTCGCGGTCAACGTGTCAGATGGGAAGTGGAAACTCTGAACCAGGCAGAGGGAGGGCTTACGTTACGAGCAAGGAGTTGGCGTAAACTGTATATGACAGTTTGGTCAGTCGACTCAGCTCTTCGACGAGGTGGAATTGAGGTGGCTGAGACTCACATTTCCCGATGACAAAATGCAGACCCATGAAGATGAGGTTGGTAGGCATCGTTAACCACTGAAAGATTAAAATAAGTTTGGCTATCAGGAGATGGTGGATCAATGGAACGTACGCAAATCATAGAAATCACAGTTCCGGCACTGGGAAGGTACAGAGGAATTACTTAGCAACGGAAGATGTCTTTGACTGAACAAACAGGGTATTTACCAAGTCAATGTGCCGGTTTCGAAGGTGTATTTTATGAGCGAATCGATGATCGCGTTCAAGCTACATGACCACGCGTTAATTAATTTGATAAACTTTCTTTAAAAGCGCTTACTTTGCTGCGCCTGTTCGACTGGTTTGGAGGAGAACGAACAGCGACGTGGTGATTAAAATATCTACTGTCGTCGAAAGTGCAAGACCAGTCGTAAAAACCCACTGTGACGAGTTAAATTCTCGTAAACAGACAGGAAGACATGCTTTGGCTCTTACGCGAATTTCTTCTCTGAATTGAGAGAATGTTCCATAGTGAAGCCTGCATACGCCCCAAATCGACGTGAGATGCTGAACGAGATAAGATAAGGAAAGTCGGAACGTACATTTCAGCAGTTGTCACTTGACACCATCGGGTACGTCGCCGAAATGTCAGCGTCATTCTCGCAGTTTACGCGCCAGGAGCCGGGAAAGCTCAAACTCACCAGAGGCCGAAACTAGAATATCTTTCATTAGCCTAAAACTGCAACCACACGTTCAGAGAGACCCACCAAGTCGTAAAACTGCTAGGATCACCTGGGGAAGGAGGTCGAATTCAGGAGGATCGGCATTTGACAGGATTCTCGGAATAGAGACTGGCGACGTACGATCGGAGTGATGAGGTAGTAATTTTTCTTGCTTACTGAGGGCCGTGATGGTGGCGTTGAAAGTGTTTGAGAAGGACGGTGCAAATTCAAAGAGGGAGTGGACGGGTCATTATCAGACGTGTTTGAAGATTGACGTTTTTGAAGCTTGACTCACACATGAAAATGCGGTGGGCGAAGAATCTGCGATGGGAATGAGAAGGAAGGATTGAGATAGGTTGAGATTAATATTTTGTTTGCACCACGATAAAATAGATCGCACAAATGAACAAGGAACGTCAGGATAGCCTAGCATTTGAATGAACATATGAGACCATGACTTTAAAAGTACGAAATCACTAAAGCTCACCGTCATTACGATTGTAAGCTAGAAATTGAAATCAGGTTAACCAGGAACGTGTATAACCAGGTTACAAAGGCTAACCGCAAGATTCCTGCCACGGATTACGGTCAACTCAGGTGGGCGAAAGTGGCGAGACGATAAAATGGATGGTCTTACCAGTGAATAACGTCAATTTTATCAGGCGCCCCATAGTTATCGATGAGGTAACCCCAAAGTGCGGACCAAATGAATGCTGTATGACATGTATCGAGGAACCTGCAAGAATTAAGTGGGACTTCGGACGACGTGCGAGGTTTGGACCTCACCAAACGGCCAGAACCTAGTCAAGAATTGTGTAAGTAGGTCGAAGGTAATAACTATAAGATGACGCACTAGCGACTTCAATGGTGTGACGTCGGCAGGATAGGTCTTGAAATACACAAAGACTTGGACTATGACGAAGCCAGATAGCCTACATCAAAGTGAGTATACTGTCACCTAGAAACGAGGCAGAACATATGGGAACTCACGTCGAGGCAAATAAGCCACCGATAAGAAGGGCGCCAAATGATTTCGAGATGTCGACCACCATAGAATAGCCAAGGGATGTGAAGAGGGAAAGTTTCTCCGACGATGAGGGCGTATTTTTGTATCCTGACGCCTCTAAAAGCCCGGGTAATTTGTGGTACCGTGCCCCGATTGTGGTCCACTAAAAGGGAAGCCTGTCTTTTCGGGAGCATTTCGCAGATTGGAGAGACGGAAAGGGGATGAGAGACGGCTTGCGATTGGTTAAAAATAAAGACCTGTGGCACTCACGGCATTTTTTAGCGTTTTTTCCATTCACGCGGGCTTCTATGGATCAACGAAAATTCAAACTGGCATTTCCTCCGGACTCCATGCTTCTCTTCGGGTGATGGGTAATCACTGACGGATAAAAATAACTATGCCTAAATCTTATGATAAGTGGGGTAAATGAGGATGTCGTATTTGAGCAAAATGGCACATGTTGGACGCACACTTACTGGTTGGTAAGCTGGTCCAGGAGAATGCCTTTACAAGCGAGCCGACGCAAAACAGATCTTGTATACTGAGGTAAACCGCGGGTAGGTCGCGAACGAAGCCGTATATCACCAGATATCACCAAAATGAATTTGATCCCCGAGAAGTGATCTGAGGTAATTAAAAGAAGTTCGGTGATTTTCTAACAGACGAGCTAAAACTTTGACACCAGGGTGGAGACTTCGAAATACGCAGGTTATATTCCTAGGCCTGGAAGACGAAAGTACCGGAGAAACGACTTGGTGGTTTGCAGCAAGCCAGATATTAGCACGCACGTGCACGTCGCACGGGTCTCAAGCCTTAAAATTACCAGCCGAGTGGTCTTGTGACACTGGAGAGCGAATGATAATGAATACGTGTCCATCAGTGTCTAGCAAAGTACATCTACAAAAGTTCATCAATGTTCATTCAGGAGAAAACCATAGCTCGTTAAACAGTCGTAGCTGGCCCAGTGCAGGCTGCGGTCGGAACTACACTGAACGTCGCAGTGTATTCATCGGGGTAAGGGCATCCTGCAACCGTCACGATCCCGCCCTCTGTATCATTATTATCAAACCATCCATCAACACCGCTCGTCGCCTGACTAGGCGCACCCGTGAAGGTCTGAACGGCCAAAGTGGCAACTGGGCCTGTATTCGTGTATGTCGGTAGTAATGACATCGCTACGTCCGCGTTGGAAATGGTTGGCGGGGGCCAAGGGAACTGGACACTCGAGGCAGCGGGGATAGAGGATGGAGTTCCTGTTTGCCATGGCAGGTAGTTTCCGTCGAAAACGTTGACGTTCGCACCCAAGGTGGCGCATTCACCCTTGGCAGTACGTGGATCTTTGGGAATCCATCCGTTGCGAAGACCAAGCTGGTAAGACCATAGTGGCGAATCAATTGTCCCTGCGCTCGAAGACCCGACCTAAATTCCGTGAATAACCTCCCCGTGTATTAGAATGGATAGTCTTACCTTCCATGTCCAAAAGAACCAGTCACCTAGTGCGTCGAAGCTAGCGGAGACCATAGTGGACAGCCCAGATTTCATGGCATCGCTGTAATTTTGCCAATCCCCGTACATAGGGCATTGAGGATTGGTAGAGACTTCATCAACTCCAAGTAAGAAAAGCCCACAATCATTCGGCGATGCTGAAAATTCGCCTCCGAGGGTCACGCCGAAATTCTGCCGGCTTAAAAAAACGTTAACCAGCGATCTTATTTAAAGAAATACAAGTAGACAGGGTTGACTCACTTGGTCTCGGTGCGCGGACCAAAATCTTGGCACGCTAATGGTGACCACTTGCCACCTGGCTGTCCACTCGGCCCGTTCACGTCGACTGGGTCAGTGTCGAGCCCGCCAAATGCAAAGTACGGATGCTCGTCCAATATGACACGATCCGAGCCCTGGAGAAAGCCGCTCCAAGTGGACGGATCCAAGAACGCATCGTGGATAGCAATGTACTTTTTAGAAAAGAAACGAGTGTTAGTTGTGAGGAGGCTACCCATCAACTTCGAAGACGAAATACCACCTACCGGTCCATGTCCCTCTCCCAAACCAGTAATATTTCTGATCATATCGTGCGCCTGAAGATAAAAGCTTGTCATTTGGTCCATGCCAATAAGCGTTATCAGAGCCTCGTTCACTAGCCCAAAGATGGTGACCACGTCTTTGTATTCTGGTTGTGAGATGAATTCCGTTATGACACGAATATAATATAGCGTTCTTTCAGCATTCGCTAGACCCATGTTACCGTGCATGAAATTGACTGCCGTTCCTCCGCTAGAATGAATTCAAGGCGCTTAAAAATATACTCTGCAAAATTAGGAGGTATAACCCACCGGCCAGCATGGTTGTAATCTGTTACAAAATAACGTCAGCGATTACCACTTTGCGCCTTCGAGGAACGTACTATTCTGAGCTCCAGGGACAGCGTGAAGATCAAGGAATATCCGCAGGCCATATTTTCGTGCCCAGCCAACGAGGCGGAGGAAGTATCTGGTCGAATTCGAGTTCAGTAATAGATAAAAAAACAAGGAAGGGACGAATACTGACTTCCACGATGTCTTGGCGAGGTATGGCTCTCCTTCCCACGTCTCAACTGCCCAGAATGCGATAGGTACCCTCAAATAATTGAGACCCGCGCCTATGGGAACTTCAGATTCGAACATAAATATGAATTGGTCTACGATTACCTGCAATCTCGGCGATGTCTTGTTCCGTCTATTAACCGATGAGTAAACGAAGTCTTATAAAACTGGGAGCAACAGAGAACTGACGATAAAGGTGTCATAATGGTCCTCAATCTGTCGAAGACCTCCGTTCGCCGTATCCGCAGCCATCAGCTGGCTTAGACTGTATTCGTCTGTCGCCGTAGGATAGCGCTGGAATATATCTGGGGTAATGAAAGGCTCTAGGACGAGCCATCCTCCGAGATTGACACCGAACGCGCGATCCTTACCCCAGGTCCACGTCGAATTAAGGGGCGGGGTCCAGCTGTTGGGCCTGGCGCCGCTATTGAAAGGGTCTGCGGGATTTTGTATCCCTGCGAAGAAAATGACGGCGGCGTCAGACAAGCATGATGACAACAAGTAATAGAAGAATCGTACAGAATCCACCAAACGAATTCCTGTATACGAAAGTCGTGCCATTCGCGAGTGTGACCGTAGACCCATCGCCACCAGTCTAGACGAGAAAACGGTTAGTAACCCGTCAAACATCCTGAGTAAAACTCACAAAGCCACTCGATGGTGATGTAGTGGGGTGGGGCTTTCCACTTGAACTACCGCCCGATCCTGCACTTCCACTTTGAGACGCAGCAGACTTATGGTGCCGGCGAACGACCAAAAAGATAGGGAGAAGCACAGCGAGGAGTACGACGATGAGACCAATGAACACGACGAAAAAAAGAAGTTTCCGGCGTTTGACCGACTTCGGTGAGGGCTCGTCGGCTTGGCGGACACCTTCACCGCCTTCTCCAGTGCCTGTCCTGGGCAATGAGCCAAGTGCAAGCAGTTGAGACTCCTTCGACTCTCCCAATGGTGTCGACAGGGGCCCCTTGGCGGAATCAAGCGTCGCAATGGATGATTTTTCGAACAGCGTGAAGGGACGTGGTGGCTCTAGAACGTCGCCCAGAGCAACAGTAGGAGTGTCGTGCGATTGGACAACGTCTGGTCGCTCCACTTGAGCATCGTCAACAACGGTGTCGGCTGGGGTTGGCTCTGAAGGTCTTCCCGGTGCCGACTCTGCTAGAGGAACCTGGGCGTCTTGCTCAACAGGGAGGTTTCCATCCTGGACAATAGGGGCGAGTTCCGCCGAAATTGCCATAGAGTCTCTAAATGGGTTGGTTTTAGAAGTGGAGGCAGCGTTTTCGGAGGAGTCAATCGCCACAGACGCTGGTCGAGACATGGCGGTGGGTGGGGCAGAGGCAACCTACAGGAGAGGAACGATAAACTGAGCGACCAGTCCGCATTTTGTAGATTAGGACGGCTGTGTCGACATGAGGCCTTAATAGCGTCCTTTTTCGGTGCATTGCGTTGGGGTAGGCCAGGGATAATGAAATACGTGCCAGAATTGAGGTCGAGCGGCGCATCCTCGTGTATGAAATGAATATCAGATCAGATCGTCCTGACAGCCCGCTCACTGACTAGAAAAGGCCGCTTAAGACAGCCCTCGAATCTATCGAGAGAAACTTGGCTCGTCCTGAAAGCTGGAGGGTGGCAACACAGTAGAAACTGGAAAGCAAGGCTTACGAACGCCCCGTTCGACATATGGAGGTCTGGGTGGATGATTGCGTAATAGCTCGAGTCCCTGGTAAAACGCGTACAGCACGTGGCGCTTGTCCATCGGCACCGAATAATAAGCGAGCCTTGGCGGGGTTATGCACTTGACGCCTAGCCAGGGCGGACGCAGTGCAGATATGTATGTAAATAGTGTCGTCAAAATCACCCGAAAAGTCGGCTCGTTTTCGCCTTTGCTGCGTGACAAGCTAAGTTGTGCAGATCGCAGAGTACAAAGTGAGATTGCCAGTGAAATCAGGTCTTTCAATTCGCATTTCAAATTCGGGCGGAAAGGAAGGAAGGAGGAGATGAGGCAACAGGTCGAAGTCGACATTTCCGGGTTCAGGGATAAAGAACGAGTTCCAGCGCTGTATCTAGGCACAATCGGGGACGATTAGAGCTCACAGCGCTCGCCCACAGCTAATGAAGCGTGAATCTCTCAACTTCCAGTCTGAGAGTAAGCCAGCGCCAATAAATACCGACTGTTTCGCATGTAGTTATAACGAACATCCTGCAGATGAATTATAATATAGTAAAAACGAATAATCAATATCTTATCCGATGAAAAATGACGTGCCTATTTAAGGTTGATATGGACAGGCAAATCTGTTCATCCTTTGTGTCTGAACTCGTTGCTGTATGTTGCGGCAGGCATGGCACAGCGTTCATCGGCACGAGGGTTTCTGGAAACGTATGTTTTAGCCAGAGCTGACGTTAGG
This sequence comes from Galerina marginata, assembly GCA_023014335.1. Taxonomy (NCBI): domain Eukaryota; kingdom Fungi; phylum Basidiomycota; class Agaricomycetes; order Agaricales; family Galerinaceae; genus Galerina; species Galerina marginata. Next base: position 1,494,806 of record JAECYW010000015.1, on the reverse strand, counting down.
GTGCCAGTGGATGAGCGACTCACCCCGCGCCAAGACCCACCCTGCATTGATTTCGAGTTTCAGCAACTGGGGGTTGGCGAAGTAATCAACTAGAGACTTTACTCTCCAGCTATGAATGCTAAGAATGCCAAAGATTCAGGTCGTAACCCGCACTTCTCATGATGGTAACGGGACAACCTCAGAGAGGCGAGGCTGACATCCGACGGACCGGAACAATTCATTGACAGTTGTTTAGATCTAAGGCCACTGGACGGTCTGGACCTGGAAAAACGTTGATTGGCACCTTGTGGACACCACTATCCTTCAAACTTGGTTGCAGCGTCCGACACATCAAGTCTAACGTACCCTGGCTGCCTGGCATATCACTGGCAAACTTGGAAAATCTATCTCATGGCTCTCGGCGGCGTCTCTTCTATTACTAAGACCTTTTTTCGTGATTCCGCGCCATATACGAGGCGTTTTCTTCACGATGAAGGCCTAGCAGCTGTAGCCGCACCAGAAGAGGCGGACTGGGGCTCAAAACAGTGGAGTTGGCTCGGGACGAGGTTCGCAGCCTAGGGCGGCGCAAGGAGTGCTTTGCGCTCTGCAACTCTGTTGCGGAGAGTCCGAATGACTTTAAGTTCGCTCTTGAAGGTATGTATATTTTCATTACTTTTTCTTTTAAATTTATTAATATCTTGTAGTCTTATTCTGTGATGTAGGATGATGATATTACAGATCTTCAACGACTTCCTGGCCGTGAGGGATTCTACCTGGTAAGCCAGTTATTTTATCCCATTCATTTTATTCACCAGTATCTAGACCTCCTTCACGCAGTCATGCCAATCCGGATCTCTCATGCTCGACCTACGAGGATTTCTGCGCCCAACAACGTCACCCGGATGGCCCAGTCGTGCCCATATACCTCGAATTTGTCTGCTCATGGAAAGGTGCATCGTATATCTTTTAAATGACTTGAAAATGTAAATAATTGATTTCATATCATCGCTCAGTAGCCTATGTATTGAACCTCAATTAATCAGCGAGGACGGAGAGATGCCTATGAACTCAAATAAATCCTTCCCAAGCGAGTCGGAATTCACCGTGAGAGCTGCGTGCAGCGCTTTCTCTGTAATGATATCACCCGAACCTCTATCGAATCTGACAACATGGTCAAGTCAGGAATAATTCCAACGGTTAAATACTAAGCTCACCTGGAAGGAACGAAGAACGCCTTCGTGACCTCAATGGCTTGCGAAAGCTCTTGTGCTTGAGCGTTCGTCATGTTTTTCTCGAGGGTTGGGACATCCGACGCTTCTTCGCTGTCGTTGTGTCGGTGGAGATCGCCCAGGACCTTTTCAACGGCTCCATCGAATTCGGTGGAGCCTGGACTGGCACCGAGTTCAAGCAATTGAAGAAGGGATTTTTTGACTGCCTAGATGGAATTCAAATAAAGTGAGGACGCAATGAATTGAACGGGAGAGTAAACATGACCCACAGCGTGCTCGTTGCGATCAAACTCGGCTAATTTCCCGCCCATATCAGAGCCCAAAAACTTCTCGCACATTGGATGAACCAGGATTTCTTCAGTGGTAACGTGGCGTGCGATGTTCCACATCAACAGGTTTAATAGTTCTTGTTTTTCCTCCACCGTAGGAGCGGCGATGTATTGATCGCGGAGCGCATAGACTGCACGGTGGTCTGCAGCAATCGTTTGACCGAAGACGGTTGCCATTCTGTTGGTGTGTAAAGTCGAGTATAAAATGTGATCGACGAGAAAGTGAATCAACGTGAATTCGATGTAGCCTACATTATATCCCATTTTACGAACACAGGGTCAAATGGAACGACATCGACACCAGTAGCCTCAGAGGCGTCATGCTCGTCGTCAGTTGGTCAACGAGACTGGGGTAATGATGCAAAGCTTAATTGACTTGTGGATTCGGCATCTCAAAAGAATTAGGATTTCAGGGTTTTAGTACGTATGATGACACTTACTATGAGTCATTTAAAGGTGTCAATAGTGACGCGAGGCCAAGAGAGGGCCTCCGTGAAGAGAAGAAGAAACGGTCGGTCTGGAAGTTGGCTGGACAGCGATTGAGGAGTAAGAGCGTGAAAATCCGCATCAGATCGAATCTTCCTGCAGCCTCTTCTTCACAGGTTATATTCCGCGTTTACCCATTGCCTCTAACATGGGTGTTCCACAAGCAGGAACTATGTAACGATCCAAAAATGCGATCCGAGAAAATTTAACAAAGGCACTTCCAGCAGATAAATGGACCCAGGCTCTGAGGTCCAGATTTTGCCGGTCGATCGTTGCAAGGACGGTGAAGGGTCAGAGGGGACGGTCGTTAAATTCTTGGCCCTTGGGCCATCGACAAGCGTCTCCCCGCTGTAACTTCACTGAACAAGATTTCAAAAAAGCAAACAATCCACGGCCAGAGGATAATAAGCTCCAGACGCGCTGAAAGCGCTCCAGACCCATCTGAAAATATGGACACCCCTGCCGAAAAGTCACGAACGGACTAGGAAGATTGTTTTCGAGCCGGCATATCCGTTGTCGCAGTCGTTCAAGACTTCAAGTTACGAGTTGCACTTTTGCGACAGTTCTTGAGTATCTTAACTGTTTAAAAAATGTTCTTGAGATAAAATTTTAATCGTGCGGAGGAGTTACCTGCGCTTTTTATCTCTACCAGAAATAGCTGCAAGTCGCTGGAGTGGAGCAAGAGTGGGGGTGTGGTCACGGAAAAATTCGCGGATATATTTTGCTTTTGTTTGGATCCTGTCTTGCGGCCCGACTGCCGCTGTAAACCTATTTTTTTCTTTGAATCCAACTTGAATCTCCTGAAATCAATAGGATAGCCAAAACGAAATGGAATCGACTTGTATTGAACGACTTCCCGTCGAACTTCATATATCTATCTTCTGCTACCTCCTCGCATACTCTCGTAATTCATACCTCGAACGACACACAGTCAAATACGAAATCGAAGAGGTTCTTTCTAGAATGGGCGGAAGGGCCCCACCTACACCTCCACCTCAAAAATTGGTGTGGTATTGGACGGAATCCGACTCACGCTCTCCTTCTCTTTTTCCGTTCAATATCGCGAGAGTATGCACGAAATGGCGCGATATCCTTTCCCAGTTCCCAGAATGCTGGACCAGGGTTGTCTTTGACGTGGCGGCGGATCCGGTGCCACTCCTTGAGGCCTTCTCGTGGTCAAAGAATTTGGAAGGCATTGAGGTCGTCGTTTTTAGCTCAGAGAAACCTTCAAGAGATACAGAGGAGGAAATCAAGGCTCGCGAAAATCAGCGCGTGGCGGCTATTGCTCAGGCATTCCAACCACACACCCACCGTTGTAAATCAATTTCTTTCGACGTTATATACGAATCCTCCCTTCCACCTCCCGGCATATTCTTTCTCCAGGAAGCGCCTGTTCTCGAAGAACTGATTTTGAAATGTGCTGTCTACGACATCGTTACTACGAACTCTACCTCAACACCGACAATGGGCGGAGAGAAAGCTTCCTTGGCAACATCGTTTAAAAGGTTGAGGAAGATATTTATGACGGGGTTCTGGATGATGGACCTACTGTTGTCTGCAAGCGCTCCGAAATGGTTCCAAAATCTGAAATTAGAATCCCGTGCAAAGGTCTCCATTTCCCACTTCAGGTTCCACGACCAAGGCCAATACACCTTAGCTAATTTCCTTCTACGTCTTTCGAGCCCGAAGGTTGAACGCTCGTTTCACTTCCGCGATTTATCGCTTTCCTATCCTGTCGAAGATCGACCTATTCAATCCGATGTGTTCGGCAGCAAGAAAGTATTTTCTGCCTATAAAATTTCCTTCAAATCCGTCTCAAAGGAGTTTCTGGCCCATTTTTATGCCCTAGTCCAAGTAGTTCCGGAGGATTCCCTGACATTCAAGGACTGCGAAATCCCGCATATTCCGCAGCTTCAAGACGGATACCAGCTTACTCTGGAAAATATCATCGACGACGACAACTCCCAAAGTCTATGCAATATCCTAGGCTCATGGGCTGGCGCGGAGCTTATAGTTCGCTCCTGTTCATCGTTCAACGACGCCATTCTCAACTGGTTGGGATCAGAAGTCTTGTATATCCCACTCACCCCAGATTCCCGGGATAGGCCATTCTCTCCATCGACAAGCTGCCTTTGTGAACTACATTATCACGCATATTTTGGGTTCGACGCGACTAAGCCATTTCTAAAGTTTCCAGCCGACCAGCTACGCAGTCTCGACATCTCTAATTGCGAGAATGTAACACCCCATTGCATGCAGAAGCTCCTTAGTGCCCGGCACACAGCTGCAATGGCCAGTCCAGATTATGTGCCGGCTGATCTGATTTGTGATGTGTCTGTCAAGGGAAGAGGTTCGGGGCTCTCGCAGGTCGACAGAGATTGGTTTTTAGAAAATGCCGACTTGACCACTGTTCATTGGACGATGACGAATGCTGAAGGAGTCAAGGAGGATTTCACCACGTGGATCCCACATCCAGCACATTAAGATTGACTTGCACGATAGTTTGATGAGTGATTAGTCGACAGGTTAGCATAGACAACGAGAATGTACACATGTATCATATTAGATGTCCATAATCACTGTGGGTCGAGGTGACATTCAAACATTATCCATCAGCCATTGTTTGCATGCTACCGATAACCATGAGGCCGATGGATACCAGGTGGGCACAATTTCCTACTCGGTCTAGTCGTACACGTCAAGGGCCGGCCGGATAGCTGGAGACTACGACCCCGAAGACAGTTCATTAGAAATGAAGATGGCCAATCGCCTGTGTACAGCTCTGTACGCCTTGCACAGCAGGCGTACAGCAGTGCACTCGCGGCCCCTGATTCAGAGCCACGTGGCGTTGCCGATGGCCTGGAAGAAAGAGAGGAAGCTGCAAAGGGTTGTTGGGGCAGTTGGCGGGCGGGAGGAGGGTTTGAGTTTCCTGTGAGAGGGAAAAGAAGTGGTTTCAGGACGAAGATATACAGTGAATCAGAGAAAGGGGATGAACCTGCGGAAGAATAGATTGAATGATTCTGGGAAGGGAGGATCGTCAGTAGGAGGGCGTTAGAGCAGAGGATAGGACAAACTTACGAGTCGAGAGGTTTAGGAGCTCGTCAACATCGGGCCCTTTGAACTCGATACAGCCCCGGATCTAGTCGATCGACTCGAGACTGGCGCGGCGTATTTGATATTCTGCTTCATTGAGAATGAGCCTATGAACTGGAAGACGAAAGGATAAATGTGGTCAGAAAGGAAAACGAAAAGAAGGGTTCGCAGACTAACAAACTCTCGCAAAGTACGGTCTGCTTCCGCTCAAAAACCTCTAATACAAGGACTGAATCTCATTGACAGGCCGGAAGTAAACCTGCATTTTTTCGACCACCAGCAGCCCCGCCATGCGATTTCTGTACGATGTTGTTGGCTGCCTTCTGAGAGAAACGAAAATATCAGTTCTCAATGGAGGCAAAGTAGGATCTGTTGCGAAGACATACCGACGACCTGGCCACGTTCAGAACCACATGGGATGGCCCCGAAAAGTGCATTCCTCTGAACCTCAGATGCAATCAATCTTTACCTCCTGAAAGGCAGTGCCGTCACCACAACCGCTGACGCAGTTCGTCGTAGAAGGATGGACGGAATAAGCTCACAGCAAAAAAAAGACGACAGGCTATGAAACATACCGTAATCGCAGAACAGGCCGCACGCCCCCAGGCGGGTCATTCGCCGTCGCCAACTCCAGCCCAAATTCCCTCATTTTGTTCTCGCAACGACCTTTCGGCTCGACCTCGTCTTCAACAGCAAACAACCCCGTTTGGTCGTTCGGCTTTGCCACGTCATCGACCATCTTTTCGACCCAGAAAGTAGCGACGCGAATGAGGTCGTTTGCGGAGAGCTCGTCCTAGTCGCGGCTGCACCTGGAAGCCCGTTTCGGAGTGGCGGACGTGGAAGGATAGCTTCTCGTCGGTAACAGGTTTGGGCGGGTGCCTGACGACGCGGGTGGGGAACACTTTCATTGAGGAGAGGACGACGAAGGGGTCCATATTCCAGCCTGTGTGAGTTGCTAAAAAGGTTGATTAGCTTTTGGTTCGAGAATGCGAAAAGAAAATTTAGAGGGAAATAGAGGGAAAGGGGACAAAGAAGGCCATCGTTAGATCGACCACAACAATCGAGAAAGAAATAGAAGCACAGGACAGAAAGAAGAGAAAAAGAAAAAGATAGAACGTCGAATGAGTAAGATTTCGAACAAAGAAGGACAAAAAAACTATAAGGAAGAGGAACATACCGTTCTGCCACTAAGGCAAATCACCCGCAGAGTCCGCACCGCACCTCCAACACCACAACGTCAATAATATCGTTCTCGTGCTTCAGCCCCCAGTATCTGACCTCTTCATTCCTACCAGCTCCGTTCTGCCTCCTCCAACAGCAGCAGGGACGACAGACGAACCAACACGCGAGATGGACTCATGGAGAGCCCGCCTCCGACTCCTACTCCATTGACGGTACCATCGGCCACATAGTTCGCCAGCTCGCCAGCTGGCGCAGGTGGCGCGGGTTGGGGTAGAGGTACGTTTTCTGCTGCTGATGCCACGTCATTTCCGGCTCCGGCTCCTGCGTCTGCGTCAACCACGATTAAGGCTGCTGCTCCAGCTCCAACGCCAGCAGGAGCGGCCCTAGCACCCGTCAGCCTAGAAAACCGACACAGGATCTTCTTCCTTGGAATGAACTCGTCGCCATGCATGGGGCGGGTCCAGTGGCCGACGGGGGCAACGTTGTCGCTGTAGAGTATCCTCCGACTCTCTGGTGACAGAGGCCGACGTAGATGGAGCTCCGTCGCGAGTACTGGCAGTCTGAGGCGTGTGGTTGATGACTACGAACTGGAGGTGATCAAGTGATAGGTAGGGTGGAGATATCGAGTAAAGGCTTTGGCGCGGGTTTGGTTGCAGGAGTATCGGTTTTTTGCCTTGTCTTTTCGATATATTTTCGTTCTTGTCAACAAATTCGAGTCGGAGTAGACTTCGACGTCGTCTTCGTACTGTATTGGGACGGGAGGCCTGAGGCAGGAGCGGATGGTGCCAATACTTTCTGTCTGTAAGAAGGAAAGAAAAGAGGGGTGATGAGCAGCGGACGTCGAAAAGCTGGAAAGAGCAAGGAGCTTACGGGTTGGCCAGAAATCAACGACGGTCCTGTTTGAAGTTCCTTAGAAGTTCAGCAGATACGTCTTCGAATCCCATGTAGTCCTGAGTGTCAGCGTCGGGAGCAGGCACGAATTCAAGTGTGACTGGGATACTGCCCGTAGGTTGGGTGTTGGCTCGTTCAGAAACAATATCTAGAGAGAGGCAAAAGAATGGGATATTGTATTGTCAGTATGATAAAATGGGTCAATGATGAAAGGCGTACCAGGTTTCCAGCCCGGTAGATGTACTCCTTCGCCAGCGTCTGCTTATCCCGAAGACGAGCTTTGTAATTCCATGATGGTCTATGAAGGAGACGCATATAGGAAGTCGAACATGGCATCTTTGGCCTCATGAAGTGTATTCGTCGTCCGTTTCGGCACGGAGGTGGTTGAGTTCTTGTTCAACACAGAGACGACGAACCTAGGCAGAGAGGGTCAGCTCAGCTCAGCAATTTCGTCGTAAGTTCAGCTCATGTTGATATAACTCACTGATAATTGAACCCTTTGCCAGAAATTCGAACATCCTAGCATCTGCAGCTTTAGCACGACTCCAGGGCTAGGCGGCAGGATGCCATTCCTGCCAATGCCAATGTCCCCGCTGCCCTCATCACACGCTGTATTCGGGTCCTCTTCTGGATGTTGGCGCCGGGGTGGACATTCGAGTTGCGGGAATACTGTGCGTTTACCGTGCGTATGACGCCCAGTGACCGAGAAAGAAATGTGAGTGAATTTAGGTATCGTAGGAAGGGAGCAGGAACTTGGAAGGGAACATGTGAGACGCGTTTACATATCAGCGATGCGAGGCACTGCACATGTCACGCGTGCGATTTTCGGGAGACTTTCGGCAATTGGTGCCTGTTTGCCGAAGGCTAATTACAGGGTCATACGCGAAGATCTAATTTTAACGCTCCTTCTCGAATACTCAACTAATAATGGCGCGGTGGACACCCCTATATTAATGACCAGGATGGCAGGAGGGTTACGAGCGGATTGTACTATGTTGGAGAGACCATACGAAATTTCGAGGGAAGGGAATGCGAGAAGGAATATAAACAAATTGACCCGCCCGATACCTCCCCCCAAATTGAATATAGTCTCGCCGGCACTTGCAGCTACGTGATTCATTCTTGTTTCTCGCTTTTATTTAGTCCAACTCGACTATTTATCAAAAAAGAATATTATTTGCACATGATGGCGAACATCTGTCCATCTCGCTCATAATCGTCGAAAGATTACACATGGTACCAGTACACTCCAGGCCTTAGACATTCGTCAATGCCGACCTGACGATCATTCAGAGAAGCTCTTACAAAGAAGGGTAGCAGAGAGCCTGAGGGCAGACTCGACCGCAAAACGTTGACACTCTGAATCCCCGTGCTATAAGGTACAGTTGGAAGCGCTGCGTGGACGCTTCGAACGACGGAACCAGTTGGCGTCTAAGTTGCCGCACAACGAACTCATAAAGAACGCAAACCATGACCGTGACGTACCTCGCAGAAAGCGCCCAGAAATAAAGAGCCAATATTACTAGCCGCTTTCCTGCCAATATCTTCATAAAAGCTTCAGCGTGTACTCGGTCACAGCCTCACAGTATGTGCACTGGAGGCGACGAAAAATGCGGTGAACATACACACTGGGCTTTATGTGAGTGCAGATTAAGCATGGTCTGTGTTGACGCCGAGCTCATTTCCGTTTACATTCAAGCGTCGGGGTTTGGCAGACCGAAATTCATCATGAGAAACTGAGGGAGGCGCAACCAAGAAGACACGACGCGATATTGGGGGACCGTAAGTACCTTCTTTTTTACAATTCCCTTATCTCATCCTTTCATCCAATCATATTATCTCAGACATCCGGGTACCGTAATCTTCCAAGTTACATACCTCTGTACTTGTATCTATACTTAGCAGTCGGCAGTGACGTAGCACGTGTCCTGGCGCTCCTTCATATAACGACCTATGATACAGTATTTGTCATTCCTTGTTCTCCCATGCAGTCACCCACTCCCGACGTTGAGGTATTTCCCGTCTTGTGTTGTGCAATACGTGCCTTCACTAATAGCCTCGTTATTTGAGTATAAGGATCTCGACCACGGATCGAAAGTCGGTAGCATGCTCTCCAAAACCCCTCCTCACTTCTCACGTCTGACTCGACCCGATTCCCTGAATACAACTCAATGGTTGGAGATAGTGGAAGAAAATAGCATCCAAATATGGCATCAAGACCTCAATATGCTATTTCTCAACATTGAAACACGATATCCTGATGTCGTTTGGAAGACCCCGGCAAATAAGGGATTGGTATGGGGACACCAAGGTATGCTAATAATGCCATGATTCTCAGAATTTACGAGTATTGACTGTCTCCTTCAAGCTGTTATCTATGCGAGAGCGTATCGGATGGTTCGCGATATATATTTACCAGGAACACCCTCCCAGATACCCTCTCTCAGCTTTCGCAGCCTTGAGATTCCTCCCGATCGTAATAATCCAGCATTCATTCAGCGCCTTCGGTATTATTATACAGGCCAGTCTAATACCGCAGGGGGACACCCAGGACTTGGAGGTGGTGTTGACATTAGCCCATCCCTGAATCTCCTTTCCAAAGATTTCATTTCCATGTGTCGAAGTCAACGATTCACGGACGTTCAGATCTTTGTCGGTCCACCAAGTCCCGTTCCACCTATTTTTCATTGCCATCGATTTGTTCTTAGCTCACGGTCTTCTTACTTTCGCGGTGTTCTCGCCAACAGCAATGTAGGAGGCACGGTCGATCCAACCATAATTAACCTTCCTTTTCCATATATCACGGCAGATTCATTTAACTTCATTCTCGGCTATATCTATGGCGGCATTCTTGAGAGATCGCGTCCTGATTATAACATAGTAATCGCACTCGGCATCTTCAGGGGATCTCTATACCTCGGCCTTTCCACTCTAGAAGAGCTAATGCTCGCAGAAATTTCCGTTAATATGCTGCATGACGTTTATCACGGGCCACTCTCGGATAATTCATATACGAACCTCTTATCCGGACATTGGATCACTCTCGCCTGCCGATGTCCACAATGTGCACATCATGCTCCTTTCGTTCTCGAATTCGCGCTCGCGAGTGACATAAAAAACAAGGTCCTCGAATACAGCGCTCGCTGTAGCCTTGTCGCGCTTTTCGGGGACGGGTGGTATACCACACGGTTTTCTGCCTTACCACCAAATACAAAAAATTTAGTTCTAGGAGATATTCGACAAATGATCACGCCACTCAATGTCTTCCCCTTACTATTCGCTGCTGAGCGTGCTCTAACGTGGCGAGAGGCTTTCAGCAAGAGCACGCACTGGTACCAATCCGTGACTGCAATGATTATTTCCGTTCGCCAATCCGTCGAAAGGGTATTGTGCACGGAGCCCCGAGCATGCTTTGAAAGTCCGTGGCTGGATATGCCCCAATGGAGGAGTGGTGGTAATACAGCCATTCAAGCGAGTTGGATCGCGCAAGCCCTTCAAAGGGGTGAGGGTCTGGGCAAATTTTCGTCTGTTTCTCAGGTGGGTCTTTTTTTAGATAAATTTATCCTAATAATTCTCACAATGCAATGCATTTATTTATTGATGCAAATTCGATCGTTTACATAGGCTTTACTGGCCTTGCCAGACCTTGATATCCGGTGTAGAAACATGCTGGAACGTACAGAATCCGAGATTCAGAAGCTGATAGGACCCAAATTTTCAAAAAATCTACTTGTATCACCTGAAGAACTAGGGTACAGCAAGATGACTTTAACTCACGAGGCAATGCAGAACGACGTCGATAGGCCAGACAACACCACAACCAGGCAATCTCCCCAATCATCACTGTATCATTCTGTCCTGTCTGTATTTAACAGTGAGCACAATCCGATGGATGCAGATCGCGCTTCGTATCAAGTTTCCGCTCTGGACCTTGCGAGTCTCAATTCCTGTGCTTCTTCGCGGACAATCTCCACAGAATATGGCATATACTATACGCGATGGGCAATTTCTCGAGAAACAGTCTCAGATTGGGATGAAAGGTTTTCAGTTCGCAGGAGGCGGAGTTGTGAGTCGTTTTAGAGGGTGGCCGGGTGGACGGTTGCTCGATTTTTTCTTCTCTTAAATTTGGTATCGTGCCGAAGGACGAGGGTGACGCTCCCTGATGTGAACAAAGATTCTGGAAAATTTATATTTGATTACGTGCTGGGCGAAATACTGTGGTGGGAACCAGATATCAAGATACAGGAGAGAGAAATTTGCCAGGAGGGCGAAACCCCACACCCTAATAATCGATGCTGCTAAAAAGGTCAGGAGATGGTACAGATGAATCTTGAGCTATAAATTAGATAGACCCTCGATAGTTCCATGGTGCCCGGATGTGAATTCGCAGCTGGATTTCTGATCGACCAAAATATGTTATTCATAATTAGTCCACGCATTAAACTAGCAGATATTTTTAAAAGTTTCGGGTCTGAGGGCCTTGCTTGGATAGGAATTAAGAAGTTGGATGAACGTTCTATTTATTGCCATATTCCAGCTATAAAGCTTGCCCCAAGTCTAAGCACTGAGACGCAGCTGCTCGCGAGATACCATTGGCTACACAATCTCGTCTGGAGGTCATATCACCTGAAACAGAACATCACATCTACCGCTCCCTCAAAAATTTCCTACCAGTCGAAAATGAAACTTTCCCTCCTACCCTTCATTATCGTCGCTCAAGTCGCTTTGGTCTCAGCAAAATACATTGGTGCGCGCAACGGAGTGCCTATGGACCATCCCACAGTATCAAAACGGGGCGAAGGCCTGGACCTTTATGTGATTCGCAATGGTACGTGACATCCCTATATGCACCAGCAACGAAGATTTGAGAGCTGATTGCGTCAATTTCATTTCGGGTAGATGATGGCACAGAAACCCCATGTGGTCCCTGCTGTATTGGAGGCAGCGCTACAACACAGTGCTGTTTCGGCGGGCCTTGTGTGCCCATGTTGGTAGAAAGCTGCTGCTTCTGAGGTATGGCGTTGGTACTTCCTGACTGACCTATGGATGTGGACGGACATATAGGTAAGACCAATTCTCTAAGTTTTTGTATTCGCTTATCGATACTGGGTGCTCAATATTTCGTCTTAAACCTCTTAGTTTAAAATCTCAGGTACATGGAACAAAAGATGCACAATATATACAACGCGAAACAATATTGTAGGATTTCAAAAAAGGGGCTCTGAAGAAATGACCGTTAATTCGTAGATCTATGCTCAACATTGTACTCAATAACGATGACGGTGTTTATCTCTGTATGATACGCTGTTCCTTCTGTCCCCAAAATTTAACTGGCCAGTCCATCTTTCATCGTGTTAGTACTACTAGTAAAAGGTATACAACATGAGAGGTACTCACCCCGCAGGCATTGCGTTCGATAGCGAAGCCTAATTATAGTTCATCTTTCTAACTAACGCTGTTTTTATCAATCCTCTGCTGGCTTAACCAGGACGGCAGGAGGGTTACGAGCGAATTGTACGACCTTGGACAGTCTTGAATTCCTACAGCTTTCTAGGACGCTTCTTCCAAAGACAACGCTGCACGCCATCCCGATAGCAGCAAGAATCCAATCCCCCACGTAAGATTCAGAGCTGGACGGTGTCAGATACGTAAGTACTCCGTCTTCCGTCTTCCGTCTTGCGTAGGTAGACAGCCCTCCAGCTTCGCGCTGACCTCGTTACGGCCGGCGCGGGTCTGAGGAAGGATAAGTGGAACGATAGTTAGACGGTGCAGAAGATATGAACATGGGGAGTTATAAAACTCACGAACGGGGTGTCAACATGAAGGCGCCTGGGCCGTCCCGCTTCTAACACAGCTGAAGATCAGGATTTTATCATCTACGTCGACGATGAGATCAAAGAAAGGGAATGCGGAAGGGAGGTCAAGCGGAACTAACGCACTGGATAAGGGTACTACAGAGGGACGACTCGAAGGGCATCGGAGATGGCGTGGAACCAAGACGCAGGATGCAGAGGTGATGTTACGAGTTGGACTCATTGACGAATGCTACATAGGGAGGGGGTGTCAAAGTGAGTTGAAGAGAGAGTTTTAGGATAAGACTGTCACTTACGGGAGGGATCGAACGACAGAGGTCTACCCAGCGTTCTAGATCTTAGAGGTAAGTAAGCATGTATATCGTGTCTTTCGAACGTTACTGTACAAAAGCAACGCGGTACGGCTTCATCTAGGTTCGTATCACTGGCCAGAGTGGGCTGGATGGCCGTCCAACGCGCAAGAGGAGATGGGAGGGTGATGGTGGCTCGCGTGCATGTATTGCGAAACGAGGAGCGGCCGGAGGCATTCGTATGGCTAAACGAGAATAGAAGAAGCCTGTGACGGGGGTGGGGTCTGTTTTCTGAGGCTGAAGAAAGGGGTTGCGGGTAGTCAACGAGTCGACTGAGTTGAATAGTGCGTCAGCGTCGATGAAGCGACGTTATGAGCAGTGTTTGGTCGCGCACCTGGTACCCGTCTCTTCTTAACGCGTCGCCTCATCCTGCCTGGGTGCTCCCTTCCTTCTCGCATTCGTTGTTCTCGCTGTTCCTGCCGTCATCCTTCCCACAGCTGCCTTTGTTGTCTTTGCGCCTGTGGCTTTTTATCGAGGTTCTGTAGGTGATTGAAACGTTGACGGGCGGCGGCAGGCAGCCCGACGGTGAAGAAGCTAAGTAGCTATAGGGAAAGAAAGAATTCTCTCAATCACAATGACGTCGAATGCGTGAAAAACTGAAGCTCAGTTTGGACTCCGCCCAGCCTTTGGGCCTTTCGGCTCTCTCGGCTATTTCATCCCATCAATTACCTAATTGTGGCAACTCGGCAAGCTATTCCGGTCAACTCCAAACGAACTTGATTAGGCTTCCTCTACCGCTGCGACATCATACATGTTTCACATAGTCCATGGTTCGTTCACCGCAACACCGACCATGCCTGATCTTCAATTTCCCAACCCGCATGGAGAAGAGCTCAAAACGACCCAGACACAATTTACAGAGCAGCCCGAGGTGCGTTATCGTTATCGTTTGGAACACCACCGGCCTCAGCGTTTTCGCTCATTTCTTGCCATCGGGAATATGTATGATACTTCCTGGACCACCGCGTCTTATCGATATCTGAATCGTGATCATCAAAGTCCAAGTGTGATGCATACCGTGACCAATACGGATATCCTCAAAATTTAAAACCAGCTCCTCAAATCAGGTCCTACGAAGCGGAATGTCTGTTCCGAAATGGGAGATTACCGTCCAACTTGCCTGGCGTCGATGACCTTGAAAGTAACCAATGGTCGACTGAGCCATTCGCCGACGCCGACGCCGACCCAGATCACCCACCCGTTTCAAGCTCCTTCACCCTCCTCTTAACCTCGACCTCGACATTGCCGCTCCTGCTCTTAGCTTACCTCACAGCGCTCTACATCACACACGACTACTCCTGGACCTGCTTCTGCGTCACCGCCGGTCTAGTCTGCCTGTTTTACACCAAACACGTAAAGCCGCACTGTCAGAACCCATGGTGCGCCATGGTCGTTCAGATGGGAGTGTCGATGATTGTGCTCGTTACGTTTTACTGTCTTTTTCAATCCAGTCAGTCTTTTCTTCCCATCATCCTCCTGCCCATCCTGCCCATCCTCCACCTTCCCTCTCCTCACTTATCGCTCCCCCACCCCCTAAACTGAAATCATTCATATCCATCCTCATAGATCACTACCGCACAACATCAGCCAGCATCATCAGCGCCATCTCTCACCGGTTATTCGGGATCGTCACCGAACAAGTCCTGAAGCGGAACGGATACGACAAACGCGACACGAATTGGATCGGCCCGATCGTTTTTACCGCCCTGAAGAGGCGGGCGGACGAGCACTATTCGACAAGGGATTCGTACAGGATGAACCGGGTGTTGGATAGAATGAGGTTTTTGTTTTTGTAGTTGGGTTGAAATGTTCAGTTTTTTTCTATTGATATTTCTACAGACGCTTGCTATTATGTTGCGAGATAACTCCGTAGCCACTGCCGCTGATGGTTTACTGGTTAACCGTCTTGTTCGATGATTGTCAACGTCTTTACCTCTTGGCCCCCTGTGCCAATTGCTACCTAGCTCCCTGTGGTTATCCCTAACACCTCCTGAGGCGCACCCTGGTGCTCGCTCCTCAGTCCGAAGGTCCGGCTGGGCCCTGCCCTGCCGTTTTGGGGATCTGCCACGTCTAGACAGCGTGCAGCGTAGCTCGTCTTTCATCTTTTCCTTTTTCGCTTCAGATCTTCGCGCTAAAGTGGTTTCAGCGGCGTCGAATCAGAGTGATACGGGCTAGAGTTGTGTTAAGTATGATGTTGGCTATCTTTAGGCTGCAACGGGCTTGCAGTTGGTCTAGTGGTCCAGTGTCTCATCTTCTTCGTTATCATCTGCTTTTAGGTTAGAGAGTAGGACATCATCGTTATAGTTGTGAAATCTTTTCGAGTGGCTGAGGTATTGTAGCAATGCCCGAATTCCTCTCTTGTTGCGGAACAGTGAACCTAGAGTGAGTTCGGCTCCTGCACGTAGCCCCAGCTTGTGGAGCATGTCCCTCCTTATTCTCCTGTGTTTAGGGCATCGGAAGAGGAAGTGTCTGACAGTTTCAACTTCGCGAGGTCAGTGCGACTCCGACTCTGTGCGAGCAGTTTGCTGACTCGCGCTGCCCAAACCTGTGAAGATACTCGTTTAGTGGAATATGACCGGTACGTATCAACGTCTTTGCTTTCTCGGCGCATCGAATTTTTCTTCGCAGGAAATACTCGAACGGAATTTAAATATCATTTTACATTCACGGGCACTCCAAATGAAATATCTACACTACTTCAGCCGTAAATAAACTACCCTCGCCGTTTAAATCCGTTCCTTTCTTCCTTCCTTCCTAATAAAATCACTGAAAGAATCAATGTATCCTCTTGGCAGCAGCCTTCGTGAACTTCGATTCTGCCCCGGAGAACGCCGTCGCCGCCGAGCTAACTCCAGGAACAAATCCACCATATTTAGCCACAGCGCCCGAGGCGACGGAGGCGGCTTTGAGGTCGAATTTGATGAGGCCTTTGCCTGCTTTCCCGAGATCGTGGCCTAGTTTCTTGAAGAAGCCTCGGCTCTCGAGATCATCGAAGTCATCGCGCTAGATTTAATGAGCATCAGTTAACTTGACTCAGAGATCTTCGGGTGTAGAGAAGAGTTGACGCACCGTAACATAATACACGTCCTCTGTATTGAGCTCCCGATCGAATAAGGCAGGGGAGCGTTCGAAGATATCGTCGTATTCGTAGGCGTCCGAGCGCTCGATCAAACTAGCGCCAAAAAAAAAGAGTCAGCGTGGCGCACTAACAACAGCAATTGAATGCCCACTTTGATTCTGGTTCTGGAAGAGGCGCGGACGCAACGAGGCTAATCGACAAGCAGAAGCAGACAAAAGCAATGAGACCAGTTCGGGACAACATGGTAGATAGATAGAGTAGATAGAAGGGTTGGTTTAAACGACCTGCGTAGGCGAGGAGTAGGTATGTGGGGTGAAGAAGACCGGCTTCGACTGGGGATACTAGACGGTTTGTCCTGCTTTTTATACGAGTTCTGATCTGTGAAACTCTGTGGGATGGACGAGGACTATTATTATTCGGTGTGTATCCTGTTGTCATGAGTGAGAGCGTCGAGAAGGTTTCCGTTGTTCGGCTTTCACAGCCTTGGAAAGGGACTTTTTTGAGAGAGAGAGAGAAACACTGCGAACGATGGCTCTGCGCTGAGCTTTCAGGCGTAATCCAAAAACGCCTGGGTTATGCAACCTCGCGGAGTGACATACTCTATACACGTCCACTGAACTAGGCGTTAGTTCATAGCGCCAATAACTACACTTAACACCGGCACAGTGACACTGGGACATCTGGCAATCGAGTCGTCAACTATTTCTCTTCGTTCTGACAAAGGTGGAAAAACACTGCTTCGAAGTCGTAAGGTAGAAGTGTGCATCTTTTGATATTTTGATAGGTGACGTCCTGAGAATAGCCTCACGCGTGGTTGCTGCCAGCCTGCCAGACGACAATCAAGTGGTTGACGCACGAACCCATATGCATAGTATTTTGGGTCTCCTTCTTGATGAAAATCACTATTAACTGCCACACGGTGCTTATTGGCAGGAGGGTGTATGACGATGGAATTTGAAGTTGACCGTACTCGCATCACCACTAAAAAGTTTGGAAGTCGTGTGATTTAAGGCTCCTTGACGTCATAATAGCAACCTCTCATAAAAATATACACGAGTACTCTATGGGAGTACAGTGTTTCCACTTGAAATTTTTAGGCACCCAGCTATCTTATTTCACGAGAACAAGCGCGGGTCCGAGCATTATCCCGCTGCCCATGAAGCTCCGAGAGAGGGGAATCGAGCTACCCACTAGAGGGCACAGAAGTACGCTAGTCGTGCATTGAACCTTTCCTCGCAGACGTCAAATACTCGAAGGAAAATTGAGGAATTGTTTATATTCACAGGCACCGAACGAAATATCTACACTAGTATTCCGCTAGCCATACTTCAATGATCCACCTCCGCCCCGCCATTAATTTACTACCCCAAACATCGGAAGGAATCAATGTATCTTCTTCGCAACAGCCCCAGTCACCTTCGATTCCACCTTTGCGAACGTTGTCGCCGCCTTGCTGACTCCAGGAATAAATTTGCCGACTTTGCCTACAACGCCCGAGACCTTGGACATGGCTTTCAAGTCGAATTTTACGACGGCTTTGGCTGCTTTCGCTATCCCGTGGCCGATTTTCTACGAACACCGTTTAATTTTACGATCAAATTTTTGGAAATACTGTTCTCACCTGGAAAGCGTGCTTCAATTTTGAGAAGAAACCCCTGCGATGGATCGCGTTGGCAGCGGCACTGGCGAGGCGTGATTCGGCCTTTGCAGCCAACCCTGCGCCTCTACCAACTCCCGGGATGAATTTGGTGGCTTTAGCCACAGCTCCCGAGGCAGCTGACGCTACTCTCAGGTCGACCTTCGCTAGGCCTTTCCCCGCTTTCGCGAGGTCGTGTCCTAAATTCTTGAAGAAGCCCCTGCCCTCGAGGTCGAAATCATCGAACTCGTCGCGCTATATTTGATGTATCCCATCAGTTTAGGTTAGAGATTGGGTGGTGTATCCGACGCACCGCAACATACTCGTCCTCTATTTCGAGCTCCCGATCGAATAGGGCCGGAGAACGTTCAAAGATATCGTCTAACTCGTAATCGTAAGACCGCTCGACCAAACTGCAGCGGAAAGAAAAAGTCAACGCAGTGCACTAATGTATGACGACAATACCCACTTAGACCCGAGCTCTGGTAGAGGCGCGGATGCGACCAGGCTAATCGACAGGCAGAAGATGGCGAGAGAAAAGAGACCAGTTCGTGACATCATGATTTATGATAATTGATTGGTTTAAACGACCAGCGTTGGCGAGGAATAGGATGGGGGTGAAGACCGGCTTCAACTGAGTACTCTGACCCACTGCTTCGCTTTTTATAATTTACAGCTCTGATATCAGTCTTACCTGATCCGAGTCGGTGGATCCCTGTGAGAGTGGGATGTACATTGAAAAGGCTGTGATGGGAACTGTCGTGAGCGAACTGTCGAAAAGGTTTCCGTTGCCTGGGCTGTCATAGCCTTGGAATGGGAATTTATGAATCGAGTAACATTACGAATGATTGCTCAACTTCAAGCAGTCGAGTAGTTCTTTGGACCTTAGTAAACGCGGAAAATCACGGCTCCAAAGTGGTAGAAAGGCAGAGAAAGGCGCATCTTTTGATAGGTGAAGTCCCGAGAATAGCTGGTTGCTCCCAGCCTGCCAGACGACAATCAGTGATTCCGGCGGTTGACAAGGACAGACTATTTCACGGCATTTTGGTGCTTATCTTCGACAGAAATAACGGGCTATTAGCACAAGGCGATTATCGGTACTTAGGGAGGTGGTATGTTGGAATTCGAGATTGACCGTAATATACCGAGTTCCAAGTGTCCCTGTACGCCAGTCGTGATTATTCCGCTGCTTCCTTGATTTCATAAGGGAATCTCCCCAATAAAACACCCTTGCTTTCTTCCCGTGTCACTGCTGCATAGTGATTCAGTGCCGAATGAACCGAGGTCGAGTCGCTCCAGAGCTCTGGCGGCGCGGGTTCCTCTCATGCTCTCACGAGCTCTGTGATTCAGTAAGGCAGTGCACCGTGAATTTTAACGAGTTCTCCATCATTATGTCACTCACTAACCATGGAAACTAACCAAAATAAAACTCTCTCATCGCTATTTTAATTCACATATTGAGCTTCATATCTACCCGGTGTTCATGCCATTCGTACCTATGCATGCAGGTGCAATGCTGGCAATGGCACGACGAACCAGCCGATATCTTAATTGCCAGGTGGGTTTCCTTTTGCAGAATCACAACCCTCAATCTATGCTACGAGGGTGCTTGACGCGACATCTGAGTCAACAAGAATGAGACGAAAACGGGTTTCCACGAATGAAAGTGTGCCTGCGCTGAACCATATTCCACAACATGGGACTTCTTCTGTCATCTGTGTCCTGACGGTGGAATAAACTTGAAGCTTTAAGCGCGTGCGTGAAATAAAACGACACTGGGGAGCGTACAAAATGGGAAAGGAGGTCGGCTACTATTTGATATGATACGACCTTTTCTGGAAAGTTACTTAGTCTCTACAGCTCATACAAACATCCCGCTACCATCAACCAGCTATTAAAAACTAGACGGCCAAGTTGTCAATGCTACTTTAGCTCGGTCTCGAACGGTGTTATCGCGGCGGCTCGGGTCTGTGATCTGGATCCCGTCAGGTACGATGTTTATATTCTGTCAACTAAGGTACCACTAAGTGATGGGTTGTTCGAGAGGAGGAGTCCTGGAGAAGGCACTGATCTGGAGCTCACTTCGTGAAAAGTTCATCATGCCCATGTGGTCTAAAATAATAACAGCACCCAGCGGTAAAGATGTGAACGACCATATATTTGCTTTAGGATACGTAATACTGAGGCTGGCTACGATAGTATGAACCCTACTTGGGACGCAATAACAGTCGTCAGGCATTAGGAATTTATTGCTATTTGCGGGGAAGCGGGATTTTTGATGCGAAATCAAAAAATCGAGTACAGTCATCCACCGGCTAATGTTACGCCACCACTGAGTGTTACACCTTCATAACTCAGTAAAAAATGGGTATTTTTTGATGAAATAAAATTTTCCTGTGAGCTGTATACGTTCTCTATTACCTTGTAAAATTTCAGAGGGAACGAATAAAAATTGACTGAGAAATGGCGAACCCAAAGTCCCTCAAATTGGCTCACTACTCAGTGTTACACCAGTGTTTTGGGAATAACTTTGCGAGAAGCGAATAGAATCACCTGAAATTTTGAAGCAAGGAACTGACAGAATTATAAAGAATTATCATATTGTTTTTATTGGGAAAAAGTGCGATGAAAATTTTTCATTTTGATTTTTAACTTTCAGTGTAACATTAGCTGGTGGATGACTGTACATATAGAGGTCTCGCGACGGCCGGAGTCAGAATTTCTCGATTTTTCGCATCAAAAATCCCGCTTCGCCAACCCGCTTCGCCAACATTTCCGCCAATAGCAATCAAGGAGAGTCCGCGTGCACACAAACAATTTCTGATTAGAACACAAAATTGTCCCTGCCTTCTGGTCCTTCGAGCCGTATCTACTTAACTCCCGTTAAAACTGGTGTATCACGCCAATTTTACATATACATATACTTGTACAAATTGCACCAAAGATTTTGTTTATACGGTTACGTACTCCCTTCCACCCGGCGTGACGTGTTTAATTCAGTTCAAGACAGGTTATCGTGCCGGTGTGTGGGGAATATGCAAGGCATGAACCTGTGGATGATATTAGCACATGAACCAGAAGTCATATGAGTCCGCGCTGGGAGATACGCACTGGAAGCAAGGTTAACACTAAGGAATCCCGACTTTTGCGAAAAGCATTCACAAGTGAGAACTGCTGTTTGACTGATGGAGCAGTTTATACAATTGCTGACATTCTCGGCGACAGTCCTACATGCAGCAGGTCAGCACTCCCCAACTCCAGTCAAGTCAGCTATAATCAATCGTTGTAGTAGACATACCCGGCTCTGGGGAAAGGGCAAACAAGTTTGAATGCATTTTCTTCGAATGAAACACAATCAAATTCCAGGTTTACGGAAGCAGCCACCACAGTATTGGAGGAAGTCAAACAGTTGGCAGTTAATTCCAGGCCATTTTGGGTAATAAGGGAAAAGTCGCTGCAAGATGAAAGCAAACTTTGTCCATAGGCAAACGGGAGCAATATGGAAAGGGCGGTAATAAATTTGAGGATCATGTTGGGCGGTTAAGGGTTAGGACTCGAAGAAATAGTAGAGGTGGGAATAAGCTTTTATAAAGCCCAGTTGGACAATGCAACACCATGCGACACTATATTCGGTTCCTGTTTCCTATTCTCCGTCGGCGCTGATACCTGCTACGCGGCCTACGCCACACTGTCGATGTCGAATTTCAACATGTGTTCCGGCTAAATCGGAAAATGTGAGAATCTGCGAAATTAGTGCCCCAATTTATAATACTCGTGGTTCACGAAAGTGACCGGACAGCACGTGACCTAACAGTCTCACGGCCTCTCTCTTTGAAATGGAAGGTCGACGCTCTCGACACACAGCTGCTAATCAACTAGTCTGGGGTGGTTTTTAAAATTTCGCGTATACTCGTAAGATAAATGAGAAACCTCAAGAAATTTAGACGTCTCCTTCAAGCTGTAGACACTGTCTTACATTTTGATCAATTTCAGACAACTGAGCGACTTGCAGGACCTCTCCAACTTTATCTATTTAACATTTGCTCACAAAAATGGGACGGATAATAGAGATTAGCTTAATATTAATGCTATCAAAATTTCAGACATGGTTCTTTTCTCGTTCTGAGATTATCGTGTGATGAAGTTGATTTGAGAAATTTCACGCGTCGCCATATATTGAATTTTGCAAATTTGGTTTGAATTTCCGTGATAGAATTGGCTTAAAAGAAAGGAGATTCATTAAGTAGTTCTGTATTGACATTTTACAGAGTTACTTGCAATTAATGTCCCTGTTTATACCAGTAGTAAATGTTTCTTCGACTTGGCCACCTTCATTTTGGGCGACAGGAAGTTTCAGTGCCTCAAATCTTTGGACACAAGGTCTGGTTTTGCACAAAACGCAGCCACTCAATGGTTTATACCATATAGTTCTATTTGGTGGAATTTTATAGGCCGAAACTCAGTAGAAGAGGGTTGCCAGGCTCTGTAATTTCCTCGATGCCCTAAAAGCAACCCAAACTATTATGTCATCTACATCTTGAAGGATTGGTCGAACTTTGTTGAAATTTCTAGTATATCTTACAAGTAGACGTGGAATTCAAACTGCTGACTTAAATTAGTTGAATAGCAGCTGTGCGTCGAGAGCGTCGACCATCCATTTCAAAGAGAGAGGCCGTGAGACTGTTAGGTCACGTGCTGTCCGGTCACTTTCGTGAACCACGAGTATATTTACCAGCTGTAATGTTCCTCTCGGTGGACAATCCACAATTTGAGCTTTGGCGATTTTTCCAAGATTTTTCATTAGGGTTGGGTGGTGTAGAATGTGGCCTGTGTTCGTCTGGGGACTTGTTTCTAGCCGGTCCTGGGAGGTTTTGTCTTGTGTGAACAGCTCCTTAGAGAGCCAATTTCCTCGCCCACGTCAGTTGTAAATAATATGTTCTGCATTGCGTTCATTCCCAGGGAAGTTCTAAAACCACTTACAGTAGCATACTGTCCGATTTCATTCAATTCGTACAAGGGGTGGACGTGTGACCCGACTGTCCGAAATTTTGGTTTCGTACACCTTCTAAATAAAGGAGGACCCTGGAGTTTTGGCGCTCATTTTGGACCCTATATTACCTTATTTGGGTTGATTTTTGGCCAGGGGATTGGGACGAAAGCCTTGGGACATGGGACAGGTGTGACATTTAGGACAAATCTGAGGTCCCTGTGACGCGGGACGTCCGAATTGAAGGAAATCGGACAGTAATACATAACTCCCTCTCCCCAGTGACATGGGAAAAGAACTAAATGTGAATTGTATCCACAGCTGCCAGTAGCCACCGTTTTACAAAGAAACAGACGCCAAAGACACGCCTTCTCGGCTTCCAGTAAATCTGGATTATGGAAACACCGTCGCACATGACCAGCGGTGCGTGCGGCAGCATCTACCGGAGCTGATCTCAGCCTTTCAGCGCGTCAGCCGCCGACCCTCCATCCGTCGCCTGATAGGCGTACTCCAGCGCATGCTCGGGTTGCTACACCTATTGAGTACAAGGGCCCAAAAACGCCTATGATGAAGTTCCTTTGGGTACAGACAGGACCAACATCTCACGGAATCGGGAGCAATCCGGCGACTGCATTCCAGGGAGATCCCAGTTCAGAATAAACCTCGAACTTGAATGGGCAATCACTTCTTGACGTAAATAAGTACTCAGGAGGAGACAGTTGACATAGTCGTGACATACTGTTTCAAAGCTTATACGATTTAAACGTGCACTCAGTATCAACGAGCTTCTTGCGCCTTCCAGCTTCCCAGAACTGGTATACTTTTTCCGGTTCTACGACGCAGTTTGAAGGTCGGTGGATAGACTCTGGTTATTAAAATGAACAAGAAGGGACAAGAATGGGACGCCGATTATAAAGAACGCACGAGCAAACTCTCACTGCCCAGAAATTTACCGCAGAGTGATCTGAGCCTTTCTCGGGCCTTTCCTTTCCTGGACGTCTAAGATTATAACTCGTTAATTCTGTTCGAAAAGGGAGGATTAGAATCATTCAAATCGATTCCGAACCTTCAATTCAGTCATCGTGATGAAGTTCGTGATAAACTAAGAAGGGCTACACGAAACCAGTTCGTATCAGCACCTGATGTGTGTCAAGAGTTGAAGATAAACTGAAGAGAACCTCGTTTTTTGGTTGCGATAATGGTAGGGCACTCGAGTATATCTAAGTTCTAACGTACAAACAATCTTGCTGTCCCTTGGATTTTGACGGCAGAGTCAGACCCGAGCTGCTAGGGTAGGTCTGATTGGCCTATCCCAGCGGCACCCAAGACGGTTAACGTCATGGTATCATGGGACGCATCCATCCAGCTTTGGAATGGTCAGAGGCCTGGATGGACTGGTCCAAGAGTTAGGAAAGACAGAAATACAAATGACAGCACCGAGCACCGAGTACCGTAACAATAACGCACTTTCAAACTCGAAGTTCGGAGCACGGAGAACGCTAGCAATGCGGGATTTGCTTGAAATCCACCTATTCAGACATCCTTCGACGATACCGTCGGTCGAAGCCTTCAAAGACCAGATACTTCAAATTTCGCACCCATTTGCGGACAGTGCAGAGAATTGTTGAACGTGGTTTGAAACCGCTGAAAATGACCAAACAAGCTATACAACTTGCCTTGCGGGCCATCGCAGTGCGCGGCATGTACGAGACCTATTTAAGACTGAATCTGACCCGGACTGGTCGACATGCACTAACCAAGAGCTAAGTTTCCGGACCGGTTTCCTCTATCACTTTTCTCGGCAAACCGCCAGGCACCTGGTCAATTCCGTTGTCTTTGCCTCCGACTTTCAACGTTCAACTTTTACGACCTTGGATGTCTGCTTCCTCAATGTTCAACTCCTCAAGAAACGTATAGGAAGTGATACACGGCGTGTAGAAGATCTGCAATTGCAAGGTTCGTCGTGAAACGAGTCGCATATACTTGTTTCACTTCCCTCGGAATCCCTCCTTTTTGTCGGCCAACCTGCAACTCACCCAGTCATACCAGTTCCATCCACAACAAGGTCGTAAGTGCAAACCACAGCTGGTCTATTTTTCGTGAAGGGAATGCGGGACTGGTGCAACCAACACTCGCGCTGAGGTGCGGATTCGGTCCTTGATGCTGCTACTGCCCCGGGTCCGCCAGCTCTCTTACATTGGGTTTCTCCTCTGCGGAGTGGTAGCCCCGCCGGTTGCCAGTACGTCCGCCACGTCACTTTTTCTCCCCCCTTGAACGTCATTGCCAATGCCACCTCGTCAACTGGTGCTGTCGTACTTCATCTCTCAACACCACTCAAGGTTCAGGCTGCAGTCGCGCCATCACTCGAACGCCTTCACAAAAATCTTTGTTCCTGCTTCTCGCTTTGGCCGACTCAACTTGATATGGACGATTCCGACGACCTGGCTCGATTCAAACTCAACTAGGACCTCCCGCCATGGCGTCCCTCTTTATCACCATCCGCCATCCGCGCAGCCTTACTTTAACCTCGGTCGTCACCCCTCGATTAGGTGGTCGTGGTGACGTGGTGGGCTGTGAGACGTGCTCGCCGCCGACAGCTGCTTCAGCTTGGACACACTCACCCCGTCGTCGTTACGCAATTGCCAGTGCATCCACTCACCACGCTCGTGTTGTCACGACTGCTCCCGCACGCGCCCGTCCTGCCACTCCTACTCGAGTTGTTTGCCGAGAACTTTCTCTTCCTCGATGAGGCAAGGCTCAGAAGTCCGCAATGGCACTATTGACAGTATAACTAGTCATAGCCGCCACACCGAGTCGAAGGAACACTGAGGAAAGTTGAATGGAGGGTACCCCACGCCCGGCGAGCACATTCACCACCGTCCCACAACGACGTCTCTGCCTCGATTGCGAGCTGCTGCTCCTGCCGTTTTCGCCCGCTCTCCGTCCTCGACCTGTCAGCCTACGCAGCCTACCCGCCCTACTTGACGAACGACTCGTATGCAGGAGTTTGCACTTCGGGTCGTCGCCGTCCTGCCTCCGGGCCCGACGGTTGGGCTTATGAGATTTATGCGCTGGTAGAGGGGATGGGCGCGTTTGTGGTGTTCGTGCTGGATGGGCTTTCTCCAAATGACCACCTTGTTCGTCGATGTCCCTGTACACATTAGCTAGTACTTTCTTTAATTATATGCATCTAAAATTCTGTAGATCAAAAGAATGTAGTCAAAAACGTCTTTACTTATCATTTTCAAGTCATGTTCAACCATTCCCCATTCCATCTAGCTACAGCCCACCTTTCCAAACGAAGGTTTTCTTACCAGAGGCACTTTTAAAAATACCTCTGGTAAGAAAATCTTCGGTTGGAACTGACTTTGGCGACAATTAAGCGCCAGTTTACATGTCTATCTTAATTACCCGTAGATAAACCTTCAGGTACCTGTAAATACCTGCCATAGCAGGTAGACTCAGTGGGTAAGAATAATGCCGGGCTTACAAAGACATTTTCTGGAAAAATGTTATGGTAAACATTTCCCACCCTTCAGTTCCAAGATCTTGTCTATTGCGTCATTCCTCCTCTTACCCCCAGAACTTTAATAAAACTATTAGGCCATAGAAAGCATTGGAATTATGTAGTTGGGGCGACGACAACAGCTCGGAGAATTGTTGGAGAGAATGCCAACACATGGTGCGAAAGCATTACCATAACGGGGGCTAAGGTACTTGACCGTGAGAACGAAAACTGAACTGTGGTACAAGAACGATCCCCTAACGGGTCTCGTAACGGATAGACAGAAAGATGCCTAGATTTGTGAGTCAAACTTAGATATCAGGGCACAAACATTTGGTTGAGCGTTAGAGAATACTATAGAATTGCTACAACTAACGAAGGAATGAACCAGTACAATTTTCAGAGGAAGTGGGTCGTTTTTGGCAGGAATCGCGGAATCGCAATCAGCCCACCCTACTCTCAGGGGTCCGTGCGAATCCGTCATCAAATGCCATCATTTCTTTCTTCCTTTCCCCCCGTCCCCCATGCACCTTGCAGGTTCTTGCCTCTTTTCTCGCTATACTGCCAGTGTCGTAGACTAAATTGTGGACTCTCCTTTCTGTGCGTGGTTGACGTCTGTAGACACAGCCAGCATCTACGCCAGTCGCGTCGATTGGAGGTATGCCATCCTTGCTAATTTTTTCCTTCTCCGTCCAACTCGAACTGGTATTCACAAAAAGTTTAGGTAACCATTGGCTACTATTCTTCGGGGTACGCGCGGTGAGGTCTTGGGACCTCTAAAGTGCGTTCTTTGCACTTGGGCTTCGACCGTGGCCCGCCGTTCAGTACTGTCGGCAGGAAAAAGGATCGCCATGAAACCCTAATCACTTTGTAAACTTACAGTCTAAAGCTACGCATTCCTGATGATGATACCCCAGAAGTATTTCTGACACATTTTCATGCAGTTCTAATCATTGTTGTTTCAGATTCCATTGAGAGATTAAAGGTCGCTAACGGTCAGTCTTGTTTCTTCTCATTCGATTTACCAGTTTTATCTCTTCTTTTCTTGCCGATTATCGCTTTGAATTCACAAAGCTGACCTAGCCTATCTATAGGTACTGTTGTTACCGTGTCCTGTCTGTGACTGCGAACGCCATCTCGAGATCGCGTTGATATCGACTCTCTGTATGTCTCTTGACTCTTCTCTCGACCTTCCTCTCTAACATTTAATATTTAAGCCTGGTGTCAGATACTCAGAACGCCCCAGGCCGCATTTTAGCAGGCGACTCCAGAAATATGGTTCGCCTGCAGCATCGGCTTCTAACCTGCACTGACTGCCTTGACGCTGTGGATCCTACGAGCCATCAAGGGTCCCTTTTTGTATAGCTGAGCTGTTTTTCTTCAGGTCATTGCCAAATTTTCTGTGCCGGTACTTAAGTGATGTCGTCTTTCCCATTGGTTCATGGCGCACTGTACCCTTGAAATTGAGGCATGGTACCTATCACGTCATAGAATAATACCCCGCCTTTACTTCGTTCGGGTTGAATGTCCACGGATCAACCAAAACATTGTCCGTTCTTCGTGCTATGGTTGGCACCGTAAAGCCCACTGACACCGCCGCTGTCCCTAGTATAGCTGCTCGGATTGGCTCTCAGAGTCTCGCCAACCTTTTTATCTGGACGTCATATGTGGTCATTTCGCTGTCTTACCGTTTCAAGCTCTAAGGTTTCTCTGTGATTTCTGAACCGTTACCTTTATCAGGAGCTCTGAAGACAACGTTTCTCTTTGTCTTATTCGGTTAGAATCGGAAATCGCCCAGTCACCGCCAAACTTCATATCCGATTTTTATCGTGCAGTCATCGGCGCGCTGTATCTCTAAAATGACCCAAGCGATCTCAATTCCGTCGCTCTCTGGGTTGCGATGGAATATTTTCTTTCAACAACACGTGCTGGCCCATTCATTTGTATGGACTCTTCGTTTCTCCTGGCTATGGCCGGGCACTTGGGGTGAGTCGCATTTATCTATAGCATCGTCGTGATAATTTACCCCCTTCGTAGCCTCCTTGCGAACAATTAATTGTTGGGTTTCTTTCACCTGTTGTTCATAGTCCAGCACTCGGCTTGATATTGGTATGCGGCTGTTATCGCGGTTTCTTATTTTACTACCTTACGTTCCTCATGACAATAATATGCTCATTTGCCGATCTGATAGAGTAAAGGCGCCTTGCCTCTGTAGCCGGTATCGCTTTCCGCAACTCTGAATCCAGTGACACGTAGCTCCTCGTTCGTAAAAGATGACTAGGCATTCAATTTATGATATATTTGTCACGACCGTACCATTGTTACGGCCATCCAAATGACCGCCGTTGGGTCGAAATTTCGATTGGACATGGCATTGCCTCGACTTGAATGTTTGTTCGTGTATAGCCACCAGATCTAAAAGTAGGCCAGAGAATTGATAACGATAGCCCTTCTTTCTTATCAACGATCATGGTCGCACTTACTTGTCGATTTGACCCTCAGCAGATGAGCGTCTGGTCTAATCGGACGGGTGTGCACTGCTTCACAGACGCACAACGTAACAAGGCGTACCTTCACGCCAGGCCCTTTTTATTGCAGCAAATGAGGGTTCTCCTTGAAGCGGGCTGGAAAAAGAGCGACCGCCCTGACTCGGGCAGGGTACGTTATTCCTTTGCTCATAAATGGTGGGAAATACTTATTCGCTGATCGTCACCACATTTAGGTCCTGATCGATATCTATAAGCCAAGGGCGTCGATTAAAGGCCAGAAGAAGAGGTTAATAAGCTTCACTCTCCCACTTACATTCGACTCTTTCCTGGACACCTCCAAGGCCAAGGCATGGCGCACCATTTTCGAAAACCGTTATCTGTTCAAGGCTAAAATGCGGAATAGAAAGGTTGACAACCACGATCTTTACATCGGTGCATCT
This sequence comes from Galerina marginata, assembly GCA_023014335.1. NCBI lineage: Eukaryota > Fungi > Basidiomycota > Agaricomycetes > Agaricales > Galerinaceae > Galerina > Galerina marginata. The sequence goes on along the minus strand of JAECYW010000015.1, from coordinate 1,465,318 downwards.
CCCGCGTTATCCAACATCTTCTACTTTCTCCAGGTCCTTGCACCGGGAATGTTGGTCATAAATCAGGAGGATCAGCTTCCCGATGTAACCGTGAAGGTATCTAGAATGCTCCCTCGAGAAAATTGGATTCAAGAGAACATTCTACCGCTTAGCTTGAAAAGCATGGGCGGCACGGACGCTCTCCTTGCAGCATCCAAAGATCAGAAAATCGCGTTTCATGAAGAGAGGATGGCGAGGCAGCAGAGTAATTTACCTCGTCATTCGTCGACTACTACGACTACTCCGAGCTATACGAGCTATAACACGTGCAGCATCCCGAATTTTTTGGATGGGTACGATAGGATGTACAATGGGATTGGAAATGACTCGACGGCGTGCGACAGACCCGGGATTGGGTATAACTCAGGCTGGACAGCTAGCAATAACCACCAGCTTGGGGATGATTGGACAGCGTGCTCGAAAGACTGCGCGTGGTGTGGGACATGCAAATACTAGTCAGAATATTCATACGAAGGCTGGGGCGTACTGCCTCTATACATGAACTTGTGTTGTAGCGATTAATTTACATCTTGTATCGTTGACTGCGCTCTTCCAGTGAAAGCAGGTCCGAATGTTCTTTGCGAAAACTAAAGTGAAAATACTACCTGCACCACAGCGATAGGCGCATACATTGCCAGTTGTCGGACAAGGCTAGGATTCATGGCGGCACATTGAACAAGTCTCCGAGCAACAAATAATTAGCGGAAGTTGGCATTTTCGAAGTTCTATTCAATTCAAAACGACAAGTGTGATGTGCTGTTCCTGGATCGTAGACGCCGTTTCCTAGTCTCTCATAAAAATCTCATCGTCGATACCCAAAATATATCCATTTTTTTTGTCAATGCCATCTCCTATGGCGTGTGGAACATCCATGAGTGGCTTAAAAGCAGTAACGACTGGCCACTCTTTTCAGTTGTAACCACTGGCAGACAATTGACGGCATTCTCTCTACAAAAGCGAAATTTAACTAAACAAAGCTGAAAGGTAGGATCAATGAGGAACGAACCATGAACTAGCAGCTTAGGATCCTGAGCTGCTTCCAAACCTCGCTTCAGCCAAACATAATGCATAAAAAGGGTTGAGGCTGGATAGAAAGTTACGTTTGTATTCAAATGTATAGATGTAGACAGAAAACTTGCCTTATTGTACCGCGAGATTACGGTAAATGTTGCCGACTCTTGAACTTTTCAACGTCGTCAAAGGATTCAAGGGGAAGCTATGTACCCCGAAGCGTCGGATCTTGAAGGAGTCAAAATGAGCGTTCAGACCGAGCATGATAAAAAAAAACCGACACTTACGTTACGTGGCACGGGCTGCACCTTGGCTAAGACTATTGTATGGTGATTCTACGACAATGTGTCGAAAGCCTGAATTGCTGAGAACGCGAGTAAGACCAAACTAAGAGGGTTTCATGTAGGTGGAGGAAAAAGACACACATCGAGCGGAAACATGCAACAATCAAGCACCTCTCCAAGAGGGCGCCCAATAGACTGCCCGGAATGAATGAAGGGCTAGAATCGTAGAGCAAGGAACCGGGGCTTTCAATCTACAGACTATCCGTTAGTTCAAAAGAACTGGCATAAAGAAAGAAATGAAGGCGACCTACATAGAACTTATACAGGGCTGAGCTCGAAGCTTCCTCGGCGCACCAGCAAATTAACGACCTCTATCCAGTCGTAATCGATGGCACTTCGCTTGTGACGCCGTTGGACGCTAGGGCATGAATGGCTTTGCTTTCGAGAAGGCTTTATCGACCATTCACCGTTGTCAGTTGTGGTGTCCGATTACTGAGGAAGGCCATAAATTCAACAGTGGATAGGGGAAGGAGTAGAATTACGCACTGGTGGACCTTTATTATCGGCAGTCCTCCGGTCGTTCCCGCCAGCACTATTGTTCTTCTAGTGTGATGCGCAAATGTTTGTCAATGCGGTACCCGACAAGGTAGTCAAGGTGGGCCCGGTCACTAATTGGAGAACTCTACGATGCATATGCAATCCTAGATGCTACAAAAAGAACTAGTATATGACGGGTCGTACTGGACAAAAATAGACAAACATTGACTTTGCATACACGATTGTGAACTATCTTGCAAGGTCTTGTTAGATTGCACAGAATATAGCGCCAACAGGCTCGATCTAGCACTATCCAACAAGATTGAGTACCTGCCTCGACACTCACAATGCTCTTGACTGACAATGCCCAAAACATTCACACTTTTGGGAAATTCTTGACTTACAAAAACCAAATTCCAAAATGTCTCGATTGACCAAGATTGTGCGAGATCGTGCCCAAGACATGAAAATGAAATTGCACTTAAGAATACATAAAATTAAATATATTGTCCAATATCGCGCAGGATCCTGTCCGCAATATGAAGACTATTAATATCCCAAAGCAAACCATATGGACACTTGAAGGTATCATGGACACTTGAAGGTATCCATATGCACCAACAACCGCATCTTCATTTGTACCACATTGGCACCGCTGGCCAAGCCTTAGCATCCGAAGAGGTAAAAACACTGTATACTACTTACCATTTAAATGGGGAGTTCATGGCGCTTGACTGCATGAAAAAGCAGGAACAACAAACTAATTTCTGAGCCAGACACCACGGAGTATGGCGCAGAGACTGAGATCTGAGAAATAAAGGTTGATAAATGGTGTACTAATGTCCAATGTCGCTCACATGCCGTCAGAAGCAGGTTCCACATTGACAGGCACAATGCGGCCGCCCGTGTATAATGATAAGCGTCGCGTGTAGGATTTTTATGTGCTCCAATTAGTTGTATTCCTCAATGGAGGATTTCCGCGAACAAGCTACCCACCAAGCGCTTCATAACACCCGGCGTACCTACGAGAATCTTCAAGATGAAGTCATACGAGCTCTGAGAGTGCACGTTGGTGATCGACCACAGATTCAACGTCAAACCCAGGCCGTCCTTGGCTTTCTTGCTGCTGCAGAGGTTGTGAGTGTAGTATTCTGTTCTCAAAAATTGTATAGCTTGTGACATGTCTAAATACCTAATACCTACAGCACCAGCATTCCTTTCCTCCGGCAGAATGGGCCACCCTACGTCAGAGTATTACTGACATGCTCCAAGCTTTAGATGATGCACAGTCTCGAACAGCCGATCCACCAGATGCCGAAGGTTTGGTGGTATCACACCTGGAGAGTGGGGGCCGGCGGGGTCGTCCTCGTATATCCATTCATGAGCCGTTCCTACAGGCTGCAATTAGACAGCGTGGGCCCAAAGCCCTGGCCACTGTATTTCAATGCTCGGCGCGCACTGTCCGTCGACGTGCCCTGGAGGCAGGCTTGGTGGTACCGGGAGAAGCACCCTTTGCTGTTGAGCAGGATCCCGATGGTTTAGAAATCCGCGTTCGTAACCCTCGATCCGGTCGAACTCGTCCACTACAACTCAGCGACGATCAACTTGACCGACAAGTCTTCCAAATTCTTCAACAGTTTCCTGATTTTGGAAGGCGCATGATAGATGGAAAACTCCAAGCCGATGGTTTCAAGATAACACGCAAGCGTCTCACAGCATCCTACATCCGCGTCCATGGTCCAGGACGCCAATTTGGTGACAGATCCATCCACCGCTGTGAATACAAGGTCGCCGGGGCCAACTCGCTCTGGCATCACGATGGCCAGCACGGTGAATTTTCTTCCGAGCTACCTCCTTCTTTGCCTTGTTCTCATCTATTTGTAGGTCTTATCAAGTTCAAGATAGTGATTCATTGTTTTATAGACGGACACTCACGTTTTGTCACCGGCATCCGTGCAAGCAATAACAACCGATCGCAGACGGTTCTGAACCTCTTCCTCGACGCCATTGCGCTTCATGGGACTCCAAGCAGAGTCCGTGGCGATCACGGCACAGAGAACCTCCTTGTAGCTCAGTACATGGAAGATGTTCGAGGAGCGGGACGCTATATTTTCGGAAGGCATGTCAATAAATAATTCTGTACATAATGTCTCTTGATTCACCGAGATTGCCATCTAGAAGTGTTCACAATACTCGGATAGAGCGCCTATGGTATGATGTTACATCAGGTTTTGGCCAGAAGTGGAAGAACTTCTTCATCAAGTTGGAGGCAGAATGTGGTCTGAACCCCCAAAATCCGCATCACATCTGGCTACTTCACCACCTCTTCCTTCCTTCTATTAACGCAGATGCCCAGGATTGGGCAGAGTCATGGAATGCTCACCGCCTCGAGATCCGCGGTCAACATCATCGCAGCCCTATAGACATGTTCATGTTTAGCATGGTTCAGGACGGACCACGAGGAATTCGTCACCTTATTCAGGAGCCGGAGGACGAGGCTGTCGACAATCCAGCATTATACGGGATAGACTGGGAAGAGGCCGCAGACCCTGCTATCATTGCCCACCTTCTGGAACGAGAACCAGACACTTGGGAAGACGGCAATCCTTTTGCTGCCAATGCCGCACCACCCCGCGTCAGTCATGTCCCATGCGAAGCACCGAACTGCCCATTTCCCCAAAATATAGTCCAAATTCTAGATGATAACCTCTCTACCCGAGTCAATCTGGCCTCATCAGACATGGACATGCGCCGTCTGGTGTGGTTGGAAGCGTGTAACATTAGTAGTGCTCTATATGAGCAATTTGCAGCTAACTAGTGGTAATATATTTCATTGTCGTACAGATAATGTCAGGTAGAACAACAGCATAATTTCAAAATTTTCGCTTTGAAGCAAACGCGGTCGCGAGGTTCTCAATTGGAAGTGAAGGGAACGCTAGCTGCTGGGTGCGCGAAGCCTTCTTTCCAACTAATGCCATCGGTCTCAGAGTGCATAAACCATTGGCAGCATCAATGCTTTGAACCTTGAACCGCTCACCCAAGTACACAGGCCCACGCCAAACTATCACTTCATCCGCAGTTGTCGGTGGAGTTATGGACAGGTCCTTCAATGGCACTTCCGCATTCACCATCCCAAATCGAACGAATGCCTTATCGCCTTCCGATGATAGAAGTTCACGTGCAGCAGCCTCACCCCTCACTCGGACCACCAAATGCTTGGAGCATTGGTTCACCCATGACGTATCTCTCTGGACTTCGTCCTGAACGTCATCCTCGACTGCCGGCTCCAAGGTGGCATCCCAATGTCCCGTGCGCCCTTCCAAATCATCGGCACTCGGCAAGGGGGTACCCTCCACAACAGTCGACGAAGAGCCAGCAGTTGGTGAAACACCTGCTGCATGTTGCAACGAGCCTAAACTAGTCAATGGTGCTTCGCTGGGAGTAGAATGCAAATTAGAGATACCATTTGAGTAGTAAAGATGCAAGACTAACCGTAGAAACATATAGTGTCCTTTCTCAACGCTCGTGACGGTGATAGGAAACCGTCTCAGCTCGATCTCGGCGACGCCCTCTAACGATATGTCCTTGACCGTGCCCAATACTCCTTTGTACTCATGGGCCCCCACAATTTGCACCGTCTTTCCTTTCATCCATGCGTATTCATTCGAGCTCATTGCCTTCCGATCTTCGGGAGAGAATGCTGTCGCATCTGTCGGTCCATAGCTATATTTTTCACGGTCTTCTGCAGAAATTGCTGTCGCATCTTTCATTCCATGTCTAAATTGTTGACGATGAAATGTGACAAACGAGGTCGGAATGGATGTCTATTGCTCCAGAATTGAGGCCTTCTTGAATGCAAGGGAAAGAAGGCACTCACAGTGATGTCCGGAACGATCGTGATATCCAATGCGCCATCGGACACGGCAATAACCCATCCAACTTTTCCTCCGTGTTCTCCAATCGAAATATCGACTTGGTCCCCAACCTTGAAATGCCTTGCTAGGTTCTCTGTGTTGGTCTCCAACGGCTCGGTTCTTCCTTCCACCGACAGCGATGCCTCATTCTCGCCAAGACTCAACAGGGTGCCAATCTGTCCGAGCTCGTCCCCACGTATCACCCGCACACGATCACCCACCACCATTGCAGCAATTTCAACCAAATGTTTGGCCAATGTGAGTGTAGCGGGCAGCAAAGCGCTACATTTCTGGAACAAATCCAGTTCTTTTGCTGTTGGCGTCGCATCACCTTCTAAATCATGTACCGATATGCCTTTCGCGATCCTGAAGCCATCAGATCCAAATTCCAACGACTGCCACCTCCAGATCCGAACACCGTCGGAAGTCGACTGTGAGACGTGTCCCAATGACTTGTCCGCAAGAGCTGGAAGAAATAACCTCTTATCCGGCCCAGTGCTACATTTCAGCCTTGGGACCAGCCGAACTTCTAGTGAGCCAGCTCGCTCAAGCTTTGTTACCAAACAAAGATCACCGTCATGCTGGATACCGAAAGCACTCCGTTTGCGTATACGGGCCCATGTTTGTGCCTCAATCGCAGGACGACCCCAAGAGAGATACTCGACCATGAGATCATTTGGGACTAGGCGGAGGTCTCGCGTTCTCAGGTTCTTTACCCCGTTAATAAGCGACAACACATCGGCTGCTTTCGGCGCTTCCACAAAGATGCGACCTGGAATTGTCGCAAATGCAGACAGCGACGAGCACGAAGAGAGATCATTGGCCCGTGTCATCAAGTCATAGACGGCGGATTCCTCCCGCCCATGCTGAAGTACATTGTTAAAGGAAAACTAGCTCATTCAATTTCGTAAAATGGCTCACTGCGCACAGAACCTCCCACAAACGATCTTCAGCTCGAGGGAGGAGCTCTGCGTCTTGTTCTCGGACTTCCCTTTGCCGTTGTTCTTTTGCCATCTGTTTGGCAACCAGCCGATCCAGCCAATCTGGTATGTTTGGAGGGTTGTGCTCTGAAATCGGCGCATTGGGCAAGAAGGCGCTGTATGAACAACTTTCGTCTTCATCCGCAATGAAACCACCTGGACCAACGTAAGCCGGGGACGAATGAAATTACACCCAAAGCCTACCGAGATTGCTTCCAACCTCGTCGTTGTCGTCATCATCCTCCTCCGTGTCCACTTCGGCTTCAATGTCGACAAATGGGTTCTGCACACTGAGAGCTCAGCTTGACCGCAAACAACAATCACAACCAATGCATACCGTCTCAATCCTTTGCTTTTTTCTTGGATACTCAGGCGTCGACATTTCTGTTTACTATTCTATTTTTAAGATGCTGTCAAGTTTTTTGTTCCGATGATGTGGAAGGGAAAGAAAAGACTCACATGACTAGGAAAGGTGCTATATTCGTTGTCTGTTTAGGGCAGGCAGACAACAACATCACGTGGTTCTCTCAATGAATTTCAACATACTTAGCAGATTCAACATTGTTCAAGATGTTTAGCGTACAATGTGGGATTATTTATACGTAGCAAACTGAATAGAACATGCGCTTACGCGACGACAAGATAATAAACGAAAAAGAGCAAGGGAACTGACAACATGGAATTCGGTGCCAACAAAAAAGGTACAAGATCAAGAGCGACGGAGACGCTTGAGGATTTGTCTGCCATCTTCCCCGTCATCCTCACCCTCCAAACTTTCAACTCCATCATGTACACGGAGACGCTTTGGAGGACGTGGCGCCAGTTCCTCTTCTTCCTCGTCTTCGGTAAATGCAGTAATTGGATCTTCATCAACAAGAGAATTGCTGCGCTCGAGAGGCAGACCGCTTGCATCCTCCTGGCCCGTTGACTGTTCTCCGTCCTCAGAGGAGCACTTGATAGGCTGGTATTCGTCGTCGTCGTCGTCCTGTTCTCCGTCCTCAGAGGAGCACTTGGTAGACTGGTAATCGCCGTCGTCCTGTACTTCTTCTTCCGATCCAGCTTCTTCCTCTTTCATATCGCCGCCCTTTTTACCCGTTTGAACGCTGGCGTTCCGCAATTCAGTGGGGTCGAAATTGCACTTGTCTCCCAATTCGAAAAGCTTATCCAACCAGGTACTGCCTGCTACACCGTAATCGCGAATTCTTGATCGTCGTTCACTTTCACCTTCAGCCGGAACTAATTCCTCAGGACGTTTGGAGAAAGTGAAGTGATGACGATCTTCCCATGTCAAGCTGATCGATTTACTGACTGCCGCTGCCTGCCATTCTGATTGAATCCACGGGTCAATGTCCATTACTGCTTCTACCTGCCTTTGCAGCGTCACGAAGGTGCAACCTTCAACCCCACTCGCAGTGTGGACCTGCTCGGCTCTTTCCTTGTATTTCAACAAAGCTCTGCCTTGCACGACCAAATACCTGTAAGCGACGTCCCTAAGGCAGTCAACTTCTTCACCGCTGTCGACGCGGACGGCAGCAAAGTTGCGACTGAACCAGCGCAGCATGTTGAGAGCCATGCTCCTAGAAAACGTGGCTCTGTACCTCTCCTCGCTATCTATGCCGTTGCGATCGAAATTGGCCAGATCCGACGCTCCTCTATCCGAGGCTCGCCAAGGGATATAGGAGCGGCCGTCAAGGACATTAGAGAAAAGAACAAGGTTGCAGAGCGATAGCATGTCGAAGACACCTTCACCTTTCGTTAAATCGGGTAAGTGGGGCGAAATGTGAGCCTCTACATTAACATCAGTCCTAGGAAATTGGAGTTCATGCGAGTGGACCCACCTTGGGCAGTCGACTTTCCCTGAACTAGTGTTTCGTGATAGAACGCGAGGGTTCGACGTAGAAGAAGATTTAATTCTACGGGGCTGGTTCTGTGAACGACATTTTTGAGAATGAAGGCATGCACGATCGCCACGGCAGTCTCTTGCATGGTGGAGGTTGATAAAAAATTCCCCCTATGAGAAAGGACGTTGTCGAGAGCTATAGAGGCGTAAGGTGTGTTGGGTCGTATAATACTGGAGACCGATTTCAGGCACCAAACGACCTGAATCAGGCAGAACTGACTCACATTCGAGTACCTGGACCCAACGCGATTCCGTGCGACCTCCACTTTTGTCCACACGACCCCTGGGCTGGAATGACGGGGGGGAGAAACAAAGGCAGGCTGGTGAGATCTTCATTATCGTCCGCAGTGCCAGTGGGATAGCTTTGTCCAACGAGAATGTACGTCCACCCGTCAAGGATATCATGGTAAGCCCCAAAACCATTGCATTCCAAGTGCCACCATTCAACTGCGCCGGCCGTAGCAGCACTTCCCCATCTTATGCGTGAGGTTGGAAACTCTACGCCCTGAGCCTCTTTACGCCACATGGTATGCATAAAAGCTGGCAAATCTGTCGAGAAAGGTGGCTGCGACAGCCCAAGGTTGGTCATTGGGTTAAAGGCACACCGCAAAATTTTGCCATCTGGGTTCCTGGACGCTTGCAAGACTTGCCGCAATGTTCCCTGGGTTAAACGAGACTGTGGACCATCCACGAACGAGCTGACAGATTGATCTGCCCAATGTTTGACCTTGAAAACGGGAAGAGATGAAAACGAACTTACCCTCGACGGGAGTTGGAGCGTCAAGGAAACCGAGTGATGCGAGTCCAGTTTCGTCAAACATAAGAGATTGCGAATCAGAGACGTTTGTCACAACTATATGATGAGTGCGCAGCGTCTCCTGCACAATTAGTATGGAGAGTGTGTCGAATTCCTCCGCAGAATAAATGCGGAAAGGTGAGGAATTGGGTTGCGTTGAGAGATGCAACGGCAGGCCCTCGATATACCCCGACTCAACGCCTTCAATCATGGCACCCAAGGAGTCATTTATCTCTTGAAACTAACAAACGCAAGGTGCTTAGGATGAATGAACGGCGGGCGTGTAAATGAAAACATACGTGTGATTGCGGCACAAACTCTCTCGTTTCCGCCTTTGGCCCGTAAAGAGTATAGACAGTCTTCGCTGTTGTTCTCTATGTTTAAAAGAATGATTGGTATTGCGATGCAAATAGAGAAAAAGATGAGCGAAGATTACCGTCGAGGTTTGCTCCAGATCCTCTTCAACGACGGAGTTCGAGCGCTTCGAAATATTAGTACTCTGTCAACTGGGATTAAACATACTTACCAAAAGGTCTTCTACGTAGCTTCGGGGAAGGCAATCAAAGAGAGATTTCTCAGAGAGCTCCGAAGAGGAAGTCTCAGGACTGGGACTCGAGCGATCCCTCGGCTTGGGCTTTGGTTTTGGTTTTGGCTTGGGCTGTCTTGGCTTCTTCGGCTGCTTGGGTGGTTTTGGGACCTTCGGCTTCTTCGGCTTCTTTGGATTCTTGGGCTTGGTGGGCTTGGGCGGTTTGGGCGGTTTGGGCTTAAGCGATTTATCTTTCGGAGGGGGCTTGGGTAGAGGCTTTGGGTCGACAGGTATGGAACCGTCTATCGGGGCACCAGGCAACACTGACGGAACAATCATTCGAAATCCACCGAGAGGCTGTCCGCCTCCCTCCACAGGGTCACCATCGGATGGCAAGTTCATCATGTTGTCGGGTCGCACATCGGGCTGCCTTTGTTCCCCTCCGCCTCGTTCCTTATCCGAGTCCCCATCTCGTTCGTTATCGGCTTCTCCGTCTCGTCCCCCGTCAGGTACCTCGGAAGGCAAGAGCGTCATATCGTCGGGTCCCACATCGAGCTGTCCTTGTTCCCCTCCATCACGTTCCTTCTCAGATTCTCCATCTCGATCGTTATCCGACTCTTCGTCTCGTCCCCCGTCAGGTACATCGGAAGGCAAGAGAGTCATATCGTCGGGTCCCACATCGAGCTGTCCTTGTTCCCCTCCGTCACGTTCCTTCTCAGATTCTCCATCTCGTTCGTTATCCGACTCTTCGTCTCGTCCCCCGTCAGGTACATCGGAAGGCAAGAGAGTAATATCGTCGGGTCCCACATCGAGCTGTCCTTGTTCCCCTCCGTCACGTTCCTTCTCAGATTCTCCATCTCGTTCGTTATCCGATTCTGCGTCTTGTTCCCCGTCTCGCAAAGCTGACTCAACCGTCGTGGCGGGGGCAGGCAAATCAGCAAACTCGTCCTCCTCCTGGTGTAGTCCAGCAGGTCCTTTTGATTCGTTGTGGCCTGCGATTGCGCCAGTAGACACCGGCATGGGACTGGCCTGACTTGCTGGGGCTGCTACACTAGAAAGGCTTTCTTGATCCTGATAGGACTCACTGTCGGTTATACCGTCCAGCAGACCTAGACTTGGTGCCACTTGCTGTACAGACCCAGAACTGGCGCCGGAGACGCCCGAACAATGGCCTACAATAGAATGATTGCCTCAGTGAGTAATGCCGATGCGGAAGGCCAGTGATTATGACAAGACAGACCTATGCGAAACCAATGTTCAACCGCGCGGACCCTACTGTCTGGTCCGGTCGTCCATCTCAATTTCTGCGCCAGGTCTTCTAAGGCACTCATTACACCTATCTGCCCTCGAGATATACAGAACAAAGTTTCCCAAATCTGATGTTCAATTTGATTGATGACAGGATCACGTTCGTTGCCCATGCAAACCGCAGCCTACGAACAATTATTTCACTGCAATCTTCAGGAACGAAAGTACCCCACATACCTGGATTAACTCTGCCCGATTCCACTTTTTCAAATGCAGCTGCATAGGAAGGAGTAGAAAGATGGGAGATATGAGGGCGCATAGCTGAAGAGCGGCACACATTTTCGAACCACTTGTTTTTGTCTCCCCGTCGTAGTGACTTTTGAAAGTCTCCAGCTGATCTGCCGTCAGATCGACCATTTCAGGTACCTGCGAATTTGCTTCAATGGCTACCGACAGGGCATCCTGTGCATTAGCCGGTAAATCAGGCATCGTGCCATTCCACGAACAACTACAAAGGTATGACACGTGCATTGCGGCAGCACTGAAATTCATTGCCACTTTGGAGGAGTCCGCCGTTGTGTCCAGGTTGATCATGTTGATAATATGATTGATATGTCGGTTTTCTGGCACCGACTGGACCGTAGCCAAGGGCTTTCTATAGTTGTCCATAATATTCAAAAAGCGGCCAAGGACATCAGACAAACGATGTAGTTTCTGGAGAGCCTAGAATTCCATTCAGCTGCAAACGTATTTCAACTCAAGGTATGGTACCAACCTTTATTTCCGGTACACCTGTATCTCGGCGCCGAATCTCATGAGCACGGGCCAGCGCCAGAGGTGAGACACTGGCAATGGTGAACATCTTTTCGAGCAAGCGAAGGTTGGTGAGCAAAGATGCCAGCTCATAGTGCTGCATCACCAAGTTCGGAGGCGTCGAGCTTGAATACTGCGCTACGGGCAGCGACAACGAGCTTTTCAGTGATTGATTTTTGGTTTTGAGCTCCTCGAAAAATTGAGTCTCGAAAGCTTGCATACTTTGCGCGAAAAGCTACATAACACAAGGACAGTTGATTCACATCTATCTACTTGAAAGAAGACTATTCACTCACGGATAGTCCGAGGTCACTGTCAACATTGTCGCCCCTCTGAGTCCATTTGGCCAACTCTCTTTGTGTCGACATCAAGTCGAGCTCCATTGGGAAGCCAGCAATGGCAGGATGGTTCATTCGCGCCGGGGGCCTCTCGGACGTGGTCATTGTAAGTCGGTTTACAAGCAGTTCTAGCCTAAATAATGAATAAAGTGCGATATTTAATCTAAACTACTCTAATTTGAGGAAACAAACTAATACGGAACCCTATGTTCCGATACGACAGAAGAAGCAGGAAGCAGGAAGCGACCGTCGAGCGGTTCAATAAATCGTGTGGCTGTTCAGGGCAGGCATACCTTGATGACAAATCAGAGCAATTGGGCCCCACTGATATTTGTTTGGCTGTGGCCGCGCGGGAGTTGCCGATAGAGCGATGACGTAGTTGAAGCTGCAGAGACGAACCGCGTCATGGTTCACGTGACAATTGAAAGCGCCCAAATAAGTTCTAAATTTGCATTGTTGCGAGCGAAGCGAGCAATCTTTCTCTAGGGGTGGAACTAGCGACCAAATAAATGCAAATTCTCGATTCGCTGATGGAAAAAAATTGATATTGTTCGTCCTCTGTAGGTCACAATTCTTCTTCGATCCTCTTGAATCTTTGTAAAAAGCTAGACCACAAGACTAGGATGTCGAAGCGAGCATTGCCTCCGCAGACTGCGGTTACCTAGTAAGAAATCTACTACATTATGGGATGAGTAGGATTTCTCGTGACGACGTTGTAAGAAATTTGCTCAATTATTGGATGGTACGGATTCTTTAGAGTACATGTATCCTTATTGAATCCGACGCTTTTTGACTGCCTCCCCCCTGTCGATGACTTCAAAATCGACGTCCATTAGGTCACGGCGCTTGCGGAAAGTCGTATAAGTCTTGTCACTACCTGTGCTTCCAGCTTCTTGGAACATCGCTAGCGTCGTTCCTTTTCCAGCATTAGCAACATGGATGGGATAAATATATAGACGACATACCTTTCTGGCTCCCGTGGGTTTTGGTGCGTCGGACAGTATAAGAACTAACTTTCGAGCCGTACGACAAGGACGTGGTATCAAACTAGTCGAGCTCCACTGGGAAGCCAGCTATGGCAGGACGGTTCATTCGCGGTCATTGTAAGTCGGTTTACAAGCAGTTATACCCTAAATAATCTATAATATACGATATGTAATCTAGACTACTCTAATTTGACGAAACAAGGTAATACGGAACCCTGCTTTCCGATTCGACAGAGGAAGCAGGAAGCAGAAAGAGATGGTCGAGCCTTTCAATAAATATTGTGACTATTCAGGGCAGGCATACCTTGATGACAAATCAGAGCGATTGCGCCCCAGTGATATTTGTTTGGCTGGGGTCCCTCGGTAATTGCCGGGCGAGAGATGACGTATTATGAGTGGCAGAGACGAACCGCGTCATAGTTCGCGTGACAATGGAAAGCGCCCAACTAAATTCTGAATTTGCATTGTAAGAAATCTACTAAATTATGGGATGAGTAGGATTTCTTTAGAGAACATGTATCCTTATTCAGTCCGACGTTTTTTGACTGCCGCATCCCTGACGATACTCGAGTCGATGACTTCGAAATTGACATCCATTCGATCACGGCGCTTGCGCAAAGTCGTATAAGTCTTGTCATTCTCAGTGCTTCCAGCTTCTTCGAACATCGCTAGTGTCGCTCCTTTTGTAACGTTAGGAAGATGGACAGGATATACATATTGAGGACATACCTTTCTGGCTCGGGTGGGCTTTGGTGCGTAGGACAGTATAAGAACTACCTTTGGAGCCGTAGGACAAGGACGTGGTATCAAACTCCGTGCGGTTCTGCCAGGCCACAAAAACCTTTGGATGGACTCGCATAACGTTGTCCATCTGGGACTCAAGACGGAGCGGTGTACAGTGTGGAGTGCCATGAATGCGACCTCCATTGGTTGCGGCACGATTCCATGCAATTTTCTTGTATTTAACAATAGCCGCTCCCTGTTTCGCCAAGAAGGAATACGGAACTGCCCTGACCACAGCGTTCGTTTCGGTATTCCGAATCTCATAACATTCTTCTAACCAGTCCAAGAGGTAGAGACACATCCCACGCGCCTGAACCATTCTAAGTCTTTCGCATCGGTCTATAGCGTTCGCATCATGTTCTCTCATGCGGAGCTCTGCGAGAGGGTGCGCGTGTGCTTCAGCCTGCTGATTTGGGCCAAGGTATGTCCGCTCGTCGAGTACATTTCCAAGAATGACCAGGTTGCATAAACATAAGAGGTCAAGCACGCTGTCAAAGGTCTTGAGGTCTGGTAAATGTTGTAAGACCGGGTCTAATAGAACACATCAGGACGGCAAGTCAGTAAAGGAAACGAGATATTAGCTTGCCATTGGGGACGAATTTTCCTTGCACCAGTCCACGCCAGTAGAATTCAGCAATGCGCCGAAACAGCATCCTTGTGGGGTGGTGTGACGTATTGGTAATGTAATCGTGGCAGATGAAGGTGTGGATTACGCCAAAATTTGTATCCTGCATTGTCGCTGCGTTGATGAAATGACCTCCTCCAGAAATGGTGGGCTCGGGGCCGTAGACTAGGTGCGGGGTGTTGGGCTGCATTTTGCTAGGAGAATTAGTCAAAATCATTACGAAGAAAACAGTGAG
This sequence comes from Galerina marginata, assembly GCA_023014335.1. NCBI lineage: Eukaryota > Fungi > Basidiomycota > Agaricomycetes > Agaricales > Galerinaceae > Galerina > Galerina marginata. The sequence goes on along the minus strand of JAECYW010000015.1, from coordinate 1,450,303 downwards.
CATACATGCATGTGCCCGGAGACAATACAATTGCCTCGAAACCGAAGTATCCACCGTCCGGAGCCTCATCCAGTTGAAAGCGCTTGTCAACTAGGAGATTGATGTCGGAAAACGAGCAACCCGGCCTGCTGTGGCCTACCATCCAGAGCTTTTCACCGATCACTTCAACCTCAGTGGCCATGCCATCGCTGTCCATGTGGATTGCTGTCAGTGTATCCGCAGTGCTTGCCAGCTTCCATCTCATGTCCCCGCGAGGATATTCGACTTTGTCACCAGCGAAGTTCATCCTTGTCGCCTTCCATGCCGCCAAGTCAATGCTGTAATTGTTGAGGGAGGTCGGAGCGTCCCATGATGGATTATCCAATGCATTCAAAATTTTACCGTCGGGATCCAATGCGGCGTCGAGAAGCTGCTGAAGGGTGCCGAACGGGACTCTTTTGTTCATGGGTTGATTGCGGATGACAGAACCATCTACAAAAAGACTTTGTATCAGAGCGCATCCTGTAGTCAAAAGTTAGTTTCCAACCTTGTATGGCTATTATGTCGTGCAATGACGCTACAGTTGATAATCCCTCCGCATCGAACTTGGTATCTGGGATCGGGCATCCTGTCATCACAATATGTTTATGACGCATGATGTCTTGAACCTCGCGAGGCTTAAGCTTCTTAAAATCCTGATACGTCATGATGTGAAACACAGATGATTTCGGATCGAAGATATGGCGTGGAAGACCATTGACGTAGCCCATTTCCAAGACCTTGAAGACGCTATGCAGTTTGGTATGTGTTATCTTATGCTGGTCACAAGTTGTGAAAAGTTTGAACAGACTTCTATGGCGAAAGACCTACATGAAAGCGAGGGTGATAGACCCTTTTATCGGCTTTAGTGGGTCCATAGGCGACCAAGTCACGGCTATGAGTATGTTTCTGTGTAAATGGTCATATCGAGTTGAATAACAAATGCAAGCAATTCTCCTCACCTCTGGTTTGTCTAGTTTCAGTGTAATTTCAGGCGGCTCCCACTCCAGGGGAACGGCGTCGAACAAGGCGTCGACGTCAATTGCACCCTCCAGTGAATCACCTCCTTGAAGCCTTTCCGCTAGGGCCAAGCTGTCCAGGAGTTCTTCACCTTCCTTTGCCACTTCCAATTTCGCCTTGGATTTCACTGGCTTCTTCCAAGAGTTCGTGCCTTGCATCCCTGCGAGAGCACCTATTTTGACCCGGTTTTTGAGTAAGCGTTCAGATTTCCTGGAGCCTTTGCCCCGAGGATTATTCGCGAGGGACTCTCCTCCTTCGTCTTCTTCCGTATTTCCGCGCTCGTCGTCACCCGCGTCTTGCGACTTCCGTTCATCCATCGTTGAGTCCTCGTCCTCGTCCTCGTCTGCCATTCCGTGCCCCTCATTGGCATACTCAACAGCCATACGGTCGGACTCCGAGTGTTCGCTCTGGGCATCCGCTCTGGCTCCGTCCTCGTCTTCCTTTTCGTCACAATCCATATCATATTCCATCTCATCGTCTTCATCCATATCGTCCATCTCTCCTTGCCCAGTAAGCGGGGGCAGGTAGTCCTCATCTTCATCCATATCCCCGAAATCTCCTTGCCCAATGAGTGAGAGCAGGTAGTCGTCGTCTTGCTCGCCCTCCGCGTCCTCTTCCGATGATGTTTCGTCACTTCGCGCTGCTCGGCTCCCCGGGGAGTCGTCGTCTTCGTCGCCCTCTGCATCTTCTTCCAATGGTACTTCACTCTGCACTATCGCGTCTTCTTCCGATGATGTTTCGTCACTTCGCGCTGCTCGGCTCCCAGGGGAGTCGTCGTCTTCGTCGCCCTCTGCATCTTCTTCCGATGGTGCGTTGTCATCGGTGTCCACTTCTTGATCAGGCTGCACTCCTGTAGTAGCAGATGTTTCAGGTACCATTGGCACTGGTGGTTCGGTGGAGTCGTGACAAGGATCCTTGGAGGGACACTGACCCGCGCCGTCGTCGGGCTGCACTGTTCCGGTGGGAGCCTGGTGAAGCACCATTGGCCCGAGTGGTTCAGCAACACCTGTCAAGCCCTGAGAAAGGTCCTTCGAGGGAGAGTGAGCGGCGTCGTCGTCGTCGTCGGACCAACTGACTGCATCTTCATTGTTACATGGATCCGAGTACTCGGCCGGCGGAAAAGTGGTCATAGGAACTGTGCTAACAGTGGGTGGCGCACGCTTGGACGATATAGCCTCTGGCCACGCCGCTAATAGTCTAATTAAAAATCGTCGGATGAAAATAATTAATCCGCTCTCTTACCAATATGAAACCAGGAGTCTGTCTCTGAATCCATTGCATGAATGTCTGTCCAGGGCAGTGAGGTTGCCATTGCGGTTACTTCTTTTAACGGGTCTGATTCGCCGCCTGCAATGTTAAATACGGTCTCCCAAAGCAGACGTTCGACATCGACCAGAAGTTTTGGTCTCTGTGATTCTAAGAGGATGAACAGCTGAATGAGGTGACCGCGGTCGAATTTTGCCTTTCGTAGGTTTAGCGGAAGCAGAAGGCACAGCGGCGAAATTAAGAGGGAACATTGAAGCGCTGAGCGGAAACCGTTTGCGCCTCCATCATGTTTCTTCACCGTTTGAAGAAAATCTCCTTCATGCTCCTCTAATTGTCCCAATGTTCTGCGTTTGGGTCAACATTTAGTCAACGATCTAGTCAACAAATGTGGCTTACCCAATATCTAGACTGTCTGGAATGTCTGGTAGATCCTCGCGCCCGAAATGAGTTTCCCTTAACACGGCAATATGCATTGCTGCGCCCACAAAATTTTCTAAGATCTTGGCCTTACGGCCAGACTGATTTATTCCCGCCAGGTATTTCAGCAATCTTACCTGCGGAACATCATGCGTGATTCCCGTCATTACTTTGTTGTCCTTCTGGGCGACAATCTTCCGGAAACCTGTTAGGAGATCTCGCGTCGAACACAACTTGGGCAGTAACTGAATATTTGATTGTTTATTTAGAAAGAGTAAATACCTAAGGAGCCGGGACAACCTACCGTTTGCTCAAAGTATCCCAGACCAAGAGGTTCGGCAGGGCGCCTTCGTTGTATCGGTGTCAAGTTCACATTTGGGAAGTTGAAAAATATCGCCGCATCGACTAACAAGTACGCGCAAATCAGACTGCAGAGTTTTGAAGCCGCTTTCGGTTGCCATTGGGGTATAGAGTCTGACCCGACGACCTTGCCCCCATTTCCCATGTCCACTGTGATTCCAAGACTTCCGAGCAAGTCTTGCGAAGCTTGGGATGTGGTAGTGATGGATAATAGGACATTTTCGTATCGTTGGAGTTGTGTGAAGAATCCCTGGTCGTCTGAATGTGAATCCCAAGGGAGTAAGAGGCGGAGAAACAGCTCACAGGCATCCCAAAAGGGGCAGGAAGAGTGGCACAAAATCCTTCGAGGTTAGCTACTTCCGCAAGCTCGGAACACCGAAATGGAAGTGCTTTCAGTACTGGCGAGGCCATCCGCGCGACCTTTGTCGTTCCATCATCTACTCAGAGGAAAATATAAATTTCGTGCTCCTTGGGTGAGCGGTAGGTATGTCACGTACGGTCCTCGGTACTCATATGTACAAGCTATTCACAAGTTCTTCCAATCTTTAAGTTCTACCGATCTATGTAATAGTAAACGGCGACTATCTACCCGCGAGTTTTAATGATCTATTTAGCAGATTCAACTCTTTCCTTTGTACAATTAAAATTAGTGAGATAATGGGTGGCGGAAGCAGGACCATGGCGAGTCTGGCAGAGTATTTAAATCTGGCACAGTTTAGGGCAGGCAGTCAGAGTTGATCGGGGCATGTGATGAGAGCACGTGGCAGGAGGATGCTCTGCCTACCCTAAAGAGATCACGAATTAGTCATGGCTCCTGGCCTTCCCATCCTTTTCTTTCTCTTCCATGAGTACGTAAAAAATTACTGGAGTAAGTAGAATAGATAGAATATTATGACAGTATCCTAAGACGATAGGAACAGTTTACAGTAGAAAACGAATGATTTGGGGGACATTCGTCATGATTCCTCCGTTTTTCACCTTCCGTCCCGGCTCAAAGCAGATTGGCTTCGCTCGGTCGTCCGGATATCTCTAGGTGAAAGTCATGCAGTCCATATGGCCCACTTCAAGGTACAGATGCCGGCCGCCGAATGTGCGAATATGAACTGTTGACCAGTAGAAATCTAAATGACTCATTTCTCTTCCCCCCCCCAACGAGAAAAAAAAAACAACGCTCGAGGTAATGTCTGTCCCCTATCAGTTATGCCACCTCCTAAGTTTCACTATTGCAGATTTGAAATGCCACAAGATATCAATCAACCTGAAGGCCAGAATAGCGGCTTAGCTGTGGAAGTGGAAACAGTATGTGTTCTTCTGTCCGGCTTTTGGGTGTACTGAGCGCCTTTGACAATAGCCCGACTCCATATTTGTCGCAGTTGATCTGTACTCCGGCCGTATTATTGCAATGCGCAGAGGGAACAGTGTTCAACTGCCCAATATAATCGGCGTGGTGTGGGCAGCCTTATATTCAACACCTCGCACATTGGCTGGCGACCGTGGCACGAGACCTGTAGCTCGCATGGCTCCTAGGCAAACATTTGGTGACCACGGTCAGTAAAATTGGTACCTCGTGGAGACTTGTCATATGGTTTTTGGCTGCATTTCGGATGGACCGGCGAAGTACAACTACATGTGAAATAAAAATTCCATTGCGATCGATAACAAAGTCTGCCTGCTGGCTAATAAAAAGGTGTTGAAAAGTTTTTCCCCACCTCGCCCGTCAATCCTTAGGAAGACCTAATCGTCAAGGTCACCCACTCCCTATAGTCGAACTCATCCTCGTTTGCTACTTCCACCACCGACATGCCTTCACGCATATTCATCTCCAACAGTCGACCAACGATATCACATTTCTGCCGTCACTGCTTCAAGCCCCCATTGCCCGAAACTCGTTTTAGGTGCACAGGCTGCGACAATGCCTACTACTGCGTATGTCCATTACAGTTCTATGGGAAGTCTGACAGTCTGACAAACATGTTGTAGAATGCAGATTGCCAACAACTTGCGTGGCCATTACACCGTCATTACTGCGGAACAGCACCTGTTCCACCTAACCGAGCTGCGGGAGAAGCTTGGGTGGAACACCACAAGAATGCCTTAACTATGCTCATCCTGACCATATGGGGCGCCCAAACACCTCAGATCCTCCAAGGACATCGCGCCGTCATGCTCCAGAGAGCTCGCATCCGAGCTACGCTAACGTTCCCGTGTTTTACCCTTTCAATGGTTGAGGTCCACCCCCGAATGCCCCTTTGGGGAAAGGTGGTCCTCGATCCCCTCACCCCTTTCATGATGAATTCTGACCAACCCAATTTTCCGCCACCACCTGTTCAAACAAGCGACAATTCTTTCACCGTCATGATTGGGTGTCGAGTTTACTCATTGGATCGAGCTGCCGAACCAGCCACTGACTTTTATCCTGTGGAAGTTACTTTGGAGGATATGGTTGCTGCCTCCGCCGCTCGTCCGGCACTGGAGCAGCTTTTTGCGTTACTTGAAGCGATATCGGAGGAAGGGATAGCAACAACATTCGCTCTCCTAGACACTGAATAACTGTACCTACCTATCTGTCCCTGCCTTCACGCCATTTATTATTAATAACCTAGCGCATGTGTACAAATCTCGTATCCCCCATCTTCGGGTATTATCTGATTATTTAATTAGCAGGCGTGAAATCATAATAAGCGCGACCAGTGGAGTTTCCCAATGAAACTATAGTTCGTAGACTATAGTTTGCAGATCGTGGCCTTCTTCGCAGGCTGGATTGTATAAACCAACGACGCACTGAGCCTCTACAGCCCCAATTACGTCATTGGACAAGCCAAGAGTACTTTCGCGCGCCGTGGGCTCCGAGCCCCCGTTACCAAACAGTGCCAATCAGTCCATGTGCCCAGAGGCCCGATTTGTAAGCATTATATAAGCGTATGACGCGCCCAGTCTCTACAGCCCGACATACGTCATTGAACACACGTCGCGCCGTGGGCTCCGAGCCCCCGTTACCAAACAGCGCCAATCAGTCCATGTGCCCAGAGGCCCGATTTGTAAGCATTATATAAGCGTATGACGCCCCCAGTCTTTACAGCCCGTCATACGTCATTGAACACATGTCGGAGATGTCGTCTCAATTTGCTGTGGTTGTTCGAAGCCTTCTGACGCTTCACCAACTGTAACTCCATCTGTCTTTAGAATCTGTGAGAGAATACATTACTAGGTAACCGCAATCTGCGGAATGCTCGCGCGCCATCCGAGCTTTGTGGTCATTGTATGCATGTAAATAGTAAAATACCACTAGATTGACCTTCTTGAGTCAGAGAATCGACGAAACAAGGAGAAATGAGAGCCGACATGTTCAGTTACACCTTCGAACAGGACCGTCCTTGAATCGGTGAAATCTTGGTGAAATCAGTCGATTTTTTCAGCTAGACCAACAGAATACAATGAGTTATACACGTCTACAAAAATTCAAGAAGATCGAAGAACAATTGAGACGTACAGAGCGAGAGCAATATCGAAAAAATTCCATCAGCGAATCCAGAAAGTGGCATTGTTTGGTCGCCCGTTCCACCCTTAGAGAATGATTGCTCGCTTCGCTCGCAACAAGACGTCCGTATTCCGCGTCCCAGGTGACTCAGATCATAATTTTTTTACATCCCGAACTCATTACGTGCCGAAGATCGCCGTCATGCTCGAGAACAAACAAAACCAAATATCTCAGGTGCCCAGCGTCCTGCTTTGTAAGCACCAAGAAAACCTGCCCTTAAGTTACTGAGCACGTCTAGGACTTCTCTGGTTCTTGTTTCCCTTTCCCTCCACCATCATCACCTGCACATAATTATGAACTCTTACGTAGATTAACCTGTCATTCATTCTTTATAGTAGCTTAATAATTTCTCGTATTGTATTTGAAGACCCGCATTGCACGCAAGCATTTTTATAAGTAAGTCAACCTAAGAAACATTCCCACCCACATGGGGAAAAGACGTATGAAGACCAATTAACTGCCACCAACTGACACGTTTTGTTTTACAGTTACAGTCACCACTAGATTCGTAATGTCTTCTAGTCGATTGTCCTCTCGTTTTCTTCGCTGCTTTCCCTTTGTAACCCGTATCGCGGCGGACAATGCATCTCACGTCAACTTGTTTTCCGATGGCACGGACCACGCTAAGGTGACGTCTTCCGCAGCCAACATCTATCACGGGGTACAGGAATTCATCGGATACAACAGACTTTTCTGCTCGTTCTAGATCGGCTCGAGGACGCCATCAGGTCCAACGATTGTCAAGCTTCTGTCTTTCAAATGCGAGCCGCACTTGACTGTGAACTCCAAGGCGCTGCGTCCCCTGCGTCAGTGCCAGCTACTAAGATCCCCGAGATCCGGGTGCACTTGGTGAAGTGTTATCGCCTGCTAGAGGAACTTGCACGAGCAGGAGGGGAGATCCAAGCTAGTGAGTTGGTCTGGAATCCGAGTCCTGTGGAACTCAGCACGGTTGGTCGGAAAGTGAGTCTGCTATCCAAACTCTGCATTACGCCACCGTGCTCATATTTGTTCGAAAAGAATCTGGAGCGACTAGGTGATTGGCCTAAAGTGATCGAAGACGCCAGGAAGTTGTTGGCAAACAAACCTAGCAACCCGATTCAGGCCGTCACCCGTTTTCCCTCCAGTTCTGCTCACCTGGGCCACATCCAAACGTTTTGTCAACTGACTAGCAAGACTAAAGGGGCGGCGTTGGCGACGAATTTTCAGACCGCAGCTTTAGTCTTTCACTACTTGACATCTACTTCCTTCGGCCATGGCGTGATTCCGGCTATTCCGGAGACGATGCAGGAATTCAACGTCCCGGAGGAACAAATGCAAAGTATGAATGCAATTTGGGAGAAAGCTAAAAATGGCAAAGGACTAGAACTTTGTATCATCTGGGCAACTCACATTTCACCTCTTTGCCTCTTTCTACCGTTGGTGCTCTATAAGTCAACTTTTTCACTGTCGGACATCTACAAGGTAAAGAATTTCATCTCGATGTAGTCTATGCGTGCGTTAATTTACGATTAGATCTCCCTGGGCCTTGGGGGACCCCGGCCAGACATTCTTCGCCAGGTCGAAGAGGTCGTCTGGAAGGAGATAATTGGCCTCGCGGCTGGCCAGAAAGAGCCCGGGCAAGCTGTCGAAAGTGCATTACAGGCACTATCTGCTTTAGATTTTTCATCAGCCGATATTCATAAAAACTGGTTTCTTCGCCCTTTCACTGCCCAAGCTGTTGACACAATTGTCCAGCCAGTGCTTGCCCCGTTCTTGTCTGCCGCCCACCATCTCTCTCCTGACTCAATCCCGATCGCACCAGTCGTGAACGGCCTTTGCCCGATGGCAGTGACGCCTTGCGTTGGCTCGGACGCCACAAGCGCTGTTGCGAAGATTGCTGCAAAGGACCAAGTGCATGCGCCGTCTTTCTCCATCATAAATTCTATATCTCCTGACTCTCAACCAATGATGGATTCACCTATCCCGAACGACGGTTTTCGCACGGTGACTGACATTGGCTCAACATCCTCCAAACCACCAGCCGGACATTCCACTCCCACAATGGATAATATATCAACCTCGGTTCTCGAACAACTCAGCTTGGGGACTTGTCTCACATCGCGGCCTGAAAATTCGTCAATGGTGGATCCAGCCACAAGTCAGAAAGTAATCTCGACGACCATGCTCATTCAGCTTGACGTTGAAATGTTGGATGGGACGGGCTCTCCGATTATATTCCCCGACTCTGAACCTATGATGGTTTCGCCAATCCTTAACGACGTTCAGCTGATGACTGACACTGCCTCAGCATTCTCCGAATCACGAGCCGGACCTGGCTCTTCCACGTTGGCTAGTTTATCAACACTCACAGCGAGGCCAGTAAATCCGTCGTCGGAAGATCAAGTCACAAGCACAATCTCGATTACAATGCCCATTCGACCTGACATAGAAATGACGGATTCGACGGACCCTCCTCTTTCTGCTCAACTAGCGCTAGTTACTGAGCCCACCGGAACTGCCATGGAGCTAATGGTGAATATAAGGCCAATGTATTCAGCTTATGGGATATGTCTTGACGAGAGTTTGGACCCTTGGATGGTAAGTAGGTTTGGTTGAGCAAAGATTTGATGATTCTAAACCTTCGACAGAACGGTATCAACCGCCATATCCTACAAGATGTCATCAAACGTGTCACGAACGGGTTCCTGGACAACCGCCCACCTCACTTGCTCGATCCACCTCGATTTACGTCACTCCGGATTATGGAAGCCTGGCCGTCATCCCCACAATGTGCGCGTCAAGTGATTAGGAAATATGAGGTACTGATACGCCCAGCAAACCCACGTCCCAGTCGGTCTTTCGCTGAAGTCAGTAGGGCTCTCTTTGGCGGTTTTGAGGTCAAGAGGCCTGCCTTGGGTATGTACGATGCTAGTTGTTTCAACGAGGACCTGTTTTTGCTCAAGGCCTATACGCCATAAGCGTCAGATGTTTATCAGGCACAGGCCAGGCCAATGGCGCTGAATCAATTATCGAGAGGAGAAGGGCTTCGCACCCCATGGCTTGCACTTCCTTTTGATAGCCTTCCTCTACCGGACCAAGTCGGATGTGACTTCTATGCGTGGAGGGCTACGGAAGGTGGTCCTGAATGTCGAGGAGGTGAGGAATATCCTACCTCAAAACTCTTGTCCGCCATGGCTTTTAGCCCGGGTGCAACGATGCAATGGCAGACGCCAGAGGCGGGTTGTGGGACCCGACTTACTGTCCCATGTGGCCGTGTCTGGTGCGTCTGGACCGGGTTTGGAGAAGATATATTAGAGTCCAGCTACATCTTGAACCGGAAGGAACGTTATGGTAAAGACTCTTGGTTCTCCGATTGCGAGGTAGAGGCGATCGTACTTGACCCATCGGTTGAATTGTAAGTCTATCCATCGACCTGTTTTGGTGGCCTTGGTGCTTAACTTTTGCGTCACAAAGATATTTGCGTCCGGGAGTGTCGTACCTACTAGTGGCTTTGGAAGCCAGCTTTTGCATTCGACGCCAATTCTACTGCGTTGCTACACTTAGACGTTCCTTAGCTGCAGTTGTCCAAGGACACTGCAGTGACTTCCAATCTCCGTCCGAGTCCCATTTATTCCTTCTCCGTCGCTTGCTCTACTTTATCCATGGCGGCCTTGTCGCCGGTGGCATGGACATTGAATCCCGCATCCCATCCCCAACGGAAATTCCCGACCTCGAAGACATCTTGGCCCTCATCGCATTGCTGCTGTTGGAACCATCCCTGGCCAGTGTCTCCCCTGAATCTATAGAGGGTATCGCAGGGGGTTGTGAAAATGACAGTGACGGAGAAGTGGATGAGGCGGACGCGATGTGGGCGCGGGCATTCAACGAAAGTAATAGCCTGAAGGTTGAGAAGGAGACCCGAAAGGCTTACGCAAGAGGAATCTGTTGGGAGCTCTTGGACTTCATCTCCAAGGCTCATATCGAAACACAACTCCCAGGCCAGCACCACAACGCATTGGATTCCTATCTCGCCAGGTTAATTTGGCAATTGCACACTGCTGACAATGCGTTGAGACACTCCAACGACGACGACTTTCTTAAACGCATGGTTTGTTCGATTGCCGGGTTCAAAATGGAGCTCCTGGATGCGCTGAAGGGTGTTGCCCGTGAGGCCGTGGTCAACGGTGAATCATTAGTTCACATAGGAGCTTGGCTGGCAAAGCCCCTCCTATGCCGGTCGGAATCACATATCTTTGAAATAAACGGTTTGTTTCTGCAGCTTGTGATCATGAATAGGGATCGGGAACTTAACTCAATTTTAATAGACTATTCTGAACGCGTTAAAATGGGAAGATTGCTAACCAGCGCAACTTCAAGTTGATCATAATTTTAATTGCTCTGTACCATATTTTTGTCCTTTAGCTCTACATCGTTATATCTTGCTCTTGTATCATGATCTACATACCCTGCTGTAGCATAGTTTCTGTCCATAGCTTTTGCCTTGCTTTCCGTTACCACATTCCTAATCATCTTGCTATCATTGTCTGGGCAGAATAAGAAAAGTCAATTGGGGATTAGATATCTGATCGACCTTTGATATCCTCTTAATTTACTGGTGAGACTTCTTCCCCATGAAAACATCACACAACTGACGATTGGGCCTAACTGGCTGATAGCTTATAATTTTTATCCAATGTTAAATACAAAAATCGAACAGAAAGTGCAGCTTTCTCAATATTCTTTGGCAGGTTACGCATGTACAAGAGCTGGTGTTATACGTCAGGTAGGACCTCTTTGAGCGCAGTGGAGAGGGAGTTGATGTTGCGGACTAAGACCGACCGGATCAGGGGGTCGAGCTCACCATGCAGGTTCTCCCTGATGTTGTCTTCTGTGAGCACAACTTTCTCTGCCAACATGATGTTCAGTTCTTGCAAAAACTCACGCTGCTTCCAATCCAAAGGCTGGAGCAAAGACCCAGGTTGGTTACGCGAGCGAAGGTTGGAATGAACGTCCCGAGCCTTCTTCTCCAAGGTGCGCATAGTTTTTAAGGTGTGGATAGAAGAGATGTTGAGGAACTCTATAACGTCGTCGAGGGTAATGGTTGCAGCCATGCCCTCAAAGACTTTGGACACTTGAGACCTTGGTCCGACCGTGAGGGAGAGGGCCACCATGATGGCGTTGACTTCTCTGGCGGTCAACACCTGAAGGTACGCGGTCGCCTTCCCTTCAATCCCCGTTGCCAGCTCTTTCCACCCCTCTAGACGCTCACGAACGCGTCCAAAATGCTGTTCGAGGTACCCCTGAGCGGGTGTGAGCCCGGGACCGCTAGCAAGAATGGTACCAGGAGGTCCAGCAAGAGTGGATGGTGCAAGAGATGGGGATGATGTCGTCGCGGCTTCTGGGAGCTCGGGGTAGGACTGATATATGCCAAGTAAGCAGCTGAAAACTCGACTGAATATGTCCAATTTACTCACATTGCCACTATAAATGTACAATATGTATAGCGGGTTGTCCGCTGGCAGCGCCAGGTGTGCTTTGAAAGCGGTAGATACCAAGTCAACGGAGATTACGTCAACGACAGGAGAATCAGCACTGAGGCAGTTTTTCACGGAACCTACCTCCTCAAGGGAGATGGGAGGTGGACTGAACCGGCCGTTCAGCAGGATCAGCGATCGCGAAAGAGCGACATAGGTGTCTTCGGCAAGTGACGCCAGAAACCGTGCAGGCGCACCATTCCTGGATTTGAAACTATCCCAGATTCGTGCGACGGTCAGAGGAGTGGGTAAATTGTCGCAGGACATAGCAAAGTGTCGGGTAGTGTCACCATCGCGCACAGCCAGGAAGAGTGTGCTCGTGGCAGCCGTCTCCACATTAATGGTGTGGGCTGACGTATATTCGGCCCCATGAGGTGACGCCATTTCAACGTCCTCATCGGAAGTCTGCAGAATATTGACCGCTTCGGGCACTGTTGGGCGCATGAGCAAAACAGTGACGAGAATAATTATCAGTCACTCACTGGGGACTGGACTGTCACTTGAAGCTGGGTTTGCGTCTGCAGAAGTAGCTTCAGGGGTGTTGTCTAAAGTATCCTTCAGGGTAAGCCGTAATATAAGATGGAGGGTACTCACTGTTTTCGAGGGCCAGAGGCTCGATCCAATCCCTTTCGACCATATCTGGCAGACAATCAATTCCAGCATAAACATAAGTGGGTGATTCTACGTACTCATAGCCGGATCCATGCGGGGATACTGATTCCCAATTTCCCTGTTCTCTATTTTGCGAAACGAATAAATTAGTGAAAGCTCTGTTTGCTTAATTTGGAGCGTACCTGCTTGGGTTCCAGTTTCCTCCTGAAGAAGGGCTGCCAATTGGGCGATATATCCTGCGGCAGGGTCCCGAGCGGTGGTGTCCGCGGAGCCATTGTTGTCTTCATTTGGATTCGCCATAGGTAAGCGAGTGTTGCGACTCAAACCTCTTCGTGCTCGGCCACTACCTGGCGGGCGACCCCGTCGGCGAGCTGCCCCGCGCGCTGGTTGCTCCGTGTTTGTAGCTGTGCCCGCGGGTTCAGGCGATGCACTTGCACCCGATTGGCGAGTAACGCGGCGCATAGCTAAGGTTGGGGGAATAAAGACCTCGATCTTGCAAGATTTGGTATGGGGACCTTTTATCCACGGAAACACGCTTGACAATTTTTTTTTTCAAGCATCCCGTGTGATTATTTTCGGTGCCGATCGCATTCCCCGAGCTCAAGCGTCTGCAATTCATCATATTATTTCGGCGCGGTGCTTCTGACAGCGACGAGGAAATTTTCCGGTTGCCTTTAATGTCAGGTGGGCTAAGGCCAAGAACTTATGTGTGGTTGGGCAAAACGCAGATCAAATTTGGACAAAACGCAAAACCTCGTATTTTACTGATACATAATCTAGGTCTTGTTGTAACCGGACGCCCCAAGAAGTTGCCCATGAAGCCAAGAACTGAATTGTGGGTGTTCTGCTCCATCGGCTAGTGAAGAGAGAATCGCCCTCAACATCGGGCCTATGCGTATGGAGAGCGACATAACACAAACACTAATGGTGGTGGAATCGTCAATCTCTTTTGAGTGGTCGTTCAGATTTACGAAAATTGCCTCGTTACGGGGGGGTGATTCCGTGTCGGTCACGGCTTTGAGGAAAAGGCGGGACCGCAGTCCTGGATCATCCTTACCTCGTTGGCGCACCTCTTCGGATAAGAGATTTGAAGGAAGGGATGCTGGGTGACCGACGCCGGACAAGTAAGCCTCCAGGCGTGTCTGAAATACCTTCCGGACCATGCCATCGGGATCATCGATCTTCTTGAAATCGGTACTAATCTTGATGTTGGCCAGCAGCGCCTTGCGGATGTCTTTCCCTGTGCGATTGGTAAAGATAGCGGCTAGGAGCGCATGTTCCGGGAAACTGTGGTCGTTCCTGCTGCCAATCACCTACAGGACAGTCAATGAACTGAAAATATGAGATTTCGATTGACCAAACTCACGTCGAACAACTTCTGTAGCTCCTTTCTCCCGATGTTGAAGCCTTTCGATAATGCCCGAAATTCAAGGGAATTCCACGCCGTTGGATGTCCGAGCAGCAGAGTGCTGAAGATCATATCAGTCAGAGTCTGGTGGAACGAGGGACTCCGCGGGCTCGAAATCAAGGTTGGCTACACAGGACCGTATGTGAGTTACGAAAAGACTCTTGTCGACGATAATTCAATCTTACTTGAACTTCAACCGCTATACCGATGACAGCTTGGAACTTAATTGGCAGGTTGGCGGGTATCGGGTCCTTGGGCAGAATGGCGTTCCAAAGCTCCATGTATTCGGCCGCCTCGGAATCAATATGCTTAATCAATCCAATGGGAGGTGGTGAAAAGGATGCACGCTTGAACGCCGAGCTCCATAGAGCGATAGGGATCCAAGGAGATATGTTTGGAACATTGCCAAGCACACAACACCCAAGTGCCAACAATCGTCCTTCAGCGGTGAATCGAGCCAACCTAATCGGATGAGGATGGGGGGTCACCTGAGGAACGTAGTACCCTTCGAGAGTCGAGGAGGGCTGCCAAGTCGGATGATCATCGTAGGACGGGGCCGTGAGGATGTTCAAGGCACGGTCAAGGGTGCCTCTTCTGGGCCCATTTCCGATACCTCGCGCTCTTCACAGTAGGTTAGCAAACTGACAAGGGAGAGAGAAACAAACTGACGCCGTTATGGAACAGTTATGCTCCTGGAGAAAGGAAAGGTGATTGACCTCCTCTGGCCAGGCCTCTAACCCAGAATCGTTTTTGAAACGTTTCAATAGGCCCGCTTCTTTAAGCGCCTCAAAGTTCAAGAGCTCGACCAGTCCACGACCCAGTTGTTCCACGTCTTGACCAGCCATGGTGAATTCTGGCAGATCATCTTGAGGCGGGATGAGCGCATCGCCGGCATGATGTTGAAACGACTGGATGTTTCTATCCACGCTACGTCCTTTCACCCTCTTCTTCCAGTATTCAGGGCGATTCGTGTTATTGTCGTTTTCAAGGAGTATATAGCGAGGGAGCTCATCGTCGTCCTCGTCGTCCTTCTCCTCCTCGGTATCTGTGATCTCGATAACACCCCCCTGGGCAACGCGGACTTCCGATCTGGCCTGCAGTTGGGCAGTCCGTGCTCGAGTTCGAGGGGGAGATGGCTGCGATACAGTGTCCAGGCTGTCTGACCGCGGGCGAACGAGCCCACGGGCGGCAGGGGACTGTGGGGTAACGGGGATGGTGGCGAGCGCAAGGCCTGGCACGATGAATGCCCGCGTGCGAGGCGGTGCGGATTGAGCGGCTGAGGCAGGTGCTCTGGTAGTTCGAACCCCCGAGTTTCGTACGGCAGGGGGAGGGACCTCGGGAGACACCTCGGCACGCGGAAGTGAAGGCACAGTAGGAGCAGCTCGAGGGACTTCAGCGACCAAACCTCGATCTCCTGCAGCGGCCGGAGTAGCCCCTGCAACCATTAGTGGACGCGCGGAAGGCGCGGCAATGGCGACATCGTGCCTGCCTGCCATTACTGACTCAAGCGACTGGTATTGCGTTGTAAGCGACATCCTGAAACTTACGTTAGACAGACTTACCTGGGGAGTCGTGCCTTGATTTTGAGGGCACCAGTACGGAAGGCAGGGAGGTCTGTCCGTATCAATTGGAAGCCTACTATCGAATAGTAGCCGCAGTGTGACATGAAAGGGTAGACACCCATGAATATTGGCGTTTCCTGCACCAGGTAGGGGCCCATGTAAAGGGCCAAATCTAGGCCCTGAAGGAACCGGCGCATCAGCTGTATTTCAGATTTAACATTGGGGAATAAACTTACCGATGACCAGAACATTGGGGCTATCTTGGGTCGCACCCGGGCCAGGGTTGCTCAATGTGAGGGCTTTGACGTTTGCCGGGGTGAAAAACCCATGAGTGAGATTTCCTGGTCGAATCGTGAGATACTCACGCCGTGCTTTGGGCTTCAGAATTACAAATGGGGCGTGGAAATAGGACAGGGGAGTCGATATGTCGCCGGGGGAAGGATCGGGAGGTAGGTAGTAGGAGTGTTCCCCCAACGCAGCCCGGATCTGATTATCAAAACTAGCCACAAGAACATTGGGATTGGTAATCGTTTGATCATACTCGACAGCAAAGACAAGGTTGTGGTTTTGCAGACGAACGTAAACCTGGGCCAATGCCTGCATCGTGACGTGAAGGGACCTCTCCTCCAGGCCTTCAGTTTCATCTTCGAAGAAATGCTCGGCAAGAAGAGTCAGTGCCTACACAGAGGACAGATCAGACATAGGTCATAGGGTAATTGATAAGACTCCGTAAACGCACCGCATGTGGCCAGACCATGACCTGGATTACTGCGAGGGAACTAACAGGGATGTTGTTTGGGGTACGCCTCGATGCAGAGAAACCACCGGACGCTCGTCCTCGAGCTGCTTGATCTCGAGCTGCTTGATCGCGCATCCGGAGCATAGATTGATTACGCGATGCGTTCGCTCCCTGGGCAGGTTGGGGTATTCCTTGAAATGCGCTGATTGGGCGCGAGGGTACGACCGGGGGAGGAATGTTGAATGAGTTGGACTGAACGCCACTAAAAGAGGGGACGAACAATTATGTACCCCGACAGGAAAATAAATCTGCAAATGCTTACCCATGCGGGATTGCTGGTGCGTGCACGTTATCCGTAACCTGGCTGGTTCTATGTTATGGCCTCATGAACAACAGAATAATAGGCCAAACATAATGCACGTACCCAGTAGTCTCCGAGAAGGTGTCGTGTCCAAATCCAGGTAGCCCGCAAGCGCACAGAGTGTTCTCGGCAGCAGGATCACTGATCTGGATAGATATATTTCAATTAGTGGAATACGCCACCCGTTTGTTAGACTGTATACACACCGGGAAGAAGCCACCGCAGGAGCGGGCAGGGGCACCAGCTCGGCGAACAGTCGTGTAGTATGACCTGTACGCCTGCGAGAGCTCGTGTTGCCACCAGGGGTGACCACATACACAGTCAGAGTTGTGGCGGTCGGGCGTCTGTGAAGTCATGTGGGCAAGATGAAGCGCTGTACGAGAAAATTAAGAACTGACCTCGCAGTAATTGCCGTTGGGTGTTGGGACTACGAATTTGATGCACTGGCATGTCGCTAGTAGACATTTCATTCGAGGAGAGAGCGGTATCATCGTGAAGTTCGATGGTAGAATAGAAGAATGGTGAGTCGATCCCTTGCTGAGTGGGCAGCGTAGGCTTGGGGGCGTTGAAAATTCAAATAAATCATTCCGTCTTTAAGTTTGAGCGACCGTAGGCGCCGACCAAAGGACCCGGTGATGATGACAATGTGGATGATCGATCGAACTCAGATCTACAAGCCTGGTACCCATGCGACGCTGTGCCGGTTAGCTGGGAGTCATATGGGACTGAAACTGGTGATGTTAGCCATATGGCACTCACGCAAGCCCTTTGTTACTAATGTGGTGAGAAGGGGACAGTGGAATGCAAAGTTCAAACAGAGGCGACAAAGTTCAGAACATAGGTTGTGGAGGATCGTACCCGATCGTGCACGATCTTCCGAAATTAACTCAATTGCAAATGTAAATGAAAAATCTATTTATATGGGTGCCAATCTCGCACGATCGCCCAGGAACGGGCGACATTTGATGAGATTGTGCATGGTTTCCCAAAATCGTGTGGGATTGTAAACGATCGGGTCCGATCGTCATTATATTTGTCTCCCACCAAACATTGTCATTGTTCTTCATTTTTGTCCAGTAGTGCCCTTCATACTAGTAAGAGTAGGTGAGGGAAGAACATTGATCCAACGACGAACCACGCAACCATGCGAACCATCTACCAGCACAATCAGCCTGCAAGCAAGTCGTTCGGGAGTATCGCCCTAATGTTCAAGTCGATGGAGATACCAGTACGTCGAATTTTGTTCCATTTGAGCGTCAGAGGACAAGAAGAAGCCAGAAACAGTCGAAAGACTCGAAACACGTTGTGAACGTTGTGAACAGTCCCGCGGAAGAAGGTTTCTAAAGGTGCACGTGATGAATCCTGTCACGAACGCGTTGCAGACGCGCCTCCTACTAAAAGGGGGCAGATCAATTGGGGCAGATGCATTTTAACGTACTTGCATAGAACCATTAATACTGCTGGGATAATTAATATGCAGGTGATAAAATTTTACCAAACAATGTATGCGCCTAGCTCCTCGACCAAGTAGGTAGTCCGTTGGCGGAGTGACATGTTCGCAGGGGCTGGAATGTAAGTACTCGTAAAATCAACAAAATCAGAGTTGGAAGCCGTGGCGCTTATCTCCACGAAAGGCTCAGTGAGCACCATTCAATTTTTCCTTCCCTTTTGGCATTGCAAATATTTAAACGATCCAGGAATTGGAAGCTCAAGAGTGAGAGTGTACTATAGGAAACCTTTGCTCCTGGCAAATCTAAAGTCCAAGCTTTCAAATCCTTTACTTATCCTCTTCGAGGGATATTTAACGGATGGTCCATGTTATTCCACAATATTCGTCCTAAATGATCTGCTTGCTGCTCACAAACCCGCATACGAGATGTCGGGACACGTGAATGGGTATATACAGTGATTCATTGTACACGACATGAGAACACAATGCGTTGGGTTCTTTGGATTACACTGCAATTCTTGCACCGTGTTCGTACGAGTCATAGATATGATGAGTCCATACGAAACCCTGAGAAGATAAGACTGTCAGCACCCAAAGAATAGGAGCCCAGGGATTTGTTGTTACAATCACTCAGCTCTCCCGTGATGAAATCCATGGGGGTTTTGACTGACTTCCGTAGCCCAAGGTCTTGGAAAACGCAAGAAGAAAGCGCGGGAGAATTGAGCGCGGCTATGGATGGGGACCACGAACCAAATGAGTTCCCAGACAAACTTGAAGGCAGCGTGTCCGATTCTTGCCAACAAAACTGAGAGTGATCGAGCGGTGAAGTGGCATCGACGGTCGCACTGCCATCAAGGGACATACCCAACTGTGGGCTAAATTGGTCGGCATCGACGCGATGATGCCGGGAATTCGGTTGTTGACTGTCCCAGTAGGTACCAAACTGCGATGATTGAATGTCGAATGGGATTTCTAAGATTTGCCCCTCTTTAAGTTCGGGAATATGGTGGTTTTGTTGATACAAGTGATTGGTCGACGAAGTCGATCCAATAGGCGAAAGTAGAGGCCGGCGTAGATCAAAAGCCGACGGGAATTCGCAGAAAGGGGCACGAGAAGGCGGGTAGGGGAAATAAAGTGAGTGATTCAAAACCGGCTCAGTAGCCAAACTTCTTTCGTCGACGATGGGCGTAAATCGAGAAGGCCAAGTAGCGCCAGTGAAGGTTGGACCGCAAGATTGCTCGGCCTCCCACCCTGCATGGAACGGCAGGTCCCTGGAGGCAAATATATTCTCTTTGTCACCTGGAAGGCGACGACTAGTCTGGGACATATCCCCGGCCTTGTTGACTTTGTCACCCCGCAACAGCTTTCCTTGTCCGGTCCTAACCTTATCCTTTTTGGAAACAGGACAAAACTTGTAATCTGGGTTTATCTTTCTGTGAAGTGCCTTAACTTGTTCAGCTTTCTCGCCCCAAGGGCGCTTTTCTTCGTCTGGAAGTTTTTCCCAGAGGCGACCTATGGTTGTATTCAGTATCATTTTTTCAAGAGCATGGCGGTGGGACGGACCAATAAATTTCGACAGCGTTGGAGCAGGATATATCCGTATGGCCTCGTTTATATTCATATCTACAAAAATGCTTTCTAAAGAGCATAAAAGCGTTTTCTGGGCGCCGGACGCGTGGGGGCTTTTTTCCGTCCTTTTCGATGAGTTGAACCGGAACAGATGCTTCCAATTCTTTGCTATGCATGCTCGCCACGATGTTTGTCCCAGCTATAGAATAGGCGGGACAGAGACAAGAAAAGTGTTTCGGTCTAAACGGGACTGATCGAGTTCACGACATAATTTAAATGCTCACAGGTCGAATGGAGCGCTGTTCTGGACTTCCGGACACGCGAGGCAGGCATGCCTAGAAATATTAGTTGGCGATGGACGAAGTTCCTTGGCCTTGTGTATTCACCACAGAGGGAGAGAGAGAAAGATATAAGACGACAATATTCGTGTGGCGTTATCGCTTTATTAACGCGAGGAAAGAGCAGCGAGGTTTTACTCTATATTTACCCCGTCTTTATGAATAACAGCGCAAGCGCTTAGTAATTCGTTTGATATTTCGGTGACAACCTTTCCTCCATTCCAATCCAGCCTTTATCTAGTCACCGTAAGTGGTAATGCACATTTTCCCTTCGAAATTGTCCATAAATCACAAAAACAATATACCATTGGCTCCCTGGCCGTCCATTCTTGCTCCAGTGCGGGATTATTGATCGAAACCGGTGATGGTAACAGTGGTTGCAATTGGTGCATATCCGTGGCGTAAGCTTAAAGAGGTAGGTTGAAAGAAGCATCGTCCTTCTTAGGATGGTTCTCCCAAGAGTGTCTTGATCGGTGCCTGATATCCACCGCCAAAAGCAGTCCACAGCCGGTTCTAAACTGCGAATTTCATCATGGAGATGAACGAACGTCGTTAAGAAAGGTAATTTCTTACCAACTTGATCGCCCACAACTTGACCAGCTCATGGCATACAAGTTTGACGATTTCTGTTTCCCCGAAGATAATCTACAACTAGCTACTAGAATACAATCCGAGTCGACGAATAATACGACTAGATGACGGGATTATTGAGAAGCAGGAAGCATCATGTTCCTAAGGTCTATGGAGTCAACGACATCGCCAACACCCGGACCTACACCACTACGTAGCCACGACCATGTTCATTATCGACTGAGGTGCTGGCGCAACGATATTCGTAGAGGGCAAAATGGAGCTAACTTCCTTCCGAATTCACGCATCATTAATGCCATGCAGGCGATAGAATCCTCGGATTGTGTAGCTGTTCGATTGAGTCGTGGTATTTCACCCCAAACGCGGGTCATGCGCCGTATAATTACCTGTAATGATGAGAGCTGTCGCTGTGAGTATGCATTCTGTTAATACCAGACGAATGAGCGGAGTTTACGCACTCATACCAAGGACGTACTACCGGTTAACCCATTAGTCCGTCATCAGGTCAATTGAAAGAGTTCCGTGCTTCGAAAACCTCAAATCTGTAAGGCCGTTGAAGAGCTTGTGGGCAGTTGCCAGTCACAAACTTAAATAAATTGTCTACAACGAATGGTAAGTGGAAAAACAAGGGGCGTCAAAGTATTAAAACGTACAATCCGCTGCCAGGATGGGGACAGCAGAAATTTCATAGGCTAGTCCTGTGAAAATGGTCTTCAGTGTGTGGCCCGTTGAAAAAAGATGAAGGTGGGACTTACTGGAAGATCCTAGCGTGGATAAAACACTTCGTAAGCTCAACGGAAATTGAATGTGGAGACCTAGGTCCAGGTTCATGAGCTAAAGAGGGCCCGAAAACGGAGTTCTGGTGCAGAAATCTGCAATACAGGCATAAAATACCTTCTGGACGGGCGGAGGAGAGGGTTACTCATTGGTTTCCCAGTAAGAGCCTTGACAAAAAGGTAACCTACTAGTAGACTCCCTCGATTGCGAGTGCCACCTCGAGAGAGAAAAACTCGATGTGAATACACTGTTTTAAACATGGAATAGACGGTTAGCACGCTACCAGACCTCGAGGAAGGCCAACCAAGAGCTGAGAAACGTTGAAGTGTGGCAAAGGATAGCCGTCGACGATAAATAAGATCCCCTGGGGAGGTAAGAAGGTTACGCCATGGGCAGGCCGTACTCGTGGTTGCTTTATACGAGCTGGACTATTCAAAAAATCCGGAAGCGGTAGGAACTGCCTAGCATCCGCTTGGGCGACAGTTTGGCGACTTGGTCGACGTGGTGGCCGTTGTCAAGCACCTGCCAATGTCGTCGAGCCTGCTGAGTAATAATCCCACGCCAAATTTTGCCAACACATCGAACCTCGCTGACCCTTTGAAATTTTGAATCTCGACTGCGAATTGCCATTACCATTATTCGACTTTCGCCATTATCTTCCTTTTTCTTGTTATCTTTTGATCGCATGTAAGGATCTTTTTATCAACTTCATAACATACCTCTAACTAGAATCACCGCCAGGTTTTTGCATGGTCGGGGTTACTGATCTTTCGATCCCATCGGCCGTCACACACAAGTACTCCTGTATCGCAAACGCTTTCACATTCGTCCAAGGCGACTTTATCTGCCGGCTAGTGACCTACAGGCGGTCTTGGATAATTTCTTAATCTTTTGACTGGCCCGTCAGAGATTGCGATCAGAGAAACGCGCATTGCAACTTCTTGACAATACCTTACCTCTTGGCCTCGAATAAAGCGTACCCATATCCTATTCAACTTCGTTTCTTTGCCTCTCGACAAACCTTTCATCCATACCAATGAAGTCTGTCGAGTCCAAACCAAGCTTCAAGACGGCACCTGTTCTTAGCCTGGACCGGGACGTCTTGCTGTTCATTTTCAATCTGAACGCAGACATTTTCTCTGATGAAAACTCTCTAAAAAGCACTCGTCTTGCATCCCAGGTGTGCCGAGGCTGGCGCGACGCGATCCTCCAGACACCATCAATTTGGGGCAGGCTCATCGATCTAGATCAGTTGGTCTCATCCACAGATGATTGGAAGGCCGAAGTTTTACGGAGAAGCGGTGACGCTTCCTTATGGATAAGAAGAACGGGAATCATATTCGAAAGAAGGCCTACATATGCAGAACGGATTCAGGAATTCTTTTTTTCTGTCCTGGACAAGCACTGGGAGAGAATCGAACAGCTTGTCGTGAGCATGGACGTCAGCGGACTCAACAGCGAGCTCTGGAGTGCAATCTACCGTCCTTCCCCCCGTCTTCGCGTGTTTAGCTTGGATTTACACGCGTTCGCAATGGATCCGACATCAACACCGTCATCCAAAACCCTATTTTCCGGGTATGCTCCTGTTCTTCATACATTCGACGGCGCAGTTATCCAGTTTGAACTCCAGGCTCCCTGGTTTTCCAACCTTCGCTCGATCCAGTTGGGGTCGCGGTTAACATTTTCCGAAATTCTCCACGCATTCAACTTGATGCCGCGAATAGAAAGTATCCAGATTGATCAAGCCAAGCCGATAAACCTGAACGCAATGGAGATGTCTCACCTTCCACGACCTCAGCTCCAAAACCTCCGTTACCTGCGGCTCAGTTCCAACCTTACAACCTGCGCAGCGTTCGTGGAGTACATAACCCCAGCGCACGGCTGCACCGTCAATATTCACGCCACTGTGCTGCCAAACGAATCTCTTACTGACCCAGGTCGTTCTACTACGTTCGTTAGACGTTTGTCTAAATTGGCCGAGGATTACTTCACCAACTCCCTTTCGACAGCAATATCTCTTTACGTCAATCGTCAATCCTTTTCCTTGAGGGACAAAACACCCATTCCTGCTTCAGTTCCACGCTTTTCTGTTTCTATCACAAACACATTCGGGGAACCGTTGCCAAAACACATAACAAGTCTGCTATTTTCTGTCTTCAGCTTGTCAGTTGCCGCTTTCGACAGCGTTACTGAGCTAAAATTGGGTTCCTTAACCTCTCCCCCTTTGGATAGTAGTTTCGACACTTTTTTCCTCTCGCTTTCCTCGATAAAGATACTTAGCGTCCAAGAGACTGTGCTCGAGGAAGTCCTGCAAGTCCAAGAACAAAGCACTCGCTTACTTTTCCCCCAACTCGAGATCATACGGCTCGAGGCGTTGACCGTTGGCTTTTTTACTCCCGAGTCCAATTCCAGGCCCTTGTTTCGGTTTCTTTGCGCCCAGCGAGATTCTGGTAATCCAATTTCAATTCTCGATCTGACGGAATGCGCTCTAGGGTTGTTATCTTCCTTCGAATTTTTGGAAGGAATGGTCGGTCACAAAGTGATCTGGAACAAGTGGGGAGTAGATGGCCTTTCGGAGCAGTGTTGGATATTTCATTGACTAGTCAGTAAGTAAAGTCAATTCTAGACAATAAAGCCTAAACATCAGTCAATTTACGACACTTTAAATTCAAAGCATGGTCCGGGATTCGAAGAAGACTGGTGGAATGGATTAGGAATTTTTGGTCAATTATCCAGGATTCCAATGCCCTTCGTAGGTCGTTCGATGCTGATTCAGAGTGCGCTGTGAGGAAATTATGCATCCTTTTCAACATCCCCCGGCGAATCGTGGATTTTAGTGGATGATCGGTGCACAGTCAACTCGAGCCCGCTCGTCAGTTCATTTTCCTTACTGAATGAAACTATGTCTTATATATATATCATACACCTTCACAATTTATACGTTGACATGAATGGGGTCCGTAAGTATTGAAAACACGATCGTCTACAAAGAGAATCGTATTTGTATAGTCCGCCATAGCACATCACGGCAGCACCGGAGGTCATTTTAATCCTTTCTGAAAACATCTACGAAACTGTTTATCTATCAATCACTAAGCGAACAGCGAGTCAATGCCCACCGTTTCCAAGAATCTCCTGGCACCAAGGTTCTCGCTGGCTGACGAAAAACTCAGCCTTCGGAGGCAGTGCTTTCCTTCCCTTATCATCCAAACCTCCATAACACAAGTACGTAAACTTCCCTTCGGCAGCCTCGCCCCATTCCCGTATTCCGCTTCCACATTTCCCGCAGAACTGGCGGGTAAGCTTAGAACCATTGTTGTCCGAGACGTGTGTTGTGGGTTCATCTGAACCCGGTTGAAGAGAGTAGGAGGACCACGGAACTTTGGTTGTTACACCGTAGTCAGTGCCGAAAAATTTCTAGAGCCAAACTCTTAGTATTAGAATTGAGAAATGGGGGTATTCATTTACTTTACAATTTCCGCAATGGCAGAGAGAAGTGCGAGCTTCAGAGGCATCTTTCAGGGCTACTGTACCATTTCATTCAATTCGGCAGTAACGCGTCACGCGGCCCTCAAAATCGCCGAAATGTAACGCTGGTAACGGCGCTCCTAACCCAGCGCCGAAACCATTTGGTGGTGGCCGCCTCAATATAGCAAAAATTTTCGGCCTGCGGCGCTAGGTTGCCGAAATTTTTGGCATGTCACGCCCACTTTCTGCGGTCGCCGAAATCAAATTTTCGGCAGGGCGGTAACGCGTCACGATGCCTGCCGAATTGAATGAAATAGTACAGTATCTTCCATCGTACGGAACCACAGTAGCAATTTCCGTTGTATTCTTTCGCCATGATGGTTGAGAATGACTTTAAATACGTTCGAACGCAAAACTGTCTATGAGGCAGCTACCCATGAACCGAAATTTTCGTCATATTGACGTCACCCGTTTTAAATAGGAGACGCGTTTAACGCGTTCGTGACACCGTTGCATCACGTGCACCTTAAATCCCACGTCAGTCACGCGTTTGATTTTTGTGCTCATTTTCTGTCTTCCGACTTGCCTCTGACGCTCGACGAAATTGTCAATGTACTGACATGAACTTTGGACTAAACCCTCTCTGCGTGTCTTTCCTAATGCCGATGTGCTTCTAAAGTGACTGTACTTTCACAGCGTGGACGTGCTGCTGTGGTTTCTGGGTTCCTTGCACTCCCTTTCAACTCCCTTTTTTTCTCAGTATTGCTTTACGATAACGTATACTCAATACGTTCCATCTGGAGCTTCCAAGGGCTCACCAGAATTACTGGCGGCAACAAGGACTGTAAGTTCTTATTTTTATGTCTCCCATTTCTTTATCCGTTTTCGAACTCGTTGTCAGTGATTCGACAGCGGGAGCCTGTTCAGTTGCGCTTTCTTCAAAGCCAAACCTTCTGCGCTCTCGAAGACCTACAAACCAAGGGCTTTCATACAAGCAAATGATTGAGGGCTGGGTAGAGGCTATCACGCCGTGTACCATCTCAAGCTCGTGCTTCATTTATTCTGCCGTCTTCGACTTCGTTTGCGCTCATGACACGTATTTCCTCTCACTGCATCCGTCTTCAATAGACCCTCTATGCCTTGCTAACTCTGCTACCTTTTTATTAGTTGGAGGTACGGGCCTGTCGTACTTGAATCGCCATGAGTACAGCGTGGCCACCAAGTCTCATCAGTTTCAATCATGGTCACGGCCACACAAGAATTAGTTTCGTCAGAGAAAAACTGTAGCGGTTACTTCCGGTTCAGCCTGTGCAACTCCTTGTACGTGCCATGTTTCTCTAAATTTCTATCTTATTTGACGGTTCGTTCGGACTCCTGCAGAGGTTTGTGGCTGAACAATACATGGCATCCTGTCACGCAGCTGGCTTTCCCCGCTTTTACAAAGCTCGTGATTCCAATCCATCGTGGACACTTCGCAGTGGAATAAGGTCATTTATGT
Organism: Galerina marginata; assembly: GCA_023014335.1. Taxonomy (NCBI): domain Eukaryota; kingdom Fungi; phylum Basidiomycota; class Agaricomycetes; order Agaricales; family Galerinaceae; genus Galerina; species Galerina marginata. The sequence goes on along the minus strand of JAECYW010000015.1, from coordinate 1,423,798 downwards.
CCACCTTTTACTTCGAATTCACACAGCAAATATTGACGGAATCTATTTATCTACAGACTCGCTTCCTAAATTGAAAGCTAAGGGCCGACCTTCGCCAATCTAATTCCCCCTTTTCGATTAAGAATGTCAGACCTTTATGGCTGAGTTCCCGGACAGGGAAATTTGATGCTGTTCAGAACTGTAGGTTGCACATGGTTCGTTCCTTTTCGTTGATACTTTTCGCCTTCATTGAATATTAATTTTGGTTTCGTAGCCTAGACACCCTTACATCAGCAACTTCACATTTTACTTGTTCGCTTTTCCGGGTTTTTTGACTTGTCACAAGTCTAAAAGCGAAAAAGCGAAAAAAGCTACAGCTATAAGTAAATGACTACCACTAAAAAGCTAATTTGAGAGAAATTCGTGACAATGATGGTCAATATAAGGGTTGACAAAGTAAGTCCGGAATGAGTCTAAAGCATTGACATATGAGATATGGTCAGGTAGTGGTCCGACGCCATATTTCGGTAAAAGATGTGCCCCTCGAGCAATACTTTTGAGATGTATGACCTGGACAGGTCGTTGTGCTCGTGTTCCCTCTGCCTTGACCATCCACATACCAGTATCTGGGTCGCGACTGTCTGAAGCAGGAATAAACCAACTAACAAGTGCGCATGGTACCATCTCCTGATCCATATCATCGACGAAAGAAAAGAAGAGATGAACCCGCGCCACAAGCAAACCTTCCATTCCCGCTCGCTCTTCATCCACGACGACAAAAACAGTATCGCGGCGGGGGTGACCATACCATGACGGGTTGCACCGGACACGTTGCCGGTACATACCTCCAGCCCCACAGAGGTCGCTTGCCGAATAAAATCGGGTGATTGCCGAATGAAAGACCTGGATTTTCCCTGTAAAATTGACTCGTGCAACAACATCATCGGGGATGGAACGGTTGGGATGCCGTCGAGAGTACAAGAATTGACTAAAAGCCAATGGAAAGCTAGGCTCGTTAATATACTGTGCCAGTGAGTTCAGATTTTTAGGATATCTTCGCTCTTGGAACCAAAGTCAGTACCTGTCAAAATTGAAAGTGATACCAAAAGCATACCAGGTGTTGAGGCAAGCACGATGGAGGAAAGTGCCTGTGGCCCGTCTACAGGCCCAACATCCTGCAATCGTTCTTTTCCATCTTCTGTACTCGGGGCTTGGTCATCAGCATCGGCGACAATGTCGACATCAACAGCACTGGAATCGTCATCGTTCATGGACACGTCACTGTCATCGTCAAACTCGTCGGTTTTGAGATGTGATCGAGCAACATATCCTGCGGTGCTACCAACTAGCATGCCTTCATGTAAGAGGCGTCGCCGCAAAGCTGCGAGCTTTTCTAATCTGACAATAATGCGCAGCATTTGAACAAGTGCTCGAAATCGGCTTGACCGTCGCCAGGGTTCCTTGACAGCCTTGATATGTTTCGACTCCGTGATGGACGAGCATAGACCGTTAGGGGATCCAAACATGGGAAATGAAGTGAGATAATGCAAAAGAGCATGCTGACGAGGCAACGATGTTGAGGTCCGGATGCCTGCGTCAATGAAGCAGCGGCGAAGTTCATGAAAGCGATCAAGGAGGGCCTCGGCATCTTTGAGAGCAGTGCTTGTAATTGCATTGCGACGGAATATATAACAGAGATCCATGAAAGTTGAAAGGCATTGCACGATTTCAGAAGGTACGTATCCAGCAATTGCCGCAATGTAAACCTTATTTGACATCAGTAAAAGGGAAATCAAGAGTGATAAACAATATGGGCACCTTCATCAAAGCCTTTGAATCGTCACCTGTCCATTGTTGAAAATTCCGACCATCACTAAAGCGCCGAAGACCTGCATACGAAGGAACGACAGAAATGCTAAGAAGAGGAAATCAAGTCAGCACTTATTCTTGTAGCAATTTCTTTCTAATTACCGTCGATCTATATCCTCAATTATCTCCAATGCACGAGTTTCACCATATGTGATATGCAGGTAAGCATTGACCCATTCCACGAGATGATCCTTGAATGTTCCTTTGATGAGTTGATGGAGTAAATCCGGTGAGAGAAGGGTATGTATGTCAGCGCGAGGAAATCCATGTGTGAAGGGCTATCCGAAATAAAAAAGTGTCATCAACAAAATGTCGTCACAATAGGAGCAAGAATCCTCACCACAACATCGCTCCGGATCCCATGGTCTTTCCACACAATCCCAGGATCAAAAGAATTAATGATAAAGTCACTTCTTTCATGGGATCGACGGTGAGCATTCTTGTTATCCAAGTTCCCTGGTCTTGCGTCACATCTTGATGACAGTCAGTATGACCAAAGATAGCAAAATGTGACACGTACTTCGGACACCACCACTGAACGATTCCCGCTAACCATACTTGTTCTGGGTAATCCGCTATATAGGGACCTAGCGAGTAGATTGCGCGTCGAAAATGTCCGTCAGGGCAAAGAACAACCTCTGGTTCTGTCATGGCCGCTTTGAGGGGTGCGAAAACTCGTGCTAAACACATGTGGTACATCTGGCGCACGAATCGCTGGAATTCCGGACGCTTCGCCTGGCTTTTGCTTGCTAGAATATAGACCGCACGTAAGTAATGGCCTGTAGTCAGAACTCATAAACTCACTCTTCGGAATGGGAAGGAAAGCCACAGGAAGCACGGAGTTGCTATGTCCGCGACGTGCAGTATTTGTGAAAATACCGGGTGACATGTAAACCGGATGGTATTCCTGATGACCGGTGGCAACAGAAACTGTTGTTTTGTCACTTCCGGCAACAATAGGTACTAACATCGCGCCATGGGTGCGAGGGTCTTCAGCAATAGTATCCTGTGTATAGACATTCAGTAATAGCATGATTTATTACATTCAAGTATCGTACCGCTTCATGCCATGCCCAATCTCCCGACATTAGATTAGACCAGACCCGATCGCCTTGGTGATTGAATTGACGATACGGCCTTGGATTGATCTGGTCTTTGAAGTCGGTGGTGCGAAGTTGGTTATGCAATAATAAGCGCGCATCACGCGTGCACAGCTCATATGTTTCCGTCATCCAACGAGGGGGGTTAGGTGGGAGGGGTCCTGAATATTTGAAAGAAATCGTCTCAAACGGTGCATCACCCTCTTGTATCGCGTCGATTGTCGCATACATCTCAGCTGCCGAAGACCAGGCGAGTGGTGTATGATCTCCTGCTTCCAACTTCGCAGCTAACCAGAGATTGAGTCCCTTTTCAATTTTCTTTTCCGGTGCCTGAAGTTCAACGTAATAATAATGCGCCCAATCGAAACTCAGGCGACCATCAAATGGGTGCCAAGGATTGTCTCTTGTCGCATCGGGAGCAACAGGAGGTGGAGGCCGACTGTGCGGGGAGATAAAATTGCCGTCCCTGTCACATGGAAGAGCTGTAATAGAAATAAGGCGACCAAAAAAAAAAAAGCGATGTTGAATGCTTACCGTTCAACTTCGGGTGATATACAGTATGATAATTCAGAGCAGGATCCGGCTCTGAATCAGGAGTAAGTTCTCGATGTTGGCTGTTGTAGTGCTGAGTAAGGTTGGCTTGACGCTTGAACGTGCGGTTGCAGTTCGGATAATAGCATGGAAAGTCCATCATAGAGGGCGGAGGATCGTTGTAAGAGCAAAGAAAGATGCGTTGGTGCCACGTAAACTTGAAAAAAAGCAATGTTGAATTGATGGGAAATTCTACGAAGTTTGTGGAAAGTTCTGGAGCATTGGGAGCAAACAAACAGACGACGCCAGCAGGCGCAAAAAAATCACCAAGTCCTCCGGAAAGTAAAGACTTGCCCTACCACGTCACAACCCAATAACCAGCCCTTTACTCTAAACTGCCTCTAACTATGGCTCCATCTCTGCGCCGAACTTCCAACCGTGGCAAGAAGGCTGCTGATGCTACCGCGCAAGCATCCGCCGACAATCAGACGGTCGTCACAAAGACATCCGGGGGCAAGCGTGCTCGTGATGTTGAAGATACTGTCATTGAATCCAACCAAGCACCAGCCAAAAAGGCCAGGGTACCGACCACGAACCCAGATACCCAGCCTGGCCTTCGACGATCTGAGCGAAGTCCTAAGCCTAACGGTAAAGCAACCATAGAAAGGAGAAAACGACGAACCAAGGCTGAAGTTCAAGCAGCGAAGGCAGCTGCAGAGGAGGCTAAGAGGCAGAAAGAGGAAGCCGCCATAGAAGCGCAGCGACGTCTGGCCCAGATGGATATTGACGACGATAACCAAAGGGCACAAACTGCTGCGAAGATCGTCAGACGGCTCTCTGATGTAGTTTTGGACAACAATTCAGACGATGGAGAGGACTTCGTGGGATACAACGAGGTGTCTTCGTCTTCAGCTGATGAATCCGAAGTTGCTGAAGATCTGGAGGTTTGTGGTTTCAATTGGCTCCCTGAACGAAATGAAATACTTACCATTATTGTTTCAACGCAGAAAAACTACAAATCCCTTCAGAAACAAATGGACGCCTTGCGAAAGAAGATGGGGAGTGGTGGTAAGAAGAAAAGCGAGGGTGGGAAGAAGAAGTACGACCTTATCGATAACAAATCACAGATGGGAACTGACTCGGAGTACGATGACAGATCAAACAAAGACATCGCTTATGCCTCCGGTCTGCTCCCTGATTGGGATGCTCAGGCGGCCACGGATGCTTCGAAAAAGTCCTCACGCTATGCCGATGTTAGCTTTGGCGGACTCGACGACGACGACGCAGATGCAGTCAACCCATACCCCGAGAACAATAACACTGGCAAATCCAATATCCCAAGAAAGGTTGTTGAAATGGGACGGCGAGACCTCTCACGTCAAAATGAGGTAGGCTTATGTTGTTGAATCTCAGGTCGGAAAAACAACTAACATCTCATGAGTTTGTTGCCATTATTCCCCAGGAAGAAGTTGTACAGCCCATCAAGCAGAACTTCCGGTCATCGAAACCCACGGACAGACGCTTGAAAGGCGCTGCCAGCTCCAAGACTGTTCCTGCCGCTATCAAAATTAAAACCGAGACCGAAGAAGGCATCCCAGTACGCAATACAACCAAAGAGGCCAAGAAAGCCAGCGAAAACGATGGCAAGCCCAAGAAACACCGCGTCGCTAATTCCAATAATGTTCGAGTTGACAATCTCCCAGACTTTGCGAGAGATAACACGTGGCGGAAGGCCTTCTTACCAACTTTATACGATAAGTTTTTTGCCTCTCCGAACCCGTTTTCTCAATTTGCAAAGGGTAGCAAGGAGTTTGTTTCCTTGTTGCAAGTAATTATGACTGAGGTCTACCCTAACATCAAGTATAAGGTGTCGGCCTCCGATCCCATTCATGGATTAGTAAGTTCCCCTCCAGGTCACAATCTATCATATGAGTACTAATAGCCCTTCATCTCAGGCTTATAACAGGGTCAACGAGAAGAGGTCGACAATTGGTTCAAATGCCGTCAGGGTTCTTAAAAACCACATCAGCACACTGGATGGGACCAAGGCTGTTCGTGATTGGCTCCTCTGGGCTTCTCGTGGCGATGGTCCCCTTTTCTTCAAAGAACCTGTTGCTCCCGATGCACCCTTGGACCGTAAGCATCCTAAATATGTGGTAAGCTGGCCTTTGACATGCATATTCGGAAATTGCTAATTCAAGTCTCATTTCGGCGCAGAATCCAGGAGGAAAGCTCCTATCTAGATTCATTATTGAACTCCTAACACCATACCTACGTCTCAGTGCTGGCTCGGCGTCCAGTAATGGACGCCCGCGCGGTCTTGTCGCTCTTGTCATGGCAGCGGTACTTATTCCATTAACCGTCACAAATATTAGCAACTAATATCTTGACCTTTACGTAGCTCGAACGTGCCGTGCAAGTCCATCTTCAGCGGGATGTCACGGAGTTCTCAAGTGGGTCTTGGGGGTCGAAAGCCGCGGCATATTACAATAACCTCGAAAATATTGACGATACCCGTTGGAAAGAGCTGCTGGATGCGTGTGGTGCTGCCGCGACAGCAGAGGAGTCAGACAACGAGTATCAGGCCAATTTGTCCTTCCTGGACCATAACCGCGCCATGCTGTTTGATTTTTCGAGCCCTGTGAAGCCGTAGTCCCCAACTCCGAGTCTTCGTTACGCTAGAATTACTTTAGGATATCTTTTTGTCGCTTTTTGTCGCTTTTTATCGCCTTTTTGACTTTTAGTCGACTTAAAAATACCCTGCTTTTTGGAAAAAGAGACGCGGATTGTTTAACTTTTAACTTTGACGCTTTTTTTCGCTTTTTTTCGCTTGCCCAAGTCGAAAAAAGTAAAATGTGAAACTACTGATGTAGCTGTCCATCAACCTTCCATTCATCCTGAAGGAGCTGCGAATTCCGGGCCTAGTTTGTGTAGGGTTTGGAACAGGTACGTCGAACCATTATCCTTTCTTGGTTTGCCTAAGTACTGACCCTACTCAAACTGTTTGAGATATGATTTATTGCCGTTACTCTTCGGAATTCGAGATCATCTCCTCCTAGTTAAGCAGAGGAATGAGTCTCGCTCATCGGTCAGGAACCCCTCACGACCAGTTCCGGTGCTATCTTGACTTTTACCCGAACAGGGCACTTCGGGTCCTCCTACTCTTTTTTTGTCGGTTGATCGTTAAAGATTCGCTCTTCGGCCATGGACCGTATATCATTTGTAATGCTTCTTTAGTGGCCGCTCATAGCCTCGCTTTACCTTTCCAGTGGTACTTCAAAAATGCCTTCTCTCTCCTTTTACTCGTTCTCTCGCTCGTGGGACCAACCAATAATGTCGAACAGCGGCCCACCTGCACCAATTTTGCTTATTGGCTCTCGTCTGGTTAACTCTATGGTGATGACCGAGCGTGAGTCGGATTACCCTTTCCTTCTTTCTTTTTCTTTCATCCCACGTATGTCGGCTTACGGACAAGAGACGCCCGGTGGGGGAGAACATTGAATAATTTTGGGGCTCGCTGATGCTAAAAAAGCGGATGAAGATGTTGAGTGGTGGGAGCGAGAGAACAAGACCCACGACGTACAGTGAAAAATGCTCAACGAGCGTAATAGTCAACGAGACCGCTCGACATGACGACGCCTCTGGCTTAGACACAGCGGTGCAGCTGAAAAACGCGAGGGTCAGACGAGTGTGATGCCAAAATCTTTCGGGAAATGGCACTTGGGGGGGGGAGTAAGTGTTGATACGCGAAGGTTTTGAGACTTCCAATCTGAGAGGACATGTATGAAGGAAAGGCGTAGTCCACATGGACCAAGGAATGAAGGGGCGGATCGCTAACACCCAGATCAGCGTAAATATCCTAGGTATTATCTGTCGCCAGACAGCCTTACAAATGACCGACAGCGAGTGGCCTCCGCGAGTGTAGGTCCTCTCAACCCGCGCTAGGACTCGCTGCACCAAATCCCGTCAAAAAAAGATAATATCGGCATCGGGGCCATGGGGCTGACGCATATATGCAGTGACGAGCCTGATCAAGTCGTTGTATAGCACTCTGAACACCAAAGAGTTATCCATGGAATCGTTGTCGAGTCACGATAGTAGGTTAGGAGGAAAGGGAAGGAAGGAAGGGAGGCAGGTGCGAATAGAATGATAGAGAATGGATCTTAGATCGCAAAATGACGAAGGACTCGAAAATGACGGTAGAACGTCCACATATTCGTAGAGGCTTGAAATTTGTTTTAACATCCATCGTTGAGGGACGAAGCATTCGAGAGGGAGGAGCCTGAGTACCCCCGCCGCGGTGCGATCAGCGCAGAAAGAATGCCCCGAACAGTATTATGTATCTCGGTAGAACCAAGGCCAATGTGCTCTCTGATGGAAGAGTTCTTGTCAGCGCGAGTGTAGACGGAAGCAGAAGGAAAACCCACAGCCCAATGGGAAGCTCCAACTCACTGCCTTCGCTGCTCCTCATATCTATCCTGATCTTCTCCCAAGTGTGTCGTTTCCCTACTTCAAAAGACGTGGGTTGCGGTTTCAATAACCGGTGCCAATAAACCAAGAGCCTATTATTTGTCTTTCGAGCCCCTCATTCATTGAGCTCTTTCGGTCGTGAGCAGGACAGACCCTCCAAGACGAAGACACTGACGGTGAGGAAGGCCTCCATAAGACTTTCGGATGATACCTATCAGAAAGGCTGCTTACTGAGCGGGTAAAGTCAATACTGACCACCACGATCAGGTTATGAACAACGAGCTGTGTAGCCAGCGCGGGTGGAAGAATCGATGGAGCCACTGTCGACCAAAGCAAAATGTTCCCATGACCTTTAGGTCTTTTGGGTTTTAGGGGGGAGTTGCACGTGCAACCGACCATGTCACTGGACCTAAGTCCCTCGTGATGTCCTGGTCCATGACCATTGACCAACGCCCACGACGCAATACCTGCACTTCTGTACTGAGAAAGAAATTGAGTGAAATAAGCGCGTTAAGGCAGAAGGAGAACCTCCCTTCAAATTTTGTTGGCATCTCTTGCACAAATCCTTGTTGTTGAAACCGAAATTCCTTGAAACTATAGCAGATATTTACATCGATACGCCCAGGGCTTTCATGTATGCTGAGTGTAGACTGCTAGGAGGAAAAAAAGGTCATGGGCGTTGCCGTTCATCGGCGCTACCTCGCTTATTTGAAAAACAGGGTCCAGCTGGCGCAATGGATCACGTGGTTTTCATCGGTTTTGACCCCTATTCGCCTTCACCACAGATTGTACGCGCATCCCTCTGGGAAATAACGCTCCCACGGCTTTACAACATGTAGCTCCTGGCCTATCTCCACAATAACGTGTTATATCCGAGGCGGCGGAGGAATTACAAATTCTCTGGAGCTCTAATAATATAAGTACCCAGAAGATTCAGAGAAGCGATGACACAACGCGAGATCTCATAGATTCGGGGACTACTTATGACGATACAGTGGCAGATGTCCGAAAGTAACCTACTTTATGCCTCGTATCTGTGTATTTGGAAAGGCTTAAACAAACTGGGTTTGTTGCCGCTGCGTTCCCGTTGGTTGCTCATTCTGTTTACCAACCATTCGTTAAGCCTTCATGCCTCAGTTTTAACATTGGCCGGTGCTCTATGTCTGGCGCTCGCGGTATACAGAGCTGAAGGGATAGATTCTGAATTTTATCGCTTCCTGTCCTTTGGAGATTGTGGGCTTCAGTTCCTTATTATATGAATTCCCACCCCACTGTGCATGCCATTCCGAGAGCTTCGAATTCCGTCACATGCCGATCACATTCACCGATTTCGACCGCTTCATAGACTTGTGGGGAATTATCGGCGGTCTCATTGGCCTGCACCAGCGCTAAACTTTCGCGGCGCCTACTCGTGCCAATTTGGGATTAACTCGTTTGCAGTTCCCTGGGGTGAATACACCAGAATTTAACTGTCATAGCCTACTCTTTGTAACAAAAAGATTTATTCACGAGATATCAAAGCTTGTACACAGCATCTCCAAAGACTTCGATCAGCATGGCGTAATTTTGCTTTCTCTTGCGTTATCGTACACGGCGTAAGATATGACGCCTCTGAGATGATAGATCCCACAGTTGACAGTCTTTCAGGACGCATCGAACCTTAGAATAAACTTTCCTGTCTCACTTACCTCTTGTATGAACGAACGTTTTGTCTTATACTTTCTTCCGCTCCAAGTTCCCCACCATCTGCCAGAGTTTCCCCACGCTTTGGGACCGGGGCGAAACTCCGAGCTTGTGTTATTTTTGCTTCTTTACTCACAACCCCACTAATTATGGATGATGGACTCCTTGTTTGGGTTAGTAAAGAGAAAAAAGACAGAAAAGAGGCTGTTCCGAAGCGTTCAGAAGGCGGGTAAAGTTACCAGAAAACGAAACTAGAAATCTGGCCAGCAAAATTTCCTTCGATACGCCAGCCTACTGAGTTGTAGAGGTTCTTTTTATAGGACAATTTTCTAAATATATTCGGGTAAATATTCTTAAAACATAGCCATGAGGCAATTGTCTGTAAGAATTGCGCAAGCGTCTACATGACGCTGATTCTCTGTAAACGTACCTGAAATGAACTTAGGAAGCTGGGAACATGGTGTCTGTCATTCCTGAATTGCGTCAGGACAACAGAACGAAAACCTCTCGGCCGCGGACGAGGTCGTACTCGTGCAAAGGTGCACCGCCGGCGGACCTTGGTGCCTGTCAATATCCAGTGACATCACCTCAAAGTTTGATTCCGACGTTTCGTTGTGTAATTTTCCGCTTTAAGTTATCGCAGTCATGTTTATCTATCGATAAAAAAGGAGCTTAAAGCACATCGTTAATTCTTTAGGTTCTCCTTATCTACAACGTTAAATGAACTCGAAATGGCAATGACCTCGAGTCATAAGTTTAGATTCGTCCCCAGTGTTACTGCCCGGGTGTATAAGATTAGAACACTAAGTTCAAGAATAGGACGATGGGAATGGCCGCGAGCTTTCTGAAAACCTAAATCGGTGCGCGTCATTGACCCACCTAAATGTCGACTATTTCTTACTTCCATTCAAGTTTCGCGTCGACAGCGTGGCGAGGTGCTGCTCCAATATTAATCGTGAGGGAGTTTTGTTTTTCATCTATCACTTCTTTCGCCAAATATTTTGCACCTAGCATGCATTTGTGGAGCCTGCCAAAGTACTGAGACGTGATGAGGGTTGGCGTCATTTTTGAAGTATTTGGCGAGCTTTTCTGATGGTTTGATGTCGTTAGGCGCTGCAAATACAAGCCCAGCAACATTCAGAAAAATGTATAAAAGGTGGATATGTTTCGAACAATGAACCACAGACAGCACCGCGTCTTCAGCTCCAGCTCTCTACTCACTACTCAGCCAATATGTTTGCTTCTCGATTCTTCGCCTCTTTCTTGGCCTTGACCGCTCTCGCTGCCTACGCGAGTCCAGCACCCGTCGAGATTAAGAAACGCGCCGACGTATCCGACGTCTTGTCCGTTATCAGCACCCTCCAGGATACTACATCGTCCATTCTCCCGCAGCTCAGTATGTCTCTATCGTTCTGCCCACATTTAACATTCGTTGACATTTCTGTTTCCCTTAGATGCCCTCGCGGCGGGTAATCAGGCGACCGCTGCATCTGTTACTCCCCTTGCTTCTCAGCTCGTTAGCGCTTTCAACACTGCCAGCAGCTCTTTGAATGCAATTGGCCCGGTCGACGCTTCCTCTGGTGGAACCTCCAATGATGTTGCGACTTCTTTCGCACCTATTCTCTCGGTAAGCTACTGCACCTTTAAGATTATTGCGTTTTTCGATATTAACCATGTCCTAGGAAATTGCCATCACTTTGGAGGCTGTCGAGGCTGTCGTTCCAGGTCTTCCAGTAGTTCTGGCTGGTATCGGCCTTGATGCCGCTGTAAATGAAGTCCTTCTCGGATTAGACATCGTACTTGCCGGAGTTCTTAAGCTCGTTGCTGGACTGTACGGGTTTATTTTGCTGGTAATCATGCACCATTTACTAACATATCCCTTATCGTTAAGGTTGTTCGACGTTTCTGCCATATTGAGAAACCTTGGTTTCGTCCTTACTCTCCTCACTCTAGTGTTGTAGAGTAGGCTCACCCTTCAGAGAGTGCTTTGGAAGAGCTTTCGCCTTTAATTGGACATTGACAATCGAATGTACGCTAATTGTAGTTTTTTCTCAGTGTTTGAATATAATGTACTTGTGCTGCAACCCTCGTACCGTGAAAGAGCTGGGTTATTTGTCTGTGAGAGTGTAGCTTACTTACTTGTCTCCTCATTTTTGCCTTCCGCCATTCGCTATGGTTAAGACGACACCATCTCCCGAAATATCGAATATAAGTCCAGTTTCCCAATGATGTCCCCAGAAATTTTAACTCCAAGAAATTTTGCAGACAGGTGGATGGAATGTACCTTGATCGTACTTATTTTTCACCCAGGTTATATACTTGGAGCAGACTTGTTTTTTGCCCACTACGTCGGAACCAGCGGTGGGACTTCTGGTGCGGCGGATCAGTCGACCCCTAAGGCGACTCTCGGGGTTTGCTTATAAAGTCGTGCCAAGCTGGAAGTTGACGAGGTGAGTGGGTCGTGTATATAACAAGTCGCATGCCAATAGCTACGGGAATCAATTTCGTCCAGTTAATGACTCAAATGCCGTAACGGGAAACACACATACTTGTGGCATGGAACTTCCACATGAGTCTATAACGGCGTTCACGCAAAATATACACCTCCCAGGTTTGTAACTTTTTATCTCGCATCTGTCTCGCGACATGAAATGAAGCCTGGAGCAACTGTTTATGGCAACGTTCCGTGCCATTTGCTGCTATTCGAACATCCTAAGTCTAGTTTGGTAATGTGTCATTTAGTCCAGGAATTTACTCTGTACCAGTCGTGATTCCCACTTGAGTCCAAGAGTTTATATCTATTCCTCGCTCGATCGGACCGAGTACCCGCCTCAAGTAGTCATTATGGCCCCGAGAACATGGACGTCGTTACTCCTCTCCTGGAATTGTAGCAGCCAAGGGTGTGAGCTAAGTCTTAAAAGCTTGAACCCTTGCCTTTTCGATTCTTCGACATGGTAAAGAACAGTCAGGCTGCATTATTAAATAGTGGATTCACCCCATATTCAATTTTAATGGAGGACGGTAAGCACCAGCGTTGGTTTATATCCATCGTTGATCCTAGTTTTACTCTATTGACGAGTTGTCGATTAATCAATATTTCTGACACCTTTAATGGCTGTGGGAACATATTTCTCCACCACACGACGTTTGGCGCTGGTCAGTCCCCAGGTCCTTCCTACCTTGGGGAAGAGGAGAAATGCAGGGACGCGCTTCTTTAATGGCTTCGCCTGAGGTATCTGTTTTCATTTCGTCAAAAATGACGAATTACTGGCTACAGACGACCTCTTGCTCTTAGCCGCACTAACATTGAATTTAAAATCTGAAGGCTTCGTGGGATGTGCGGGTTTAAACAGAATTCCTTGTCACTGGCGACACGTAAGTCAGACCAGAGAAAATATTGCAACGCTGAGGCCTACAACATCGTAGGTAAACTTGTTTCTGGACCTTCGCGTGCAGCCTTTTGATGAATAAGGACTTTGGCCCTACGAATAGACTACCGTCTCCAGCTATTTACCAGTAATTCTCTCAAGGCTGCGAACTGACGTTGAGAAACGGATTATTCCAAGTCTCACCAGTTGATTGACTTGGGATGCTCAGTGCCTGCCAAGTTAATCGAATTGCACGTCTGCTCCGCCTCCGCACTTCGAGACGGTCATTAGGGTGGGTTTCGTGTTCGTTCAATGCTTTCGCTACTAGGACCTCTCACCTAAGCACAAATGACAGGGTGTATTCGCTCACACCGTTCCACAACCGTCTCTTCCAGTTGACGCTTTGACACTCAGGACGTCGCTCTATTCTTAGACGTGCCAGTTCATCTGACCTACTTCTACGGAACGAGTACCCGACCGTGACGAGCGTAGCTGATAGGCTCTGCTATAAAATAGACCGCGTTTTGTACTCCTTAGCTATCCAATATCTTTCAAACATGAAGTTCACTCTAAAAACCACCTTCTCTCTCCTTGCTTCGCTCGTCCTTGCAACTTCGGCTGCAACGGTCGCTGATGTTTCTGGGGCGATTCAGAACATAACTAACCAATTTACTGCCCTCGATGGGGCCATTAATGCATTCCCAAGCGAAGGGGGATCCGTTAACGATATTCTAGTCAGTCTATTCGCACCTTGCTGTCATAATTTTTTACGTTAACAAATATATTTGCATGATAGGCTCTTTACGCGCAGACCGTCAACCTAGCTGCTGCTGTTGACGCTGGAACGAACGCTATAGCTGTAAGTGCTACCTTGCTATACGCCTCTGGAGTTTTGGGACACAGAATAATATTTAAGACATATCGTGTTAGGCTACACCTCAGCCGTTTTCCGAGAAAGATAGTACAACCCTTTTAAATGGAGTAGTGGGGTTCCAACCCCAACTTCAGGACGCATTGGCCCAGTTCGTCATCAAGAAACCGGTCTTTCAGGCAATATTCCCTTGCATTATTATCATATTTTGGCAGAGCTGGTTCAACTTGAATGGAGGTCACGGTCGGTTTGCGAATTCGTTAATTAATGCCATACAGGTGAGATTTTTTTCAATTCCTTGCGGTATTAACTTTGTTAACTGACGGCTCTTGCCAGCCTAATTTGGTTGACCCAGCCACTGCTGTAAAGCAGTCCCTGGATGCGTCTTTCACCGCCGTACTTGCAGCTTATTCTTAACTGCAGACGTGATCGAGTGATGATTAAATAAAGAGGGGGTAGTCAGAGTACCCATATTAGCCCTTTTCAATGTTTAAAACTCAGCTGAGAGTCTTCAAGTTTGGTTTGTTGAGCGTGCGGCGATATTTGTCAGCCCCCCGACCGAAATCTCAAGGGTCCGTGCGAAACATTGCTGAACTGCAACCATTTCTTTCATCCTTTCCTCCCCCCCACATTGCATCGCGTCGAAGCTCTTTGGAGTCGCCATTGAATATCGAAAGGCTGGTTTCGTGGGCTATGCTGTCAACAGTGCTCACGTATCTGTCATGCCTTGCCAGTGGACTCGCCGTCGACGCCGGTCGTGTTCGTTCGTCAACGGTCCCACCTTTACTCTCTGCTCTACGCCTGGGGTTGTCGAAGTATAATTTGCATAAAGATATCTTACGGCTCTTACCGCACAAGCTACGCGCAGTGGACAGCTCAATAACGCCTTGTCGCACCATGGATTCACTGGAGGGCTGAGTTCAGGCTAGGAGGCACGGAGGAGTCTTGCCCAACTACCAATTACAGGCGATTATCAACAGTCATATTCTGACGCCTGAGCTTACGTTCACAGTTTTAACTGACACCACCAATGTACCTTCCGTCGTTAAGAACTCACTGTGTAGGTTCGTCTCTTCTCTTTATTCCCGTTTCTCGCTTTGTGTCAATATTTTTAATCGACTGAATTCGTCATAGAAGGTATTGACTGACATACTTTCCTTCTAGACAATTTTTAATCAGTCCGACTGATTACATGAATTCGAGCATTAAATTCCTGTAAGTTCCATATTCTTCGGGGCCGGATTTATTTCTTACATTTCGGGTAGTGTCACCTATGCTGATCGTATTAGCAGACCGTTATCCGTCGATGTAATCATGGTTTACTCACATAACCGGCGACGCACCAACGTCGGCCTCAACTCATCAATTTAACGAGGCAAATAAAAAGGTACTGGTACGACTCTCTTTCCCGCTATGTACCTCACTGCAGAGGAACTAATGGAGTTCTTAATTTTCAGTACGTCAGGTGCTGTGAATGGTGCCTTCCTTCGTCTTTGTGTGCCTGCACGCCCTTCCCCCGACTTGGATGGTCGCAGCGGTAACGGTACTCTCCATCATTTGGCGGCAGCCATCGCCATGGCACGAACGTCCGCCCTCCGTTCGAAGTACCGAACCTTAAAGCTGATTTCCCCTAGCACTCGACTGGATTGCATCAGTCAGTTTGGTGGCTAGGTTGAATTCCTCCCAGAAGTTCGCTCTTGATTTCGACATATGGCGAGACAGGAACGTGCGCTGATTTGGAATAGGGCCCACCTTTGAAGGCCGTTGTCTTCTTTTTCAAAGTTGTTCTGGTCGCTATGTATTAGCGTTGGATGATGCTCCTGGTCATCACAACCTTTCAGGCGTGTTATCGACCTGATTGTCGACATGTACCAGCACGCTTTATTTTCTAATTGATTACTTGCATTCGCTTTGACCCGTACGACAGCTATGTACGCCAAGATTCGTAGTCGCGATATTCCCGGTAATTCATGACCCCTGTCTAATGCTTCTCAATGGTGCTGGGCCGAGGACGCACGTCGCACTTCCTAACGTCTCTAACAAGAAATTATTACTGTGTGGGGAAGCTTCGCACAAAGGCCGTTGTCTGGCAGCCTAAACTTCTTCATTGACAGCCTCGCGCATCTCGCGTTTTCTTTAAATATCAATTCATTAGGCGGTTCCAACCTTCCCTACGATCTTGGGTGAGCTTGTTACTATATTGAGTACATCTTAACGCATTGAAATAACCTATACCAGTGGAAGTAAACGAGACTAGAAGCACTATCGGGTGTTTATTTTCCGTAAGGGAAGACCTGGGTGCAACCAGTGCCACTAATACCCGAGAATAAAAAGTCCAGGTTCGTGTTCAACGCCTGGAGAAGTGCGCCTGTAGGATTTGGATAAAGCCCTTTGACCGTCTTATTGACAAAGTTCTCATAGAGCAAGCAGAACGTGCTGAGGTTTGCAGAGGTAGGATCGACCACGTAGTTGTTGACTCCACCTACGTTGGCGCCCGGCTGGATTGGATGCGCTGCTGCGACAACGTTGATTCCTTCGGTTGCCCTCGTCCCATTTGCACGGTAGAAGTCGTCCGGCATGCTGCTGTTCTGGAAAAATCCACGCGCCACGTTGAGATCCAATTGACCGTCGCGCTGACGGCCGTCTATGAAGAAGTTAATGAGGAATGTGGATTCTGCGTAGGCTGTGAAGTATCGAGGTGACACGAAAGAGAATGTCGGATTCGTAGCGATCGAGTCTTGGATTCGTTTCCATCTGAATTCGCTGGCTACAGTCAAGTTGTATTTCCCGCCTCCAAAGCGATTGCTGAAGTCGACCAACTATCATGCGTGTATTAGCTTTCGGTTTTTAATACATTTTCTGCTCAATTACCTCGTCGAATAAGGTCTCGTTGAAGTCGTGATTATTTCCGAAGAAAAAGTCTCCTACGAAGTGACGGTCAATTGGCTATCTGACACCGTATTTTTGGGAACACATACCGCGAGTCATACTCGTATCTCCTACCAGAGCAGGAAATATTAGTAGGGCATTAAAGCGATTTTATAAACCCACCTTCGAAAACCGCGTGAGTGTTCAGCCCACCAACAATAGCAGGGGCAGGGGAAGTTGGCCCCGTTAGAGCGGTTTTCACTCCTATGCTCAACTGGTCCGTGAGGACATTGCCATCAACGAGGTGAGCAGCGTAAGTAATGAATACAGCGAGGCTGTTTTCCATGTTGAAACCTATGGCAAAAATTAATGATGAATTTTGAGTGGAAGAAACGTCGTATTGAACCTTCTTGAACTGCAGTAATGATTTCTGAAGGACTAGCAATACCATTTCTTGGAAGCCACTAAGTAGAAAAGTAACGCGTGTTATGATTGTTCAAATAGCAAACTGAATGGAAGAATCGACATACGCCATGGGATGCAAGGGTGTTCAGTCCCGGGCATGGACCGCGGATATCTGCTGGCGTGAGTGGCATCCACGGATGCGCCTTGTCGTTGACAAGTTTGGCCGAAGTGTCATTCAATGGACCTGGTGGACTTGCAAGCTCCCGGATTTCTAATGTAGGAAGGACTTCATCGAGTTGTTCCCTCGGAAGTCCAGCAAGGGACCCATAGGCAGGGAAAGCAGTTGCTGCGTTGGCGAAGAGCGCTATAAGGACTGAGAATATGGCCGTTCCTCGCATGCTGGACAAAGCGAATTTAAAGATGTGGCTATTTAATTACTAACAACAAACTCTCTTTTTATACTTTTCAACGTATAGGTCGAGGAGATTGACATCGGTGAAATGGCAAGTTTTGTTAGATTTAATGCTAGTGCGCAGCCTGTCTACTGTCTACTCGGCGCGTCAATGTCAGCGTCACCGCCGGAAAACCATGTACAGTTTTTTATGCGGCAGGTGATCCGCCAGACCTTTCATCAAGAACTTAGAAAAGCTCAACCCTATCGTCCACATAGCCCCAATGTCATACCTTTACGGAGTGGCGGCCCTGGCGGGCCGTCCGACCTTCGTCGGTGCCGATGGGAACGGTACAACTAAGCGGGGAATCCTCTACGCATGACCCAGCGCAGCCGAGTTGGTAATTAAAAATATCCGCCGTTTTCATTCCATGCGAGTGAATTTGGTTGAAGGTATCTGTGAAGGTAAATCTAGGCACGGAGCTATAGCAAACAAACGGCAGATATGCCTCACTGTCAAAAATAGTTAATAAAAGGTCAACGACTAAGTCTCTCAGTGGTGGTCCAAGTTCCGTATCATGGACTATCAGCAATATATATCACACACACCAGAAAACAGGTTGCTCCAACATATTTCCATAAAATAAGTCGTACATCATTTTTTTCAGTTTCTAATTAACTGAGGACAAATGGTCTCCCATGTTGTTGTTTTGCTTCATTTACAGGCCAACGATATATTTTTGACCAGCTCACAAAAAACCGTTAGTTAACATGTAAATCAATCAAGTCGCAGGCGAGTAGTCGCTTTCTTCTCAATCCTGCAACCGTGTATTTTTAAATTTTGAGGTGGAGAATCTAAAAATCCGTTCCCTGTAGCTACAAAGCAGCCCTTGTTCTACCCAGGCGTTTGACATCTAACGGCCTGAGTATATTATCCGCGATACGGCGAGAGTAAGGGTGTGAGCATATGCCTCCATTCTATATTGTTCACAAGGACTCGTAGGATTTAAGGGAATGTGGAATACAATACTTAGACTTCTAGGGAGTACAGCTATGGAGATCGGTTGAAAAAAGTCCACAAAATTGAATACATCAGCCATTCAAGTGTTTCAGAATATTTGTGTAAATTGATCCTTGTCATTGCCCAAAGCTTAGTAGGCGGGAAACTGTGTGCGTTGCGAACGTGCGCTGATTCAAGCCGATTACCCAGCTACTTTTGCCAGCAACGTTTCCACCAAAGTATTTGGAAATTGTCCTACCTTTCAGACGAGTTTCGTATCTTTGGACGTGACACAGCCTTCCGTAGCGCAGGCCAAGGCACACTTCGGTTGTTCATCAAATATTTCTACTTACACGGAACTAATCATATGGCCGACCATTTACTGTCAGGAAGCTCCGTTGTCAGCGCTATTCCTACCACCAGCTGCTGTCGGGCCAAAGGAAAAGTCGCATTCCCTCGAAGTACCAACTACGACAGCATCGAGTTTATCACGGCCCTGGAATTTGGCCATGACGGGGTTACCGACAGCACCGGGGGTAAGTTCGAAATTCGGCTCTCCAAGAAAAAGCAGGCTGAGGATGAGCAGTAAGAACCCCGCCTAGCTGACATCGGGCGCAAGATATGTTGCAGAGTGTATTAATATCGATTCAGCAGTTCACTCGTCGATCGACGATATGTTCCAAAAGCACAGCGCTCAGCCACTGCGTTTCCAACCCTCCTTGTACTTGAGCTTAACATTGAGAAAATGCCCAATCAATAGGCTACAGAAAACATGTACAACCCGACGCCAACGACTCGTAAGAGGATAACGACTTTTAGCCGTCTCGTCGTGAGGGCCCGGGAGGTACCTAGGATGCTCGATACTGCAGAAACCCGTCAATTTGCTTCCATAAAATTCTACCAGCATGTCCGTTTCCTTCTTGGTTAAACAGTGGCCCAAAACGACCCCAGTTTGAGAATATGCACCTTGCTTGCTTCCGGAGTGACACCGCAAAGGTGCAGTAATGCGCCTGGTCCTTCCCTGCCAAAGCTTGCTTGCTCATCGGATCATACGGACTGAACAACAGTTAATTCTTAATACCTGCATGGTTATGCATTCGATGTCTACCTACAACAACATACGTTAATGCTAAACTATGATCGTCAAGGACGTAGTTCCACTTTCAGTTGATTTGACCACATTACCGCAGCGAGAGATTATAGCTTAAGTCAAAACGCTAAATGCAAAGTTAAGATCAATTGGAACGCATTATGAAGGCTATTTGAGCAGCAAAAAAGGAGTTCTGGAGACGAAATAAGACGAAGACAATTCATTACACAGCACTTTCAAATGATACCGGCGAGGAGTGAAGGTAAGCTAACAAGATTGAAGGACGCAGGTAAAATTCAACTTGCTGACGGTATTCACTTGCAAAAATTTCTGTCTGACGAGATCTATAATACTTGCATCCTCAAATATACGGAGAAGGTCTTCGCTTATCTCGAGAACGAAGGTGAAGGTTTCCAAGTTAGGGAATCGTGTCGAAATGATGGAATCGAGGCGGTGCAAGTCCAGATCCGGATAAGAATGGTAAGAAGAGTGGAACATTATGGTAATAGTAAATTTTTTCAGGACGTTGGAGGCTTCACCAAGCCCTTCCAGTTCTTCACAGAGATTTGGCGTGACTTTAATGGCAACGTAAGCCAGAAATGCGATGTTGAGCTCCGTAAGCGTCCCGATACAGCTCTCGCATATCAACGCCAACAACCTGGAGAATGAGGCATCCCCAGTGTGATCTAGAACTGTAAAATTGGGCATTAAGTTCCTCTGCCAACACGTCCAGCTGTCAAGAGATTCTTACACCTGATCGTCAGAAATTCGAGACCTTGAGTAAGTTCCACGATCTTTTTGGTTTCGGAAAGATAAGAAGAATTCCACCAGATAACGCTAAGCTTCTTCAAAAACCTGAAATCCAAGTCGGGCAAGTAGGGAAAAGACAAGCACTGTATGTCGTTGACGACTCGATCGACCATCGTTCCTGGATAGCAGAAGCGTGCTTCATACATTGTGATTCGAGGTGGATAGGGAGGCGGCGTGGCCAATGCATGCCCATTTCCTTCGACGAGAGTTATCTCGATGGAAGAATTCACTCCCTCCACTATAGAAAGTACCTTGCATCTATCGGTGAAGTCTGAGATCGGAAAATCCTCCACACCCGTTAGTCGAAGATGATTAAATCCTGATCGTCGGATTGCAAGGTAGACTGCGCTTGTGAATGTAGCGTCATCGAAGTCGAAGCTGCTCCAATCGAACGGGTATGAGTCACCTTCGTATACAAAATGTAGTCGTTGCAGATTTATAAGCTTGGATATTATCCAGCCAACGGTCAAGGTGTCGTTCCCTGAGTCCACCACGTATTCTGAGGAGCGAACATAGGCACGGAGGTGAGGAGAGTCATCCAGAATCTGCGACAGGCGGTCGAAGCTTTTGTAGCCAAGCGGGTCCAGTTGACTATCGTATTTTGGGCGAAGTGAAATCGAGGAAAATAAGTGTTTTTGGGAAAGAGGAAGAACTGATTTGCAGGAAAGTGCGAGCGCCTTCAAGGAATCGGCGTCAGTCGAATTATCGAGACTTTCAACGACGTGCTGGATGATGTCAAGAGGAATTTCGGATTTAAGCATGTTTGGCTGTGCAGCGCGTTGTATGCCTGAAATATTGCCTAGAGTTACGATGGAGATGGGCAGAGAAAAGCAGTTGGGGCTGGAAGACTGAGAAAGAATATCGCACTCAGAGACAAACAAAGATGTGATCCTCGGGCGCGCGCCATTCAAGAGAGCAATCAGCAATCATGATCAGTTACATCGAAGTCGTTTGGAAAGCCGATTCCGTATAAATCCAAGTAGATGAGGAGCGAAGCGTTTCTCGCCAACGTTTGTGAAATACCTCTTTTGAGATTCACCATAACGGTGTACAAGTATATTGACAGAGGAATCGTCGATTTTCGGGATCCGGACTGAATTCAGCCCTCAAACCAAAGTATAGCAGTAACCCCCAGGTATCTCGTCGCATAATCTGAAATTTTTGCGAAGTTTGAAACCGTCGAGCCAAGGATTGGCCAAAACAAGTTGAAGGTTGACTTCACAGGAAGTTCTGACGTTCTAAATTGCATGTTCGTTTGGGAAATTGGAATACTGGCGGGGTGCGGTGCGGTTTGGGGAAGAGAGAGGCCAATTGCGGCAGTATTCGTCGGCCCGCTCATGGCCCAGGCCCCAATCAAGGGTCCGTGCGAAACCGCGTTGAACTCCCATCATTTCTTTCTTCCTTTCCCTCACTTCGTAGGCCTGTCAATTCATGTCGAGGCTCTTTGAGCGACGATGGGCGTCGCATTTGACTGCTTTCGTGAACTATGCCGCCAACTATGCTCAGTTATTCCTTGACTGTGGACTCGCTGTGGATGCCCCTGTTTGATGATCGATCCTCTGTGCTTCGTTCTCTGCTTGACGCCTAGGACTATCGAGGTCTAGTTTACATACAGATACCCCAAGGCCTACATGCAAAGCGACGTTCAACGAGTCTTCGTCGCACCATATTTTTATAAGAGACCCTCGCTCACCCTTGGAGCCTTGAGGCAGGACGACATTCTGTCGAACATCTGATTATGCCTACGTCGCCTGTGTTATTCTCTGGTTTAAGCCTACGACCTACATGTGCACGTTTCAGATTAAGGTCGTCCTGGGGTCAACTGTCACCACCTGGGTATTGTTCATTCTTGAGAACTCAGCAAAATATCGACCGCGGCTCGTCCCGTATTTCCATTTCTCGCCTTCTTGTAAGTATTATTTGCTTATCGACCAATTTTGACTCCGATTGTGTTGTTTAACATCCTCTCCTTAGAAAAATTTGACCCTACAGAACGCACAGTAGCAACTATAGACTGATTTGGAAGACGTTAGCTTTTGGTATGCCACTTATTCTTCAGTATCGGATTTTGGCGTTCATTTCTAGCTAGTGTCATACGGACGTCAAACTTGATTCCATCAGTTCGACAAAGCAGAGAGAAATTTTAGGTACGGTTTTTGCTCTCGTTATATATCTGCTTCACCAGGCGCACTTAGGCAAACCCCGATTTAGACATGGCGCCGCAGATGGTGCATTCTACTTAATTCCCTGGGGCGGCGCCCCTAGCACCACGGATGCTCGAACCTAACACAATATCCTAATCCCTCATTTAGTAGCGACCAAAGTAACGCCGTTGGCATGGACTCCAGAACTGAGGTCAACCGTTTGGTTAAAGATACCTATTCTACTTCAAGCTAGAGTCTCGATTGAGTGTGCGAATCAAACCCGTCTTGACGTCTGCATATTGTTCAAAGTCGATCTCGACGGCTAAGGCTTGGATAGACGCCCTCCCCGCTGCGTCGATCCCCTCCTACTTAGTGGCTTTAGACGAGTAAGACTTTTTAAAAGCTTGTTCTGTAGATCCTCGTCGCTTGTTGGGTCGATTTTAATGTTTTTCCAATCATCAAACCTTCTACTGCCTGTACGTCCTATTCTCCAGTCTTCAATCGACAATAAATATTTTCGTACCCCTTATTCACCTTATTCATTATTTCATTAGTCGACCTTGCGGGCCAATTTACCTGTAACTGCTGGATTGCTGCCATAATGCAGGCGGCGTGGAATCTGCTCATTGCATACGGCTACATATCGTGTGAGATATATTTTGGACATCCTATCTCTAAACATGGTTTAAGATCGCTCATCTCCAGAGTCCGATGTTACCGCTCAAGTTGTGGCCCGTCGCTGCGTCTCTCTTCTACAAGTAACAGCTTCAGCCTCAGATTTTCGGATGATCAGCGGGGCGCTTTGACTGGAGCTAATTGTGGACGAGATATGAAGGTACTCGCGACGACACCACACCTGGCGGCGAAGAACTCCAACCGAGTTTCGAGGTATGTGCTAATCTCGGTAGAGTATCGTGGTCTTTTCGAGTAACCTATTCGTAAGTGTCTCTCGTTCCGTTCGCTCAGTAATCTAACCTGAAGGCACTAGCTTAGCCCAATCCCTGTTGTGTACATTTTGTCGTGCCAATGCAACGCTTTCACCCCTCGTAACCCGTTGATAAAGTCAGAAATACTGTTCGCTTTTTTTGTCTATCAATTATTCCGAAAATCTGCTTAATTTTAGCCTGGCCACAACCGCGGTAAGGGATTATGATTTGATTGAAAATGTCAAACGCAAAGCTAAAGTCTATTGGGATGCATTAAGAAAGCTATTTGAGCAGCAAAAGAGGAGTTTGGGTGTCGAATTAAGTCGGAGAAGCGAGCGAAAAGGCAATTAGGAATACATCGTTTGTAATTGATACCGGGGAGGAGAGTGACGATACTGTTAGTTAACATGACTGAAGGATGCAGGAAAACGTCAGCTTGCGGACGGCTTTCACTTGCAAGAAATTCTCTTTGAAGCGATCTATAGTTTTAGCGTCCTCGAATATTTGGAGAAGGTCTTTGCGTGTCTCGAGAACGAGGGTGAAGGTTTCCAAGTTTGGGTATCCGGTCGAAATGAGGGAATCGAGACGATGCAAGTTTAGATCCGGATAAGAAAGGTATGAAGAGTCGAACATTATGACAATAGTGATTCGTTTCAGGACGCTGGAGGCCTCCCCGAGTCGTTCCAATTCTTCATAGAGAGTCGGCGTGACTTTAAAGGCAACATGGGAAAGAAATGCGATGTTGAGCTCTGTAAGCGACCTGATACAGCTCTCGCGTATTAGCGCCGACAATCTAGAGAATGAGGCTTCCTCAGTGAGAGCTAGAACTGTGAAAGAAATAAGGCAGAGTTCCTCCGCAAACGCGTCCAGCAGTTAAGAGATGCTTACGCTTGATTTTAAGGTATTTAAGTCGTTGGGTAGAATCCAAAATCGTTTTAGTTTCAGAATTATGGGTCGGATGCCACTATATAACGCTAAGTTTCTCCAAGAACCTGAAGTCGAAGTACGGAGAAGCCGAATACAAGCACCGTAGGTCATTGACCCGATTGACCGTCCTTCCTAGGACCCAGAAGCCTACTTCATAAGTCGTGATTCGAGGTACCTGAGGTGGTGGTGTGGCCCACACATGGCCATTTCCCTCGACGCGATCCATCACAATACTGGAACCTTGATTCTCAATCACAGAAAATGTCTTGCACCTATTCGTGAACTCCGAAATTGGGAAATTCTCCACGTAAGAAAGTTGAAGATGAGTCAATCCTGGTCGTCGAATTGCGCCATACACCGCCCTCGTAAATCTTGTGTGCTCGCAGTCAAGGAAGTTCCAATTGAACGGAAATGCTTC
Organism: Galerina marginata; assembly: GCA_023014335.1. Classification (NCBI taxonomy): domain Eukaryota; kingdom Fungi; phylum Basidiomycota; class Agaricomycetes; order Agaricales; family Galerinaceae; genus Galerina; species Galerina marginata. Next base: position 1,398,948 of record JAECYW010000015.1, on the reverse strand, counting down.
GTGCCTAAGGTGTAGATTTTGCAAATCTTTCAGTTGGGAAATTATGAAACCCACGGTCCAGGTGTTGCTATTCGGGTCCAGGATGTGTTCGAAGGTGCGGACGTAGGCACAGATGTGGGGAGAACCTGCTAGTACCTGAGCGAGACGTTCGAAACTGTCGTACCGCATCTCGTCCAGTCGTTCATTGAATGTTCCGCGCAGGAAAATCGAGGAAAATAAGCGTTTTTGGCAAAGAGGAAGAACTGCTTTGCAAGAAAGTGCGAGCGCCTTCAACGTGTCGGAGTCAGTCGAATTGTCAAGATTTTCAACAACGTTCTGGACGATGTCGAAAGGAATTTCGGATTTAGGCATTTTAAGGTTGTGTGTAGTTGCGGAGGAAGTGGGCGGAGAAAAGCAGCTCGGGTCTGACGTCTGCGTCGACATTCAACAGGGGCGACGAAGAAAGCATTTTACGCTCACGAACAAACAAAGTTGTGATCCGTGTGCGCAGGCAATTTACTTAGGTGGGCGATTAGCAATCACGAATTGCATTGAAGTCCTCGGAAGGCCGAATCTGTATATATCCAAGCAGAATGCGAAGCAAAGCGTTGCGGGCAGCATTTCTTCACCGAACTTTGGCAGTCGTCTAATTCGCGAAGCGCCTCTTTTGAGATTAACCACGACCGGCACCGTGTGCATTTGGATTGACAGGAAATTATCGATGTTCCGCAACTGGACTGTGCTACAACTTGAACAATTCACGCTTCAAGTGAAGGCACTACAGACCAATAAACTCAATGTCCAAAACCAACAAACTGGATGGCGGATGAAGACACTACCCTGGCAAATTCGACGACCATTTCTATCAGAGAAGCAAAATATCTTGCGATGTCAACCTATTCTAAGCGAAGACCAAATCTATCGCTTACCATTCCTAATTTGGCGCTCAACCAACAATTCGGCGATATCTCGCAGCGAGACCTAAAATCTTGCGAAGTTTGGAGTCTGGGCCCATGGACCCACTTTATGCAGGGACTGGCGAAAAAAGGTTAGATCTGAGATTTACATGAACAAAAAATGTTCTAAATTGCGTGGCCATCACAGCTGGGCCCGGACTATTCTGCTGGGAGGCCAAAATGGAAGGTAAGTTGTTTCGATTTTACCCTCACATTTTACCGACACGGGCCCATGCATTAGGATAGGCAAAATGGGGAGGCAAAAGTCGGGACGACCTGCCGTCACTTTTTGACTCCCCGTCGAAATGATCCGACCCCAGCTGTGGATAGGAAATACTGGAGAGACGAATCGCGGGAATATTCGTCGGCCCAGCGGGCCCGCTCTTTGATAAGCCCCAAATCTCAAGGGTCCGTGCGAAACAGCTTCGAACTGCCATCATTTCTTTCTTCCTTTTTCCCCCGTTTCGCGTCGCATCGCGTCGAGGCTTTCTGGGCGTCGCCATTGGATATCAAATTTCTGCTTTTATGCCGCCAACTATGTTCATCTACTCTCTGTTATACCTTGACAGCGCACTCGCTGTCAACGCCAGGCGTATTCGTTGATCGAATTGATCGATGGACCGTGCTCGATGTTCTGCTCTACGCCAAGAATTTTGAGGTCTAACTTGCCTCCAGTTTAGTTAGCTTACGATTTTACCCCATGACCTACGCGGGGCGGAAAGCTCGAGGGGCCTTGATCACACCATAGCTTCTCGGGAGACGCTTGGAGCTTGAAGGTGAAAGGAGTGTTGTCGACTGTCACCAGCATTATTCTGAGGTCTAATCTTATGGCCTACAATGTGCACGTCTTAGATTATGGTCATTTTGGAGTTTTAACTGACACCATCAACGAACTTTTTGGGGTTCAAGACTCAATTCAGGGCAAAATATTAGTGATGGTTCGTCTCCTCTCTTTACTCGCGTTTCCACCTTCATGTCAGTTTTGTGTTTGATTAATCAAATTAGACTTCGAACGTATCGGCTGACACTTTTTTCTTACGCAGTCTGGTTGGCTTTGTCGACTTGAGGGTTGCCGTTTGGTATGCCCCTGATTCTTCAGTACTTGACTTATTTCTGATGTTTTTCGCTAGTTTCGCCAATGCTGATCGTACTGGCAGACCATTTGCCATCGGTATTATGACTCATAACCTGTGATGCGCCAACTCTCGATCTCAATTGCTTCAAATGAAAAAATCAAGCAGGTGGCTTTTGTACGGCTTTCTTTCTCACTCTGTACGTCACCCAAGAGGCTCTGACTCAGACCCCAATTTTCAGTACGCTCCGTGTCGCAGATGATTCCTTTTACTTCGTCTTCGTGTACCTACGCCCGCGTCCCTGACATCGTGGATGGTCGGAGGGGTCACTGTCGCCCCATCCCCCGTTTGGAAGTAACTATTACTATCGCTGTTGGCACGTACGCGGCAAAGCAGGTTAACCATTCGGCTCCAAGATCACTCTTTCACTTTGAGCTCGACCCTCAGGCTCAACTGAACGTACGAACGAAAAACTCGCCTCCGTCGTCTACATGTCGACCGGAGTAGATGGCGACGTTGACTCTCGGAAGGACGCGCTCGTTGCGGCAGTCTTCCCCATAGCTTCCCTCATAGTGGCTTTCTATTGGGTCGATTTTAATGGCATCTTCTTTCTAATTATCTTGCCTTCAACTGTACGTACTTTTGCCGCTCTTTACTGTATATTGATCGCTTATCCATTCTTTCAGTTAGTTAGTCGACGTTGCATGTCAGGTTTTCCATACCTAGTCTATTTGTTGCCAGTGTGCATGTGGCATAAAATTAACCCAGATTGCGGACATTCACAGCTCGTATCGTATGTTGTACATACTCAGTCTAAAATGTCGGTCGGTTTCAATGTCCAATACACTTTTCGAGCTTATGTCGTGAATCGCATAGCCCCTCGCCTGGTCTTCTTTGTGCAGTTGCCGTCCTCCTTAGCTTTTACGGTCAATGAGCCTAACCCTAGCGATTCCGTTAAGTTACGAGCACGGCAAGAAGAGCGAAAGAATTATTGAGGTCTGCTCCGATTTCAAATAAGTACCGTGGTTATTCGGGGTAAATTGGTCGTAAGTATTTCTCTCCTTTTGTGCTTATTTCGTTCGCTAACTAATCGAACTCCTGCATAGAACACCCTTACGCATTTTTGTGATTCAATTCCTTGTAAAAATGCGGACGCTGTTTAAGGTCGCAGGTAGATTTCTCTTATCGCCATCCATAATTTTCGGAAGAGGTATTACTCGTCGCTCATACCATTGAATATTTCTGATAATTGGTGTATACAGACCCGCGCCTTTCGCGTCGTTTCCATCAATACGCTCGCTGAACTGGCTCTTCTGCTGATTGGTCAATTTGTAGAGTGGTATGAGACCGTCCGAGGGCTGCGGGGAATTTTTAACCTGCCTGCTTCCAGAGCTAGGACCACCGCCAAGGTGCAGTAACGCGATTTGTCCTTTCCTTGGTTCTCTATCAGAGCCTGCTTGCTCATCGAAGATTCGACGGCATAATACTGCCTTATTTCGCCATGGTTTTGAATTAAAGAGTCAGGTACGCTGTTTTTGAATCTCTGTTCGCTTATTGACCAAGCTTTTCTTCCTTTTAGCGGTTTCGGTTTCAACCCTTCGATAAATGACTGAAGTTGAACCGGTTGTCTGCGGTGACCTCACGCAACAAATTGCCTTCTTGACCCACCAGGTCACTTGCAACGATGTTACAGTAATGTCAGTTACCTGTTTAGTCTTGGGGTGAGCGTCCTTTTGTAGCTTCCTATTTACTCATTACCTCTCCCTATCGTGCTGTCTCTTACGTTCTCATTATTTACCGATTTGTACCCTCGACCTTTGGGAAATATGTTCGTTTTCATCACCGATTGTACTCACTGAACACCTGCTAATCTTGACTTGAGCCTGTAGTCTGGAGCGGATTCCGTGCCATCTCAATGTCTGCGTAGATATCCATTCGACGTCCACCTACAACAACCTCCCTCGATTTAAACTTTGATCGTTGAGGATGTGGATCCGATTTCTTGAGTTCATTTGAACACATTCCGAGGCTGACAAGCCGTTGATAAATGTAGCGGAATTGACAAAGGAGAATGAATATGCCTTTGTTCTAACCCGATTTCATATCAGAATGGCCAGAGATGCGGTATAGGAAATTATGGACTCAAATCGAAATACCAAAGTGTGCTAAGGTCCGTTGGAACGTACCAAGAAGCTATTCGAGCAGCAAAAAAGAAGTTTGCGAGACGTAAATAGCTAAGAAGCGAGGAGCGAGGGTTAATTAGAATTACAATACTAATCGAATGATGGCGGCGAGGAGTGAAGGGTAATGGTGGGGTTAGTCAACGAGATTGAAGGATGCAGGCAAACTTTGGCTTGTTGACGTTATTCACTTGCAAGAATTTCTGTCTGAAGCGATCTATAACATTAGCGTCCTCGAATCTACTGATATGCCCTTCTTCTACTTCGAGAGCGATGGTGACGGTTTCCAAGTTAGAGAATTTGGTTGAAAGGATGGAATCAAGGCGTTTCAAGTTCAGATCCGGATAACATTGGTAAGGAGCGTCGAAAATTAGCATGATAGTGATTTGCTTCAGGACGTTAGGGGCCTCAACAATCTGCTCCAGCTCTTCACAGAGAGTTGACGTGACTTTAGCGGCTTCAGCCAGAAATGCGACGGTGAGCTGGGTGAGCGTCCCGATACAGCTCCCGCATATCACCGCCGACAATCCGAAGAATGTAGCATCATTGGTGCGATCTAAAACTATAAAAATGGGGTATTAAGTTCCTCCGCAAACACGTCCAGCAGTTAAGAGACCCTTACGCCTAACCCTCAGGGATTCGAGTCCTTGAGTATGGTCCACAATGACTTTGGTTATGGAAACATAAGGCGGACACAACCAGACAACAGTAAGTTTCTTCAAGAACCTGAAATCGAAGTACGGAGAAGTTGAATACAAGCACCGTATGTTGTTGACTCGATTGACCATCCTTCCTGAGACAAGGTTGTTTGCTTCATATGTTCTGATTCGAGGTGCCTGAGGAGGTGGTGTGGCCAACACATGGCCGTTTCCCTCGAGGCGAACCATCCCGATATGAAAAGCTGCATGCTCAGCGACAGAAAGGGTCTTGCATCCATTGGTGAATTCAAAAATGGGAAAATTCATCACAGAAGAAAGTCGAAGATGAGTAAATCCTGGTCGTCGAAATGCGGCATAGACTGCGCTAGTGTAGTCGATGTCCTCGAAGCCAAGGAGGTTCCAGTTGAACGGGTTTCCTCTGTGCAAGAGGTGTAGGCGTTGCAAATGTTTAAGTTTGGAAATTATAAAACCAACGGTTGAGGTGTCGCGATCTTCGTCCAGTATGTGTTCAAAGGAGCGGACGTAGGCACAGATGTAAGGAGAGCCTCTCAGTATCTGAGCGAGACGCTCGTCGTAAAGTATCGTCTTCAGTTGGCAACTGTAATTTTTAGGAAGTGAAATCGAGTAGAATAAGCGGCTTTGGCAAAGAGGAAGAACTGATTTGCAAGAAAGTGCGAGGGCCTTCAATGAGTCGGCATCGTTCGAATTGTCGAGATTTTCAAGAACGTTCTGAATGATGTCGAGAGGAATTTCGGACGTAGACATTTTCGGATGTACAGCGCGCTTGATCCCTGACAAATTGCGTGTAGTTTTAAAGAAGATGGGCGAAGAAAAGTAGAACGAGCAATACTGAGAAAGAATTTCGCAATCATGAACAAACAAAATGTGATCCGTGCGCCACACACGACACAATCCGGAGGCCATTCCTGAGATCTGCGATTGAACTGACAAAGAAATTGACATCTAAACTGGGCCGCGTATTCAATTCTCCAGCTACTACAACAAGTCTGAGTGAAAATCTCTTCTTGAATCTAGCGCGACATTCCGCGTTCGGCACCTTTTAGGCTTGAGCTTGATCAAATAACGTGACTTAAAATTCGAACTCAACTTCACAACCCCCTCTCCAAGAATCCCTTCAAACTCATCCCATCATGCCCCCCGATGAACCTGATGTATATGCCAACTCTCTTCTTTCAAATGTGCCGACGGATGTCTGGAGGATCATTTTCAAACTCTGCGCCTCCCGAGACATGAATCCTAACCCATGGTACCACTTACCCTCGGTTACTAACCGTTCCCCTATCCTCCTATGTCGGGTTTGCTCAGTCTGGGGAGCGATCGCAAGAGACGCGCCAGAAATTTGGAGTACGGTGCACGTCTGCATCAAATATTCCGGAATGCCATCGCTGACCCGTAAAATCCTCGAGTTATTCCTCGAGCGTGCTGGAACAGTCCCACTCAAAATTACCTTGGACACAGCCCACCCAGATCCAAGTCTTTCATTCGCCGCCATGGATGTCATCCGTCTTTTACTGCACAATTTCCATCGCGCAGTCTATATCGCGGTCCAAACTAACCTTCTGCAGGATATGGTCTCAGACCACTGGGCTCCGTTACTGCTAAACGAGATCCTGTCGGAAGGCCTTCCATCGCTTCAAACTCTTGTACTACAGGCGTCGAAAGTGTTACAACCCGATGCGCGCATTTCAAAACTGTGGACGCTATCTCCGAAATTAACAAAAGTAGTTTTTGACCATTCAACCACCTTCGACCGGTTCCACTTCGTTAATACTCTCCAAATTCCACTCGCCCAATTGACCACTATCCATATCCTGGCTCGCGTCAAAGTAAATGACCTTCAATTTCTCTTTTCGGGATACAAAAACATCGTTATATGCACCATCGATTATTTGACCAGCGGGATCATCACTAACGAGATCTTCCTACCAAACCTTCAATGCCTGCGCTTGACTGCTAAATGGAACCTCATAAACTTCATTCGTTGCCTCGAAACTCCAGCATTGACTGTTCTGGACATGCAAGACTGTTAGATTTCATCTTCACATTCGTAGATAGTGCACGGACACCGCTTACTTAATATGTTTCAAACTCCGCTCCCTCGTAGTTCAACTCGTTCGCTCTCGTTCTGTTTCCTCAGTCGTTGTCTTACCACGGCTGAGGTATGTCCACATTCTTTATCATTTCATTCTCATACTTACAGTACCTACATTACAGTCTAACTACCCATCCTGTTAGGTACAGTATTAATACACCAAGTCGTTGTCTTACCACGGCTGAGTCTAACAACACATCCTGTTAGGTTATGGGCCCCGCCGCCTAAAGGCTCCATTTATACCAGCTAGAGGATTCCGGGCACACTCGCTATACCCCCCGCTTACTCCCTGCTTCACGACATCACGCCCCACCATCTCGACGACACCTGCCACCCATTCTTGTCACCGGCTGACTGCCCGTTACGCGACACGTCACACGTCGCATGGCCGAATCAGAAACGACGCCGAAAATGGCTACGAAAACGCTTACGCACTGGGAACTGCCCCACTCCGCCGCCACGTACTTCCCGAAGTCCGAGGAGGACCGCCTCGAAAACGAGAACAACTATTATGTTTGGTCCATCCGGATGAAGTCCGCCTATGAGGTCTGCGACCTATGGGAGGTTGTTAAAGGCACAGAGACGGCTCCTAGTCCAGGTTCCTCTGTTGAATTGGAGAAGGAGTGGAAGAGGAAGAATAAGGCCGCTACTGCTTTGATGCTTCAATGCATTAAGCCAGAACTTGTTGTCAAGGTCGCTATGAAGGAATCGGCTAATGCTATATGGGAAGTTTTCTCTTCGGAATATGGCCAGACTGGTATAGGATCACTCATGCTCTGGTTCCGCCGTCTTGCCTCCCCGCTTGTTCCTGGAGGTGATGTCTCCGCTCACGTTACTGCCTTCCAGGAAGCCATTCGCCATCTCGCTAACGCCTCCTTCGATATGGCTGACTACGTCGCCGCCGCTTTTCTCCTCTCTACCCTTCCTGCCGATCCTAAGGACCCCGAATCTTGGCACCATTACGTCGCGGGTGTGAAGCCCGATAAGACCACCACCCTCTCCTCTGTTATTAACGGTATACTCGAAGAAAAGCGTCGCCTCAAGACCATCGAGATAACCGAGACCCACAAGCAAGAAACCACGTATGCCGCTATGGAGAAATCCGCACGCGATCGCGGTCGACCCTTTTGTTCGAACTGCAAGCGTGAAGGCCACTACACCAAGGATTGCTACAGTCCAGGGGGAGCTAAGGAAGGTCAGAGGCCGAAACGCAAGGGGAAAAACCGGGGTAAACCCAAGGGCAAGGAAAAGGCCCACCATACTACCGATGAGGGGGATGAAGACGTGGATTCCAATCATGTAAAATTCGAGATTTCATTAATGGCTACTGAAGCCGACTTTTCCGCCTATTCCTCGAATGATCCTAAGTCTAATTCAATCCATCCCCATGCAACGGAAGACTCTCCAGTTTCTGCAGACATATCGTTGAGCACGTCCACCATCCTTGACTCCGGAACCTCATCTCACGTTCACTCCAACCGCTCCGATTTCAATGAAATCACTTCCTCATCTGGCAAGATCTCTGGTTTTGGCAATGGATCTCGAAATATCGAAGGTCGCGGTCCAGTATCCCTCATGGCTAAGCTACCGAAAGGTGGTGTGGCTAAACTTGACCTACAGAACACCTGTTACGTGCCCAATTCGGATATTAATCTGATCTCGGTTCCACGACTCGACGAAGCGAAATGTTACACTATTTTTGGTGACAACCAATGTATCGCCTTCAAGAAGGACGATGGTGGTCGCTTTATTAAGGACATTATCGCTCGCGAAAAGGTGATTCTCACTGGCAAAAAGGGACCCGATCGTCTTTATCACCTCGATACCCCTTCCTCTCAGAAGGAGACTTCATATTCCACCAAACCACTCTCCGACCTCGAGAAATTACACCTTCGAATGGGTCATCTCAACTACGCCGCTATTAAGGCGATGGTACGGAAGAATCTAGCCACAGGAATTTCTTTATCCAAGCAGGATCTTCAAACCGAGTCGCCTATATGCGCTGCTTGCGTCGAAGGCAAGATGACTAGAGCGTCCTTCCCTCTCTCAAAGTCGGAAAGGAATCCTCACATTCTTGGCCTCGTTCATTCGGATCTTTGGGGACCGGCGCCTATACGCTCTCTTCATAAAGGATCTCGATACACCATTACATTCACCGACGATAATTCGCGCTGGGTATGGGTTTACTTCCTCCGACTCAAGAGCGAAGCCTTCTCCGCTTTTAAGGTCTGGCTCGCCGAAGTCGAGAAGGAAACCGGTAAAACACTTCAAATCTTCCGAACAGATAATGGACCAGAATATCTCACCAAGGAATGGATCGCGTTTATGAAAGAAAGAGGTATTCGATGGGAAACCAGCTCGACTTATACGCCTGAGCAAAATGGTGTCTCCGAACGTCTCAATCAAACCATCTTCAACCGCGTCCGAACCGTCCTCATTGATGCTGGTGTTCCTCTCTCGTTCTGGGCGAAAGGTGTTGCCTATACTATCTGGCTTAAAAACCGGCAATTTACTTCTGCTTTACCCAATCTGACCCCATACGAGGTCTATCGCAAGAAGAAACCCGACTTATCTCGTGCGCATCGCTTCGGTTGCAGAGCTTTCCTGTACAACAATTCGCCTAAACGGAGTAAGCTTGATCCTCGAGCTGAAGAAGTTATTTTTCTAGGCTTTTCTATGACTCAAAAGGCCTGGGAGGTCTACCGTCCAAAGACAAAACAGTGCGCCTCGTCAGTGCATGTTCGCTTTGATGACATTACAGTTGGTACATCTTCGTCACTTCTTCCGTCCGAGGGGGAGAATGATTACTCTACTATCAAAAATAAATGCTCTCCGGACGAAGAAGAAGCGCCTCCTCCTCAAACCTCACCAACACCTTCCTCGCCCCCCACGGTCACTCCTTCAGTAGATATTCCTCAAATTGCTGAAACTCCTCCACTTCCTGCTCCTAATCCTGCTCCTTCCGATCCCAAACCCAAACGTGCTTACACCAAAAAGCCTCTTCCACCTCCTCGCGAACCATCCGCTCGTCAAAGAGCTGCTCGTGGAGAAACTGTCCCTTCTATTCCTCCATCTGGCTCATCTTCTGGTCAATCATCAAATTCCTCTATTCCTTTTCCTACCTCGGAATCTGAACCAGAATCACAAGATGAAACAGATTCTTCTGCTGACCCCAGTCCAGGGGGAGAATCTTCAGAAGCTGAAGCCTCTTTGATCACGGAACACGAAGACAATTGGAAGGACTTTGTCCTTCACGTTTCTACAGATGAACCACGTACGGTTGCAGAAGCGAAAGCTTCTCCTGACTGGCCTCACTGGGAAGCTGCTATGGAAAGGGAGCATGAAGCCATCCTTCGCCTGGGTACCTATTCCCTAGGTGAACTTCCTCCTGATCGTAAAGCGATTGGGAGCAAATGGGTTTTCCGAAAGAAACGTGGGCTTAATGGTGAAACAATCTATAAAGCCCGTATCGTTGCTCAAGGATTCTCCCAAATCCCCGGAGTCGACTTCTTTCAGACCTACGCTCCTGTAGCGCGGATCGAAACCATTCGGCTCCTCATGGCTATCGCAGCTATCAACGATTGGGAATTCCATGTCGTCGATGTTGATTCTGCTTTTCTCAACAGCTTAATGCCAGCAGATCAAACCGCCTACATGAAGCAGCCACCTGGACTTAATGTCGAAGGAAAAGAAGACCTCGTCTGGATTCTCTTCAAGGCCCTTTATGGTCTTAGACAATCCGCATACCTCTGGTATCAACGCCTTCTTGAAATCCTAACCAAGCTTGGATTTTCTGTTCTTAAATCTGATCCTTGCATTTTCATTCGACAATCATCCACTGGCATCACCATCATCTCTGCTCATGTCGATGACTTAGGTCTTTTCTGCACCTCCATCTCTGAGGTCGAGCTCGTCAAGTCTCAAATTCGAGAACATGTCTCCATCAAGGACCAAGGTGAAGCCAAATCTATTCTTGGTATGGATATTATTCGTGATCGCAAGAACCAAACCATTACTCTTTCTCATCGTCATCTCATCAATAAAGTTGTCAAAGACTTTAACATGCAGGATGCGAAACCAGTTCACTCTCCCATGAATGCATCATCACGCCTTGCCAAAGCTGACTCTCCCTCTACACCTGAAGAAAGAGCGGTGATGCGCAAAATTCCATACCAGGAAGCTGTAGGTTCTCTTATGCATATTGCAGTTAATACTCGCCCAGATATTGCATTTGCTGTCCAGCAAGTTGCCCAATTCATGTCAAACCCTGGTCAACCCCACTGGAAGGCAGTCAAGCGCATTATTGCATATTTGAAGACCACTCGAGACCTTACTCTCACTCTTGGAGGCCGCCCATCTTCCCAATCTGCTGCTTCTCCCCTCATAGCCTATTCCGACTCGGATCATTGTAACTCGCGCGACCACGCTCGATCCATCTCTGGCTTTGGACTTTTCTATGGTCAAGGCGTATTTTCCTGGTCTGCGAAGAAACAAACCTCTACTGCCACCTCAACTGGCGAGGCTGAACTCTACGCAGGATTACGCGCTGGAACCGAAATCACCTGGATTTGTTCATTCTTATTCGAAATTGGTCTTGAACAGAAATCCGCCACCACTCTCAAGATCGATAACAATTCCGCCATTTCAATGATGGATCCGCCTTCCAATGTCCGACGTCTTGTAAAACATGTTCATATTTCCTTCTACTGGATTCGTGAAGCAGTCCTTGCTCAAGTTATCCATCCTACTCATGTTCCCACCGACGACAATATCGCCGACATATTCACCAAGCCTCTCCCTATTGCTCGACATCAAAAGCTAGCAAAATTACTTGGATTCGTCGATCAACCCGATGCTCGTTGAGGGGGAGTGTTAGATTTCATCTTCACATTCGTAGATAGTGCACGGACACCGCTTACTTAATATGTTTCAAACTCCGCTCCCTCGTAGTTCAACTCGTTCGCTCTCGTTCTGTTTCCTCAGTCGTTGTCTTACCACGGCTGAGGTATGTCCACATTCTTTATCATTTCATTCTCATACTTACAGTACCTACATTACAGTCTAACTACCCATCCTGTTAGGTACAGTATTAATACACCAAGTCGTTGTCTTACCACGGCTGAGTCTAACAACACATCCTGTTAAAGACTCAGGCGAGGACTGGCAACCTGGGGTTTTTGCGTCCTTCCTCACAAAATCTCGCTGTTCCCTCAGACATTTTGGCATCACCTTCTCGATAGAAATGGGAAGGAAAAGCGCGACTGCTTTCACCTTCTCTCAAACCTCACATCCTTGACAGTGTACCAAGGCCTTCTCGATGCAAAGAACGCAGGGGCCGACTATAATTTTCACTACCACCTCATTGAAGATTTAGGGAAACGGAATCGATCCAAGCACGAGTTTTCTATTCTCCCTCATCTTCAGCAAATCGAAATTCACTATGAAATCCTTAACTACATCAGTGACTCAACAATGTTTGCTGACATGGTCGAAGATCGCTGGATGAGAACAAAGGTCACGCATTTGAAAGAGGGAAACAGTAACGAGCCATCAATCTTCAAATGGGCGCCGAATGAAATCCTTCGCCTATTATTCTTAAAGAGAGATGGACTTGACGTGGAATTAGACCCAGTACCCTCTATAGAAACAGAAGTATTTCATCCGCGACGCCGACTTCGCATTTAATTAATGTACGTCTTTTATCATCGGTAGCAGAACAGCATTTCCTGATGATTTATCATAACAATCAGCTCCTTACAAGATCAGGGGTCACTAGGTCACTGAGGGTACTCGAGTAACGTTTGCTTGGGATATTTACCCTACTCACTTTTTCAGTCACACTGGGAACAAGAATTTCAGGTTATCTTGAGCTCTGTCGACAACGTTAATTATGATCTGCAGTTGCCTGTTAGAAATGACTATGAGACCTATGTAAGGCTTCCCGATGTAGAAAGTGGGTTGACTACTGAAGGCTCAGTGACCGTTGGTGGTCCCCGAATATCTCCAGAAATTTGAGAGTCATACCAATGCATTGCAAATGAGGTCCCCAAGCAAGTTGAGATTATTTGTCGGGGGCTCCGCGTGGGCAATGGGCATTCAATTTAGCATGCCCCTTTGGAGCAAATAATCGCAAAGTGGATTGAAAAAAAAAATTAAAATCTGAACTGGGCCACACATTCTACTCCAAACGACTGGCGGTGCGGGCCAACGCTGCGCGCGGCATGTACGAGACCCCTTATTTTTGAGAAATACTTAGGCCTGTTCTTACTAATACTACACCGGCGTGCCCTCCTATTTTTTGAATCAGCGCTTTAAGATTTCAGCTGCCACTTGCGAGATACTATCGAGCCCAAGGAGATTCAAAATTTTCAGTAATCCTTGGATTTCAAAGTTTGTAGATGGCCCCTGGGGTTAAAATTTTGTGGGCACATAGTAGCAAGTGTCAAATACTCACATACGAAATTTCTAAGGGAAATGTGTTCTCGTTCGAGCAGCGGAGCAATTCCGCGTCTGAAAGTCCCAAAATCACAGAGATTCAAAATCGTTGTCACCGTTCGTCACATTGCCGTTTCAGTCTCCGCCGGCATCTCTTTGCCTCAACCGAACACTCTTGAGTCAAAATTGTAAGGCGACAATGCAAACGGTGTATTAATCTGGTCTATTATACTTTCTATGGCTAATAAACACAATGAGGTACTTACAGGTAGAATATAAAGGTGTTATGTACAAGTATTCCAAATAGGATGAGATAGGTATGTAGTTACTAGTCATCAGCTATATACATGAAAGAGCGTGAAAGCATCGTATATCGGACATGTTGGTAATGATTAAGGGTGGGGGTAGGAGTATAGGGCATGAGGGTTCACCATCTGAGAGCCAGGGGGGAAGTGGTTAGGGAAGATGAGCTGAGGATGGGGGGGGAGATGGTATGGTACAGCGGTCGGAAATTGAGCCAGCGGCAAAACATTGGTGATATTTGACGAGAGAGGAATGGCGGCAAACGGCTGGGGGAAATTGGGAGGTTGCATCGTGGGTGGCAGCGTTGAAGGTCCAGCAATAGGTCCTGTATTCTCGTTCACCCGCGCACGCCTTCGAGGGTTGAACAAACCTTCAAACCGAGGATCCTGGCGTTTCTCAGGATGCGAGTCGAAGTGGCTATTGATAAGGTCTTGAATGTTCTTTTTTGTAAGCTTTTCTTTACCCTGGGTGGCCTCCCTGATTTCTAATGCGAATGCGATGTCGACGAGGTCAGGTTTTGACTTTGACCCTAATGCTCCAGAGAAGGCGTGGTTTGGGTCCCGAGTGAGTCGAACACGTTGTCGTTCTTCTTCTTCAGCCTCCCGTTGATCACGAGCCATTTGTTTCTTCTGTTGCTCTGCCTCCTTGGCTGCCTCCTTTTCTGCCGCGGCGCGCCGCCCTTGAGCTGAAGTCAGAGTCCGCGCATCAACATTGAGCTTTGGACGCTTGGCAGATCGATTGTCGCGAGCATTCTGTTTCCGCTTGAGGGTTTGAATATCGTCGTGAGCCAACGAAAGATGGGTTCGCATGGTGATGGCCTCAGACTCGAGCATTGTGACACGCTCTTCCAGCTGGTCAATTCGACTTTTTGCCGGCCCTTGCTTTGGGCGACGTGGGGGGCGAGACGGTCGTGCATAGAATGACTCGGGAGAAATAGCTGATGAGGCGGATGTCGAAGGCACAGATGGTGTGGATGGCGGTGGTGCAGGTGTTGGTAAGGATGTAGACTCTGGTGTCGAAGGGGCCCGTGACCTTCCAATCCGTGAATCAGCAAGGAACCCAAATGGGTCATGAACTGGTGGTGGAGGTGCAGGGCCAGCGACATTGTGAGATTCCACTTCGTCGCCATCGTCGTCTTGATTACTAGAACCTTGAGACTCATCTTCTGTGTCGCTTTCATCCTCCTCCCTCGCATCTGGATTGTCCCCTTCTTCGTCAGTCGCATAGAAATCATTGTCCGTGTTATCTTCTGATACCGGATAGCTTGCGGGAACATGTCGAGCTGAAGTTGAAGTAGGGATGCTAGGAGCAAAGTCGGCGTCAGTGAAGACTTCGAGGTTGACAGGGTAAAGGCCGCTTTTCTGGAACGCCTGCTTGATTGTTGACTCCTTGAATGTGGCCGACCGTACTTCCATATATTCCTTAACAAAATCCTCCCGCGGCATTTCCTCGTCCGTATCTTCAATGACCTCATCACATCGATCCGCCCAAGCTCTGGAGAACGGTCCAAAGACACCAACATCAAGAGGTTGGAGCATGTGAGTTGTATGCGGAGGAAGACAAAATAGGATAATGCCATGGGAGATAGCGAGGTCGATGATTTTGAGCGTCTCGTGGGATCCATGACCATCGTAAATGAGTAAGATTGGCGTATTTGAAGTATTCCGTGCTGTTGCCTGAGGAACGAATGATTTCTCAAACCAGTCTGCGCACAAAAAATCGGATGTCCAGCCGTTTTCGGACATAGAAACACTGTCAAAAGTTGTTAGCATCTGTTCAAAAGGTGACTTAGAGAGTAGACTTACCTGATACTATCGTCAACCTCGAACCATTCTGGGGAGAATTCTTTTCCCTGAAAGACGAAGCCAGGCTGAAGGGCGGTTCCATCTGCACAAACGCACTCGATGATAGTGACAAGTTCGAGATTAGCGCTGCGCTGTCTGTACCTTGGCCGCCGTGTACGTGGAACAAAATATTTTCGCGACGTGGACTTTCTACCGCCGCCTCGTTGACACCCTTTTTCATCCATGTTGTATATGTTCCTGCGTTCAATGTTGTACATTTTGATGAGGTGATCCAGCTGGTCCAAGCAGTGTGCGACAACAGGCCGGTTAAATGCTTGGGCGCGCTTAGGGTCCAGCCCAGAAGGCTTTCCAAGCGTGATTTCGGGCCATCGTCCAAGGAAGGAGTATACCCAGTTTTTGCTAGGTTTTTTACCACAGATGCACTGGGCTTTCTTTCGAATTGTGCGTTTGCTGAGGGGGTGAGAGGTGTCCGAATAAAAAAGAATCCAGTCAACAAGGACGCGTTCTGCCTCCGGGGCAAGAAGCTGCTGAGAGCGGTGGGCCTCTCTGTAAGGACGGGTGATCCCAAGAAAGCGGTTACGAAGGGTATGGTAAGGAATATCAACACCATAACGCTCATTGATATCTTTGCGGACAACAGTAATGTTCGGCTTCTCCATGAGCCTGAGAAGCTGAACAGCCTCCTGGAGACGTTTTGCGACCTCGGTGTCATTGGCCGTAACAGCTCTCCTGGGGCACATACCATGTCCGCGCAGACACTGGGTTGCGTGTGGTGGTGGATCAACAGAACACGGTCAGTTAAACGAGAACGCGTCGCGTTTCAAGCGGAGTTTGAAGTACATCAGTCATGATTCTTCAAATTGTCACATTTTCTAATGTTTCATATCTAGAACCTCAAGAACTGCGTTTCTAAGGCTGAAATTTTGCATGAGTGCTTCTTGATACTAATTAAATCATCTAGGAAATTTATACAAGATTTGAACCACATTTAAGTGTAAAGATTAACATTTAACATCTGCATGGATTCCGGTCTCACCAAAGATCATAGAATTAAAACATCTTCCCAGCGGTATTTCGCCAATTTTTTTCGATATTCAGTATTGTCAGTACTTCAAGCTTTGGAATATAAAAAAATTTGGGGTACTGAGAGCCTTATTGTGGACAGAAGGTGCATTTTGAATCTCCCTGACCGTTTGAATCCTGTTGCACGTGATAGTAATCAGTGGCTGTGAACGGTGAGGTTCCCAAAACGGTAATATTCCCATTTTGAACCCTAACCCTCTCCCATAGTCTCGACGCAACCTCTCTCCAGCTCCTATCCGACTCATCTCCCACCACATCGCACAACCCCTCAAGGCCTCAAGGCTTTAAGCACCGCCTGTCCCGAGTCTTTCGGCGCAGGCGATGGACTCCAACCACGCAACTCCCCCTGCAGAGATAGGGGGGTGTAGGAGGTGGTTTGTTCACAAGAACGGCGTTAGAAGTGAGTACACCGTCAGGTATGAGGCCTACATTTTAATCTGACCAATTTTTGAGTTTACACCAGCTCCAAGAACAAAGATCCCAGCAAGGAACCGATAATTAGGACGAGGAGGAACGGCTCTTCCTTAAGGACGGTCCACTGGTAAGCTTTAAAGTTCCAGTGCGAGCATAAAATTTTTACTGATGTCTCGCAAGAACCAGGCACTCCTATTACGGTGAGCCACTTTTTCTTTCGAGGCTGCGGAGCTTCCGTCCTTACAATACCCACGAAAGCACTGAATTTGCAAGGAGTACGAAGAAATGGAACGACGACAACGCAGACCGCGCCAAAGAAGCCATGTCGCATGTACGTCTCACCCTTCCCCCCCATCTTCCGCTCCCAGCCATTATTTATGTGGATATATGCGCTGACTTCGTGCCCATGTATTCTTTAGATTGCTGCGATGTGGGAAGACGCCCTTGAGAACCCGAAACCGCGCCAGGATGCCAAGTCGCGAAAGAACAAGCGCCAACGGATTAAAGAACCCAAGGTCTCGAAGGCAACCTAAAGAGGAGGCTGACGAAAACGAAGAAGAGTCAACGTCTCGTTAAATGCGACATTTTGCGTGATTGACGGGGATGTTAACTAACACGTACGTCGTTTGATCTTTGATCTTTTCACTCTCTTCCATTCTCCCGTTTCGCATTTCATTCATCCCATCAGAACCTCGGACTAATCACGGTCTTTCGTTTAACCTCCAGCCAGGTTTCTGTTGGCTTGCATTGGCGCTGACGCGGATTTGGCACTCGACCTCGAGGACACCAGCCGTGCGTACCTATCGCAATACCACCATTGCATTGTCACCTCAATTTGCCATCACGCTCTGTGCTTGGAGCTCAATTTGCACCACCTGGCCCCAATTTGTCATCGCTACCGTAAGTCCAAACCATTTCGCTGACCGTCTGTAGGATATTGAAATTCTTTGAGCTAAATGCAATCCTCTACCACCTTCCAATTGCTGACGAAGCGTTTGGAAGAAAATATCGTGAACGTCATATACACACCGCTCACTTCTCATTCCCGTACCGAACACAGCCACTCACCGGTTACACCCAGGACCGCCCTGCTAAGCCGACTTCCGCTTTTGTGGGTTCCTCGTTCCGCTGTTCAGTCACAAAATCACCTCTTCCAGTATTTAAATCCCCCCGGACTTTTCATTTTTATCTTTCATCTCCCTGCCGACCTCTGCTCGGTAATAGTCGGTAATTGGTGGTTCGATCACTCAAGCCGTGATCACTTCTAGTATTCTCGACGAAGTAAGTTCTCGACGAAGTAAGTCCTCACTTTTGTTACTGCTACTTGAACTCATGGGGTCATAATAAAATTGGGCTTTTGCACGGTGGTAAGGATATCAGTAAACCCGTTCAATTCTGGCTAGGCGGGGGTTGCATGAATTCAGACTGCATTAACGACACGTTCCACAATATGATTATGTAGTTACAGTAGTTCTTGGCGTCTCTTTTGGTCGCAGTCCCCTTAAAGCTGACATAGACTTCGAAATAAAAAATTGCATACATAATCTTATCTCATCCTCAATGAAATCACTTCAGCCGTAGTTTTTTTTCCTACTGACGCCAGGTTTGAAGGGGAAACGTCATATGCACTTCAAAACAGCATAGACAAGTGCTTAATTAGAAGCTGATAGCTTTGTACTATCAAGGTCTTTGTCAAGATTTGTTGCAGGATATTAGCACCTGACTCACCAATCCATTTCAAAGCGAGGGATGGTGAACCCTTGGGTCTCCTCCACAAATTCTGGACGGCGTAGGATCAATCGAGTGATATGTCATGTGATTATACACCTTCCTAAACGGGCGCAAAACTACGGCAACCGTGCGAAAATTCTGGCTCCTGGTTAAAAGAACGATCCCTAAAGGGTCTCGTAACTACGATTAACTTGAAGTCAAGCTCGAAGGCATCGCAGACGATCACAAGCCTTATAAAGTGACTGACTACAAGACTACAAAACAAGTAGAAGGACAGCCACAAGCAAGCGCCAACCTGGCAAATTCTACGATTGGCCTTCCAAGGAAGGTTCAATCTTTCAAATTCCTTGGCCATTGGGCGATGTTGAGAATACCGGCGGCGGTGCTTTGGAGAAAAAGACAAATCGTGGGAATATTAGAGTTATAATTTGTCGGCCCGCTTGGGTACCAAATCAAAGCCATCATTTTTTTCTTCCTTCGTCCCATGTTCTTCCCCCCACTTTGCGTCGCGTCGTAGTTCTTCGGGCGTCGCTATTGAATACCGTGTTGAATGACTACTATGTCCTGCTATATTTTATGCCTTGACAATGACTCGCTGTCGACACCGATCCTGTTCGTTGATCGATGGTCCGTGCTCCAGTCTTTTGCTCTACGACTAGAACTCTCGACGACTGACTTGGGTCAAGATAAATCGGGGTTTTCACCCCACAACATACGCGCAACAGAATGTTTAACAAGTCCTGGTTGCACCATGCCTTCCCAGGAGGCTCTCGTTCAGCCTTGGAGGTAGAGGGAGTGCGGTAAAACAACCAATTTCAGGTACGAATGTCGCTATCGTTGTTCAGCGGCCAAAGCTTATGTTTGTGGCTCAGGTTATGGTTTTTCTGGAGTCTTAACTGACACCACCGGTGTACCTTTCGTCTTTGAATACTCCTCGGCCAAAATCTCTGTAACGGTACCTTTCTTCGTACTTCCACTTTCTTGTCAATATATTCTTTTCGACCAGGTGCGATTTCGAATTGATATTTTTTCCTGATAGACGATTTTCACGCAGTCAACCCGACCATATGGATTTTCACGTGACCCCTCGTCAGTGTTGCCTTTGCTAGGCGTCCCCAGGGCGTTAGCACTTAGTATCGTACCTGCGCCCTCATAGCCTGTGACGAGACAAGGTCGACCTGAATTCAGCATTTCGACAAGGCCAACCGAAGGATTCAGGTACGAGTATCTCTCTCCTTATTATGTACGTTACCCAGAGGCGCTGACGTAGACGCAGAATTTTAGCATGCATGGCACTACAAATGATCCCTTTGTCTTCGTATGCCTGCACCCAACGTTCTTACCACCATGAATACTTGGAGTGAATAGATATCTCACGTAGTAGTGACTATCGCCGCTGGCACCCGCTGGCCCGAAGTTATAACCGAGGTCAAGCATTTTTCTTCTTCAAGCTCGATTCACGACTGAATGTGCCAATAGCCAACCCGCCCCCGACGTTCGTCTGTCGTTCACAGTTGGTTTCGACAGCTGACGCTCGGAAGGATGCATTCGTTGCAGCAGCCTCCGCTCTCGCTCCTTTGATAGTGCCTTGAGACTCTTGTGGCCTGTACTTCTTACCCTCGGAGGTCGACTTCGGCTGCTGGGTGAATTTTGGTGATATTTTCTCTCCAGTTATCATGTCTGCTCCTGCTGTCCGTGCTATCTGCTATTCCTCATCAAATAATTATCTCTTATTCGTTATTCTAGTCAGTCGACCGTAAATTTACCTGGAGCTAGGCATGAAATACATTCGCATTGCAGATGTCCACATTCTCTCCGTAACGCGTTTATCTTGACCATGAATATGACTTAATTTCACTATTCATCGATGCCAGCAGGTAAGGGCACCGGCTCTCACGACCTCGGCTTTGACTAATTCGACTGCGGCCCACAAATGGCGAAGAAAGGTATTAAATTAAGACCTGCATTGGTCTCAGCAGAGTATAGTCGTTTTTTTGAGTACACTCTTCGTCAGTGTTCTTCTCTCTTGCTTTCTTAGTCTATTAATTAATTTATCCATAGCAGTCGGCTAATGTATTTTTCACATGAATCTTTCTACGCCATCGTGAATTCAGATATTCAAACCGTACGACTGGATTATTGCGGTGGTCATCCCTCTCCTTCTCAAGGTCTCAACTCAAACTCCGCCGCACAAGTATGAACAAAAACCTGAGATCTAACATTTCATAGTACTAGCGATCATCGCCATAAGTTTTCGAGACACCGACCAAGCTATCCCACAAAACCCACAAGAATTACTCCGTCAAAATAGCCATCATCAAAGCGAGATATGCGTCGGTATGCTAAGTAGGACAAACTGCCTCAAAACTGGACTTTACGCTGGCAATCTGCGTTTTGACAGAGGCCTATAATGATTGGTTTCAGATCAAGTCGCTTGAAACGTGTTATACACCTACCGTAACTTCGGCCTCAAGAGCCGTCAACGCATCGTCAAACGCTGAAGACACACTTGAGAGGTCTTCAGTGAGCAGATTCGTGAAGTGAGTGTTTGCACTGGGGAGGATGTTGGTCAAGATGGCGTGGCACAGACCACTCATCGTGGTTTCTATTCCAGCCGCAATTGCTTCGAGACTGGACGAGTCACTGGCGGAGAATGGACCATTGTCCTGGAGTTGCTACGGTTAGTAAGAAAATTCAGGGAATAAAACAGGACAAGGCTACTTTGAATTCCACTGTCGAAAGCTCCAGTTGTTGAACGACCGCCAAGGCATCTGAGTGCAGTTGCTGCGGTGTGAAGGAAGAAAAACCGAATTAAAAAAATGGTCACTACTGATACACAATTCTAGGCAACTCACAGCACTTGAAGCGGCCGGTTGGCCAGCGGAGGCAAAAACATTAATGTCGTGGGTGTAGGTAGCAACATCGACATGGGCTGCTTCAAAAATCGATGCGGGGGTAGCTGCTTCTGCCAAGCCCGACGCGAAGGCGATTAAGATGGGAGTCCAAGTGAATTTCATCGTGAAATGTCCTGTTCATCTCCCGAAAGCAACGGTTCCTTTTATACAAATTTGGGAGGGCTGCTGGAATCGAGAGGGGCAAGTGAAAACAGGAAAAATATATCGTCCAGCCGTTCTGCTTCTCTTCTCTGTTGAATACGCCTCGGTAATCGCGATGGGCGGCGACATATGTCAATCTGAGTCGGAGAAATTTCCAGGTCAACATTAGCTGTTATATCAGTAGATTAGGTCGTTAAAACTTAAAAGTGTCCTTTTTATCCTTTGTACCTGTTTCCTGGAGAACAATAAAATCAATTTGTTAGAAAACTGGTATGAGCTTTGAACTAAGGATACCAATCGGCGACGTAACTAATCCGCAGGGCTTGCACGTCCTTAAGAAATTCTGACAAGGCGCAGCCTTACAAGCATGTGAGTTTACGCCTAAGACCTTTATAAATGTGGCATGAGAACCACTGCTGCCTCGAACACTTAGGCGTGGGGCTCTATTGAACGCTGTCCAAACCTTTGTACGAATGGTAATAAACAACACTTTTCAAGCCGCTTTTCTCAAGCCGACTGCGTTGAACGGCTTCGAAACGAGTTAATCGTGCTCCAAAGCTCATACCTCAAAAACGACAGCAGTTGAGAGACCTGGAGACAACTCGAAGGCATTGAAGAAACGGACATCCAGTTATTAATAAATCGTTTAAGTTATTGCTCATCTATTCTTAGAGACGTCGAATTATGGGAAGTGTAGCAAAATATAGCTACGAATGGACCCGGAAAGAAAGACTCGGAGCAGTGTTCTGCAACAAGTTAAGTGCACAAAATTGTGGTCGCCGTGTCCTCCCTAATTTGTACGAATCTCTAGCTGCCTTCTCGTTCTGCGAGTTCGAGGGGTAGATACGGAAAAGACAAATCCGTGGGCTCACAACCATGGGTTTTAACTTATATATATAGCAGACCAATCATGCCCCAAGCATTGACAACCCAGGAACGTGCGCAGAATCAGGGGGCGTGCCTTCCTTTTGCCGTTGAAAATCATAGGAATTGGTTTTCCACAGCCGAGGAGAACCAAACTCTTTAATTAGCATTCCAGTTCGGCGGTGATTAGAATTCACTTCCCTCGCATTTTCCCACATTTTGAAGGCCCGGAAGATGGCAGGACCCAAATAACGGTGTTAAGTACCAGTTCCACACAGCTGACAGATGACCTTGCAATTGTATTCATAATTCAAGTACCATGTGCTAGTTATCTGCATGGCCAGAGACACCCTTATTTTGCGACTTCATCCCCGCTTTCGTCGCAGATTGAAAAGCCAAACATAACATCGAGACAACGACACTTTTCAGCCATAAATCTTTGAAGACACGGATAGAGCTCTGACTTCTTGGTGAGTGATTTATTAAAAAGCCTCACGGTAACCTTCTAAGGGCAACTTTCTGAATTCTTGGAAGAAATAAGGGCAGGAATGCCAAGCCTCAAATCTTGTCTTCCGAATGCCCTGGGAGCGCAACCGGGCTTGCACATCGGGACAGTACCAAAGTTTTCTCAAAAGTGCGTTTCAGCTATCAACTATCACGAGTATTTTGGCCTATTAATGTAGTCGACAACTTAGTATAGGGATCTGGGCTGTGCCAACGTCAGGCCTCATCATCTATTGAGAGCATCATACCTTGACAAGGATCTTCAAGGACGAAATAACCTGAAACTGAATCTAAGAGGCTGTAGCAATCAAATTTCTGCTATCGGTTCAAGTGGCCGATCAGCTACGGTGCGCAGCCAGCCATGGCAATATTATCACCCGCAGCGAGTCGTACTCGCCCTCGTGAGCAATTTGACATGGCAGCACTCATGACTTCATTGGACCTACCTGGTTGAAGGCAATTTTGGGCAAACAATTGTGTCGCCAGCATCTGTTCCACAACCTAAGTTTATGTCGTTCATTTTTGAAGCGATATGATTGAGAGATTGGCCCGCCAAACCGTCTACGTATACCTCATCTAGCCATCCATTACACACGGGGCATATGGGCATGTAAACGGCTTATCGCATGATTGGCTCAGGAAGGAAAACTGATGATCTCTTCGTTGTTGCCTCAAGGTATATAAAAGAGTGCGAATTCAGCCCTTTCGTTTTGCGCTACGCCGCCCACGCTCATAAACCCTTTACTATCCGTTCAATCATGCGTACTTTTGCCTTAACTTTGCCAGTATTCCTAGGTGTTTTCAGCCTGAAAGCAGTTGGTTTTCCCGCCTATGGATCCCTCGCTGGTCTGAGAAAGGAGCAACTGGATTTAGTAATCCCTACACTAGATATCCGCGAACCCGAAAATCCGCCTGGTCCTCTGAACGACACTTCTGCTAAACTTGTGAATGATAAAGATCACCCATGGAAACCACTTCGCCCAGGAGATATCCGAGGCCCGTGCCCTGGATTAAATACGCTTGCCTCTCATGGGGTACGTTGCCAACTTACTGCCTTTCAATTAAGTTTATAAATGTTCAAGAAAATAGTGGCTCCCCCGAAATGGTATTGCAAGCCCGTCGCAGATTGTGACTGCAGTTCAAGAAGGTGATTACTCGTTTATTCCATCAAGGTCCCGACGTTGATTGTAATATCTTGAAAGGTTTCAACATGGAAAACGACTTAGCCTTATTTGTTACCTACGGTGCACACCTTGTAGATGGAAACGTTCTTACCGACAGATTGAGCATTGGGGGCAAAACAGCTCTGACTGGGGTCGATCCCCCGGCCCCCGCGATCGTTGGTGGTCTGAACACTCACGCAGTTTTCGAAGGTGAGGGTTTATTAACCTCACTTCTGCTGTCACTGATCCTAAATTCCTTCAATAGGAGATACAAGCATGACCCGTGGTACGCTCTCCTCCCAATATCATAGTATAGCCTAGGAATGAAAAAGCCATACAAAGCCGACTTCTTCTTCGGGAACAACCACGATTTCAACGAGACACTCTTCGACGAGGTAAATGGTCTGGTCTTCTTCTGACTATCTTGATCTAATATCATCGAAAAAGCTTGTTGACTTCAGCAATCGTTTCGGGGCCGGCAAGTACAACTATACGGTTGCTGCAGAGTTCAGATTCCAAAGAATCAAGGATTCAATAGCCACAAACCCAACGATGACCTTCGTATCACCTCGTTTCTTCACAGCCTACGCAGAGTCTACGTTCCCTGTCAACTTCTTTATAGACGGTCGCCAGAACAATTCCCAACTGGATCTCAGCGTCGCCCGCGGTTTTTTTCAGAACAGTCGTATGCCAGACGGTTTTTTCCGCGCCAACGGGCCGAAAGGAGTTCAGGGCATCAATTTTGTCGCAAACGCTCATCCCATGGAGCCTGGAAGCAACGTTAATGGGATTAATAGCTATGTCGTTGACCCCACTTCTGCGGACTTCAGTTCGTTCTGCCTGCTCTACGAAAACTTCGTGAATAAAACTATCAAAGGACTCTATCCCAATCCCACCGGCGCATTGCGAAGGGCGCTAAACAAGAACCTGGACTTCTTCTTTTTAGGTATCAGTGAACCAGGTAATGCCGTCGGTGATGCTGGTTGTACTCAAGTTTTTCCTTTCGGAAAAGATTGAGAGGAGCTAGACGCTTACTATTTCAATCGCACTTATGTAAAAGGAAATTGGACTGTGAACATCGATTGTTAATATGTGTTTGTGGTCGGGACATACAAATGATGTACTAATAGTCGTATCCTCGTAAGGCAGGAGCAATTCAAAATTGTAACATTTCGTCATTAATACGTTTGTTGTTCGTCAATCGGCGTGCCTTTCCCCATCAGGTATCAACAAACAGGTACTAAGTTCCTTCGAAACCGCTTGTTATTCTTACCCAAGTACGGGTACCAGCATGGGGAATTCCTCGAGTATTCCTTGGCCGACGGAAGCAACGATATAAGTGCGGCATTGAATTCGGGTCCGTTACTGTTTTACCAGTGACCTTGTTCCAAAAGAGGACTACGAACTACTAAACCGGGACGCGTGATTGATTATCAGTATTCCCAATGGGCGATTCTGCCCGCTAAAGAGGTAAGCCACATTATGTAGTGCCGATGCTTTCCGTTTTCACAGGTCGCGGTAGGTCGGGCTTCCGTAAGTAGTCTTCTGTATGATAGGCATTGCGGATTACGCAGTCGCGCAGTATGTAAGTATAGGGCTTTCCACAGATGTGTTCTCCAGGTTTAAATCCTATGTCCGGTTCAGAATTAACGGTCGATCCGTAAGGTTTGGCGGCCTGACGCGCACTTCAAAAAATTGTAATGGAGATTCTGTAGCAACAACCTATCGGAGGTGTATCTTATCTACACAATTTCCACTGACAATGTGCGCAGTGGCAACGATGGCGATGCGAAAGTCCGAGGAGACAGGCTGCGTATGTACACTGAAAGTGACAAGGATCATCGCTCCGGTCCTCACGCTAAAGTCCTTTACAGCTTCACGCCTTGTATTGGGAGATATAAAGTGCAACATAGTTAATGGTATTGCAGTGTGTTCTCCAATATCTTTCATAGTGTTCCAACAACCATGCGAGCAACGGCCATATTTTCTGCTCTCATAGCGCTCTTCGCCCATGCGGCGTTCGCTTTTCCTGCCTATAATTCCCTTGCTGGACTAACGAGGGAGCAACTCGATGAAATACTTCCTACCCTTGAAATTCGTGACCCCGCCAAGCCTCCAGGTCCCCTAAAGGATACTTTGACCAAGCTTGTCAACGACAAGGCGCATCCTTGGAAGCCACTCGCACCAGGAGACATACGGGGGCCATGTCCGGGACTGAACACCCTTGCATCCCATGGTGTAAGTCGATTCTTGCGTTCATATTGCTATCTTAATTGTAACCGGGTTTTAATAGTGGCTCCCGCGAAATGGTATTGCGAGTCCTTCAGAGATCATAACTGCTGTCCAAGAAGGTACAATACAATATTTCTTCCTTCCAATTTCTTCGACTAATTCTTTAAATAGGTTTTAACATGGATAACAGCCTGGCTACCTTCATCACCTACGCTGCTCACCTCGTGGATGGAAATATCCTCACTGACAAATTAAGCATAGGAGGAAAAACCGCTCTCACGGGTCCAAATCCCCCCGCCCCAGCTATTGTCGGTGGTCTGAATACTCACGCTGTTTTCGAAGGTGGGTTTTGTAGAGTCGTTCGCGTAACTTATTAAAATGTCTTCCTCTTGTAGGAGATACGAGCATGACTCGCAGTATGTTTCTATCAGAATAAGGTCTGAAATATTTGATTAACGGTCTCTTACAGGAGACTTCTTCTTTGGGAATAACCACGACTTTAACGAGACGTTATTCGACGAGGTAATTTGTAGAAAAACAGATTGAATTTCATAAGCTAATATTCGTATGATAGTTTGTCGACTTCAGCAATCGCTTCGGTGCCGGGAAATACAACTTGACCGTAGCCGGCGAATACAGATGGCAACGAATTCAAGACTCGATCGCTACGAACCCCACATTTTCTTTCGTGTCGCCTCGATATTTCACAGCCTACGCCGAATCCACATTCCCTATCAACTTCTTTATAGACGGACGTCAAACCGATGGTCAGTTGAACCTCACAGTGGCCCGTGGATTCTTCCAGAACAGCCGCATGCCGGACGGCTTCCACCGTGCAAATGGGACGAGGGGAACCGAAGGAATCGACGTTATCGCAGATGCGCATCCAATCGAGCCAGGCAGTAACGTAGGTGGAGTTAATAACTACGTTGTGGATCCTACCTCTGCGGACTTCAACTCGTTCTGTCTGCTCTACGAGAACTTTGTCAACAAGACGGTCAAAGGGCTCTACCCAAACCCCACCGGTGCACTTCGCAAGGCGCTGAACACGAACCTAGGGTTTTTCTTCTCAGGTATTGGCGATCCTGATTGCGTCCAAGTCTTCCCCTATGGAAAATAATCAGTCGGTACCGAAGGCTCGGTAGCTTAGTCGATCTATGAACTTTATCTTAGAAATACGATTCCAATGTGTTAAACGGACTCCATATAGACCGTTTGGTCGATTTTCGCTTTATACGTGACCGGGTTGGATGCATCCACCTCACGAGGTTCCGATTCGTAACTTCCCTGCCAGATAAAAGTGGTAAGAAAGTTCAGCGCGTAGAAGGGAAATTGGGATCACATCAAAGAAAGCAGAGGCAGCCTGAGGCAGCGCGACCAATGCAAGGTTGCTTCCGGACAATTTCAAATCGCTGGAGGATGCAAAATGCTCAAGTACGACTTTAGTAGCTTGGCAGTCGATTCTCTTCGATTCTTCACATAGTGATTGCCAAGAAAGGGGGTGTGTTGGCAGGTAATTTGATATTATGGACCAAGAGAGGGAAGAAAGGGAGGTTAAGAATCTCAAGATCTTATCAAAATCGACCGAGTCAAGTGGTGATGCGGGCTTTGGCGTTCAAACCAAACAACTCATCATCACTCTTTTTTCCGACGACCTATTTCGCCGTTTCCGTGATCGCTGATTTTGTGCCTTCAAGACTCCTTCTAAGTACTTGTGAAGGGGCCGACTGGAACATCCCCAGCATAGCGATTGTCCACATCACTTCCCAAAGCTAGAATCATATTGCAGGTCTCGTTTACTCTCGACGCTGAAAAGAGGGCTTTTGCTTGATCTGGGAAGACAACATTGGGGGGCTGGATCCTCAAACTCGGTGGATTCACCGTACTGGCTTTGCTACCGGAAGCAACGCGGACACAGATGTCGACGAATTGTCCAACGTCATCAACTTTATGGACCTGCCTTCACCGCTGGCTACGGGCGGGAAGAAGACGACGAAAGGTGAGAACCGGGAAGAGGGGAATGGAGAAGACCGAAGACGAGCCGCGATGAGGTCCAGTGAGAGAAGTAGTTGGTGTTTCTCGTTGGGTATAACATCAAACCGCTAACATCGTGTTCAGGCTGGATGTACATGCCTCCAACGAGAACACTCACTCAGAGCGCACGAGGTTCCGAATCGAACTGGCTGCTGCTACTTCTTGGCGTCTTTCGACCGCCCCTGCTTGGTCTGAGCAACGGTTGAACGTTGGGAGGTTATTTCCACCGTTTCTCCCTCTGCCATGGACGTTGTTACCACGAATACTCCGACAATCTAAGCATACTATGCGAATTTGTTTGGCCAACTCTGATCTATAGGGCACCACTTCCGCGTAGCGAGGCTGCGGTTTCGGTTTTTCCACTGTCTCTCCCTCAGGTTTCACCGGTGGCTTCGTGAAACGGCTATTGATTGGTATTTATGCTAGTAAACGAGGACAGAGACAAGGTCTTCATGGCTATTCCCATCCACACCACCAATTTGTGATCCTCCATGCCTCCCAAGCTACGCATTGTTCTTCTCTTTCGAGCCTCGCTGATATTGGATGCCTCCTCTCCTCAATTCCTAGGGATGTGAATGTTGCAGCGGAGGATGGTGTTAATCGTAGACCGTTTGCCGTCTGACCGACCCTATAACTATAACGGTCAAAGACGGATTTAACCATTCAGTCAGGTTTTGGACTAAGAACTAGCGCGGTTATCGTTTCGACGGACAACGTGTAGACACATGGTCAGTGTCAACCTACTTTTATACGCTCACTGGCAATCGTTTTTCGTTATATAGGCACCATTCTACGTGACGCCTCTCACGAAATGGAAAATCCTGACTCCGAGACACCAATTTTGGGCGTCGCTCATTCGGGCACGGCTCTCAAAAAAGGCCCAGACAAGACCACTATATCGAAGGATGTAAGGTGGGGCTATCTCTCGATGCATCTATTGCCCCGGCAGAGCTTTAAATTTCTCTCAACGGCAAGTCATCTTTCGCTTCTGCCAAACGAACTGAGAGGGAGCTGATAGGAACGGCTTGCCCAGGGGAAGCATTGGAAAGGATAGGGCGAGTTTTTTGTCCAGCGTTGGGTATTGTGGAAGGATAAGTCGAACAAGATAGCAGTCAACGAGGAGGCGAGCAAAGAGACTCGTGGACTTGCCAAGTGAATGTCGGAGAAAACAATGTCTGCCCAAGCGGAATGTCGAAAAGGAATGCCCTTGGTGAGAACTTTTAAACCACCTTGTTGATGAAGTTGAACGAGAATGGTGAGGTATTCATCTTGATCTCTTCCCTTGGACGTGGCCGTAGTGTATGCTAATTGTTCGATTTAAGTTTTTGAAAGCATGAGTAGAAGAATACAAAATGCGACTAAAAAATTACACCAGAAAAGGGGTCAACGGATCGCGCTGTTCAGTACCTGGGATAATCGGCAATCCGAGAGCAGGTATCGACTCAAACTGTGCGAAAGGATAAGGGAAACAATGCGAGAGCGCCAAACTAAACTCTTACGGGTGTAGGCCTGCATGCATCGTATTCCTCCACATCGCCCAGAGCATGTACTTACCACGAACGTGCCCAGAATCAGGCCGTCAAGCTTCAAGTTTCAGGCCGTGGATTCTGTTTTCTTATACCTTTCAATGCGTCTGAGCCTTCGTACATAAAAAGATCAAAGGCCAGGATTATATTATATGGAACTACGTCTACCGATGATGTACTTTACCAGATGTATTTTTAAATAGGAAAAAATAATGGACACTGTGGGATTTGAACCCACGACCTTCTGCATCAATGTTTTACCTTTGATCATGCAAAGCAGACGCGCTACCCCTGCGCTAAGCGCCCAATCGTCAGTTCCCTCATCATGCTCGAGAAGTACGACAAGGGCTTCCCTGAGGCTCAGCTCTAAAAGACACCTCGTTCGAATTCTCAGCTACTTTTACACTACATATACCAACTAATGGAATCGATTTGTGTCTTAAGCTGTTTGTGCCTGAGGTTGCAAGTAGATCAGGTTCCCAGGTAAAATGGACTCAAGATACGTGTGGCTTGTTTCGAAACCCCCAGCCTCCAGGATTACTTGTTCGATTTCGGACCAGCTAGAACTTAACTACCACTAGTACATTTAAAACCAACGGGGCTTTTTACGTTGTGGCAAGAAATCGACCCGGTTCCCGTCGTTTTCACCTGGTCAAATCCCACAAATTGAATACCGGGGCAGGGAACTGCTGCACTGCATTGAAGCGACGCTAAGGCACTGGCGTTCAGGGTACCATGGACCGGGCCCCAGGTGATATCAGAGAGCTGAAAGAGCGATGTATCGCAACCGCCAGTGGCACCAGAGAAGGAGGTGCACTGGGTTATCTGCGCGACATTATTCTTGATGTTCGTGATGGTCAAGTCACGGAATGCTGCCAAGATTTAGTTCAAGATAGGCAGAGAAGAGAGGAGTACTGACTTATGTTCTTCGCGTATCCCAAACCACCGCCACCCCCTGAGAATAGAGTCAGCATAATTAGAACGTACAAGTAGTGATATGGATGGCGAACCGTTGGGTGGAAATCCTTGCTGCACTCCAGTCCACGTTTTGACATAACCTGTATACCTTGTATTGACGAAATTAATACCTTCAACCGTAACCTAAGCATATTAAGTCTCGTGCATTCCAAGAAATGATAAACTGACATTTTCGATCCTTTCAAACTGGCCCTTGTACTGCCCAATCGAACCAATTGCCAGTCCAAGACCGCCATTGAAGGTGGAGTTCTGGATCAAGATATTCGTTGCATTTGCCTTCGCGGATATATCATCGTCCCCGGAGTCCACGGTCCAACGGCGTAGTGTGATATTGTCAGAGAAGAATATATCACAGCCGTCGGTGTTCCGCGCGGGAGCCTGTGTTGCCTTGTTAGAAGAGGTAATGAAATGAATATGGCAGATACTTACATGCGACGAGGATTTGCTACTAATAAAGATATCGTCCATGACGACATTATTGGAACGAATCATGGCAATCGTCCAGAATTGTGATTGAACAAACCGAGTTCCGGAAAATGACGAGTCCTTGGCACCGTCAATCATAAGGCTGATCGGGCGACCCGGAAGATTGGAGACGCCGTTTGTGAAATCGTACCTGCACCAGCGCTTCATTTAAAGAAACGTCCCAATTCACAAAAGTAATGCTCACCAAAGTTGACCGTTCCCGTCGAACGTCCCAAAACCGTGCCCATCCCATTTAATCTTCGAGCCTCCTATGACCCATGCGGCAGATTGATTCTGATAACCGAGCGGCAAGCTGTTAGCGCGCCAATAGGTTATGTTTGTTCCCCACTGTCGTAGTCCAATTATTAGATTTACAACGACCCATCCAGATAGACTTCGTACTTACTAACAAAGTGCCGCTTAAGTCGACGGTTACATTTGAAAGACTAGTGGTGTTCATAACCGATTCGATGTGGTAGGTTTTATTCTCGAAGACAACGCCACCATTGCGACCGCACTGTTTGAACGCGGATAAGATAGCGGGGGCGTCGTCTGATTTGTCAGTGCTGGGGTGTACGGTGCAGATGGTCCCACTCTTCGTCACTGATCCTGCGAGCGAGAGACCGAGTAACGAGAGGAAGAGTGTGGTAATGGACAGGGTACGCGGAACATGCATCTTCATGACGATATATGCCAATTTGGGGGCATGTCCTTTCGTTGGCGGGGTCATTTTAAGCGAGGGATTTCCCCCCTGTTAAGTTTGACAGAAGGCGGGATCAGGACCAACCGGCACGGTTCGATATTGTGGAAAAATAATATGCACCTACCGCAAGAACTTCGGGCTTACAAGCACCTCGAGAAAAAAGAAGCAAGGAGAACTCGGACCGAATTTGAATTTGTTGAAGAAATCAATTTCCCCACCGTCCTTCGTATAAAAGACACGAATAGAAGTGGAGTACAAGTAAGTACCCTTGACATATCACAAGCAGTCAATAACCGGTCCGAAGGTAAATAGAACCTTACCTCACGTCTCAAAGTCTCAAGATCTCACGCAGATCTCATGGGTCAAGAGATATCGAACTAACTGTTTGTTTTAAGATTTAGGCTTCGGAGGAGCAATCGGCTTCGTATTCGAACTTGGGTTTCGGGCCAGCAGATACGGCGACAATTCAAACTTGCACTAAGTATCGGAGATTGTAAGCACGCTGGTTGAGTTGAGGAATGAATGGGTACGCGACACGATCTAATCTAATCGGCTCAGGACCAATTCGAAGCTGGACTTCCCGAACAAGGACTGGAATGTATACACTTGATGATATGGCCTTGAGGTTGAGATTGTGCGACGACGTCCCAGCAGAACATCCCTCGGTGGATGTGGCTTTCGCTCAAGGACTACTTGAGCTTGGCTAGTCATGCTAATCGAACCAAATCGACGTCCTTGCCCTATCGTATCAACATCGTTACTGGCAATCGTTCTTGAGGGACTAGGACGACGTCTTAGCAGAACATCCATCAGTGGGTGCGGTTATCCCCTCAAGAACGACTTGACGCTGGCTGGTCATGCCAATCGAACCCGATCGTCGTCCGTGGCTCGTCGTATCGACGCCGACAGGAACAGCAATTGAGGTACCAGAATGAAAGATATGAGCAGTGCTCAACATAGGTATCGTGAACGATGCGCGGGCCAGATCGAAGCAGCCGACCATTTCGCGTAAGTCGCTGCAGGGAAAACCTTGAATTTCTGATCGATAAGGAAGAAGTAGGAGACCTACCAAAGACTTGTTGATAAGGGACAGAGCCGCCAACAATCGACTGTGAGGAACTGCTTGAGCGGGCATAAGCACTCAAACGAAGAATATGATGAATAAAATCGACGTACCAGTTCCAAACCTTATACAGCGTAGGCATGAGACATGAACGTTACTTTTCACGGCTCAGTGACTATGAAATTAACATTAAAGCTGAACGAAACTAAAATGCGGTAACGAAATGAAACAAACCGGAAAACTTGCACTGAGCGTAAACTTGAACCAAAGGATCCTGAACTGCGTTGAATTGTCCTTGTTCTGGATGTCCAGGTTTAAGGTTGGACATTGACTTTCGAAAAGGATGGAAAATAAAGCTTGTTTCGTTGCGACGAGGTTACAGTAAAAAGGCCAGCTTTTAGATTCACGAATTTCGCATAATCGGGGAAGAATACGATTGGATGCCAGATATTTCCGGACCCGGTACCTTCGGACGAACTCGAATGAGCGTTCATTAAGAGCAAATAAGGGAAACATGGCACACATTGAGAAACACGGTGGGACAGGACGCAGCCGCGATGAATTTCCTCCGAGGAAACGACATCGTCAACAGCAACTACAGTGGGCTGACAAGATTTAGGGCCCAGATTAGACTGATGATGGTGCGCTAACGAAGTTCTGAACCTCGAATTGCTGGAGAAGGACGAGAGTTAGACAAAAATAGTACTAATGGCGATGAGACACACCACAAGCGAAAGTGCGGCATAACGGACCGCCCACATAGCAAGAGATGTCGACATTGTGTTAGTGACGTGTTTGATGAGTGATAAACCAAAGGAATGGGCTTCTAGGATATAACCATCGAGGTACGGACTAGGAAAAGCCTGAAACGGCTGGTATACGTAAGAGATTGGAAAGGCAAAAGATGAAATGTCGTACCCAGCAACCAGCACAGGCAAAAGATGCCTCTTCTAGCTCAGGTTCACGTTCGACAACGTGCAGAAGCAGACAGCACGAGCTAAAGCTGTGATACGACGTGGTAATGTCCATCCAGTCCTTAATACTTCGCTGGTCCTGAGGGTAGACTTTCAACTCGAAGGTTTCCTTGAAAGAAGGTTTGTGGTCCGCAGAAAGTGCTGAACGAGGATACTGGTATCGAGTCCCTGACAACGATGATAAGTTACTTAGGAAGTAGCGAGAAAGAAAAATACGAACCTTATAGCTCTCACTGCCGTCATTTCTCCTCGAAAGGGACGTTTATAGACATCACTGCGTGCGGTGTCGACTTAAGCGGTGTCCAACCAAGTAGGCAGCCAACCCTGGCTAGGCTACCACCACAGGTACTAGAGCCAGAATATGCATCCTGCCAAGTATATGTTAAACTGAAGGCACTGACGAGAACTCCCAGAGAAAAAGAGAAGAAACACTGACGAACCTAGAGAGACTCGGGCTACCACTGTAACACCACGATCGAGGCAAAATCATGCTGTGGATGACTTGGGGTTTGAAAAGAGGTTCCCAAACGGCTTTTTTTCAAAATATCAGTAAGTTGTTGAGGGTCAGAGGCCACGAAATCGAAATGGGAGAGGTGGTGGAAAGAGTGAGTCACACCATGGGTTTTTTTCACTGGCAGCTGCCCACGTGATTGAATTTGTCACGAACGCGTTACAGGCGCGTCTGAGTCCTGACTCAATCCTGACTCCTGAAACAAACACCGCGGGGCTCACATGTAGATCAAATACCTCAAGACAAGAGGTTTATCTGCCGCTACTTCCAACTTCCACTGCTCATTTACAATATGCAACACGACATGGGTGATATCGCCGCAATCTGCTCTGACCCCAATGCTCTGGTTGCGCTCGTCAATGCTACCCCATCAGTTTGGGTCCCTGTAGACCGATGCGCTCAGACCCGGTTCACGCACTCATGGAAGCCTTTGATTCTCCAGGCGGCCGATGCTCCTATCCGCGACATTATGGACGCCTTAGCTGGTCTGTCGCTTAATGAGGAGAATACGAGCATTGCGTGTGGTCTGAGGGTCGACGACCGCGGAGCGATTGAAATTATCATTGCTAGCGGTAACAATGTTGCAGAATCGACGCAGAAGCACATACGGAGGGTGTGGAAGGAAATGATAGAAATTTCTACTCTCTCTCGGTCTCCACGGGCTGGAGATGGCCTACGCGGGTCACAGCAAGCAAGGGACTTGGTCCGTTCCTTGTATGAGTATTGCATGCCCTCATTCTCTGTGAAATTCCTCGAAGCCTTTACTGGTTTGCGCGATTGGGTCGCGGAGTATCACGAATTGCACGAACGAGAAGCAGCCAAGCCAAGCCCATTCTGGCGACTGAGAATGGACGAACTTCGCGTGATAGTCAAGAGAATAGAAAACATCTTGAAGGACTTGGAACCATACGAACAAGCTATTTCTACGTCCTTCACATCGCCTACCGAACCGACTCTCGATACGTTTATCCCCACTATGGACAGCGTGATGGAAGGGGTAAACTCTTTGCTGGCGATAGGCCAAAGTACCAACCCGTATGTTGAGACCTGGAACCCCTTGCTTATTTTGGGTGGTTGGGTGAACAACTTGTGTCGTAAGTGCACTGCACAATTCATTTCTTTTACTTTAAACCAAGTTTACTACTACTCTTCTCTCCTTAAGGCGGTGCTTTGCGTCACTTACTCGAGAACCTAATTTGCTTCCCGCAAAATATCGAAAAACTCCGGACATTCTGGACAACACGTGGCTTTGCCCAAATGGCGAGCTTCAAACTTCACATTCGGATGGTTAACGACGGATCATATGGAGCTCCACTCGGACCATGGCCGTCGAACCCTCAAGATTGGAAAAAAGTCTACGAACACTTCCCCCTGAAAAGGGGATACAGATTTATCGGAACAGAAAACGCACACGATTTCTCCCATACTCCAACCGACCCATCCAAGCTCGTCGTGCACCCTGAGCTCAAGATCGCCACGTACCTCCACCTCCTCAGCCACATCCTCGCCGAAAACGAGAGTTCTTCAAATTCCACCCCGCCGTTCAATTATATCTCGGTCTCAAACCTGCTTTGCCTGCCGTGTGCGCGCTGGATGTCAAAATTGAACTCTATGGATCTGAAGCATGGCGTCGCGTTCCGGGGCTCCACCTCGAAATGGCCGAACGATTGGCGGATGCCAGCACTGAATGCACGCGAAATTTCAGGAAATATTGAGTATTGGGCATGGGAGGATTATTTGAGAGCGCAATCGAGGGAGAATGTTGTCAACGTAATTGATGAAAAGGACCCTACGGACTGGCCTTGAGAGCATTATGGCCTGTAGAGGATATTTCTACGTTTTTCAAGGACGGATGGGCGTTGAAATTCGGTAGTGTTTGAGCTTCCGGGGATCCGACTCCGCCTTCGCTACTTCTCCTTTTTATAATCGAATAAATCGAATATTCACCTTCCCCTTAGGATCGACTGCCCGCTGTTGCTATCTTTGTGCATTGTGATTTCGTACCACATCATGTATCTCTCTCCCTTTGAAAATAGTAGTACTGCTCGTTATTCGATCGACTGTGCTATGCGCCCTATTTCGTTAATCAATCGAACATTTGCCATTGTATTCTATAAATTGCGACATACCGGGTTTCGTACTGCACGACGCTGAGGCCTCGAAGAGATATGCTGATCCATTCCTGGAGTCCCAGAAATCCGGCTTTCAGTCACCCCTCAAATGTTAGTATATCAGCAAAGAGTCCCATACGAGCCTAGCTATGGCGAGACATATATCGGCAGCAAATGTGAATGTCGTGATGGGAGAATAGCCCGGGAGCCTAGAACACGGGCATGCGGTGAGAAACTTTATAATTTAGCAAGGACGCGCGCCTGACTTACTGAGAATCGGGCGATGGGCACGCGAAAAAGATATCACAGGTAGAAAATGTCGGATAACAGAGAGGGTCGAAAAACAGTGAAAATCCCGCAGGACGCAGAATTGTGGAACTGTCATCGAAAGTAGGAACGCGTCTGGCTTTCAATTGAATAAGATTTCATTTACTAAACTGAAAATGGATATCGAAATGTTGACATCGAAATCGTGAGTGATACAAGTCTAAATTACCCGTATCGCAGTAGGGTCGATCCTAATGAACGACGTCAGCATGAAGTGAAGATAGGAAGCCGCCAGACAATCTGCGTACCAGGATGGGGCGTGTCAGCAAAGGCATCATATCGAAGAAGAGGTCCTCGGAGGCGAATGGATTAGAGGATGGCAAGTGGATGAGCCCGCCTAGCCTTTACAGCTGCATGCAAAAACGTAGGCACATTTCGAAATTCGAGCTCGTGCGCCTGTGTTTGTGTAAACAACCCCATTTTGGTAGCCCGAGGGGTCGCGCCTCCCGAGAATGTCCTCTTTCGATAACCGACACCGGGAATGTGGAGCAACTACTCCACCGCTACCACTAATAGACGAGCCTAGGGAAATTTAAGGGTTCTTGCACCACTTCGGCTACCAAAACCGGCTGTTTATGCAAACACAGGCGCACAAAGTGGAATATTGGAATGTGCCTAGGTTTTTGCATGCAGCTGTAAAATGAAAGGAAATAGGCCGTTAATGCCCCGATTCAGCTTCCGAGACTGTACATGAGAACGAAAACGGTTGCACGGGATGTATAAGGACGAACAGCCTTGCAAGGGTGTGGATTAACGCCTAGAGCCCGTGAAAACGGGGTCAGGGGAAGAAAGAAAGAGAAAAACATACGGTATAAATAATACCGTATGTTATAATTGGCAAGCTCCTCGCCTCGACCTCAAGAACCGTCAACCTGGCCATCATGGATTTTCCTTCTGTGTCAGGACCTTAGGAGCTCGGGTTGGAGTGCATGAGTGTTTAACGTTCAACGTTCATCACTTACCTATCGCTCTTCTCCCCGATATAGCGTCCTCTCAATGGCACACCTGCCTTTGCATCGGCGGTGTCTAGCCTCGAAGAACCTTGAACGACGGAGGGATCAAATTGACCAGCGCTCGTCGTGACGAACTCTCTCGGGTCAAGTCCTCGAGTCTTGAATTCCAAAGAAAAAACTACGTTTTCTGCTACAGACACCCGGAAGGAGACGAGGGGCAAGGTTGAACATATGTAATTCAGAAGAATCAGAGACGAGCCTGCAAAGAAGAAATCAAATTAACAATTCATTCCAGCGTCATCCAAGCAGATCGAGCAGGGGGGGGGGAATGAGAAAGACTCACTAGAAACCAGTAATGAATCGTGGACTGAGGCTGGTAAAACTCCCACCTCCATCGCACCCACACCTTCCGCCTTTTAGCCCCTCCTTTCAGCCCGCCACCTCAACCAGTGTCGGCTCGAACGCTCACCGTCCTTACCTGATGCCAGTGTAGTCCCAGGTACGTGTAAGCCAAATGGCAACTCGACAGGGTTCGAAACTGCTACAGATCACGTACCGACTTGCCGACGTCGATCGGGTAGGTCGCTGGTTTGAAGTATGAAATAACAGGCGGCATTTTAGTCGAGCATTGCTCGGTGCTCGTGCTCGTGCTCGTGCTCGGGACGACAGCATGCGTCCATGGTCATCCTCGATGACGAGACCAAAGAGGAACAGCTTCATTGCTCGTCGTTCCAGTGTTAGCGATGGACAACGCCCTAAATCTCGTCTTCACTGGCGAACAACACCAGAGGGCAGCGCACACTGCTTTGAGCGTGCATACTCTAGGGCGTCAGCGCAGGAATGAGGGACTCTGGGAGGCAGTGAGGAGGGGCGAACAGTGTTGGAGGTTAGTAAATCGACTCTCGAGATAGAACAGCGGGCGATCCACAGTGACAGTAGAGAGGAGTCAAGAGAGCGCAGACTGGAAGTGGCTCAATGAAGTTGAAGGACGGGGCTTGGAGAAAGCCGGAGGCCCGCTATTTGGC
This sequence comes from Galerina marginata, assembly GCA_023014335.1. NCBI lineage: Eukaryota > Fungi > Basidiomycota > Agaricomycetes > Agaricales > Galerinaceae > Galerina > Galerina marginata. Next base: position 1,359,728 of record JAECYW010000015.1, on the reverse strand, counting down.
CTTGTGATGATCAGAGGTTATCAACCCCAACTCCGCCTAACTTGGTCGTTTACATCACGATCCTGTGACCTGTCCGTCTCCTCGATCCACTTGCCCGTTTCTCTCAAGGGGGTGGCGGAACGTGGATCATGTACAGTCGAACCCCTCATAACGCATACCCTTCGGTGGACCCCCCGAGCTATGCGTTATGAGGGGTTATGTGTTTGGAGGGGTACGCTAAAAATAGATTGCGAAAATCATAGCAAAAATATTCGACCAAAGTCACTGAATTGCTGCTTAGATATGGCATAAGCAATAGGTGAGTCCTATATACATGGGATATGGGCCACTTCAGTTAGTAGAATCTGCACATATCATGGCCAAGCCTGGTGAAGGTTGTCGGGGTCGTGCGAAAGTCGGTCCCTGATGTCGTTTTTGAGGCGAAAAGAACAATTCAGCAGATCAGAAAGCTCGAAAAAGGTATTTCTGCACAAATTATGGCTGACATAAACTCGGAGTTTTGAGAAGGTACTGCAATTTGACCTCAAAGTAATGATATTCGGCCTCATATGGCACCCAAAACCTATGCGTTTTGCCTGCCAAGGGGTATGTGTTATGCGTTATTGCGGACCTATGGGTTATGCTATGCAATTCCCCGCCTACCAACTCGGTGGACACATGAGGCTATGGGTTATAAGGGGTTATGCGTTATCAGAGGTATGTATTATGAGGGGTTCGACTGTACCAACACTCACTAAATTTTTTTCGGGGATTTTGCTGACCCCCCCCCCCCTCCCCCTCCTTCTATATAAGGTATATTTTTCCGAGTTCCGATGTTTTTTTATATGTTTTTTTGTCCTATGGCTTCGGATTTTCGAGAATCCTGTACCTACGGCCTCAGCCTACCTAGCTATCAGCCCACAAACGCTCAAAACACAGTGAAAGATGCTCTGCATGCAAGTCTTTGCACAGAGGAACATATGTGAGAAATTACCGAAAGTGGCGAGTTCTGCAACCATTTCCATTACCTTCAATATTATCGTCGGGATTGGTGCAAGTAAAGTCTCGGCACCTAACTGCGGAATCTTTGGGCAATCAGTTCACTTCCCATGGTCGCAGACGCCGACGGAGGTTTCTACACAGCCACCGGAACGACGAAATGTACCCCCCCTCTGCACCCTCACTCACTGACTCAAATGCTTTCGGACCTCGATTTTTGAATTCGGAGAGGCCCGAACCTTCAGAAATAGACCTCTAGTATTTTCACAACGTGCCGCCACCCCCTTGGTTTCTCTACCAGTCGAGGTCCATACAGCTGTCCTAAAATACCTCCAGGATCGATCTCAAGACTACGGTGCGGCACCCATACCAGCCTTATTCTCATGCAACGCCGCGTCGGTATGCCATGCAATCCCGATAGCTGGAAGAAGGTCGCGTTCGACGTCGCGCATAAACCTTTGCTTTTGGACACGCTTTCGTGCTCTATCCACTTGGAAAATTTAGAACTGTGGTATACAACAGCTTCTTGACATCTGGTTCATGTGTCAAGGCTCTTGAAATTCGACGTGTCTCTTCTTTTACATCTGGTTTTGGTATCGATTCAGAGGAGTTGGATAAGGCCCAGTACAAGCAGCATGTCTCCGCTCTTTTCACCGCTCTCAGGGCGTATATCCAGCTATTCAAGAGCATTGTCTTCGGCAATTACTCATCTTTTTTGGTCTTACCCAACTCCCTGCCGGGTTGACGACATCGACATCGGAAACAAAACCTTCACCCTAACCTCGAGAAAACCCTGGCCTCCCTTCGAAACCTACTTCCTCCGGCTGAAGAAGCTATCGCTGACCGGGTTCGGGTTCATGTATTTCGCATCGCATGCGCCCACTCCCGAATGGTTCCGAGAGCTTCAGGAGACGTCGGGGCCGTCGGACTAAGTTCCTTCTGCACACTTAGACCTGTCTAAAATTACCTTCCGCTTCCTATCCTTCTCCTTTCCCGAATCCGCCCAGTCCACTCCCCTAACCGGTACTTCCTGACTCAAAATCGCCAAATCAATCCACTTCTTCCACGTATCCCGCGCCTTCAAAGCTTCCTCGTTCATCTCTACTACCAAGGCAAAGGGAGCAGCCAAATCGGAGCAACTTACATCCTAACATCAGTGCGTGGCGCGGCGTTCCCCTCATCATCGATGCGTGTCCGTCTTTTGATATGCCCTATCAAGAGTAAGCCAGCCCATATTGTTCCTCTCTTCATTTACATTGCTGATGAACTACCCACCAGTATACTCGGCGTTCCTTGCGCAGGACCCTCAGGCCCACGTTCCAATACTGCGCCAACTTCACACTCTACCCGCTTACAGGAGCTCCTCAGGACGAGTAATATCCCGCAGAGTAAAGATGAAAACCCTGCGATCCGGCATTTAAACGTCTTTGGGAAGCTCCCGACCCTGAGCGAAGAGCATGGTAGAAGGAGCTCGAGGGATATGATAATTATTTGGAGGGGAATGCGCGAGAGTGGTGTGCAGAAGAACTTTTATCTTTGTTCTGGACTTCTATCTAATCCGTTCCCTCTGAGATAGTTATAATTACTTTTGAATTGCTAAGCTGCGTACTCTGTGTCTTCCCTGTCTCCAGCATTCATCGTTTAAGATCTACCCGAACATATATCAACGCAAAGTTTCTAGGACGCCATACCAATCAACCTACTTTACTGCTACCCAGATCAACTTCCGAATACAAGTGATGGCTTCCATGTATCGATATAATTATAACCCATCACGACACTTGACGTGATGTTTTCCCTTGACATGCAGTGCCGCTGTACTCGGGGCTATACCACAAGGCATCGCACGTCGAATTCAAGCTCGAGTTACCCACGGCTCTCTTTTTCCTCTACGCTCATAGCTTCCCTTCAGATGGAGACCGATAAATCCTTGGTACTCAGCGCGGTCCTCGAAAGTAAGCGCGAAACCACTACAATCGGGTTCTTTTCCACTGATCGCTTCTAGATATCGGGATTGAAGGCGACATCGAAAGCGGGAAACGATCCCATTACTCTCTGCGAATTTATCTGGCAGGCAAGGAGGTTGTGAAATCAGACCCCAAGCATCGTTCGTCGGGGCTGCATTGGGAATGGAATGCAGAGAATAAAATGTGGGTCCTGGTCTTGTAATGGATGTCTGGGTTGATTTTCACGTCTTCGGGTCAGCTGGTTCGAACCGTCATCGACGATGAAGGTTGTGATCCTCCGCGGCGCCAAATTTGGGACCAGCATCGCTCTACTCAATGATCTCGTCGGTCAGTATGAGGGAAAAGTGGTAGACCTCCTCGAAAATAGTGAGTTGAAGTTCGCTTGATGCACGCACTGAACCCAAAGACGATACGACTAGGTTCCAGCTTTGACCTGAAGGATAAGAAGGGAAACCCCATTCCTGCCAAAATGGAGATCACTCTGTCTCGCGTCTCTGGATCGGTCGACAATGTTAAAGAATTCATGGAGAAAGTTGACGCTGATGTTGCCCGTATGGTTAGGAATGAGGCGGTGACAACCACCATTTCGACGCTTGGACAAGTGTTGAAGTTAACGAAAGCCATTATAGACAAGGTCACACAGGTACGACATTCCTTCTAGTATTGACCTTAGTTAGTCGACTGATTGTGGCGATAAGGCTCACCCTATACTCAACGTATCATGGACTGTTGTTTCCAGTCTTTACCAGGTGAGTCGTCAGATGAAATATCAACAAATATGGTATGAATATCCGGGAAGGCTGTACAGGAGACAGATCTCCAGGACGAAGGTGTACGAGACCTTGCCAGCGCCTTGCGTGAGATGCTAGGGACTGCGAATGCGACTCATAACCTTCCTGTGATTGAAAACACTACCAATGTCATCGAAGATATTGGCCGTCAATCGCTAGTGGTCGCCTCACTAATTCATGAATATACGAAATTAGCTTTCGCAAGTAAGCAAATCTGGCTTCTCTTGATAATGGCAAGCCTAATCATCCTTTGTTCAAAGGACGGACTGTAGAAATCCAAATCTCGGGTCTAAAAACACGCATTGAGACGGCCCAAAAGAGCTGCGCTGCCCTCAAGCTTAAACTTTCTGATAGGATCAATTTCGACACGAACGTTCAAGTGAATAAGATTGGTGTGTTTCTGCTGGCCTCACAAAAGCGTCTCTCTGGTTTGACCTTGGCGAACAGGAAATACTTTGGACGTAATCAAAGACGATCAATTAGGTACTTGCTCGTTCCTGTACTCCAGGACAATTATACTGAATTCATTTGATGTCCGCAGCGTTCAAGATCCACAGGTGGCTATCCCCGCCCGACACCTCTAATAATCGCAATGAAGCGGATGAAAAGCGTCAAGATGGTACATGCTCCTGGTTTCTCGACGGAGAACGATTCCTTAGGTGGTACAAGAATCCTGGGTTTCTTTGGGTTTACGGAAAGGGTAAGCTTCTAAATAATTTATTCGAATTCAAGTGCTCAACGCATCCACATTAGCGGGAAGCGGTAAAAGCATTTTATGGTGAATCTCCTTTCTATGGGTGGTCTAGACATGAGATCAATGGACTGGCTTTTCAGCGCTTCCGTTATTAATGAAGTCTCCGAAAAAAACCAACCCCATGCTATTGCATATTTCTTCTTCGACGGAAGGGATTCACAGAGTGAACGACAACTTCACAATAGGCTCATACGATCCCTTATTTCACAATTTGCGCACCAACGCGGCGGTATACCTGGTGAACTGGCGGATCTGTATAGACGTTGCGGCGACGATCAGCAGCCAACGGTCAACCAGCTTCATAAAACTCTGCGTGATATTCTCGATGGGTTCTTACATGCATATATTATTATTGATGCCCTCGACGAGTGTTCCGACCGTGAAAAGACGCTGACTTGGGTTGATAAACTCGTCTCGGACACACATCAGACGGCAGAAAACCTTCATATCATGGTTACTAGTCGGCCGGAGCGAGAAATCGAACAAGCTTTCAGGACGTTCGACCCATACCCAATCGACATCAGTGAAGCGACTGCAAATGAAGACATTTCCAAGTATCTTGACCGTCAGATGGAATTTAAGTTCAAGAAGTATGACGAAATCACTCGAAAGAAAATAGAATCCGGGTTGAGAGAGCGTGCGGATGGATCGTAAGTTCTCCCCCGCCACTTGTTCAACTGCGTTGATCGTCTCCTTAGGTTCCGATGGGTAGCATTGCAGCTTGCCGATCTGGAAAGATGTTCGAGTGCATATCAAATAGTGAAGCAGCTAGAAAACCTGCCAGAGGGCCTGGACGACACCTATAAGCGGATCCTGGGGTCAATTGACAGGAAATATCGTGCCGATACGTTGACATTTCTGCAGTGGTTGGCCTTTTCCTTGCGTCCAATGACAATTGAAGAAGTCGCCGAATCTATCACAGTGGAGTTTGACCCAGAAAATGGTCCAATCTTTATTCCAGAAAAACGATATAGTGACCCACAAGATGTATTACTGAGGTGTTCAGGCCTTGTTAGTGAATCAGAAGGTTGGTAACTTTGACTTATTCCCGAATTTCAATCCTTGCTAAACTATGAAGACAGGCGATATTAAACTCTCCCATTTCTCTGTCAAGGAGTATCTTCTCTCTCCATCCATTGAGGATGAATTCAGGATCAGCGAGAAATCCTCTCATTCGAAAATTGCGGAGATCTCTGTTGCTTACCTCCTACAGTTTGACTCGTTTTTGCCACTGACAGAGGCTATGCTTGGGTTCTCGCCTCTTGCTCGGTATGCAGCGGAGTACTGGATCTACCATGCACAATCTGGGGTAACGGACACTGCTCTTGTGAAGTTGATCTTGCAACTTTTTAACTCTGAAGCTGCTTCACTCACAAATTGGGTCCGGATTTACAATATCGATGTAGACTACGACCACTGCCGACTTTCACTGGGCCGGGATCACATTCTAAGCCCACTTTATTACGCTGCACATGCTGGATTGCAACAAGTGTCAGAACAACTGGTGAATATTGAAGTGGATGTGAAAGCAGAGGGCGGAAATTATGGCAATGCCCTCCAGGCGGCGTCTGCAGGAGGTCATGAAGCAATCATGAAGCTGCTACTGGCAAATGGGGCGGATGTGAATGTGCAGGGAGGAATTTACGGCAACGCACTCCAGGCAGCGTCTGCACAAGGTCATGAAGCAATCGTGAAGCTGCTACTGGCAAATGGGGCGGATGTGAATGCAGGGGGAGAAATTTACGGCACCGTACTCCAGGCAGCGTCTGCAAGAGGTCATGAGGAAATCATGAAGCTGCTGCTGGCAAATGGGGCGGATGTGAATGCAGAGGGAGGAATTTACGGCACCGTACTCCAGGCAGCGTCTGCAGAAGGTCATGAGGAAATCGTGAAGCTGCTACTGGCAAATGGGGCGGATGTGAATGTGCAGGCAGGACTTTACGGCAATGCACTCCAGGGAGCGTCTGCAGAAGGTCATGAAGCAATCGTGAAGCTACTACTGGCAAATAGGGCGGATGTGAATGTGCAGGGAGGACATTATGGCAACGCACTCCAGGCAGCGTCTGCAGGAGGTCACGAGGCAAATGTGAAGCTGCTCCTGGCGAATGGGGCGGATGTAAATGCACAGGCAGGAGCCTACAGCAGTGCAATACAGGCGGCGTCCATTAACGGTCACTCGGCCATTGTGAAGCTGTTGATGGAGAATGGGTCGAAAACCTGCAACACACTAGAAGAGTAAATAATTTGTATTTCCTCGACCATATGAGCTGTGCTCTGCGCGATCCAAATGCCAAATTCACAATAGGCGCCGTACCGCTTACTTCACCTTCCGAACCGAACACAGCCACCCTCCAGCGACCAGCGCCTTACCGGAGGCCTTTTTCAAAACGACTCTCCTAAGCCTATGTCGCTCTAATCAATTACTTCATGCACCACACTCGATTGTTCGGCCATAAATCGCATTCTTCACCTTTTCCGTCAATTCCTTACTCTCAGACCTTTCCTTACTTCGCCCCCCCAAAATTCCTCTTCGAAACCCTAATGCAATTTATGCTATATACAGAATCACAATAGACATCTCGACCTCTCGAGCTTTTCCCAGTTTTTAAGGACTTAGTTCCAAATTTCATACAGTACTTGCTTTCAGCTCACTCCTTGAGATGCCCTGTACAATCTACCGTTCTGGTGCACTGATTCAAAAGGTAAACCATACATCCACCACAGCGGAGAGACTCTGCCTCAATTGTAAACTCACCGCTGCTTAACACTTCACGCTTCGTAGTTGTACATTGCAAATATGACTCAGTATTAAAACGGTCCTGAAAAAAGGCGCGTTATAATGAACAAAATGGCGATACGCCAGAGCCAGCTTTAGGGCCAAAGTTATCTGAAATGTCAATTAGATAGTAAGGCAAGCGAAACAAACGATGACCAACATCCTCGAGGCTTCACGCTTCAAACTTTGGGTGTTGACTTATGGATGACTGGGAACATTGCAGGCAACAAGTTTCCACGACGAGAACTGCTAACGGCGACCTGGAAGGATAATAGTAAGAACGACGATACAGACCAGACTTGAGAGGGCTATCTGACAGTAGTCTAATTGGCGCGTTGAAGACCTGAGTTTGAGTGAGGTGTTAAAGGAGGTGAACGTTCAATTATTATGATACAGGAAAAAGTTACATAAAGTGCGTGAGGGCTCGCATCCGAGCGTGTTCCAGCGAACACCTCTCACTGAGGGGATCATATGATCCTAAGACCGAGAGTTATTGAGAGGATAGGCAGCAAGCAAAGACGCAGGTGACAGCGTTGGGGAAGCTTGCCATGGCTAACTCATCCGATAAGTGACAATTTGGTCAAAATAAGGCGGTAGCCTTTAGAAACGAAGACGGAGATGGAGGTAGCGAGAGGTAAGCTAACGAACGACGTCAGTAGAACGACAAAACATCAAAGGAACTGAGAACCAAGATCAGACATACAATAAACCGGTTTTCAGTCAATTGAAGCCACGTCGTGTTCTTTCCCCTAACCTTGACTTCCACAGGTTGATGCGACAATGTCGAGAAAAAGAGCAAGAGTGGAGGTCTATGGTTGAATGAGTATGCGTTGCAGGTATGGGAGAGGTAACATACCTTCACTCATGGGACCGTTTAAGACACGCAGTGAATGCCCGTCGCCGGTCAACCAATTATCGCCGCGGTAAGTGTTAAGCCGCTCGCAGATAGGAATAGGTCCACATCGCCAATGCAAGAAGCATGAGCAGAACCTGACAGACGAAGGCAAATGAAGGGCGCATGAGATGCGATTTTGAAACCCGCAGAAAGAATAAGGAGACACGAGCATCGGCGCAATAACTGAAACAACAGAAATCAACCAAGAGAAAGAGAGGGGCGGCATTGAAGACATACCAATTTGGAGGGACCTTCAGCAATACGGAGAGTCTCTAGCTTTGTTGGACAGCCGAGCTCTTGAACTCAATATAAACTCTTGATCCACAATCAAAGAGGCCGTAGGTCGAGACAGCCTCACAGGAGCCACAGGAGCCCACCCAAAGACGGGCAAAGAGAGAGGACATTGACAGGCAGACGCGTGAGGACTGCGTCGAGGACAAGGGATGGGAATGAAAGAAAGACCCATGGCTGATGCTTATATGAACGCGCACAGACCAACCTTCCAGACCCAGCTCGTCCCTGCCGTCGGATCTCTCCGATGAGTGTCCCTGTAAGCGCCTGATCAGCCGCTCAACCTAGAATCTCATGAATCGCTCTATGGCTCCTCTTCGACTGCTTTATTTATTTGAATATTCTGCTGAACGTAGTTCTCCAACTCCCGAATTTTTCAACGCCAGATTCAGAACGGTAGGTTATTTTTGCCACTGTTTTGTGCTTCAGTTCTGATTCGCACACGAAAAAAAGGTTTACAACCGAAGAAGAATTCCGGAGACAAATCGAAAATGGCCGCGATCAAGTACATTACAAGTCTAATCGCTAGCTGCAAGAGTCGGTCTCAACCTTTGCCACTATCGCCAACTCATTGACAGTGGTATTTCTCCGCCTTCGGGTGATATGCAACGCGTTTGTCTGGCGCATCTCTGGCTCTGGACGCCGCGTCCAGAGCCAGAGATGCGCCAGGACGCCCATATGTCAATTTGACTACTTTCAAATGTCAACCTTTTAGGCATTTTACCCGTTATCCCTGCCATTGGTGGCTTATATCTAGACACTCCATGTGGATAGCGGTCGTGTAATTTCCTGCCAACTTCAGTTAGGGCTTGCGCTCCTTAGAAGTCCACGATGCCTACCTCATCATCAACCGTTCAATGTCTTCGCTTCTTTGAGTATTCACAGACATTTATACAGGCAATAAATTGTACGTACAAGTCCACATAACGAGCTTCATTTCTTCGATCAATCGATAAATTGCCATTCAAGGTATTCGACCGTTCGTGCCTCGACTGTAATTACCAAGTATTCTTAACTCCATCCGGTCGTTCTCGTCCAGTCCGCAGTGCTCGCAGAGCCAGAGGAATGGCAGAGAGATTGTCGTCTAAAAAGGGTCGTTAACTCAGCGAAGTTCGCAAAAGAGTAGTAAACGCACCAGCTCAAAAGATAACGGGTTCCCTGAACACAACCAAATTACAGCAGGGAAGATGAGAGAAAAGAAATCCTTTCACGTCCACGCGACTATAGGACTGCGAAAATGTAGCATAAACCCGGCTCGAATAGACTCTAGAGCAGGTTCAGTACGGCGTCCAAGGCTGGCAGCAGATGGAAGACTAGATTAAAGATTAGGTGTGAAAGTATCAGTAAAGCAAATGAACTGGGTTCTTTAATTCAGAATATACGTACCTTAAGGCCTCCTCGTAAACCGCAAGGGTGGACCGTTATGAGCCGCGTTAACGGCGACTACCGTCGTAGTTAAATTCGTAGCGGTGGGGCTCGTAACGTGGTCAGCGCTGACAGAATGACGAAAAGCAGTCAACCACAAGGAGAGGGAATGGTCGTAACAGCTCATTTGATTAAACTGGTTTGGCTTGGGAGTGGGACGAGGAGAGTGATACCAGTTCAGAGTACCACTGGACTCGGGTATCGTAAAACAAAAAATACACGTAAATGAGAGGACAGCGCCACGAGGACCAGGTCGTGCCCCTCCACAATCGAATACAAGAAATTAGCCAAGAGCAAATATCCGCTGCTTAATGAAGCACTAGGTATATACGCGACGTCGATGTAGCGTGTAACACTTTGGATATCGTCCAAAATACCGTGAAGGGGGGCTTGGTAAAACGCGAATGAGCTGTTGCGACGGTGGAATAATGCGTGAAGAATCAAGGCAATGAAGCACGCGAAGGATAGGAAATAGGAGAAGCAGCGCGTAGCTGGTTGGACGTCGACGCCGCCCACTGCGGTTTAAATGCCTTGAAGCAGAGAGAGGATTACAAAACAAAATCGGACGAGAGCGCACCTCTACACGTGTAGGGACAGCACGGTAGTGTCACTACAATCCAGCACCGTCCAAGGTCGGCAGTTTACATACCAATAACCAGCGGTAGAATGAGAGAAATGAGGGAAGCTTTACTCTCCTTCGGCGTCACCTCTTAGAGAGAGCAGGGAGCGGTCACCGATCTAGAGGAGAGCAAGAGAGCGGAAGCGTTCAATATTAGCATATAGAATCATACATCGGACACTGACCATTGGCATTCAAATCGAATTCGGTAACAATGAGGTGTAAAAAAGAGAGAGTATCGACCATGGCAGGCTCAAAAGAATGGTTTATCGCGATAAGATCGGAAACCGCAGTTCATGTACCTTTAGGAGGTCGGGGAAGTCGTCGTTTTGTAGACCAGAACCATCTGATATCTGAGCACGACTCAATAAATGACGACAATGAGAGGATGTATAACTCAAGGTAAAACCAGACACGAACGCTTGACGCTTGGGATGAGGGGAGGAAGAAAGAAATGATGGCAGTCAATCAATTCATGGGAGTGGTCGTTCGCACGGACCCTGCAATCGGGCAAGCTGATCCGAGTCGGAATCCTCCCCTTCCACTTGACGACAACCTTGCTGGTACATACTGCAGTGACCTATCGATAACCGACCATGATCGATGCATGATCCCTTTCTGGCTCGTCTTCGCCAGAATCCTAGATGTACTCTGAAGCATGAAGCTAGTCTCCTTTAGTCCCGATCTGCAGTTTGCTTGTAGAACGTTCTAGCATCCAGTACGCAATCGCAGCGGAAAGTCGGAGGGTATGATACATCCTCTCGCCGTACCAAGGGACGCAACGATGACGCGATGTCGACACAGATCTCTACTTTGGACCATTCTCTGAGTGCTATAACTATTCCTCTGCGTCAGGTCTAAAGTATCTACAGTTTTTTTTGACATCGAAAATTATCTAAACGTCAGTACTTTCTTTATGTTTTCAAACATATCCTGTCTAAGTCAGCCTTCCTCTCAAACACAGGCCTCTTGCGACTTTGACCCTGGCAGTTTAATCGACACTAATTTCTTCGATGCTCGTGTTATCTGACCGTATAACAAGGTATGCCGTCCTTCGCGGCCTTTCTCTCCCTGTTTTATTGTTCTTACGGACATCATTCACAGTCCAACGGACAACCCGTTATCCACAAGTCATGTTTAATCATTGAGTATATTGAGTACCTTTCCCACTTCGCACTTCCTTCTCTTCCACCCCAACCCGACTTTTCGCCTCGCAGTGGCGTATTCTCACCCCCTTCCCATCGATGGTGGATATGGAGTTACGATAGGGCAGATAGTTGGTTGTTCAGAACACTTCACATTGCCGCATTCGATGCCAGGCGCTTTGCCTTCGGCGAGATCGTCATGTGCATAGTATTTGTACTCGAGTTGCTGCTTTCTGCACTATCACTTTTGACATCTCCGTTATTGAATGTACACCTTCCCGTGTTTTGAGCCATATTCAGCCGCTCATTCTTTCCCCGAATCTGCGCTCTCTATCCTAAATCTCCCCCTCATATTGGGAGATCTGAAGAGATTCCAACGAGGTTGGAAAGGGAAAGGGGTGAGGGAAGGTAGTGACTCCGTCAACTACGTCCTAGAGATGTTCAAGTAGTTGGTTGTTAGTTACTCGGCGTAACTTGATGCGTGTTGCCAGATGCGCTGAACGTTTACAGCCAAAAAGGACTTGGAATGGTGGGTTGCGATTAACCAAAGAAAATATGTAGCTACTACAGGACTTTTATACCTAACTAGCTATGAAATTTTCTCTGTAAAATTTTAAGGGGAAGAAAGAATAGGGGGAAAGGGGCCTCGAGATCGGCATGTGAATGAAGAAATATATGTAATTAGTGAGGGGCCGTATAGTGGATAAACGAATAGGAATTGCCTCGATCGTATGCAGAAGTTGTTGCCGGTATTTGTCTTGCATAGGGGCAGATTCCGTTGATCCGCGCATAGTCGGAGCGGAAGCTCCACACCTCCCAGGAACTTTTGAAAATCGACCTCCGTGTCGATCTCCTGTGGAAGAAATTGTCTTGAAATAACGGAGCTGGAGGATCGGAAAGAAACAAAGAAGCGAAGAAGTGGACGAAGGAATATAATCAAAGTGAATTAATGCGATTTTGTCGAAATGGGACGGGGATTTTCCTGGTATAGGCTCGTCAATTTCATGCAGGTGACTAAGCTGTCCGACGAGACGTATGGACTTTCTTGAGACGAGGGACGAGGGAGCTGGTGGATTGAGAAGTTTGGAAAGAAGTGAAGAAATGGGTGAATGAATGTCTGAATCAGAGTGAATTGTCGAATTCTGTTGAAATGGTGCTGGGGTTCTCCTTGTAAAGGCCGGTTAATTTTGTGCAAGTAACTAGGCTGTGCGATGAGATGCTATGCGAGTATGGATTTTAGTATCCCTTCCTCCGGGTGACCTTTGAATATTGACTTCCCAGTCAATTGGTTTTGATATGTTGCATTGGCGGTATTTGAGCCTTCTCTTACGAGCCGGGAACCAAAGGAATCGGTAGAATGGGTTTTGTTTATCAAAGGTAATTGGTACCCGTTTGTGTGTTGGATGTAGACCACTGAACTGAAGTGGGATTGGGGTTGACGCTGCGATGGAAACCCAGCGCTGGTTTTTATTGACAGCCTGCGTTGCGAGTATCTCGGTGGGTTGATCATTTTTGAGTTGTCCTCCCGGGTTAATGTCGGGATCTAACCTGTCGGTGTCGAGGGCAAATATCGCGAAATCGTGCGGTTTATATTGTTCGTTGAGTAGCTCGTCGACTTGCTTAACTTGGCGGGTGTCGGTGGGACGAATGTTGATAGGCACGTTAGCAGCTACGCAGGACAAACCAGGGGGCGGATCGTCGAAGGAAGGAGTTGAGATTTCGTGAGGAATTTTGACATTCAATGAGCTGGTCTTGCCTGTGAATAATGCGGTCGTTGTAACGTCTTGCTGCAAATTCCGACTTGGGCTAATACTCGGGTCGGAGGTGGAATTCGAATTGACCTCGGTAGGCTTCTGATTAACTGGACCAGGCTTATTTCTGGCGAAAAGCGATGGCAAGTTGTTGGAGATTTCTGCTGTGGTCGACGACGTGGGTTCATTGACTGACGACGGTGACACTATAAATAATGCCGCGTTTGAAATTTCGTTAAAGGTCCATGGATCGTCGGGGTAATGGTCAGGGTTTTTGAGCCTGAGACGAACGCGTACTTTTAGTTGAAAGTTTGCATGAAGGCCAGACATGAACATATCTGCTGCTTCGAAGTCCGAAAGACGTGATTTGTTCTTGAGGAATGTTGAAATGCGAAGGAAGTTCCGGTAGAATTTGCCAAACTGATCAGGGTCTATGCCTGGTATGTGCGCGTTTTCTTTGACGAGTATTTGAAGGTCATTGATAGAATATTTACGGTCTCCGTCGGCTCCTGGGTACAACTTGATAATAGCCTTCTTGAATGCATCCCAGTCGTTACAAGATGCATTTGTCTGACTTTCCCAAAGCTCGGCGTCGTTGGGATCGATATACATCAGAGTCCACTCGATGATTTGCTTATCTGTGAGAGAACCGACCGTTCCGAGTAAATGAACTTCTTTTAGGAATCGTGTAAGCGACTCGGCCTGGCCGTTAAATTTAGGCGCCGAGGGGTGGTGAGGAGATGGCATAGACATTTTCGGAATAACTGGTTGAATAACAATGTGGGTTAGGAGAAGTTGATGGTCACAATCGGTTGGTCCAAGCAACAGGAATAAATCGAGGCGGCGTAAGCGACGTGCTGCGCAAATTTGAGTCTTCCTGGTTCGCGTTTGAACCCCGGTGTCTTTGTGGCGGCTGACAACGAAGCTTTTGAGTGGCTTTACGAGGGGAAATACGATGGTTTTCGGCGAAATGAAGCGAGGACGAGCGATACCTGTGACGATAAATATTCTCCACGAGTTTAATGAATGGTGTTATGGAGGCTAATACCAATCCTGTCACTGAACGAAGGATGAGAAGCCGTCTGAACGGTCGGCGTGTCCGTGGTATTACTGTGGTAATCAACGATGGACTGTCTTGATTGGACGAATGCGAAATTTGGTGATGGAACGAAATGGAGTAAGGCTGTACCCGTATTAACGAAGGGTAGTCTGAACGAAGTATACGATGGGCGTCTATTGCCTAATGGGATTTCGAGCGGCTTCGATTGCCGAGTACGATGTCGAGGAATGAGAGTATGTGGGGCAGTGTAAGTTGTCGTTTAAGTTGAGGTCGACTCTTCCTAATTCACGCCTTCTAAGTTCGCGTTTGAACCTGGCGTGTCTGTGTCTTGACGTACTGCTTTGTGGGCTTCGGTTGCCTGAATACGATGGCGGTTGATAGAGCGTGGGTAAAACCACTTGAACAAACGTCTAGAACCCCCTCGCGGTGGGCTCCAGTTGAAGAGATTCCAACGAGGTTGGAAAGGGAAAGGGGTGAGGGAAGGTAGTGACTCCGTCAACTACGTCCTAGAGATGTTCAAGTAGTTGGTTGTTAGTTACTCGGCGTAACTTGATGCGTGTTGCCAGATGCGCTGAACGTTTACAGCCAAAAAGGACTTGGAATGGTGGGTTGCGATTAACCAAAGAAAATATGTAGCTACTACAGGACTTTTATACCTAACTAGCTATGAAATTTTCTCTGTAAAATTTTAAGGGGAAGAAAGAATAGGGGGAAAGGGGCCTCGAGATCGGCATGTGAATGAAGAAATATATGTAATTAGTGAGGGGCCGTATAGTGGATAAACGAATAGGAATTGCCTCGATCGTATGCAGAAGTTGTTGCCGGTATTTGTCTTGCATAGGGGCAGATTCCGTTGATCCGCGCATAGTCGGAGCGGAAGCTCCACAGATCATTATTTTTTTCTGTCGTGACGTCGTCCTGGTTCACGCGTTTTATCTTTAATGATCTAGCTCAACACTGGCATCGCGGCGAAGTACTACCCGATGCCCTAACCGGTGCGTACGATCCTTATCATTCATTCAATAATTCCTGTTTCTAATTCTAAGCCAGACGATCTGATTTTCAGAAATGCCAGGCGCAAAGCCGATCAATTTATGATCCAAGGTATGTACCCAGAATCCTCCTTTTAATCGTGCTTGCCCTCAACTCAAAGCTTGTATATATCAATATTCGATCCGAATCGATCGAGGGTATCTAAAGAAAAGGTGATCTGTACTGTCCTGAACGGTAATACGTATCGGGGCTGCTTGATAGTAAGTATCTCGATTCTTGCTCTCGTACACATTATCCTGGTACGACATGCCCTCTGTTGCTTGTCCTCTCTATGCGCATCGCAGGTGTGGTCTATGCGACGTCATTTGAATTTGGATCTGGCGTGTCCCCAAAATGTTCTATCACTGTTATGAGAGGTTAATGACGACTTGGTCACTATCGTTCATTACTGTGGCAGGCTTTAAAGCTGAGTTACTGTAAGCTCCCCGTGCTTTAACCTTTAATAGTCCCCCACTTCCACGCTCCTTCGATGTTGCCAATATATGCGTCTTCCTACAAAGAGATGATCAATCCGGCGCAGTCGGCGGCTTTTCTGATCCTACCCAGACACGACTGGTTCATTTTGTTTAATGGATCACGTCTGCCTGGTGAGTTGCTTTTGTGAAGCGGCCAGTCCGACTACGCCTGTTAAACTCGTCGGTCGAAGCTTCATAACACCCACATCCAAAATAATTTCAATTCTTTGTTTCAACAGGTTTAGCACCTTATTTTTCAGGGAGGTCTCGGCCAGTTTTGTCGTTGATTCCTGCGGTCTTGCTCTGGGATTTCCCGACTGTATATATTAGACCTTCAAACTCACGCCCTCTCGTGTGTCTGTCTTCCTTTCATTTTATCTGGAAATTTGTTTTATTACTAACGTTCCGCAGATTGTCACATTTTACAACACTTCATCCAGGATTTCTTACCCAGTCCTCATCGATGCCTCATTGCTCATCTTTTAAACGGTTCCTCAGAAAACATTCAACGCTCCGCGATTAAGGCCTATGATCATCTTCTGGCAGTCTCGAACACCATACTTATATAACCTGGGCTGAGTACATGCCACATTTTTCTGTTCCATTCATCCTTTTCCTTCCTCTCTTTTTTCTTTGCCGTTTTTACCCTGTGGAGATCAGAACAATCTTGATCGCCTTTCTCTTTAGTCTTAGTAAGTTCAGTTAGCGACCATGTTTAGACCACGATTTATCTTCAAACCCTCGGGCTGCTTGGATACCAATGAGATGGCGGCCTGTCTAATCTTTAAAGCGAGTTCGGTGTGTTTTCGACACCCGTGCCTATTACAGATTACTGTATGCCCGGTTGTAATAGTACTAGGCATGCTCAAGCGGAATAATTTAAGGAGACGGAGGAATGCTTCCTTTTTGGTTTTAGGTTCAATGGAAGTTGAGCTGGGTGGTGGGGCAATTAGAATGACAAGAAGCAGTAAACCGCAGGCAGGATAAATATTCGTTTGAATAGTATGGTTTTTTGGGGCGAGGAACGGAATAACGGTCTACAGTAGGCAGTTTGCGTGGAGCCATGGGGAGCCACACGTGGCAAAATGTTGATGCGTGAGTCGGCCCGGTGGCTCGCTCGTGGCTTGGCCCGTGGCTAGCTATTTCCGTTACCAACGGCCACTATTCGCAGTAAAATACGCCAAAATGCAACAGATGGCTCTCTGGTATATTAGTATGGCTCTGTTAAAACCCTGAAAATTTTAGTCTCGGTTTCATGAAGAAATCAGCAAGATAAGTCAACAGCGGCATTCCGTACACGTTTGCTGTCAAATGGCGTGAATTCAACTTAATTCTTGTAAATACGCAAAATACGAGGAATAATTCGGTTTTTAAGAGCTATAAATTAAGCTGAGGATAATACAGCTCTGCCTGCTTCACATGTACCAGATACACGACAGAAAATTCATTCTAACTGCAGGAACTGAAGCCATGGGCCAAGCCACGAGCGAGCCACCGGGCCGACTCACGCATCAACATTTTGCCACGTGTGGCTCCCCATGGCTCCACGCAAACTGCCTAGTACAGCTAGATTCTCGTGCCATAAAACATTAAAATATATTCGTGAAGGATACAGCGTCGCGGAAACCAGGTCTTGCCTATCCACGTTGTCTTGGCATTCCATCATATCCAAGAGCAAATACCCTCGGTTTAAAGAAGAACCGGTAGCATACAATCTTTGGATATAGTTCAAAACACCGCGAATGGGACAATGGTAAAACGCGAGTGAGCTGCTGCGACGGTGGAATGATCGGTGACGGCTAGGTAACGAACACCGTCTATAGGCAAAGGATAGGAAAATTGAAAGAGGCCCCGCGTAACTAGTTAACTGGTCGGACGCCAACGTTGATCGTGTGCACCACATCTTAAGCTTAAAATCTTAAAAAGAGAGAGAGGATCATATTACAAAAACGAACAAGAGCGCACCTCCAGAGCACCACGGAACCTACTGTGATCAAGCCTGTTGCAACCAAGCACCGACGAAGGCGGAGAAGGGACAAGCTCGTAACAAGCCGTCGAATAAAGGAGAAGAAAAAACCTCAAAGCTCCTTCAGCATCATTTCTCGGAGGGAGCAGGTACGGCCACCAGTCCAGTGGAAAGCAAGATCGTCTGATGTCAGAATTATGACATGGTAAATCACGACGATTAGGAAACAATGAAATAGTACCTACCAAGCGCCAGATTTTCAAGCTCAAAACAATGATCTCTTTGTGCCGGGATCGGAAGCGGCAGTTCAAGATAAGTAGCGGGGTGAGCTGGGGTGAGTGCATCTTGAAATCTGAACATGGGTTAATAGACGATGTCGATGAGAGAATTTGTAACTCACCGTGTGCTCAATCACGAATAGGACTGGCATTGATGCGGACGCCTGGAAGTTGGAACCGCTGAGGCGTCCCAAGTAGGGACGAGGAAGGGAAAGGGAAGAAAGGAAATGATGGCATTCAGTGATTGTTCTCACGGACCCTGAAATTGGGTAAGCTAAGTAATCCGAGTCAGATCAACAACCTTTCTGCTCCCCGCACCCATCGATAATGGCTCAAACTCACCTTCATCGTTCATTTTCGTCAGACTTCTGGATGTGCTCTCAATTGTAAAGCCGGTACTCGTCTCTCATGATCATGCTGATCAGTCATTTGTTCAACCTTTCCAGCAGCGGAAAGTCAGAGATGTAAGATGGGCAATCCCATCCTCTCACCAAACCGAGGGACGCGACGACCGCGATTATTGTTCAGGTGAATCTCAAAGTGATTTTACCGCCGACGCCGCGCCCTTGGAGGGCTCATGACACCCGACGCCCCTTGTTACCGAGGTATCATACTATTCTAATTGATGTGCCGTCCACCCTACCATTGACACTTTGCGACTATTCTCCCCCAATTTTATCCTCAGGACCTGTTCTTGCGGACATCACATACTGTGTCATCGTAAAAAACGGTTCATTATCCTTGACCAATAACCACTTGTTGTCAGGCAGGTCGGGGTCATCGACTCAAGCAAGGTCAAACTACCGAATAACCAAGACTCCGATTCAACCGCTGAGTACTTTTCCCGCCTTTGACTTTCGTCTCGTTTCCTCCAGCACCGATCCGACTTTACGCCTCAGCGGCGTGGTGTATTTCCAACCCCCTCCCCATCGATGGCGGTTATGGAGTTACGATAGGGCAGATAGTTGGTGATTCAGGACACTTCACACTGCCGCATTCGATGCCAGGCGCTTTGCTTTGGCGCGATCGTCATGTGTATGATTGATAAACCTGATTGCCACTTTCTGTCCTATCTTTTTCAAAATCCCGGTCATCGAAAGGGCATCTTCCGCTGTATTGGGGTCTATCCAGCTGCTTTTCTTTGTGCGAATCTGCGCTCTCTTTCCTCAATCTCGCCATCATATTGGGAGATGATATAGATTTCTCCTTTTTTCCTTTCGTGACATCGTCCTGCTTGAACGTCTTATCTTTACTGATCTAGTTTAATATTGGCATCGCGGCAGAGCTATACCGTATACCCTCACCGGTGCAGTACAGTCCTTATTATTCGGTCGACAATTTCGTATCTAGTACTAAGCGATCGGTCCAAAATGCGTACGCAGAATGCTCTTTGTGACCGTACGTACCCTTGCTTGTAAACTTACATACAGCAGAGTACTCAAACCGGGCTTGCTTGATGGTAAGTATCCCCCTCTCGCCATTATTTGCTGGTGCGACTCGTCCTTCTTTTCCATGTCAATATGTATGCGTCTTCCTACCAACCTGAAGGGATGGGCTATCAGGCGCGGTTGGTGATTTTCTGATCCCACTCGGGTACGACTTGCTCCTTTTTGTAAGGACTACATCTGCCTTGTTAGTTGGTCTTCGTGAACGCATCTCGCTGCGCCTATCAGGCGAAGCATCATAAATTGGACACCCATCATTCGCCGACCGCTTTTTATTACTGACTGTGATAACTCGAGCCTCTTGTTTCCCTTATTTTCCTGTGATCTCGCTCCTCGTTTCGACTGCAGACCTTAAAAGTCATCACGCGTGTATGTTTTGTGTGGTTAATTTCGTTTTCTTTCTTGCCGCAATTGATCTTCTAGTGTAAACAGGTTGGCGCGCAAGGCAAGATCGGCACCTCACAGGCTAAGATTTCAAGGCCAAAGTTATCCATTTGCATTTACAACGTACGCGCAACCCCCTTCAACTGAACAACTTCCCATCCCATCCATCAGAGTTCACTAGCACATTGGTCTACCGAGTGAATATGATCCCTGTACATATGAACAATAGCCAGTCCTTGAGTACAGTCCTAAGTACTCTCCAAATTATACGCCTGTTGGCGGATCTTGGTCTATCCTAGCCGATATCTCCCTAAGATTGTCAACCTGGAATTTCCTCGTCAGCTTAGCTTAAGTCTAACAAGGTAGTTGACATATACCCCGTGGCTAGGGATGTAGGAAATATATCGACTGCTTAACGGCTGAGTTCTTTCGCTTATGCTGATGCCTCTTTCCATCTAGGTTTGAGAGACGCCGAAACGAGGGTTTTTTTCAGTTACGGACTCGAAAGGAAAAAATGCAAATAACGATTTACCTCGACGACAGGTGCAGCATTAACGTTTGCAGAGAAAAGTGCAGCAGCAGCGATGAAAATAACGTTGGCGGAAATCTTCATCGTAGAAAAAAGGCCAAGAGAAAAGAAGTGTGAGCTTCAAGTTGCTTTGTCTGCCCACAAAATCGCTGTCTTATATACCGTGAACCTCAGATTAGACTGCCGTCCAGTCAGCTATAGATAGATAGTCAACAAATTTACCCGGAGCAGCTAAATATTTACATCCTCGTTCGGAATCAGCTCAAACTGGCCTTCCAGGCCTTCCAGCCTGCCAGAAATACCACACCTTCCATGTGGCAGCATACTAGTACACCGCTATACACCGTCGTGTCGAACACCCCAGGTCTTTGGTCCTTTGCATAGGATCAAGGACCTCATTGACGCAATATCTGCAAGAACCGAGATGCCCTTGTCGAAGGCTATCCTTGCTTCCATCATGCATTTTTAGCACTTTGAATTAATCCGAGCATGCCACCTCAGTCCGTGTCACGGTCAGCACGCAGTTCCGAAGCACCAACGGAGAGCTGAGTCACTTAGAGCACGGCTGACATTGGAAAGTTGAACCACTCAACCTTCAAAGCCTCCGATTACTCGAGTATTTATGTCTGACGGTCTCATTCGGGAGTAGAACTTCGGAAAAAGTTGTCAGAAGGAGAGCACTGAGAGCTCCTATTTCTCATCTGTATATTAAGTTAGAGTAGCATAGGTATGATCGAAGCGGCCAGGACCGGTGAACGTATGGACCATCAACACCTCACCTCACCAACGTTGACCGAGACACCCTGTCGCTCCCTAGTTCTCCCTTTATTGGGTCGGTGTGGTGATGTCAGCTCACTGGACTTGCTCTCCAGCATCGCGTAAAACATTGTTTCTGCTTGTTAGTCAATCAATTACTCTTATCCGCCCATCGACCATTCGATATCTTCGCTTCTGGGAGTGCTGAACCGACTCATTTATACAAGTAAGGAAGGGAACGTGTTTCAAAGTCCACCGTATGCGCTAGGTTTTGTTAATCAATCAATAATGACACGGCATTTGAATTGGCCTTGGTCGTCATTGCCAGGACTCTTCCCATTCAAGCTGGAAATTGGTCTGGATTAGAAATTGCAACTCTATACATCTTCTCGAGCATAATTTACAGTCAGACTACTAAAATTCACTAGAAAATACGCCTGGAAATCTCTGACCCAACCCAAACCCGGATGTGTTAACAAGTCGGTTAATTTCGTAGAAACTTTGGATCAACTGAGAGGATAAAATAAGTGTCCCTCGACTGGGTTGGAGTCTGCAAAAAACCGACCTCTCCTAATATCTTTGATGATAGGTATCATATCGCCTGCCTAACGGCTGACTTCCGTCGATTACGCTAATCCCTCTTCCTATCTGGATTAGAGAGACACAGAAGTGGACGTTGTTTTAATTCATGGACTCGAAAAGGAGGAATGCAAATAACGATTTACCTCGACGACAGGTGCGGCATAAGCTTGAGCAGAGAAAAGTGCAGCAGCGATGAAAATGATGTTGGCGGTGATCTTCATCGTAAAAGAAAAGCGAGCGCAAAGTAGTGTGAGCTTCAAATTGCTTCAGACTGCACACAGAATCACTGCGTTATATACAGTGAACCCAGGCTACCGTACCAACAGCTATAGATAGATAGTCAACAAATTTACCTGGAGCAGCTAAATATTTACATCCACGTTCTAGATCAGCTGAAGCAGGCTTTCCAGGCTTTCCAGGCTGCCCGAAATACCACATCTTCTGTGTGACATCATACTCGTACACCGCTATACACCGTCGTATCAAACACTCAGGTCTTTGGTCCTTTGCATAGGATCAAGCATCACTTAAAATATCTGCATAGAAGCTTCGAGATGCCCTTATCAAATGCTATTCTTACTTCCATCATCCATTTTTAGCCCTATGAATCAATCCGAGTGCCACCGCACTTAGTGTCACGGTCAGCACGCAGTTCCGAAGCACCAATTGAGAGCTGAGTCACTTAGGGCACGGTTGACACTGAAAAGCCGAACCTCTCAGCCTCCGATTACTCAAGTATTGGTCTCATTCGGGAAAGGAACATCGGAAAAGATTGTCAGAAGGAGAGAGCACTGCCAGTGAGAGGTCCTATTATGTATATAATAAGTTAGCATATGGTCAAAGTGGTCAGGAGCGGAGAGTGGTCCATTCTCATCATCAATGGACCGCTGACATTGACACGCCCGTCAAATTTCACCTCACTCATCCCATCGCATATACCTCAAGTATATTACCTCCAGAAATGGATTGTGCCGGTTAACGCCTCACCTCATCTCACCTTTTGCTTATTTTCACGTACATCGTTTGTCAAATTACCCTGGACCACGAAGGCTTGACGTTGACCAAGAGGGATAAACACGGCACACCCATCGTTCCCCAGCTCCCCCTTTATTGGATAGGTGTGGTAAATCTGGTGATGCCAGCTCACGAGCTTGCTCTCCACCATCCCGTAAAACAATATTCTTCTTATTGGCTATTCGATCAACTACGGTTGTCGTCTCATTGTCCGTATAAATTCTTCGCCGCTGGGAGTACTTGTATAAACAGATATTTAGGCGGACAAGAAAGTAAACGTATATCAGTCCACCTCCTGCCGCTCGAATCGTTTCGGTGATTAATCGATCAATTTAGATTGGGCCAGTCGTCCTCGATTGTACTATCGAGTATTCTTCACATCATCCAGTCGTTCTTGCTCAGCCCGCATTGTTCGTAGACCCAAGGGTCGGAAAATAGATCCTTGCCTAAAAACTGTCGTTAACTCAGTGAAGTCCGACATATGGGAGTGCTAAACGTACAAGATCAAAAACGACAACTTTATTGAAGATAAGGTCGGGGAAGAAGAGAGAAAAGAGGTTTCTTTTCCATGAACGCGACGATAAGCCGATGAAAATGCAGTATCCACCCAGCTCAAATAGAACAGTTTCAGTATGGATTACGATTCGGGGGATGGCAAAAGTTGGAAGACTAGATTAAAATCGAGTTTGAAAGCGTCAGAAATCTTTAGTGAAGCAAACTACCGAGGTCAATTGTAGATCGTTAAATAGAATGCCAACTGATGGGCGGTGTCAAAGGCGACGACACCGTAGGAGTCGTGCTAGGCATGTTCAAGCAGAACAACTCAAGGAGCTGAAGGAACTCCGAGTGGTGGGCTGCTAACCTATTCCACGCTGATAGAACAATAGCGAACAGTCAACCACCCGGGAGTGACATATGTTCATTTGATTAAACTTCTTTTGGAGGTAGGACGAGGAGTGATACCGGCAGGAGATACTCGCGTAGCGTCGTGAGGACCAGGTCGTGCCCATGTCGGAAAAATCAAAAGTAGCATATCAGTGATTGCGACGGGTGATGAACATATGAGGGCTGATCACCTTCTCGCGGACAGCCATTTCAGCCTATTATCAGGTCAGGCCACCACTGGTAAACTGCTGGTATAAAGAATCAGTCTGTGATATGTTTCTCCCCAGTCGGCATTTCAGAAGGTTATCACCACACGTCACCTCTGGTAATTCTCACAAGTTCTGTCCACCCACGGAAGGGGAGGAATATCACATCTGATGCGTTGAGGTTCTGTCAGTTTCAGCACCGACCAACATCAAATAAGTATTATCAACAGTGCCATTGTATCACGGAAAAATATTCACAGGTAAGAACATATCTACGTTGATATTGTCGGTACAGTATACTTAATGGTGAGCGTGGTTGGAACGTGGGTGGCAGGATCCTGTCAGAAATTCGAGGTTTGGCAAGAAGAACACAACTGAGGCTGAGTTGTGAGAGCTACGGTGATAGCTTGCAGACATTAAGAACCAGGAAGACAACAGCAACGATAAAGATGTCCCTCCGTCGAGCTTGGTCCAAGCCAAGTGCGAAGTTGACGCCATTGCGCCGAACAACTTGAGGCGAGTATGTCCCATTTAGGCAACCGCCGGCCTTATCCGAGTCCGGGTCACTCCATCCGAAATGTTGTCCTCCTCTACCACCTCCCAGCAACACGCAGTGCAGGCAGCTACGACATCGCTTTTGATACGCACTCAGCTCTCTTCGATATTCTCCCTGTTCTGTCAGCAATCCCAAAGCCAAGTTCTACGATGCTCTTGCAGGAATCGCCGAATCAGGATGCCTAGGTCCTTGCCCCAATCGTGCCGTAACTACTTTGGAGTTCAAGAACGGCGAAGAGAACATACTCCACACCCTTGGAGTATCGGTCGTCATGCTCCGACTTCGACCCTGCTGCGCAGCAACCCCAAAAACTTATAAAGGCTCAAAGATAGTAAGTGGTTTTTGCCATGAATCGCCACGCCCCATCTTACATTCTCCTTACCCACCTCGCTTCTCCTCAGACTTGGGTTGAGTCGGCAGGGTCTCTGAATTTCTGCCCATCGGATAACGCAATAGCAAACATGATATTCGTGCTTTGTCTGGACTTTCCACGCTCTCGTCGTCCTCGCCATCGTTCACCATTGGTTCAGCAACAACCAGAGTTCTGATTAGGGCCTTCTCGACTGTGGCGTCGTCTGCTAAGCACGGGACTCCGAAATGCAAAGGTGAGAAATTAAACCCGTCTACAGACAGTTTTCCTAGTCGTTGAACTGAAGCGCAGAAATCCTCTACTTTGCCGATGTGTTGATGACCCCGGTTTAGAAGGTGGGTGTCATATCTCCCGATGACAATGACGAGGATTGGTTGAAGCGCGAGATCAACGATGTTACCCCTTGAAAGAGATTGCAGATCACAGGTTGGACGAGCTTTTTGGATATGTACAAGAATTGGTCGAGGCGTAGCCGCCGTAGCGTGTACTGTACTCTACAGCTTCGTATTTGTAAATTTGTATGCACCACGAAAATATTATCCATGCTATATTATGTGACCACGGTTCGATTGAGTAATATGCGACCGCAAACCAGCCCATAAATGACATTTTTTCTGCGCTACTGAGGTGGAAGTATCACGATTCAGCACCATTATCTTGCTGGTACAAGGTGATCACTCTGAAGACTTTTGATCAACCTGGGCAGCGGGTAATCCTCCCTGGCCACCAAAACTTTGGTGAGCATTCTCGTCAGTGTTGGTCATCGTGGTCAGTACTGAACGTAGACGCCACACTCGTCAGGGTGCCAATACGATATAAATGATTACTGAACCATGTTTGCCCCCCGAAAAGGTGACGCACTGATATGGGTTGATCTCGTCGGGTCTCCGCATTTATGCCAATCTCGATTTTCCCGACACAGTGACGGAATCATCAGACATCCAAGAGCAAATACCCCCTGCTTAATGAAGCAACAGATATATAGGCCACGTCACCGCAGCGTATGGCCCTTTGAACTTAGTTCAGAGATACCGCGAAGGGGACACTGGTAAAAGGCAACTAAGCTGTTGGTACAATGGAATGATCCAAGATATGAAGCACGGTTACAGGAAAAGGTAAAGCTTGCGCGTATTACAAAATAGAACAAGAGCGCACCCGTTGTGATCGAGGGCGCGGCATATTAACACAGGAGAGCTAGACCCGTAACTAGCCAGAGAGTGAAGCATATGAGAGACCCACGATTCCTCTTTGGCAACACCTTGTAGAAGGATCCGGAGCGGTCAGCGACCTATGGTGCAGCAGAGCTAAACACCGCTACTTTTGTACAAGTAAAATTCAGGGTCCAAATTTCCCCCGTTTTCTTATCCCTTAATAGAAAATGCTTCTTTTCTCAATCCAAATCGATCCTCTAAAGGATTTTTTATTTGGACCAAAACTGGGTGAGATATTAATTTTGTTATTTCGCAATTTGGCCACTTACCTTATACGGCAGGTCCCTGACAGGTACAAACGCCTGTTCTCCGTCCCACCCAGAGCAAGAAGCTAGAAAAACACCGTAAAAACACTGATTCAAGCTTGGTGAAGCTCATTCAAACGAATCCCAGCGCAAAATTAGGAGATCAAAATTTCAAAAATTTTGGCCGCCGATTTGGCCACTGTCCGAAGTTGGTGGTGTTTAGGTCTGCTGCACCATAGAGGAGAGTGCGATCGGTTGATCTAGCAGGTAAATCATAGATCAACGACGATTAGGAGATAATGAGATGGTGTATGGTGCCTACCAAGCTTAAGGTGTCCAAGTTTTAAATCAGGGTCTCATCTCGCAAGATCGGAAGCAGCAGCTCAAGCCAAGTAGCGTGCCTGGGAGGGGGCAAGGAGCAGCAGTCTTTTTGAAATCTGAACGTTGAACGTTGAACACGAATCAACAGATGATGACAATGGCAGAGGCGTAACTCACAAGGTAATTGCAATCGCAAACCAGATCAGCATCTACACGGACGCTGGGAGGGCGTGAGGCGTCCAATGGAAGGGACGAGGAAGGGAAGGGAAGCAAGAAACTGATAAGATTCGATTACGATAGCGGTCCGAGTCGTTCGCACGGTCCCTGAAATTAGCTCAGCCGGTGCAAGTCCGAATTGGAATCCCGCGATTCCTCCTTTTCCCTCTTCCCATTTGACCACAGCCTTTCCGGTACCTTACCTATTGTTCATGATCAACTTCCTGGAAAACTCGTAGCCTTGGGTGTACTCTGAAGCGTAAAGCTAGTAGTACGCCTCGTCCTGATCTGTCGTTTGTTCTTTCTACCCAGTGGGATGTGAGCAGGGAAAATCAGACGGTGCATGGCGGAAATACATCCTCTCACCACAACGAAAAGCGCACCGATATCGCTGCGAATATCGAGGTGGTTGTCCCCACCCAGATGTAGTTTCTTTCTGCACCCTTTGCATTCACTGCCCCGATTTCGAGAATGCTATGATTTTTCCCCATGCCAGAGCCTCCGCTTCCCATTAATATAGAAGCGAGTGGAGCGACAGAGGTCACGGATAATGCTTCGTATCATAATTATCGATACACAACAATGTGCCTTCCAAGTACTTATGACATTCGAAGGTATTCTTCGCGTCGCCTCTGTCTTTTCCTTTCTTGGGGCTGGTCATTGAAGGATTATGTTTCCTCCTGATCCTCTTTTAAAATCCCTTCTGCCAGTCTGTCTTTCGTTTTAATTGAGTTCTGCTCTCCACGTTCACCCTTGCCTTGCCTGACGAAGAGACTTTGAATGTTGATTCTCTCCTTGGTTGTTTTCGCTCCTCATGTTGAATCTCATCTTTACCTCGGTTTATACCTGCAAAGAATGTGCCTCACCGCATCACAAGATAAAACTCGGTCCCCTCCCATCTACATGTATATCCTTTGTTCCGGTTCTTCCATCTCTCTCTTTGCTCCTCGTATCGTTGACAGAAACACAGGGCATTTTATTATAA
Source organism: Galerina marginata (assembly GCA_023014335.1). Lineage (NCBI taxonomy): Eukaryota > Fungi > Basidiomycota > Agaricomycetes > Agaricales > Galerinaceae > Galerina > Galerina marginata. Next base: position 1,331,819 of record JAECYW010000015.1, on the reverse strand, counting down.
TCTCCTTCCAAATAGATGAACTGAGTCTCTCAGCGTGTACTGTCCCGCAGCGAAGGCGATCACTAGGTTGACATCCTCATCCGATGATCCTAAACAATTTTCGTATCGCGTTTGGGGATGAGCGAGCGTACAATGGCTCACTTTGAAGATGTCCTTCAATACATTGAAGTTTTGGCTGGGGAATGAGATAGAATGCCACCACGATATTGTATCCTCAATTAAAACGGGAGGAGTCTTCATTCCGTCCGTTATCGGGTAATAATTACAACGATCATTCCTCTCATTAAACCCGTGGCCTACATACTATCAATGAATGTAACAAGTGGATGGGCAAGACGAAGTAAATATGCAGCTGCTTCCAGAACAGGACGAAAAGCATTGAACTACGTGCATTACCGGCGCTTTCAGACCTGGTAGTTCAACCGTAATTGAAGCGGAAGAAAGAAGGCAAAGTCATAGGACACGTCGACGTACGATGCGTAGAGAATTGGTAGAAAATGAGGGACCCAACGATGACTGTGACACCTACTACTACTTACGGAATGCACCCTAAACATGATCCAGTTGTGACAATATTCAGCTTTGAAACCCTCTGAACGGCTTGGGAACGCAACTAAGAAGCCAGATAACTTAGCCTTAGCAAAGTAAAAGCGAGACTAACGAATATTGTTACGAGTACGTCGCGGTACCGAAATCCTACAGAGAAAACTGTCATAAATGAATGGCATAGCCGCCATTCTTGGGCAGTTTTACAGAGGAATTGAAGTATAGAACAGATTAAAAGACGCGAGTCTCGGTTGCTCGTCATCTATGTAGAAGTAAATTAGCACGTTACAACCCCGAGAGACAGGTTTACACACCTCGAAATCATGAGCATCGAATCCGATAAGTCCTCTCTCGTCATCGAGTACTCTGAACCGGCTAGAACACCAAAGCAACAAAATAGGTGCTGATAAAGTAACGGCAAAAAAGCAAACAGTCAACCGCAAGTGGGAACACCCCGTTTGATTAAACTCGTTTGGAGGGTGGGATGGATGAAGAGCGTGATAGCGTTCTAACGCGCTACTAGACTCGTATACCAAGCAACATCAAATATAAGTGCGAAAGACGCAGCGTTCACGAAGACCGGGTCGTGCCCATCCACGGTGGCCTAGAATTTCTTCTATGCTGTCCATCCAAGAGCAAATACCCAGGCTTAATGAAGCACCGGGTATGCACGCGACGTCACCGTAGCGCATGGCCCTTTGGATCCAATTCAAAGATACCGCGAATGGGACAGTGGTAAAACGCGAGTGAGCTGCTGGAACTGTGGAATGATCCGTGAAGGACCAAGGTAATGGGAATTTTTTACAGGGATCGCGTTTTAAGCCTTGGAGCAGAGAAAAAATCATTTTACGAAAACGAACAAGAGCGCACCTCCAGGGCACCACGAACCCACAGTGATCAAAGCCCGTTGTGACCAAGCACCGACCAAGGTCGAAGAGGTTTGCACTGGTAACTAGCCATCGAATAGAGGAGAGGAGAGAACCTCAAACCTCTTTGGGGCGTCACCTCTTAGAGGGAGCCAGGAGCGGTCGCCGATCTAGAGAGAGCAAGATCGTTTGATCTAGCAGATAAACCATGGATCAACGACGATTAGGGGATAATGAGGCAGTACCTACCAAGCTTCAAGTACGCCAGCTCAAGAAAACGGTCCCTCGCGCCAAGATCAAAAGCGCCAGTTCAAGTCAAGCAGTACCTGGAAGGCCTGGAGATGCGGCCGTTTTGAAATCGGAACCCTCTGATATACGAATGCGAGTCAACCGAGAATGATAATGAGAGAACGATAACTCACAAGGTAAGCCCGATTTCGAAAAGAGCTGGCATTGACGCCGACACGGACGCTTGAGAGGCCAGAACGGCTGAGGCGTCGAGGGGAAAGGGAAGAAGGAAATGATGGCACCATCCTGGTCGTTCGCACGAACTCTAATTAGGTAAGCCGATCCGAATCGGAATCCCGCGATTGTCCTCCTTGTTCCAATCGACCACAGCCCTTTGTCCTACTGCACCTATCGCTCGTGATCAGCTTGCTGGATTTTCTTCGTTAGACCCCTAGATGTACGATCTGTGGTCTTTTCGTTATACCTGTGACCCAATCTGTCAACAATCTGTCTATTTGTCGCGGAAAGTCAGACGGTGCATGGCGGAAATACAGGCTCTCACCACCACGAAAAGCGCACGGACATCGCTGCGAAATCGAGGTGGTTGCGTCAGCCACGTGTACGTTCCTCTTTGCACCCTTTGCATTCAGGGCCCAGATCTCGAGGATGCTACGATCTTTCCCCATGCCAGAGCCTCCGCTTCCCATTAATATAGAAGCGAGTGGAGCGACAGAGGTCCTGGATGATTCTTCCTGTCATAACTATCGATACCGAACAATGTTCCTTCCAAGTACTTATGACATTCAGAAGTATTTTCCAAGTAGCCCCTGTCTTTTCCTCGCATGGGGCTGGTTATTTGAGGCGTTCTAAATCCTGTGTCCTGCTGATCCTTATTTAAGTTCGATTCTTTCAGTCCGTCTTTCGTCGAGGTTGGCTCACCCTTTCCTGAATACAAAACTTTGAGGACCTTCCACCTCTTCCTTTTGTTCCTTGGATTGTTTCAACACGGGGCGTTCTATTATATCCTCCTTCCAAATATATGACAGAATGAAAACTAATGAATTCGAACTACGTGTATCATCGTCCTTTTCAGACCAAAAAAGACAGATAGTCACTCGAGTATGTAGCGCGTTGGTCCTGGTAGTTGAAGCGGAAGCGATAAGGCGAGGTCGTAGGGCACATCACCTTACGAAGCGAGGTGAGCTGGTAGAAAATGAGGCAATCAACGACGACTGTGACACTTACCACAATGGAATGCACCCCAATATTCAGCTTTGGAACCTGCCGAACGCGTTGGGAACGCAACTAAGAAGCTAAATAATCAGCTGAGTACTTGCCCTTAAAAACGAGATTAACGACAATTGTTCGTACCGAAAGCCCACATTGAAAGCTGTCCTACTCGAATGGAAAAGCTGGCATTCATGGGCAGTTGGGCCGAGGAATTGGAATTAATGCATAGAATGTATCGAGAGACGTGTGCGAGGATTACTCGCTACCTGGAAATAAATTAGAACGTTACAAACCCGGTCCCGGAGAGATGGACTTTACACACCTCGAAATTACGAGCACTGAAGCGAATAATTGCCATCTAATCGGTTAGCGATGAACCAAAGCTTCAATAGTAAAAAAATCGGCCGGAATAGAATAACAGAAAACAGGCAACCAGTCAACCGCAAAGGGGAAAATGTCCGTAACACCTCGTGGATTAAACTGGCGTTGAGGGTGGGACTACTTGGAGGAGTGCGGTACGTTGTAATGTATCACTAGACTCGCATAAGTATCACAAAACATTAAAAATGATTATGAAAAACGCAGCGTCGCGAAGGCCAGGTCGTGCCCATCCACGGTCGCATGGAATTTATGTGTTATGCCAGAGCAAATACCCTCGGCTTAATAAAGCACCGGGTATGTACGCAACGTCACCGTAGCGCATGGCCCATTGGATCCAACCCAAAGTTACCGCGAATGGGACAGTGGTGAAACGTGATTTGAGCTGCTGGGGCGGTAGAACGATCCGTGAGGGATGAACCATGTCATGTAAGTAAAGAACGCAACGTCGCGAGAACCAGACCGTCCCCATGGCCATTCACAGTACTCCAGAAGTTGTATGGTCCTAAAAGAGCAAATGCCGTCGGCTTAATGAAGCACCGGATTTATAACCGACAGCAGCGAGGTTATCGTTGCTCTAAATCTGGCCCGGGATACCGCGAATGGGACAGTGGTCAGACGAGCGATTCAGGTGCGGAATGATGGAAATGATTATTAAGGCAATGAAGCACGTTTATATGAAAAGGATAGGGAAAGTAAAGGAAGCTACGCATGGCTGGTCGGACATCGACGGCCACTACGTCTCGAGAGAAGGTAAGGTAACAAAAACTAACAGGATCGCACCTCTGGGGATAGCACGGACCCACTGTAATCAAGACCGCTGCATATCAGCACCATCGAAGCTCGGGGAGAGCTGGAGTCGTAACAAGTCGTCGAATGAGAGAGAAAGGAGCCCCAATTCTCTTTCGCCGTCAGGTCTTGGTTAGAGTGGCCACTGGTTTAGAGAGAGCAGGATTGTTCTTTATTAGCGTATGACATCGTAAGCAGGCGACGATTAGGAGTCAACGGGAGGGTACCTACCAAGATTCACCCTCCCGCTCAACAAAACGGTCAACCCTCTGAGTTCTGAGATCTGAACACGAGTCAACAGATGAGAAAACAAGAGAATGCGTATCTCACAGGGTATGTCCAGGCGCGAACGAAAACTGGCATTGACACGGATGCTGAGGACGGCTGAGGCGTCCAAGGAGGGGGCGAGTCCGACGAGGAAGGGAGGGGAAGAAAGAAATGATGGCATCTGATCAAAATGACTGCCAGCCGTTCGCACGGACCCTTAAATTGGGTAAGCTCATCGATCCCGCGATTCCTGCTTTTCCCAATGCCACTATAACCTCTCTGCTATCGACAGTCGCCCACTGATGTACTTCTTGGCTCGTCTTTGTTGGCATCCTAGGTGTACTCCGAAACGTGAAGCTGGTACTCCTCCTGTCCTGATCTGCCGTTCGTTCATTCTATCCAGTCCCGCGATCCGTTATGTGGGCAGGGAAAGTCGGAGGGTCAACATGTTCTCACCTGACGAAAAGCGCAACGATAACGATGCGAATATCGAGGTGGTTGTGGCATATAAGAACATGTTTATGTCTTTGGTCATACTGCCTTCCTTGCCCCAATCTCGCGATTGCTATGGACATTCCCAGTCTTACTGGCGATTACTCGTTGCTTCAGGGAACGCTGTTTAGTTGGATCTGTATATGCTTCATACGTACACATCATCGACCCTGCCGTGCGCTCTGGACTATGTAAGATCTGTCGAGATAATCTGGCATTCCGTTTTCTGAAGTCTTGCAGTTTTTCAAAGACAGGAAGGTCAGCATATGCTGGCGTCCAATCTTGCTCTCCGACCCCGAGAAATCTCTAATTTCTGCTGCGTCTTTCGCGATGGGAGATGGCTGAACCGCGTTCAAAGCAAGGTGAGTTTAACAAGTCCGCCTTCCGATTCATTTCTTCCTGTTGCTTAGTGTCTTTAGCAATCCATCGACATGAAAGTTGAAACTTCCCAACTTCGAACCACGTAGAAATTGTAATCTTATGACTAGCGCGTACTTGAATTCCCTCGAATTGGTCATTTCCTGCTGGCAGTGTTGCTAGAGAATGGCCCGACAGAGATACTGGGTGATCCTTCAATGTCGTAGAGAAATTTGGCTGCCCAAAAATGCTTTCAAAGACCTTACGACATAGCGAAATGATGTTCAGCAATCTCTGTCCATGCCTCTCTCTTCGGGAGGTTGTCGAAAGCCTACCTATCCTCCTTTAATCTCAGTCCCTTCAGTCGTCTTGCATCCAGACGAAGAATCTGAGTGTCGATTCTGACTTTCCATTTTCTCTCATTCTCGCTTTCGATACGTGGCATTCTACATAACTCTGAATCGTTAGCTAACTTATACTAAGTTATTATAAAGACCATACGAGTCTCTGATCGCGGAAGGACAAATATTGGTTATGAGCCACTTCAGTCGTATTGAATATACAGACGGACACACTGAAGACTCAGGTGGAATATTAGATGGGGCGTCGTCACGATATCGTAGCCTCAGTTATAGGTACGAAGCATTGTATTCGTAACTTAAAACAGGCGGCCACTTTATTCCCTAAGTGACCGCGAGACTAAATACATCCTGACAAATTTAAAACTAATGGACTGAAGAGCTCAACGTAAGCTTACGCAAAAGAACCGCCGTACAGAACGGTTCCAGAGACCGCTACGAGAAATATTAGAACGATATTGGAACCAGAACTAGAATTTACATTTCGAGAATCAGATCAACCATTTGGCTGTTACTCTCCCGTAAAGGTAGCCAGGTATTAATGGAACCAAGTTGTCTAAAGTCATCCAGCTGGCAGCTGGTGGAAGACCAGAGTTGACTAGATTAAGTTTAAATTAGCGAAACGAACCACGTCCTTCAATTTAATTCAGAAGGCACGCACCTTGCTGACTACTCAATCGCGGAACATTGGACCCAATAGTCGTTTCAACTGTTGAACCATGTCAATAACATAGTCCGGTCTGATAGAATAACGGCAAACAGTCAACCGCAAAGAGGTGGAGGGAAGAATTGCGTCCAATTCAACTGGTTTCGTGGATGGAACGACATCCGTAATACCAGGGTAAAGTACCACGATATTCTCATATTGTAAAGTATCAATTGGAGATGTGGGAGGTCCAGCATCGCGGGAACCATTTCTTGCCCATCCAAGGTGCTTTGGGATCGCGACATCCAAGAGCAAATACACCCGTCCCAATGAAGAGCCGGTAGCGTACTATGCTTTGGATCTAGTCCGAAATACCGCGAAGGGGACAGTGGTAAAACGCGCCTAAGGCGCTGGAACAGTGGAATGAGCCGCGAAGAATCAAAGCAACGAACCACGTTTATAGGGAAGAATAACGGTTGAGGTTTCCAACAGAGGGCAAGTCGTTCGCACGGACCCTGAAATTAGATAAGCTGGGTGCTGATCCGAGTCGGAGTGCCGTGATTCCTCCTTTTCCCAATCGACCACATCCTTTCATGCTCCCGCACCTATCGACAATCGCCCGCTGTTCAGCTTTGTGGAGTTTTTTCTGGTTCATAGATTTTCTCTGAAGCTAATACCCCTCAGCCCAAAGGTCTGATCTGTCGATTGTTCGTTCTATCCAGTCCCGCGATCTTCTATGTAGGCAGGGGAAAGCCAGAGGGTGCAGGGCGGAAATACATCCTTGCACCGCCATGAGAAGCGTAACGATATCGATGCGCTCGAGGTGATTGGTGCATACCCTGTTGTCCATTCGACTTCTGCAAACTCTGAGCCCCTTTCCCCGATCTCGAGATTGCTACGGACTTTCCCAGCCTTACTGGCGATTACTCGTTGCCTCATCGTCCTCGGCCTGTATATGCGTTATACGTACACATATTCGACCACATTTTGCGGTGTGGATCACTTTCTAGGGAAATAGCGGATTTCTACGATAGGAGAATGTCCAAACGGCCTCTAACGTACGGTGAGTCTAACAAGTCTCCACTTTGCAATCCATTCTTCCCTGGTTACTTATCGTTTCCAGCAATCCAGTACTGTGAACCCTCCCAACTTTGAATCATTCTACTTTAGAGTTTGTCGTCACCGACTTGAACCCGGACGTGGCTTTTGGAGACGCTACGGATCGTGGTCCCCGACGTTCGTTCTGTGGGACTAGCTACATACGCGGCGTGGTCGTGGTCACAAACCTTCATTATCCCTACCGTACGTGAATTCCCCCGACTTCCACATATCATGCCCGAGCGCATCGCCGCCCGCTTCCCATTAGAAGAGAGTGGCGACAGAGTCACGGGTAATCCATGTCACATAGAAATTCGATGCCCGGCAAGGCTGTCGAAGAGCTTATGACATTGTGCATTTCTGGCATTTTGTGCCTCTCTCTTCAGGACGGTTTTCGGAAGTGTACCTATCCTCCTGGACCTTGAATCTCAAGTTTTTATGTCCCTCCTTCGTTGGGTTCCGGCGCTATGGCCAGACGAAGAATGTGAATGTCGATTCTGTCTTTCTATCTTCTCCCGTTCTCTTTCGATATGCGGTATCACGCTTCACGCCAAAGCACATCGCCGCCCGCTTCCCATTAGAACAGAGTGACACGACAGAGGTCCCAGGTAATCTTCCATGTCATAGGTTTCGATGCCCATCAATGCATTCAAAGAGCTTATGACATAAGGCCTTGATTAGCGGCTGGACCTTTGTCCTTTCCTCTCTTCGGGATGGATACATTATTGAAAGCGAACCTGTTGCCTGCATATCGTCTTCTAATTTCGATTCTTTCTTACTTTTCTTCGTCGATTTCCACTCTTCAGCCTGGCCCATACTGATTGGCGAGGGCGATGATTCTATCCTGATCCTTTCTCTCCCTCGCTCGCTATGACGCATCATAAGTTTTATCAGGGCAGAAAACGAGTCGTACAGCACGACAAAAAGTGAACCTCGGTCGACTCTAATCTACATATGTAACTCGTTAGCTAACTTACACTGAGTTAGTATACGTAAGGGCCACCCAACGTCCTGTTCCTCTACCTCTGTATTCGTTCTTCGAGTAGGTTGAACGCGGGCGTTCCAATGTCATATCCCTTCGCCGTTCCAAACTTCGACGGTCAATAAATGAACGGATTCTCTCAGTGATCGCTATCCAAAGACCAAGGCAGAAAAATTTGAATCAAATGGTTGAAAAAGACCATATGAGTGGTGCCAAATGGCGGACGGACTGGTATTGACTACGAGCGGCGTATCATTTGCTTTGAGACATTAGTTGCATTGAATATCCATACTCGAGTAGAGGCAATGGATGACTAAGGTGGAATAAGGAATGCGATATCGTCACGATATCATAACCTCAGTTATAGATATGAGGTGAAACCGTCCCTGATTGAGCCCGTGAGTTAGAATAGAGCCTAATATGGGGAAAGAATCAAGCTTACTTTCCCCGAGCGTTCGACAAAGTTATCTAAGTCAAAAGGAGAGCGTTGCTGGCAGGGTAAGCAACGGTTGAACGAAGAAATTTATGATGAAAATGAAAACAGCACATCCAATCGCTTCCGAACGAGGAGACAAAACAAGAAGGAAGGGACTGAAAATGTCTATTATTGCCTTTGTTCAGTCGTGCAAAACTCACATCCGCCTAGTATCTCAAGAAGACGTTAGATCTAATAGTCGAAGGGAAACAAAGAAGGCTTACTTGCCGTGCTCGACGAGCCGAACAACCTGCAATCTGATTTCCCGGACGCTGATCATGATCATACAGTGTCTTGATTAGAATGGCAACGACACCGTGTCATACCACAAAAAGTGGTAAATAGATACCGACAACTGTCGTTGGTAGGATGAGACGAATGGGCTGTCTGGCTGTTCGGCGGGACGGGGCCTCGCATCATTCGTGAACATGATTATGCATCGAAGAGGACTGAACGCTACTTGACATTCTTGAGTGATTCGGTCCTGTCAGACTGCCGCTTAACGTAAAGCAATCTGCAAATACGAGGGGTGAGTACATCGAAGTAGGCTTTCATATCTGAGAACGTGGAAGAAACAGAGGGAAACAATGATGAAACTTACCATTGCTGAATTCACTCCACCTGTGAACTGCTCGGGGCGATATTCAGCCTTGAAACCCGCAAGAACGCGCTAAGAGCGCATGTTGTTGGAAGTTTATGCAAATGAATTGGGGGAAAAAGTGGGTTCGGAGACAGCTATTAGGCATATTGAATATCTTAGAACGAACAATGCGCAGAAACGGCAACCACGTATCGAGAAAAAACGGAAGTCGTAAGTGAAGGAATGGGCGATGACGCATCGATGGGAGAGAGAAAAACGTAGTGTACGACATGTTAGAGAACACTTCGAAAACATTGAAGTCGTCTCTCCGCCATCCAGTAAGCAACATACCTTCTGAGAGTATTGAAGTCGAAGGTTGTTGACACGTCATTCAAGTTTTACTTCGGGGAGTACAGCGATAAGCAATGATCCGTATGGCATAACGCTATAGACGAAGATGGGATAAGGCAGGGGACAGTGCTAGTTAGTTGAAATAAAAATACGAAAAGACCACAAGAAACTTGCATACCAAAGTGGTTATTCATCTTACTGATCCACCGACTCAGGCTTCGTCAGATCCCGTTCAGAATTCAGAACCGGCACAGGATTCACCCTAATAACACCTCCCCATTCGAGTTGAATGTTCCTGCATCCAAATACGAGATTCACTAAGCCGGGGTGGAAGATGAATTAGAAAAACGAACATGAGATCCTAGCTTAAGAAAACAGACCCAGTTAAACCACCCAAAAATGCCGCTTCTCCGGCGCGTCCATAATTACCTGTGATCGTCAAGGGTTTATGCGGGTTCGTATAACCGTGTACCAATCCTTGACACCACTTTTCCTAGCCAAAGGTCGGCTGCGAGAGGCCGTGAGTTGAAGCTTGCCGCTAGGACAATCTTCGGCCATGTACGACATACTGGAGATCATTCAAAGAGTTCTGGGTAGAGTAAAATGAGGAAGACGCAAGAAACCCAGACTTCCTAGATACTCACAAGAACGCATTCCAAAGTGACGAGGATATGTATGGCGTGTGATCGGCACCGTCACGCCTTGCACCGTTGAAAGGACACGAGAGCCATAGAGAGCGGCTCGTCGACGAGTCTAGTTCGGGATGAGACAAAATCGAGCAAGCCTTTTAGTTCTGCGCAAATGAAGCCAGCTTAGTTGGGAACAAGTTGGGAATGGGGGCAAGAGCAGAGTTGCCGCAAGAAAACTGGTTGTTTGGCGACGTGGGACAAACAAGCGGCCCGCTATTTACCGATCACGCCTTTCCGGCTGAGCGCCGATCTCGGGATCATCGCTCCCGTTTTCCAATTTGTCCAGTCCATGTCAGTCAATACCTCTCATAATGTAACGGCTATCAAGGTGAAAGGGTGACTGTGGAAGGTGGATGGATCTGAGGTTTAAGGTTTGAGAAACAACCCGAATTTCTTGAACCTGCGAACCCGTCAGGGTGGCGGAGGGCAGCTGGGCAAGGAAACCAAAGTATTCTGCATATCGACAGCATTTAGATAATATAGTTCATACATACAGCCTCCTACGTTTTCACTTGAAACCCAATTGCATTGGAAAGCCAGCCGGAGGAAATACAATAATTGATTGGAACATTTATCTGTTCACACAACCATTTTCTCCTCTGCCTGTGAGTGACCGGTGCCACTTCCATTGCTGGTGGTTTCAGGATCAGAAGATCGGTACGAAACCATTCCCGTAGACGCCTCGATATCCGGTGTTGTAGTAAGAAAGGTTCGTCTTCCAGAATCACGTCGTGAAATCCCTCGGAATTGAACGTCAGAGCTTGAGATCTTGGACGGGTCGGCAATTGTCGCAGTTTCACGGATGTTGAGAATTAACCGACTGCCGAGCGTACAGGACAATGCGACAGAATACCCAATCGGAGCGTCCAACAAAATGCCCTAAAAAACCAAATGCATTGAGTACTTAGATATGGACAGTAAATTCTGGCTTTACCGGTTCAGTGATCCAAATCACCAAGCAGACGAGGTATACGAGGCCGACACTGACATAGCAATTAGGTCAGGGAAGGATTGTGGAAAAATCACGACTTACCCAAGGAAATACATCACTGAATCTCGGATAAGAACAATTATAAGGCGACGGCCGCGAAGGAGAATTGAACCATTGATATGGGATGAACGAATGCCCCGAACAACTGCGAGTGTGCACAGCAGGCATTCGGATGCGAGCAGTGGGATCCAAAATGTGTAAAAATGGGGCGGTGAAAAAACACGAGCCGAACAAAAAAGGCCCACGGGGGTTTCAATCGGAAACGTTGCTACGGTGTCCGAAATTTAGGAGGGTATGGAGTGGAAAATGTCGTGTCTTACCTGAGACGATAATGGGAAAGCGATTCCCAAGGACCCATGCGGAAGTGGCTAGGCAAGCGAAATAGAATGTCATCATGAAAGCGAGAACTTTTTTGTTCATCGAGTAGAGAGCGTAGAGTCGTAATTGAAGGATTGCTGTGAACTTTGTGAGATTTGTGCAAGCGTAGGTTGGGTTCCAGTCAATTTCCTAACCTTCTGCAAGCATACATGCCACCAACCCTACCCATCCTTCCCACTGAATGAAACGAGAACCTGTCGGGAAGTCTTCAGAATAAACGCAATAAACGGAAAACCAGATTCATACAGCTGCAGCAATTGAACGAGATATAGATGTTAGACGTTAGGCCTTGAAATATTATATCCCCTACATACCTCTGTAAAATACGAAGGCGCGGTGTAAGAGTGCGAATATTTCAACTGAAGTCTGTACTTGCCTCAGGAGTCAGATGGGTGGTAAAGAACACTGTCAGAGTTTAACAATTAGGATTGTGCAAGTAGTGACAAAAAATGTAATTTCGTACTATAATTATTGAATCTAAATCGCGATTAAAACCTTTTAAATCTAAAGAGGAAAACACAACTCACATAACGCAAAATAAGGCGAAATATCGATTCTAAGGTGGTAGGTTATGAGTAGTGAAGCTAAGAAGAAATATGACCTTATGTACCATCAAAAAGAGGATCTTCGTAAGAGACCACTCGCTACCCTGCCACACCCAGGGAGTTAGATCGAATATCAGCTGTATTTTTTCTGCACATACCCAAATAAATTTCACCTGTGAAGGCAAATGGGAACTGAGGTCATCCAATCGGGACATGCATAACTCACCTCGCGGTCGAACGTTAATACTGTTGTGGTGAATCAGTAACTGTGAACACCTCTTCCCGCTCAGTAAACTCACTATGGTCATAGATAATAAGGACGGAAGAAGACACTAATGACGTTGGGATCATGATTGTAAGTTCGATGAAGGAGTGAGTGCGCACGTACGTCTTGTGAATTGTACAAGCTGGATGTCCTGGTAAGCCGTTATCAGCAGTGGTGACAATTCACTTGGACTGGACATTATTTTGGGAGTTAGAATCTGAGCAGTTAAGCCCTCTTATATATACCTACCCAGTCGATGATCCCATTCCTATCCTGAAAGATAAATAATTTATCGATGACCGCGAAGCCTCCCGGGGACGAGTGACAAAACATGTTAGATGTGGATACTTATCCCTCAGGGGTCACCAATCTTGTATCATAATTTTTGTTCAAGATTACTGATTAGTGCTATAACAAGGACAATCTTTCAAGATGCGATACAAGACAGCCTGAGGAAAATACGGGCTGAACTGGGAGAGAGTCTACATCCCGGGAGGCAGAAAAAGGCCCGCGAGTTCGCTAATCCGCGAGTGCGGATAACGACTCGAAGGTGCATGATTCTTTGTGCACAAAGTGTGTTATGATCTAAATAGCTGCAATAAATAAATAATCACGGAGAGATTTATGTTTCATGAACAGCGCATCTCGTCAATTGCACCATCGAGAAGCCTGTTTAGTGGTTGGAGTTCACACTAACAATTATAAAATCCACGGGCAACGGGTAAATGCTGTCGATCTTTCACAGAAGTGTAGTTTTGAGCTATTGTGGACCGCCGATCACATCGCCTCTTCTGAGAGAAGTGATGTATTTAACTATGTTTAGGACGGTGAGAGTATGCCTTCTGTTCCTCTTTCGTCCCGCCAAAATTGGCTGGTTCTACGCACAGCCCTTTCTCGAAGCGTCATGTTCAATAAAGGCTTGAATAGCGTTCAGTGAGTTCATGTAGAACCAAATACCTTGCAGTGACCTTCGCGCGGATATTCCTGTTGTATAAAAGCCTGCGTATTTATGATTTGGCCTCTGAGTTCCGCTAAACCCTTAGTTGGAAGACTCTCTTTTTGATTCCAACCTGGAAGCCAGAGCTCAAACGCTACACTGAGGGATTTTTTACGACGGTTCATTCGTATTTATTCCTCGCCTGATGTTATTTAGTGATGCTTCTGCAAACCATTATTTCTGTCCTTGATTTTATCGAGGATAACGCGTGATGCGCTTTGGATAAGGGTTAGTTCAGTTGAGTTCTTACATAGAACATACCCAACATAAGTAATCTAACATACCTGCTTCATACCAGGGTCAGTGGGAGCATCCGTTGACCCGTCCTTTGAATGCCGCCCTGTTGAGGCCATATGTATGTAACGACCGGAATATCCGACCTCCGGTATTCCTCCCAGCAAGTTCTAAAAATACTATGTTCATGTGAAGTTTAATGACAGATAGAAAATTACCTCCCAGGGCGATCCACGGGGAAGAGGTTCCTTTAGCTCGATTCTTGCGAAGTAGACAACTAAGGCGACTTATCTTGCGAGCAAGACGGGAATTAAAGCTTTGCTAATATACATCGATGTTGGTTTCTCTGTCGTGGATTTCAAATGTTGGGTCTATTCACTTCAAAGTTCAAGGTTCATTTTCAAACTCTGCGACCATGTTTCGTGTAAAACTACCTTGTCGACGAAGTTAACCGGTATAGAATTTAGAAACAAGTTAGATAGTCTCTTATCCTTGTTCCTCTCTGTTTTCGGTATCTGGAAGCCCAATTGTGAAGTTGCACATTGTGGCCTTGCAAATGGAGAGTTTCCACATGATTCACCTGCCATTTTTTCAATCAATGTTCGATAGAATCATGTCACAAACGTAAATACGCGATTTATGGTTCTTTAATATTGGAAGGATCAACCTTGGTCCATTGAGATATCACAGAAATACCTACGGATAAATACACTTCTATTGATTTCTCGAAGGATTCCTGATGCCCTTAATTGGCTCATGGAAGTCTTGCGTTCTTAAAAGCAGCACATCAACGATCTCCCATTCGCAACATTGCCCAGTTTACCAAGAAACTAAGCCACCAATGCAGTTCCGAATACTGGCAGTTTGCAGTTTGCTAGCGTTTCACATATTCGTTGCAATAGGTGGACCCGTTGACTCTGTTCGTTATTTAATAGAATTGATTTTGTTGCCTAACTTTCTGATATCAATCTTTTGCAGCGCTCCAATGAAGAGGAGCTCGTGATGACTCCTGGAGGACTCATTCCGAAGACCAATATTCACGCAGTTCCAGAGGGTGCCCGCGTTCACCATACCAAAGACCAAGTTCAGATCATAGGCGCAGACGGCACCGTTCTACACTCTGCACCAGTCTTTGCGGGAACTCCCACCAAACTCAATATTGCTCCCACCGCACGCAGTAGCGCTCCTCGTTCACTGCAATCGGGATATATCGCCTACGCATTCTGGGAGAACACCGCCACGAGTATAATCAACTCCTTCACCACCTCCTGGACAGTCCCACCCACCCCCACTAGCCTCAATGGCCAGCTCCTTTACTGGTTTAACGGCCTTGTACCCAACTCCTTCGACGCAATCCTGCAGCCGGTGCTGCAGTTTGGAGTCTCACCAGCGGGTGGAGGCAACTTTTACGCCGTTGCTTCATGGTTCGTTGTTGGCTCAAGCGCATTCCATGGCCCTCTGACCACAGTGCAACCCGGACAGCAACTGACGGGGTTCATGATCCTCGATGCCGATGATCCCGTTAACAGTACTCTGACCGTTTACACCTGGAGCTCTTCCTTCCCCGGCGTTAGTAGTCCATTCGGTATCACTACGACGGAGCTATTGAGCTGGGCATATGAAGCACTGGAGATATACACTACACCGTTCGCGACTGATTTGCCAGCGGGACACACAGCAATGACGGGGATCAATATCGGGATCCCACCCGTGGCTTCGGTTGGCTGGGAAGTAGTCAGTGATTTTACCGACCGGGTTCTTATGTCCGTCAGTTCGGCGTCGTCGACGAACGGCGCCATGCAAATTACATATCCGCAGTAAGCATTTGCGGTTACTCAAGGTACAAGCAGGGTTATTGTTAGTGGATTTACTTCAAGTACTAAATGAGAAAAAGCCATGTATTTCGCATTCACATCAGGAATTTAAAGTTCTTGGTTGATTCGAGGACTCGACCGACACTCGGACAAGGGACCCCGGAATATTATACCGAGGAAAGAGCTTTCTGGTTGAGAAATGATTAATGAGGGTGTAGACAAGGATATCCATTCTTATAATAAAGAGTAGGATGCCCGGTTCGTTCTTGTGCGGCAAAACAAAAATTTCATATCATTGTCATACCTTTGATTCACGTCTTATCTGGCCACAAATGGGGAACGATGGCGATGGTTTTGCCCAAAGAAGAAAATCGCGGGTCAAACACCGGACGAATTCGTGGGAATATTTAAACACCGCCATCAAATCGCTACCGTGTAAATTATCTTTCTTCCCTTTCCCCCACATCTTCATGCTCTTCAGCTGTCTTCGTCCTGATAGGTCTAGCCGTCTCTGGGGGCAGAGCACACTCTGCGCGTACCATTGGCCATGAACCGTAATTCAGCGCCAATCCAGGTCGACCGGTGCGCTTGCCAGCACTCTGTCGTTTTCACTTCGTCCGGTGCTCAGCTTCAAGTGCCACTTTCGAGCTGAGTGGATAATTCGCATAAACCACGGCTCTGAGAGTTTCCGACCTACGGGCAGGGCTGGCGTCTCGTTGGTTATGGTTAACGTACTAAGTACTTCTGGCGGACTTCTAGTCATCGAAAGTCACGTTCATGGTGGTATCAACGGCGTGCGCTCGCCTTCTCCTTTGCCTTTTATCTACCCTCAAACTTCTGTCAGGCAGCCTTTCTCCCTTCGTATTTTGCATTTCAGCAGCCTTATCGTTAATTCTTGTGAAGCACGACAGCCTCAGTTTCAATGCGGATGGCACTGAGGTATGCAGGTCCTTTTCTCTCGATTTTTTGTCGTACTAATTCATTTCCAGATATCTGATGTCCTATATACCCGACGCTGCTTATTCCAACCCTTTCTCTTCTCTCCAAAAACCTCAGATTGACGTCAACTTGTCATTCAGTGGATGAAAGCGATGCTGTCCTCCAACACGACCTTTAAGTGAGGACCAATTCTCTAATTCCTGCTTTTTCGAACACTCAGCTTATTCTTTAGCTTACAAGTCGTGTTTTCTGCACGGTCAGACTCGCTTAAAGGGTGTTTTGGCTGTCAGAGATTTACGCATCGGTTATATGCAGTAGAGGTAAGGTCACTGTTTTTTTTCTGCTCGATCTCTTCATTCTTGTCTTTTCACTTCCCCGACGGCAACTGCCAGAGTTGTTTCCTTTCCTAAACTGCTTTTTCGTTATGCTCTGTTATATTAATGCGTTGTACCCACAGTGCTCGCACCCCAATGAGAAGCCTAGCGATAACGATGCGAATATCGAGGTGTTTGTGACATACATGTTCATGTATTCTAATTTGGCAGACTCTGCGTTCTTAGCCTGCTTCATACGTACACATCTTCTACCCCGTAGCTGTTTTCACGACGTTGTCCAAACTGCGTCTCAATTACGGCGAGTCCATCGAGTGTCCGCTTTGCAATCCAATTCCTTCCTGATTACTCGTCGTCTCAAGCAGTCCGTCATTGTGAGCTCTCCAGACTTCGGACCAGCCTAGAGGTCATCGCCTGCGAAAATTAACATGTTTACGACTCATCTTTGGGTGGGTGCCCGTCGAAAGTGACTCTCTGTAAGGCTGAGTGTGCAGCGGGTTCGCGTTTTGGTACTGAGCACTCGTCGCTACCGTACGTGTCTATGAAATCTCCCCCTGGTACTTTTCATGGCAGAGCGCAGCGCCGGCCGCTTGCAAGTACAAGAGGGTGGCACCGTGCACGACGGAGGCTCTTGGTAGTCTGCGACGTCATAATGTTTTATGCCTTCCAGTGGAGACGGCAGATCTGCTGGGCACGACACGAAGGACAGGAGCAAGGAGCGATGATGATTCGGTGGCTGACGATCGGACTGTACAGTACCTGATGTGATCCGCTGATCTCTCTAATCTAATCTAATCGGACAGGATCCACTGATCCACCAGGAGCTCATGACATGTGGAAGTGTTCCGACCATGGACGTCCTCTGTGCTTTTCTCAGAATCTCTTGGGGCGATCGTTCGATACTTTAAGCATTAACTCTCTCTTGATCTTTTCTTTCACTCAATATGCCGAATTCCGTTATCTACACTGGTACATCCCTACAGAAAAACTTTGTACCCCACGACGAAAAGCGAAAGTCGGCTCCCACCAAGTTCCGTGTAATTTAAGCGGCCGCCAGTCGCCAACTGCATTCAATCCTCGCTCTGAACATGAACTATGGCTGGCATAGTGGGGAAAAAATCCGCCCACACTTTATTCGTAAAATTTGAGTCCCCAAAAATGTATTTAGCGTGCGCTTAAACGTTTCAGTGGCCCCGCGAGAATATTTGGCACCACCAAAACTTTTAAAGCCAGTGCGCGGAAAGATTCTCACTGCGCGAATACTTTATTGGCTGTCCCGAAAAAATATTTACGGTGCGCGGAATTATATTTAGTGCGCGCGGAAGGACAATTGATGCGCAGAAGTACATTTAGTGTGCGCGGAAATATATCTAGTGCGCGCAGAAATATAATCAATGCGCGAATTTTTATAAACATTGCGGAACGCTCCCCAAGAGTTCTTTTCTTTTAAGCCTTGCCGGCCTGCCGTAATTATGTAACTGATCCGTTGATGGCAATTTCGGCACCAGCTGAAACTGGCAAAGTGAACTTCGATACTCAAGACTCGAGAGTCGGGACAGCTGATCAACTACATCTTACCTACTGAATTCCTGACATTAGTTCATGATGCCTGAGTGTACATACGCTGAGGTTACTTCAAACTGATTAACGTGCTTAATGCTCATTACCACAACCTTCTATGTAAGTAAATACATGTTGAACTAATTTAATAACTACTTCCTGCGTTGTATTGAGGCGGCTGCTGGCAGAGGCGTTGCTACAAGCACCTCCGACAAGCCCAAATTGACTATACGAAATAATTGTACATTCAAACTATCTGTTACAGATATGTATTATATTAGTAAAGGGTATGTAAGTCAACATGTCGTCTCGTGGGCGGAAGAGCCGGGGGTGGATGGTATGCGAATCATTCACGAATGGGCGCTGCGACGCTCGCAGTGCCGGGGGATAGGAGGCAGAGGTGGGTGGTAGGTGCAGACAGGGGGCTACGGTTGTAGGAGTCCCAATGGATGCCGTCGTCTGCGAAACGGGTGGGGATGGGGAGTGGAACAGTGGTGTGGAGTACCAAATGTGCGGGCCGCAGCTCTGCGAACCCTAACACCCGTTGGTGGAAAGGGAAGGCAGTCAGAGCAAAACGGGGCGGCGCCGTAAACGAAACGCGGGCCGCGGTAAGCCCAATGCCCGTGAAAGGGCGGGCTTGTGTGTGGTGTTGGGTGTCGTATGCAAAATGGTGGGCCAAGGTGCTGCTTCGGTCGTACAAGGGTGGCTTTTGGGTGCAGTTTGCAAAACGAGGGTGCCTGAGGTGTCGGAGGGTAGGCTTTGGGCGCAAAAGGGGTTGAGGCCGCGGGAGTATGCCCGCGCCATTCGTAAAACGGGTAGGGCGCGGCCGCGGGCGCCCCAACGCTCTTGCATTCGGTGCCAATTGCTCGACGGGCGGGCCTGAAGGCCGGAGAGCGGGTTTTGGGCTGTCGTACGCGAAACAGGTGGTTGGGGTCGTTGGTGCGAATCTAAAGCCTTTGTATGACGGTCCCAGCACATGCCGACACTGACAAAGGCAGCGGAAGCCGTCAAAACACGTCCACTAGCAGCTGAAGCCCCTCATATGAGGACTTCAGCACAATACGAGCCTCACATGAGCTCGCATTGCTTGCCAGCAACTACGTTAACGCCAACAAAAGCCGCGGGAGGTGTTAAAACGCACCCACTGGCTGCCAGAGCCCCTCATATGAGGGCTTTGACACAACACGAGCCTCATATGAGCTCGTGCTGCTTGCCAGCGGGTACGTCGACACCCACAAAAGCCCTGAGAAGTGTTGAGACGTGTCCGCTGGCTGCTGGAGCCCTTCATATGGGGGTTCCAGCACAACACGAGCCTCATATGAGCTCATGCTGCTTGCCAGCGGGTGGGTCAACGCCTCATCAACATGGGGGACACTGGGCGCGAGTTGCCACGCGACGGACATCGCAGGTGCGTGAATTTGCTGCGACGTGGCGGCAAACACGGGGTGGCGACGAGATGAACAGCGCTGGGTTATGTTGAAACATCGGTGAGTCGCACAGAGGGGATTGTTTTTGCGACGTACCTTGGTGCATTCTCAATCACCAAACCTCCTTCATCACCCTCGAATCTCCGGCCCACGTCCCTCATTGGAGGGGAGGGGCTCTCGGAGCAACGCTCAGTGTTGTTTCTACCATGTAGACGTGGCTGGTGGGACGGGAAGCGGAAATGGGAATGGTGGTAGAGGTTGAGATTGACTGGTGACCGGCAAGGGGCTAGCGACCGAGCATCCGCTGATATCAACCCCTCCCATGAGGTCGTGAGAATCATCACGTGCACACCTAAATCTGCTGTAACGCCAATATTACACACGCGCATTGCGGCCTTGGCTGAGCTTGGACATGGACCCTCGTTGCCCTCGTTGGATGTAAATTAGTATTAACTAGTACGTCAAGAAATACAATAGATAAATGTCTTTCTGCCGCCCCACTGTTCCAGCATCGCTCATAATGCCCTCACCACGCCCCCAGGTAACATCTATCATTTGCTCAGTGAGCCATTCCTGCAGGCCAAGTATTCCCAAAAATTCCAGGACAGATGGCCATCGATACGTTTGCCTCAGGCTCCTCCGCAGAGGAGCTTCCATGAAGATACGTCCAGGCTCCAGCCAACCTCCAGCTAAAACACAAGCGCACCGAGAGGAATGCGGCCTTCAAAACAGTGATGGGATAGAGGAAATAAAAGAGGAAATTAGGAGAAAGAGGGCGCAGACTTGAGCGTTATTGAACCAGCAGGGAAAAGGAGAAGGAAATAGGAGCTACACACGGTACTTTACTTGGAGGATAGGACAAGGATAGGAAGAATGTGACTAAATGTGACGTTTGGCTGCACACGTGATGATTCTCACGACCTCATGGGAGGGGTTGATATCAGCGGATGCTCGGTCGCTAGCCCCTTGGTGACCGGTGACCTGCCAACACGGAAATCAACACTGGTCACGCGATCATGCGTTGACGCATTTGCCGAAAATTACCATCAACGGATCATTTACGTAAGCACGGCAGGCCGGCAAAGCTTGAAGAAAGATATTCTCGGGGCAGAGAGAATGAAATTCGCGCACCGAATATGTTTCCGCGCGCACTGAATGTATTTCCGCGCACCGTGAATATATTTCCGCACACTGTTAATATTTTTCAGCGGGCCATGAATTTCTCCCGGAATAAGGTAATATTTTCTCGGGACAGCCAATAAGATATCCACGCAGTGAATATGTTTCTGCGCAGTTGCTTTAAAAGTTTAGGGGGCGCCAAATATTTTCGCGGGGCCCTTGAAATGTTTACGCGCACGTCAAATATATTTACGGGGACTCATATTTTACAAAGAAAGTGTGGGCGGATTTATTCCCCACTATGCCAGCCATAATGAACGAGTCCGTCCGGTTGACAAATATATCCTGAAGACTACTTGGTGGAACGTTCAAGGCTTCAATACCTTTCAATATCAACTTTGTAGGGCATCAGCCCAGAAAATTAGTTTGCGGTCTACTGCGCGGCGCAGTCTAGTAGCTTTGAGATCATAATGATTGATAACAACACACCAATATCTTGGAAGCTTGGAGATCTTTCGAATACCGTCTGAAGTGGAATATGACCTGGGATTCCGATACCAAAATTCCGTATAGTCTACAAGCGTTTGAGTCACATGTGGAACTAGAGCCGACAGATAAAACTCACATCACCGCCACTATGGCTCCAACCAGATATGCGCCATATGTGAGTCCAAGATTTATCCCAGCTGGAAATCGAGAGGGGAGAGTACCCGAAGACATTGCTCGAATGAGGAATATAAGATAGAGACAGTTCACCTACTCTTTGCTAAGGTATTTGACCAATCACCATCTGGGTTAGAGGGTCCTCACCGATTCGCACAAAATGTGGATCCATTCGACCTCCAGTGCTCCACATCTTGAATGCATGGAGGGTTGTCAGAATAGAACAGTGCAAGCGGCAGTAGTGATGAGCGCTGAGCACTGACGTGAGAAAAGGTATTCGGCTTCTTTCTCATGTAAATAGATTATGTACTAATAGGCAATAGCACGGGTAAACCCGTGGGTATCCAGCCGCCAACCCGTACCCCGACCCGGCGGGGTATATACCCTACAAGCCGCGGGTCAGTCAACACCGGGTATCACGGGTTATGCACGGGTACGGGTTACCCCACGGGTTCATAGGACCACTATACAGCTGGCAAGCTAGCTTAGTATAGTATATACATACGACAAAGGGGTAGCGAGTATTGTATGAAGTTGTATCTACGTGACAGATAGCTTACTACAAAATCAAACCTTTCCCCGACGCGTCCTACTAAGCACATCCCCGAGGGTTTCGAGCTCCATTCTAGCTTCCACATCGTCGAGAACCGCGACTGCTTCCACATCCGAGTCCTTGACAAGTCCAGCTAGACTCCATGAACCAAGGCACAGAAGGGCGCGGGTGGATTCTGTTGAAAGACGGCTTCGGGTGTGAGAGAGAATCAACCGACCGCGGCTGAAAAGACGCTCGACGTCTGTTGAGGTGGCTAAACATTGAGTAGACAACTTGAATGAGTAATAGGACATATGATAGGAAAGTTCAAACATACCTGGAATAGATAAGTAGTCAAGGGCCATACGGTGAAGTCGAGGGTACGTTTGTCGCTTCTCGTACCACCAACGAAGCGGTAAATGAGTGGTTTCAGGCGGGGTGCTAAGATAAAGCCGAAGTTCGTCAAGTAAAACTTTGGACTTCGGAGGTTTCTTGAGGGCGGGAAGATTGTCGAAGATGTTCTTGGATTTCTGCAGTGAGATATTAGAGGATACGAGCAAAGAGAAATGGGTTGAATACGCACCTTTGCCGACTCAACAACGGACTCAGCCTCATCCGAACTAGCCCCATCCACGTCCTCGTTTTCCCAATCCAAGGTAGTAGGCGCATATGAGTTTTCGAATTCGTCTCTGACAAGAGACTCGGCCGTATCTATCCAGTCAGACGTCCAGCCAGCTTGCCGAAAGTATTCCAGTTTATGTTGAGGGTGAAGAACTGAATTTACGAACCAATCAGAACTGGCTATCATAAATACAAAGAACTTACCCATCGCGATACGATAAACTTCAGCTTCGTCGGTCAGGGAGTAGTATTTGTTGAGAGTTTTCTTTGCGAGCTGGAGGGAGTACCGAATGGCGGGGTGAGTATCACCGTCCGACCTGATTGCATTAGTGAATGTGGTGTCGATGTGGTCCATCGCAGGGATGACGGTCGCCAAGTTCGGAGTGCCGCGCGAGAAGAACTCGGTACCATCCTTAAGAATCTGAGGAGGTAAGAGGAGAAGTCGTCAGCACGTTAGATCGTGCGGAGAGATAGCAAGGAGAGGGGCGTCAACAGTCACCGCGTGACTGTGAGACTTGGTAAACGAAAACATACCTTCAACGTGTCTTTGAGTTCGTCCGCGATCACCCACTCTGAGTCCGTCAGCTCGTACTTGCGCAAATCGTTCTTGAGATCCGAGGTAACGTGTTCAATAGCTTTTCTGTATTCGAGGGCAAAGCTGAGCATGTCGTAGGTCGAATTCCATCGTGTCGTGACATCCCGAGGCATGATCCGAATTATCAACTCCAACTCCTCAAGACACGACTTCCACGCCGGCAAGAGAAGTGTTGTAGAGTTGACCAGGGCGTAGGCGAGTTTACGAAGCTGGTGACTTTGTCAATCAGGTATGTGTTTGATGATATACTCTTACCTTCACTAAAACGCGACTGACAGGTCGAATGTTCGCCGCCAGGATGAGGCGTTCCTCCTCCGTCATCTCGCTCGAGACCTCGTCGACCCATTCGTCAAGTTCCTCCATCTCTTTATTGTGGTCAGCAGCTTCTTCGTCGTTATCGGATCCCATCTCCTGTGCCATGGCAAGTCCTTCCTCGTCGATTCCCTCAGCCAAGTCCAATAATTCGCGTTCTGCAGCCGATAACACCCGATCCGAGTCGCTGTCGGCGCCATCGGTCTTCTTCACATCAAACTGCCTCAGCAGTGCCTTGCCAGTGAGGTTGAGGATGTGGTTGAAACAACGTGTTCGGTTCACAGACGAGTAAGCGGCTACCTCCATGTCAAGGTATTGGCTCATTTTGTCCATGTTTGTAGCATTGTCTGCTGTTAGACCGAGAATCTGTGGCTCTTAGGTTAGACACCTCTTATTTCGTTCGCATGAGTATTACCTTGTGCTGAATACCGAAGTCCTCTAGGATCTCACGAAACGCGACAGCCATGTTTACGCCGGAATGGGACTGAACATTATTTTTAGCAACAACAGAAAAACAAGTTAAGGTATCGCCTAACCACCGGGAGCTCTACAACATCAAGTACAATGCAAATTGGCTCGCCTCGCACTTCAAGATGCGCAGTGACGGCAACGTAGGCATAATGGTTGGGCGAGGTCCAAGCATCGGTGGCGAAACTTATCCGACCGGTATGTTCCTTGGTTTTTGGTGAGTCAATGTCCACTTCAATAAAGCGCGACGAATTTTAAACCTACTTGAAGCATTTGGCCAATACGCGCACGAGTCCGGGCGAAAACGATTCTTACATCCCTCGAGACCGTTGACGCGGATGGAATATAATACTCTGGCCTTCCTGTCTTCATCAACGAAAGGAAACCACGAT
This sequence comes from Galerina marginata, assembly GCA_023014335.1. Lineage (NCBI taxonomy): Eukaryota > Fungi > Basidiomycota > Agaricomycetes > Agaricales > Galerinaceae > Galerina > Galerina marginata. The sequence goes on along the minus strand of JAECYW010000015.1, from coordinate 1,307,302 downwards.
CTTCGACGATCTTGAACGGGCGAACACTCTCCGATACCCAGCGAACAATTTCGGCTCTACAAACAATTATCAGATAGAATCTGAAGAGGTATGAGTCATTGGCTTACTTCGTTTCGGTTTTCGTGTGCTGACGATGCCTATAGCTCACCTTACCCTTACCCTTTCGATCAAACGCCGCCGTGATGGACCCAGTGGTCGTCAAGGGCTTAACGACGCTCTCGCGAGCCTCGTTCGCATGCTGGCAGTCGGTTGCGGCCTCGTAAGCGGCATCGCCCCAGCAGGTTTTAACATGTTTGATAAGGTTACCAGTGGACGAGCGGTCGGGGCCGTCAAGGAAGCGTCGACAGGTGTATTTGCAAGACTTGGCAGCGCACTTGAAGACGTGTGCACGGCGCCCATCAACATAGGCGATCTCCGGAATAGGGCAGTAGAAGGCATAGACTGGAGAAGTCCAACGTTTCATCATACGTTCTACGTTTAGGTGAGTATTCATTCTCATATGAAAAATAAAAATACGTACTGAGTTCATCCTCCTCGTCTTCGGCAGCACTCTCGAGCTCGTCGTCGTCGTCGTCGACGTCAATCACACTTGGCTTCGGATATGTTTTTTTGCCGGCGGCTTTTACTGGGATCTTGGAGCTGGATGTCAGGATGGAGATATCACGGAGGTATGTTACCTTTACCTCGGTCTCGGCATTCTCAGGGATGCGGGCCTTTTTCTTTTTCGGGCTAAGCACTGCCTTGGCCTTGCGCTTGAGAGTCGCGAGGCCGGATTTCGCCTTATTTACCAATGACGAAGCTGATGTCTTGGTGGTGGAGTTTGTTTTGGTGGATTTCGTGGACTGGGCATCGTCTTTCGGCTTTGCCATTGTGATGGATAACTCGGTGTCTGATTATTTGAGATTGGACGCGTTTTGTTCCTTTTTTCGGTGGCTTACATGAACTGTATAGTTTATGGCTTCTATTAGGTATAGTTTGGACAATGTACTAGGCTCCTACAGCCGAAAATAGAGATACGGGTACCTCGGGTATAGCCTGCCGGGATGTCCTACCCGTACCCCGACCCGTTAATACCCCAACCCGTAACCCCGACGGGTTACCCCAACCCGTGCCATTGCCTATGTACTAAGAGCAATTCACGCCCACATTGGAACTTCGGAAAATTATCACCTATCTCAACTCACCAATAGAGCCAACCTATGGGCGGGACAAGGTGTCAGACCAGTGCCAGCGGCAACAGGACATAACAAGCTGGCATTTATTTAAATTAGATATTCTATTTTCTTTCCTCAACCGACCCCAAACCGACCTTCAACAACGATTGCACCTCTCAACCAAATTCCTACTCGCCGCATGATGCCTGTTGCACTCACATATTTCCGATCCGATTGGAATCTGGATATCATCTGAACACTCCATTTAGACTGCTTGAGCGGATTATTTCAGTTGTATTTATTGATTCTGACCTTCGCGAACCATTTCCTTTGAGTACTTTGGACCGCGTATTAGCAGTGACAAGCATTGGCTGGATTCATTGGAAGAAGCGGACTCGTCCCTTAAACTCGCACTTGGAGTGGTTGGGATATGTGATGCAATCATTCGCCTGGCACCCAACGGCGATTGGTGGCTAATTTAGGTCCCGCCTTTCCGACGAGCTCGGAAAGATAATTTGAGCATGATTCAAAGAGATGGGTTCTCCATTTGATGTACCCCACAATGCAATCTTTCTTTCTTATCCGCAGAGGTGCCGAGTAGAGTCGCGCCGTATCTCGGAAGTCCTGTGCACTGACCCCCCTATTGGGACATGTCTTTCTCCGACATTTATGTAAGTCGAACCAATTTGGTCGCCGTGTGACGTGGGCTTTACGAATGGAATGAAATCAATTAGAATAATCATTCGGATTTAAGGGTCAGTCCGGCAACCATAATCCAGCTCGCATTTTCATTTTGATGGCAGCTGGATTATTCTCACAACCCTCAGCGTGATCCAGGATCATAACGCCACGTCGCATCAATTTCCCGTCTCCATCCCGCATTTCCCCGAGCCGGTGTCGGGCTCGTTGTTGGCAACATCGAGCATATCCCGGTACTGTCCTTTCGTCGAAAGACGTGGCGCGCTTCTTGCGCGCTTCGTTATTCATATCTGATGTGTACAATAAAACATTTTGTTCTATTTAAGGTTGCTTTATTGGGTGTGAATAACACCTCACCCATGCCGGAGATGACGAGCAGACCACAACGAGCAGCCCCGCAGGGCGTCGGTGAGGTGTGCGAAAACCCGACGGTGCCCGACCAGACCTGAACCCGTCACATTCTAAAACGGAAATTACCGTTTGAGGGTTGTGAGAATAATCCAGCTGCCATCAAAATGAAAATGCGAGCTGGATTATGGTTGCCAGACTGACCCTAAAGCGAGTGGCCAGTCCACATCAATAGAAGACCTCCATGGGTTAGTATTTAAGCCCATCATAGGACGACAGTCTTCCCATACGCTTCATTTGCGAATGGCAACCACTTCCGTAAAACCTCAGGTTTTGGTCATTGGAGCCGGTCCCACTGGGCTGACTACGGCCCTACATCTAGCTCAGCACGGTGTCAGTGTGCGCCTTATCGAAAAATCTCTTAATCAAGATAGCGGTATTCGGGGAACGGCCATTCTTGTAAGTGCTCTAATTCATTATTCTACACATACTATTAGGGATTGTCACGGGTAACCCTGGGGTATTTTCAGGCTACCCGCACCCGTACCCCAGTATACCCCTACCCGCAGCCAAGGGTAGGGGTTTTAACGGGTCACGGGTAAGGGTTTGACGGGTTTGACGGGTTGGCAGAGCGGGTACTCATGCCGCTGCTTGATGTCACTATGCTGCAACCAAAGCGCTCCAGCCAAAGCACCCATTTAATTCATAATATTTTAGATTTGAGCTAAGGCAGTTAAAAGTAGTACGCAGTGCATTTAATCAAGAGGCTCCAGAGGAGGTAAGTCATCATCGGTGTTGTCATCTAATTGCCCATCTTGAACCAAGTCCACATCCACACTTCCGTATTGATGCCAGGAATCCGAAGAGATAGAAACCGGCAAACTTGAATGCTGATGGCTCAATCAATATGTAAATATGTTAATTGAATAAAGCACTTGCCCAGATTAAAGTTAGAAGCCAAGTTGTTTGTGTCATCTCGTCGTGGACAAGTAGATGAACACAATGTGCAAAACATTGAGTTCGACTCCGACGACTTGCTGCGAGCAAGAGAGACTGTAAGGTCAGAGCTTTTATTTTAGCATGCAGCTAAGAGGTAAAAGCCTACGAAAGGACAACTCACCATTGCAAAGTTACGACTTGCCATGGTTCAAAGGCAAGAGACAGTCAAAGTACCTATTTTGTTCGCTCATAATTGATCAAGTCTCACAATATGATCGAAATTTGCGTCATTCCAATTAACAAGAAAAGGGAAATACCATTTTGGTATCTGACGGATGTAGAAACAACTGACTACTATTAATCAATTAATCAAGGGCATCCCAATCACTGGCAAGTGGCGGCTCTGCCTCGTTTTGTGGAACCGCAGGCATTGCCGTCACCGCAAGGATATCCGAATCCTTGACATAACCTCGAAGGCTCCATCCACCGAGGCACATCAGTGCACGGTTTGACTGCACAGATAGTCGGCTGCGGACGTGTGATAAGAGAAGCCTGCCTTGGCTAAATACACGTTCTACATCGACAGAAGTAGCTGGGGGACTTTTAGTAAGTTGTTGATAACGAGTACAGTCACATACCTGGAATTGTCAAATAATCCATAGCCATACGGTGAAGGCGCGGGTATGTCGTCCTTCTCTCATGCCACCATCTAATTGGATCTGTAACGTGCTCGGGATCCGTGCTCAAATAGCGCTCAAGCTCGTCACGCAGTTCAGTTGGAGCAGGAGCATTGAGAGCAGGCAAGTTATCGAAAATATTCTCCGAATCCGAAGCAGGGGTTACCTATACTGTCTCAGAAGAAATATTGAAACGATATGCAAGTGAAGACATACTGTGGACATCTCTGTCTGTATATCGAGATCCATGAATGCATAGGTTCGATCAAACTCCTCACGAACAATGGATTGGGCAGTTTCAATCCAATCATCCTCCAAGCCCGCAGTCTTGAAGTACTTGAGCTTGTGTCGAGGATGCAGAACTGTCGCCAAGAGGCAATTAATATACGAAGAAGATAGAAAGCACAACAACTCACTCATTGCAATCCGATAAATCTCCGTGTGATCCGTCTTGTTGTAATACCGATTGAGCGTCTGTTTGCCTATAGCCAGCGCAGAGCGGATAGCAGAAGAGTACTGCAAATTTCCCGCTGACGTGGCCAGATGTTCGTCAATGCGATCCATTGCCGGAATGACAGCGCCAATGTTTGGTGTGTCTCTCGAAAAGAACAGAGTAGCATGCTTAAAAATCTAAATGAAGAGATAAGGCCTCGAAAAAACGTAGAAAAAGAATGCAAATGCCTTCAATGTCTCACACAGCTGTCCTGCTACGACCCATTCAGAGGCATCAAGCTCCAGTTCACGCATCTTCATACCCCGGTTTTCAGTGATTTCGTCAATGGCAGCGCGATACTTGATTGAAAACTCGAGCATGTCATAGGTTGAATTCCATCGGGTCGAAACATCTCGTGGCATCATACGGCGATCAAGCTTGAGATCATCGAGGGTGGAATACCATTGTGGTAGAATGAGGGTCGTAGAGTTCTTGATGGTTAATGCGATTTTGCGAAGCTGAAATCGAGTCAGTTATCAAGTAAGTCAAAGTTTTAATGACTTGCCTTTCCCAGAAGCAACCTAACAGGCTTGACTGCTTTCTCTAATGCTTCAATTTCCTCTGCCGACATATCTGATCGCTCATCTGGAACTTCCTCCAGATCATCATCTTGGATCTCGTCCGACTCGACATCTTCTAACTTGGGCATATCCTCGAGTTCATCCATTTCAACCTCAGCCCCCAAGATGTCAAGCTCATGTGCGCCTACGGCAAGCAAGTCGTCTGTCTTGGTCTTCTTTGGGGGCTCGAACTGACGAAGGACACTTTTGGCAACGAGGTTGACGATGTGGAGAAAGCATCGTGTTTGATTTGCTGCACCTGGAAAAGTCTCGAGGAGGTTGGCAAGCTCTTCAATCATTGTGTCGTTATTGGAGGCATTGTCGGAGGTGATACTGAGAATCTGCAACGGGAGTAAGTCTCTAACACTTTTTTGAAGTATAAATCACACCTTATCACTGATACCAAATTCGTTAAGGACATTCGCAAACGCACTGGCTAAATTTATACCAGAATGCGACTTCGCAACTTCGACAAGATCCAAGAGCATAGAGATCGGTTTGCCCTCGTGTTCAAAGTGGACAGTGATAGCCACGTAGGCCTTATGGTTCGGAGAGGTCCATGCGTCAGTCGCGAAGTTGAGGGCACCGTCGTATTCCTGATAGTATGTCCATGTCAAATAGGGTACTCCAACGTAAAGAGTTATTTGCACCTGTAGCATTTTTGCAATACGTTGGCGAACCCGAACAAAAACTTGTTTAACGTCACGCGAGACGGTTTCAGTGGACGGTATATGATAATCGGGATGTCCAGTCTTCATCAATGACCGAAACCCACGGTCATTGACAATCTGGAAGGGTCGCTTACTCTCAGCAACCCAACGGACGATCTCAGCTCTGTCAAGAAAGAAGTCTCAGCATGATGAAATCATGAATTCAAGAATGATTTGAAAGCTTACCGTGTTTCCGTTTTCGTGTGTGGTCGATGACTGTAGGTCACCTTCCCCTTAGAAACCCTCTCAAATGCAGCTGTAATTGAACCGTCTTTCATCCCGGATAGAGCTTCTCGAGCTGCTTTGACATCCTTGGTAGCACTTGCAGCAGCGACGGTCTCTGTACCCCAGCAAATCTTGGCGTGCCTCCGAAGGTTGCTAGTTGACTTGGCGTCACCAGTATCAAGATAGCGACGGACATAGCGAGTAGAATTCTTGCATGTCTTGGCAGCACACTTAAAGACATGGACGCGCCGATCTTGGATGTACTCGATAGTGGGATTAGGCTTGAAAAATACGTAGATAGGTGAGGTCCAATCCTTCGAAAGCCGTTCTATTGAAGGTATCAGTAACATGTTATTTGAAGATCGGTGATGACTCACTTAGTTCTGCCTCTGCAGATTCCTCTGGTTCTTCACCACCTTCGACTTCGTCCTCGGCCTCATCATCCTTGTCGTCGCCCTCATCCTCCGATTCACTATTCTCAGCCAAATCCGGTATCTCATCATCGTCACCAGAGTTCACAAGACGAGACTTCTGTTTAACGAGAGTACGACGGCGAGGTTGGTCATCCTCATCATCCTCATCGTCAATTACAATGGTGGATTGGCGGGAGCGGGTGGGAAGAGGCTGGGAGGTAGGTTTGTCAGATAAGCAAATGCATTTTGAACCGACTGGACATACAGCTTTAGTACCCTTGCGGCGTGGTACAGCTTTCTGTTTACCAGTCCGCATGCCAGACGATGTAGCCTTCTTGGGTACAGATCCAGCTGTACTCTACAACAGGTGAAACATATATTAGAATAAGGGCTAATAAGATGAAATTGCGGCTTACCTTGCTGCCTGGGTCATCATCGTTGCGCTCCAGAATGTGTCGCGCATAGGGATTGTCACGGGTTTGGAAACCCGTGCGGGTTGCGGGTAAGGGTGCATGCGGGTACGGGTACGGGTTGGACTATTGAAACCCTCGCAGTACCCGTACCCGTAGCGAGGGTTTTGGATTACCCGTGCCCATACCCGTTGACTTGTGGGTAGGGATGGGAAAAAAATCATGTGACATATCTGGTCGTGTAAGGAGGCCCGTTTTCAAAAACGGGCCTCCTTACACGACCAGACATTCAACATTGTAACCCTTTGTTGGTCTTCAATTGAATGAATTCACCCTTTTTTCTTATCTTGGACCTCCTAACGTCGATCCTATGCACTGCCTGACCAAATTTCAACCTTCAACCACCTTCAACTCGGATGTTTGAAGAGCCTGTCATGCCTTTTGATCGGCTCACGTGGTCAACGCGTAAACAATATTCTTGATTCTTGAACCGCGCTCCTTCAACCTCCTAAACTTGAGCCAACGCGCTGCCAAGTTAACCCTTGAATGAAATCTACTTTGACCTCCTAAACTTTATGCCTTGGCGCCATATTGTTCACCCTTGAAACTGCAAAACCGGCTTTGCTTTGATCAGTGCAATTCATAAGCTCGTAATTGTGAGTTTTGTTCTACCGATCATCGTGACCCAAACTCACTTGACCCTCGAAACCGCAACACCTATCAGCCCTCCAAACTTCCGAAGCTCGAAAACCCTTGATCGTCAATTACTTTGACCCTCGATCATGAAATTTACAATGATGGGGTTCTTTAAAAGAACAAACTTCGTCGAACTTTCTCCCTCACCAACACGAACTACCCAGCTCAAACTTCATCGCTCAACCTTGAACTCTATCAATGTCTTCTTCCAACACATCCAGTCAAGCTCGCAAGCGCACTGCATCGGCACGCGCTCTGACAAATGCTGACCCCCTTGTCTTGAACAAGAAGGCGCGTCTGGAGCGTGAGGCTCAAAATGTGGCGGTACGCCAGACTCTCTTTTTTTTCGTCTCTTGACTTACACTTTGTGTGCCAAGGGTCCTGGCGACTCCGCCCCAAAGGCACCTGCATCCAATCCGGCTGCTTCTGGGAAAGGAAAGGTAGTTGCGGCAACAGCCACAGGATCTTCTCAGGTACGATTTCATATCTTCAGAGGTATTCAACTTCTTATCTCGTTGATTTAGGCAAGCCGTCAGGCCTCTGTTGAGGATGTCGAAGATGAGGATGACCGCCGCCCCCAAAACACCCTTCCCTCCAGTGCGCGACACATTCTAGAGAACAACGACGACGTCCCAGGAAAAAAGGTAAGCTGCCATTAACTTTTATTCTAATATACATCTAACATGACAAAGAAGATCGCACCATCCGCCACGGGTACTGGTAAACAGAAGGCTGTACCTGGCGGGAAGAAAAAGGCTGCGACATCTTCAAAATCTACCAAACCGGTACGTTCGCCTATTTATCTGAAACTATGTTTTTGTTTACAAATACAATCCCCAGCGTCCTCCTGCGCGTTCCCGCCAAACTACTGTTGAAATTGACGATGACGATGACGACGATGACCAACCTCGTCGTCGTACACTCGTTAAACAGAAGTCTCGTCTCGTGGACTCTGGTGGCGATGATGAAATACCGGATTTGGCTGAGAATAGCGAATCAGAGGATGAAGGCGACGATAAGGAAGATGATGATGAGGTGGAAGAAGCAGAGGAATCTGCAGAGGCGGAACTCAGTGAGTTCTCACCAACTTACAAAATCCACATTACTGACACCACAATAGAACGTCTTTCTAAGGATTGGACCTCGCCTATTTATGTATTCTTTAAACCCGATCCCACTATTGAATATGTCCAAGATCGGCGAGTCCACGTCTTTAAATGTGCCGCAAAGTCCTGCAAGAATACTACACGCTATGTCCGTCGCTATCTTGATACCGGTGACGCGAAGTCGACCAGCAACCTTCGGAGGCATGCCAAGATTTGCTGGGGTGAAGAGGCCGTCACGGCTGCAAGTGCTACCAAAAATGTCACGGCCACTCGAGAAGCTCTGTCCAAGATGAAAGATGGTTCAATTACAGCCGCATTCAAGAGGGTTGCAAAAGGAAAGGTGACTTACAGTCATCGTGCACACACAAAAACGGAAGCTCGGTACGTCCTCTACGTCTTTCTCAAATCCAGCTCATCTGAAACCTCTTGACAGAGCCGAGATTGTCCGCTGGGTCGCAGAGAGCAAGCGTCCCTTCCAGATCGTCAATGACCGTGGCTTCCAGTCATTGATGAAAACAGGACGTCCCGATTACCATATACCATCGGCGGAGACTGTCTCGCGTGATGTCAAACAGGTTTTTGTTCGAGTCCGTCGACGCATTGCAGACATGCTACAGGTGCTTTTTGCTCTTTATGGTGTAATTACTTATCTGACCCTTTCTTCACTAGGAATACGATGGTGCACTCAACTTTGCCACTGATGCCTGGACCTCTCCGAATCATAAGGCTTACATTGCCATCACAGTCCACTTCGAGCACGAGGGAAAGCCGGTCTCAATGCTTTTGGATCTCGTCGAACTGGCCAAATCACACTCTGGTATAAATCTGGCTGGCGCATTTGCAGATGTCTTGAAGGAATTTGGTATACGTGACAAGGTGCGATTTAGATTCGAAGATGGCAAGTTTGGAAACTCACAATCCTGCACAGGTCCTGAGCATCACCTGCGACAATGCCTCAAATAACGATACGATGATTCAGGAGCTGTCAAAGCTTCTTGAGGATTTTCCAGGGGAAGCAAATCAAACGCGATGCTTCCTCCACATCGTCAATCTCGTAGCAAAAAGTGTTCTTCGTCAGTTCGAGCCACCAAAGAAGGCAAAGGAAGACGCACTTGCGGAGGGTGTACACGAGCTCGGGGCCTTGGACACTGAGCTTGAAAGTAGCGACGATGGTGAGTCGGAGGATATGCCGGATTTGGAAGACATTGAGTCGGATGAGGTCCAAGACGATGACTTGGAGGAAGTCCCAGACGAGCGTCTGGATATGTCGGAAGATGAGATTAAAGAGTTAGAGAAGACGGTCAAGCCTGTTCGATTGCTTTTGGGCAAGGTGAGTTATCGAAAATCTGACTAATGTCGAAGACATGCTAACGTTTGTTTCAGCTTCGAAAAATCGCGTTTACCATCAAGAACTCTACCACCCTTGCCCTACCTGAATGGCATTCCACTCTCAACAACCTCAAACTCGATCAACGTATGATGCCACGAGATGTTTCAACGCGCTGGAACTCAACATATGACATGCTCGAGTTTTCCGTCAAGTATCGCACTGCCATCGACACCATCACAGAAAATCGGGCGATGAAGATGCGTGAAATGGAGCTGGATGCGTCTGAATGGGCCATAGCAATGCAGCTACGTGACACGTTGAAGGTATTCCATTCCATCTCTTACACTTTCCTCTTTGTCTTATTTTCTTTCGGCTAGATTTTCAAGCATGCCACGTTATTCTTTTCAAGGGATATGCCAAATATTGGCGCCGTTATTCCTGCTATGGACCGCATCGATGAACATTTGGCTACATCAGCAGAGAGTTCGAAATACTCCATTGCTATTCGCTCTGCGCTGGCCATCGGAAAACGAACTCTCAATAGGTACTACAATAAGACAGATCACTCTGAGGTTTACCGAATTGCGATGGGTGAGTCATTGCGGTCTATACCCTTTTCGTGGACATTAACTTCTTTCTTTTTTCCCAGTCCTTCACCCGCGCCACAAGCTCAAGTACTTCAAGACTGCGGGATGGGAAGACGACTGGATTGAAACCGCCCGTTCAATTGTTCGTGAAGAATTCGATCGAACTTATGCATTCAGGGATGTTGACATTGAGATGGATGTAACTATAGTATGTCTTCACTTGCTTATCATCCAAATAACCCTTCTGAAATTGTCTAGGAACCGACATCTACCTCGGACTCAGAGAACATCTTCGATAACTTGCCTGCTCTTAATGCTCCTGCCCCGACCGAATTGCGTGACGAACTTGAACGCTACTTAAGCACAGATCCCGAACATGTCACCGATCCGATTATGTGGTGGTATGAGAGACGGACTACGTACCCGCGACTTCATCGTATGGCTCTGGACTACCTGACAATTCCTGGTATGTGATCTTTATTAAGCTCTTTAATAGGCTTAAGACTTACTAAAAATTCCGCAGCTACTTCTGTCGACGTTGAGCGCGTCTTTAGTCAGGGAAGGCTTCTGTTGTCGCACGTTCGAAGCCGACTATCTGTGCAGTCAACACGAGCATTGATGTGTCTTGGTGGATGGAGCCTCAAAGGCTATGTTAAAGATTCAGACATCCAAGCGGTAACAGCATTGCCTGGGATTCCACACGATGAGCCAGAGGCGCCACTTGCTGAAGATTGGGACGCACTGGATTAAAGGTTAATAATAGTCTGTTGTGTCTACATCCGTCGAACGAAATGGTAGTTTTGTTCTTTCCCGAGTCGATTGACTCATATTTGAATCTCGATCATGTTTTAAAACTTAATTGACTGGGAGATAATAAGACGACCATGTCAATGGTTTGGATATCAGAACTCTTGTTTTTGAACCATGGCCAGCTCTAACCCAGCAATGGTGAAGTTTCTTTTTGCTTACCACTGCGCTCGCATGCTAAAATAAATCCTCTGAATGTACAGTCTCCCATTTTACCAACGAGAACTCATTGTATTGCACATCAAGTTCATTTACTACTTGTCCACACTGAGACAACGCGAACTACTTGGCTTATAATCTTAACCTGGGTGAGTACTATATTCAATCAACATATCTACTTATTGACTGAGCTGAGCCCTCAGCGTCTACCAGTCTCTATCACTTCGGATTCCTGGCATCGAGATCAAGGTATTGACGTGGATCAGGACGAGGAATCAGATGGCAATGCCGACGAGGACTTACCTCCTTTGGAGCCTCTTGATTAGGTGCATTGTGTATAACTTTTAACTTACTTAACATGCACCTAGAATACTATTTTATCAATGAAACAGGTGCAGGAGTGGCTTGGTTGCGGCAAAGGAACATTAAGCTGTTGTGTGAGGACCCGCTCTGCCAACCCGTTAAACCCGTCAAACCCGTCAAACCCTTACCCGTGACCCGTTAAAACCCCTACCCTTTGCCGCGGGTACGGGTTTACTGGGGTGCGGGTGCGGGTAGCCTGAAAATACCCCAGGGTTACCCGTGACAATCCCTAGTCGCGCACTGGAGGGCAAGGCATTTTGGGGGCGGCGGTTATCCTCATCCTTGACATCCTCTACAGAAGCCTGTCGGCTCGCCTGAATCAAAGAGATAAGATGTTGAATACTTTTGAAGATGTGAAATTGTACCTGAGAAGATCCTGTGGCTGTCGCAGCAGCTAGATTGGGTGCAGTTGGCTTTGGAGCAGAGTCGCCAGGACCCTAGGCACGTAATGTGTAAGTTAAGAGATGAAAAGAAAACAGAGTCTGACATACCGCCGCATTTTGAGCCTCGCGCTCCTTACGCGCTTTCTTGTTTAAGACAAGGGGATCGGCATTCGACAGAGAGCGTGCAGATGCAGTGCGCTTGCGAGCTTGAGTGGATGCGTTGGAAGAAGACATTGACAGAGTTGAGAGTTGAGCGATAAAGTTGTTCGAGTTGGGTTGTGGGTGTTGGTGAAGGAGAAAGTTTGACGAAGTTCCTTCTTTTATAGACCTACATCGTAAAATTTTCGAGGTTCAAAGAACTTCAAGTTGATCGAGGGATGTTTGGCTTCGGGAGTTCGGAAGGCTGATCGGTGCTGCGGTTTCGAGGGTCAAGAGAGTATGGGGTCGCGATGACCGCTAGAACAATGCTCACAATTAGGGAATTATGGTAAAAAATATGCCAGTATTGCGGTTTCAAGGGTTAACAATGCAGCGCCAAGGCATGAGCTTCAGGAGGTCAAAGCAGAGTCCATTCAGGGGTCAACTTAGCAGTGCACTGGCTAAAGTTCAGGAGGACGGAGTGGGCGGGCGCGGTTCAAGAATATTGTGTACGCGTTGACCACGTGAGCCGATCAAATGTGCAACAGGCTCTTCAAACTGCCGAGTTGACGGTGGAATCCTGGCAAGGCAGTGCTGGTGAGTTCAGGGGGTCCAAAGGAGTAAGAATGCAGTCTTTAGGGATGGTTCAAGGTAACTAATTCAATTGAAGGTGGACAAAAGAGGTTACAATGTTGAATGTCTGGTCGTGTAAGGAGGCCCGTTTTCAAAAACGGGCCTCCCTACACGACCAGCCTGTCACATGATTTTTTTCCCATAACTCAACGGGTATCGGCGCGGGTAATCCAAAACCCTCGCTACGGGTACGGGTACTGCGAGGGTCTCAATAATCCAACCCGTACCCGTACCCGCATGCACCCTTACCCGCAACCCGCACGGGTTTCCAAACCCGTGACAATCCCTATGCCACCCACCATGTTTCTTCCGTGACCAACGTCAAGCAGCCACTGAGCAAAACGTCGAGTATCTTCATCCGCCGCATCCAGTCGCATGTTCTTCTGAAGCTTGAGAATATTGACACTGTCCCAGAGCTGTGAACGCTGAATGGTTGCATTGACAATGTCCTCCCGGGAGCCTTTCGGGACAACCGGCAGCGTCTGAAGGAAGTCGCCTCCAAGGATGGTGGTAACACCACCAAACGGTTGATTGCAGCGGCGGAGGTCACGCAGGGTGCGGTCGACAGCTTCGATAGCATGACGGTGCTGTGCACCGGCCTCGTCCCAAATGATCGCCCTTGCAGCACGCATGAGCTCTGCACGCTGCGAGTTCTTCGGGATAGGGCAGACAGAACCCTCGTGCAAGGTATCAATGGGGATCTTGAACATGGAATGGGCAGTACGACCACCGCGAATCAGGAGGGCAGATATGCCTGAAGATGAGACACACAATACAACCTTCTGATCGCTGCGTAGCTTCGCGCACACCGTGTTGTACACAAATGTCTTGCCAGTGCCACCCGGCCCATTGAGAAAGAAGAGGCCACCATCGCTGTTTTCCATAGAGGACACTATCCGGTCATAAGCTGAATTCTGGTCGTCGTTCATCTGCTCCAGACGGATCTCGAGATCGGCTCGCAAGGCATCAGCGTCATAGTTCAGTTGCTCCGCAATGAGGGGGTTGATGGTGAGTGCAGCCCAGTTCTGTTGATGTTGAGGCATTGTTGGCCAATTTTCGAGAGATTGACTTGAGTTCTGCAGGAGCTGCTGGAGGAGAAAAAGTCCGTAGTCGTAGACAGATTCCTGGGCTAGGTTTTCAACACCCATGACACGCAGTCGATGTTCAAGGTCATCACATATCGATTCTCTGAACTCAGCCCAGAGCAGGTCCGGCTGGGAGACCTCGCAAAAGAGCAGCATAGTGACAAAGAGACGGTGGAGTCGGGCGCCAGTATGCATCGCAGAGGCCTCTTGGAGGCAGATCCGCCATTCGCCGTCATCCTGGAGAAGGCCGTGAGCCAGGCAGGCAGCATGATAAGTCGGAAACGGCTGACCATTGTTTAAGTCGGGCACCCTTCGTAGATCTTCAAAGCTTCTGGGCCCTTTCACTACAGTGAGCAGCGTGCGTAGGTAGAACAGTTCGCCGCTGGTGGGTTTGATGAAGTAGATCCTCCCAATCGCATAGTCGCGTTTTTGAAGAGACCATGCTCGCTTGTTCTTGTTGTAAGTGAAAAACTGCGGGAACTCCTGGTAGGTGTGTTGGCGAGCCTCTGCACCGAGTGCTCCATTGTTGGCATTGGCATCAAAGAAGGCGGTCAGTGTTGTCTTTTTTGAGGTGCCACGTTCGAGAATGTTGTCGGGGTCATCGTCAGGGTCAAAAACGACCATATGCTCATTCTCAAGATGGACTTGGAGACGAACAACGTTCGGGACGATCCTGTGGGTGGGGAACTGGAATATGCGCCAGGCCGCGTCAGGAGCTGAGATGTAGCGACCATCGATCCACTGCTTGATCTCGTCCTTCTGCCGAATTTCGAGTGCTCCACGGTCTGGCCCTTTGTGAAGGTATTTGAAAACATACTTGATGGAGGATAAGCTAACTGGGCATTCGACGTTGATGTGGCAGTCAAAGGTGACCGAGAGGTAAGGGTTGTATCCCACAATATTCCTGTTGTCGACCATCTTCCCTTTCACCTCATAAGCCCTTCCATCGTCTGGTCGACAACAAGGGGGTGACAGTAAAAAAACACGTGACAAGGGGTTGGTTAGTTAGTCCAAGGCCTCGGGCCCTTAAAAAAAAAATTTACAAGTCAATATTTCAGGTGAACAGAGCCCATAGAAGCCATTGTTTGTCGAATTTGACTCGTAGAAGAACAATGGAGCTTTAAATGACGAACCACAAACCCAATTTCTATAATTGGAATATTATATCTTTCCAAATCTGGTTATAGCGTCGCTGACGATGGCCCAGTGGGCCAGGGGCTCACAGCCAGCTTTATTATAGTGATTAGAATGAGAAATAAACCTTGCCTTCCGTTTACTTTTCTGCCTACTCATTCTCAACTGCCTATAACTGCAATTTTTTTAATCCAGGATGGCTCAGGACGAGGACCCGCCAGGATATCAGATACCTACCGAAGCAGATATTCGACCAGATGGCTGCGTACTATGCCCTAAGTGCCACACACCTATTAAGGTTGGCAAAGTTGGAATCGCCAATATGATTTTACGACACATGCCAAGTGAACAGTGCAAGAAAAACCTGAAGAAGTGGAAAGATGGCGAAGTTGTGAAGAAAACGCAGCAGAAGGCAAACTCGTTCTTTGCCCCGCGCGCCGCAAAAGTTCCACCAACAGTTACGGCTCCACCGCGCATACAATCCACTACTTCATCGGCTTCCACTCACATAAGCCAAGGGCCCATGTCACCGAGTTCTGCTTGTCCGGTTGCGGTTACATGTTTGAATAAACTGCATGACCGAATCAACTCACTTGACGAAAGCATCGAGGAAGCGGGGTTGGACCACCCTTTGGCAGCATTCTCTGGTGATCCTCGCGGCTGGGTGTTAGAAGGAGAGGACGCATGGGAGAAATGGGACGGACCTTTGAACACGGTTCTTCAAAAAGAACCTGAAGAGCTTCGAAAACTTGTTGCGCGAGGTCAGCGAGGACTCAGCGGATTACATCGATTTCTACATTACCTCATTTCACATCATGGAATCCAAGGCGCTTTGATCGAGGGAAAGATTGAGCGCCTGAATTCTGCAATTGATGACGTGTAAGTGATAAGTTTCTCGACAAAATGGGACTGAAACTGATAATATCACTGCTCAGAATGGCCTCGAGATCTTCCAAAACTACTGTCATATCCTCTCCCGATCCCATTCCAACTCAAGTGTCAAACGAAATTATTGATGTTGACGCTGTTCCCGAAATTATTCCAGTCATTTTATCGCCAGGAAATAAGCAAAGCACCTTACGGAAAGAGTTATCAACAATGCTTTACTGCGAGGGTGTGCTCATCGAGACGCCAACTGGCGTAAGCCCATATTCAGCATATCCATTCGAACTTCATAAAGACATGGGAGATCCGTGGAACTGCACAATTGTTGAGAGTCGGCTCACTGTGCATGCTCGAGGGTGCAAGAAATATGTCTCAGCAGGACGCAGAAGATGCAAAGACTGTGAACTACTCACCCAAAACACAAGCCTTCTTCGAATCATCGACCGAATGCAAGATGGCATTCACCCAAATTCTCCATTTGCGTACCACGGCACTGGAGGCCTCATCAACATTCTTCGTGAAAAATCAAATCAGATTAACTCACTCCGGCTACGGAAACTCAACGACGCTCGCAAAATTGTTGCCAAAGCAGGAGCACTTGATGCCCATAAAGACTGGATTATGGCCGTCGGGAGTGGGAAGGTAGAGAGGGTTGAACGCCTCGTGAAAAGTGCAATAGCACAAAAGAGAGGCATCCGAGCAATGCTGAAGATGCTTGACAATGCGGCACACACTGTCTACCGGACACGTATCTACTCAGAACAAGACCGCCTTCGAGCGCTACTGATGCACTGATTAGGCGGAGGGCGTGTAGCAGACATTGCATACAAATCACTTGCCTTACCATCGCGCCGCACAATAAGCCGGATGTCTATGATCCCACCCCTTATTGCATCCTCTGCCCGCCCAACAGTTTCCGAGGTTGAAGCAAATACCGTCTCCTCAACATCGATGATCTCGGAGATGCTGACAACTTCGACTCCGAGCGTTGTTCACCAGGTCTTGATGTTTGATGAGATTAAGGTGGAGGAAAGGCCGAGATGGGATGACAAGACAAACCACATTTTGGGCATTTGCAGGGAGCATGGGGACCACGCAAGCCTGCACTATACATCGAAGCAAGAGGTAGACCTTTTGTTCGAGAAAGTTGTTGATGGTCACGTCCACCTTGCGAGTAACGTGAGTTGATCAAATCTTATCATATCTAATCATGCAGGCTCACTTTTATTCAGGCGACAATTGGTGCTCTCGGTATATTGAGCGACAACCATCGCCTTTACAGTGCACTTCCCGTATTAATATCTGGCCAATGTGGACGAGAATCCGGAAAAGAGCACGCCGTTGTGCTTCGAGCTGCTATTGATGGCTCTCGAGTTTCGAAACTTCGAACTGTGTGCCTTGCCTCTGATGGGGAGTCTCGACGCGGGGAAGCATTTGCCATCTTGACGTTCAAACGCGGCCTCGATTCCTCCTCACCTATTTATCCATTGCTCTCTGGCCTTCCTCTCATGAACCTTGAAGTTGGCGATGATGACCTGACAGCTGATAAAGACTTCAAACATGTCTTCAAACGCTTCCGAAATTTGCTTCTTAGGATTCGAGGACTCAAAGTACACGGAATTCACATTTTACCGTCCGTGATACGGTCGCACCTTCTTGAAAACGATGTTTCTTTGTCTCATACAAACAGTATTCTGAAACCTGACGATAAGCAAGACGTTAAGCTAGCTTACGACTTGCTACATGAAGTTTGGCGGCTTCCCTCGCTATTGGAAACTTCAACAACACACGGCCCAGGATTTCAAAATACCCGAGAAGCGTTTCGAACCCTTGGAACTCTTTTTCGCAACATTTTATTGCCATATATATGCATTGAGCTTTCGCTCTCAGAACAGCTTATCTTCCTGAGTAGTGCGGCTCATATGCTTCTTGCTATGACACACGAAGATAATGCCGGGACACTCCTCATGCCGACACAACTTTATGTGGACCTGATGATTATGATCAAAAATGTTTATTTTTGTGTCGCCAAAGCCCAAGTTGACGACCCCTTGGGCCGATTTTTCTTAATTCTGCTTGGGACAGATCGTCTGGAGGAACTCTTTGGCATTCTTCGAACAATGGTCGGAAATGACTCTAGTATTGACATTCAACAACTAGCCCTTTGTCTAGTTGGTACAACGGAAGTCTCCAGTATTCTCGCTCAGCACCCCGAATGGGACCGTGCCCCTCGCCGTTTAAAACTTCCTACTCTGTCAAAGGAAGGCCTCGAGATCCATAAGGACGTCGACCACATTAAACCTGCATCATGGAGAGGAAACCTTGAAGTTGCGAAGGTTAATTTGAAGACATGTTGGTTGATTGGACGACAGGAAATTAAAACTTCTGTGCCACGACTTGACCGAGTTCTTCAGGACCTTGAATCAAAAAATGATCCCAGTGTTAATATGCTCCAACCATTCGGAAAGCATATTGTCCTCGCAAAACGCGACTTGGACGATTATGACGACACCGCGGAAGACTTTGATGACGGCCTCCCTATTGATTCTACGGCCCCACAGGTGCAGGTGCTTGGTACTGATCTCGAGGATGCAGCAGCGGAGGAAGAACCTATTGAGAAATATGACCCATTTTTCGAGCATGATGGAAAGCAAGTTTGGAAAGCCCGTTATATGAAAGATGTCTTCAACCATCTGAAGGACCCAGGTTCTCGTGATCGACTCAAGCGCTACGCACAAATTTCGCGATATGCGATCAAAAATAAAACGCGACTCGATGTTGTTGATTCGGATGAAGTTTCCCCTGACTTACCCGCAGTCAAGATGGATCACCCACTTGCTACTCTCCTGAAATGCGACGGACACCTTTTTGTTTGTATTGGAGAAGTAATTGACTTGACTTATGATTCCAAGTCATACGAACATCTGTCTGTGAACCTCCTTTCTGAGCCTTCCGCCTTCGTTCAATTTCAAATGCTCTACCTTGTTCCTGCCACTGTTGACGACGACCCAGAACTGAAAAATGATTGGCGCTGGACTAGCAAACGTGGATCAAGTCATCGAGTCCCTGGTCGACTCGTGGAGCCTATGAACCCGGATGTATCAACGAGAACTGCTGGGGCGCCTGTCTATCTATTCGACAGCCAAACACTACGCGCCATTGGGTCACTTTTACTAGAGCGCCTAACCTGTGAAGATGGGAAAAGTATCCCTCAGGTGGAGCGCTCACTGTGTTTTCCTTACCGTGAAGAGAATGGCAAGTAATTTCTCCAATGAACCATGATTTTGATGAATCTGAATTTTTTATCTAGACAAGGCATGCTTTCTTTGCGAAGACGAGATCAAAGAACAAGAATTATTTTCGCAGAAACAATGTTCTTATTGTCACGTCGATCTTCCAACAAGCGGTCAACGTGTTCTCGAGCACATGGCAGCCCATATCATTCACGACTCTCGCATTAAGGCATCTGAAGAGCCGTGCGGCCTTTGTCTGACATACGGCCGATGTGTTTTCTATCTGAAAAAAGGGAAGGGGAGTAATGCGTCTCCAAAAATCGATGAAAAAGCCTTGCAATGCGCCAACTTGGTTTATTTTAACTACGCGACTGCGACGACATCAACAGCGTCGAGCCCGTCGTCTAATGTCCCTCTCAGATGCCCTCATTGTCCATCTTCCTTGCCCGCAATATGGCGATACAACATGAAGCATCATATCACTTCCCACCATCCATATGTCTCACTTCCCGATAGCGAAGCCTTGTGGAAGATTGGAGGATCTGAAAAGGCTGGACAGGAGAAGATCTGGAAGGATAGATTGAAGGTCAAGAAGACTCGGGTGTCAAAAAAAAACAAAAGTGCACCTTTAGTCATTTCAACAGCGCATAGTTCGCGATTAACATTAACGTAAGTTTTCGGAAGTTGGTTGAACTTCGATTTGCTAATATCCTGCATTTCTCAGCGAAGCAGTTGAGGTCGACAAGGGAGAAGACGAACCTGAAGATGAAACTACAGGTGACGAAAGCAGTGACGGCGACGACGCAGCTTCCGATAACGCAGGAAACGAAGACGATGCAGCTTTAGCTAACGCAGGCGACAAAGGCTGGTATGCCGATGATGAGGTGGTCGGGCTAGATCCACCAAACATCGATTGTGCTCCTGCTGATGCAAATATCATAATGCTGGATGGTGAAGGGTACAACGAGCCTACCGATGTGGAAGGGGCATTGAATGTTGGGGCGGCGGAAGTCGAAAACACTGGCACGAATACGGAAACGGTAAGTCTCGGTGACTTTTCTTCTGATATCACAAGTTGCCAGCTTACCTGTTTACTTTCGGCCTGCAGCCTATAATTCTACCAGTTTCACTCGAAGAATCCGAGCCGAATCCAGGTTCCAGCAGCAGTATCACAATTCCAAGTTCGACATCGGAAAATAGCAACGGCCCAAATGCGGAGACTACAAGCGATGCCACCGTGTTGGAGGAGACAGAAGGCCGTAGCAAGCGTAAACGAAAAGTTAGAGCAGTGGTTTATGAATGTATTTGCGGGGAGTCGGTTTCTCAACAGGCTATCGAAGGACGGAGCGGCATTATTGAGTGCAAGAAGCTGGGTTGTGAAACA
This sequence comes from Galerina marginata, assembly GCA_023014335.1. NCBI lineage: Eukaryota > Fungi > Basidiomycota > Agaricomycetes > Agaricales > Galerinaceae > Galerina > Galerina marginata. The sequence goes on along the minus strand of JAECYW010000015.1, from coordinate 1,286,751 downwards.
AGATGGGTAAGTTGATTATGATCAGATGAATCAGGACCTTACTCACAATATACGGCAGTTTCATCTAGTTTGCATGGATCTAGAGTACGTGGTGGACAACTGGCGATGTCCATCATGCCTGGTAACAGGTGATAGGTCGCGGAAACGTAGAAAAGATCATTGAAAGGCAAACATTGGACACAGCGCAGAATTCGGAGTGATAAGATTATGTAATATTACCATATACAGAGATATATTCCCACGTGGGTTAGTTAGTCCAACGACTTGGTCCTTAAAAAAAAATCTGACCCCATGTCATAATTTTTTTTAGTGACACCCCCTTGGTCGACAATAGAGAGGATACCCATTCCCATCCATGGTTGTTGTTGCTGAAAACAGCTTCGGAAAGCCTTTCGAGCACTTGCCATCCACCATGCAAGGTGCCTTGGGATTGGCTGCCCCACAGGGACCATGAACCATGCAGGTCTTCACAACCTCGAACAGCATAGGCTCCATGACGGGGTCTGGCCATTGAGCAGAAATGCAGGAGTCAATCGCTTCTGGTGTCCGAAGCTTGTATCGTTGCCTGAGGAAGATCACCAGATGGACATGCGGGAGGCCCCTCTTCTGAAACTCAATGGTGTAGACATGCGCGACAGCTTCTCCGAACACACCATGTTTGCAGATATGATCCAGCAGCGCCTTCAGCTTCAAACGGAACACCCAGGCAACCAAGTCAGGTCGGTCATAAGCCGTCTGGCCTGGCTCGAGCTCACGCTGGATTTCTTGCCAATTTGGATTGGTGGTCATTGTAATGAAGAGGTCTGGCTGGCGGTGGTGACGCGCTACTGCCATCGCATCTTGGTAGCATTGGGCCATATTGCGGGGACCTCCGATATATGACGACGGCAGGAAAAACCGTTGGCCAAGCTCGTTGAGGTAAAAGTGGTCAGGATCCGCCATGTTCGCATTCTGAATGTTGTTGAGCCGCGCGAGACGGAACTGACCCTGGTTCTGGACAATCCATGACAGGCGCTGCTGGTCGATAGAGGCAAACATATCAACCACATAGCGTGTCAAAAGTCGGCCACCAAGGAGGAGAGCATTCAGCTCTTGACGACAGTAGTGCAGTTGGAATGAGGCATAGCGTGAAAGGGTCAAGCGGCGGAGGTTATCGGGATGGTCATCCGCCTGACTCTTGTCCTCAACAGCATGCTCTTGACGTTCCTCTCGTCGCCGATTCCTTGCATCAATCCGTTTCTCCTGCTGCGCCGCAGTCTCAACCAACTTCATTTCAGGGTACCAGCCATTCTCCCCTCTGGGAAAGAGGAGCGGGTACTGCAGGGGGGCATACGCCGTGTGCAAGTCACTGATGCGGTAGAGAGGTCCATCGCGAAGTCGAAGAACAATGTCGCAAGGCTTGGAGGCAGCAGTTCCCGGTAGAATAACAGCGACTTCGTTCGATGTTGGGAGATTTTACCGGCGTCGGTCAAGTTCTGGGGTAAGTCGGAGTCGAACCTGAACATCATTGGCGGGATCATGGGCTTCAAGGACCTCGAATGTGTGCTTGTACAACGGAACATAGCGGTGGTGTTCAAGGAGCATTTGCTGCAGTGATTTCATGATGTCCTTGTCAAGCGAGCTGTTCTGCGCCACTCGAACATCCAGGGCTTCCGTCGGGTCATACACATAGAGCTGAGCATACCGCGGCGGTCGTCCATCAGAGGGTGTCAGCGCCCCAGAGTTGTGGTGGAGTTCCCCAGAAATTCGGAAGACGGGAGGGCCGTTCCCTTTATTGACGGACCTGTCCTCTTGGACACCAAGGGACGTGAACGAAAATGCACGGTTGTACTTCCAAATGTCACCACAAAACTTGACTGCATCTTGCTCCTCTGAAGTCAGTAGGTGTTGCAATGGTTCAGGCGGCGGTTCGAGTAGCGGCAACTGGACCTTCCCATCGGCACAGCAAGTTTGGAACCGCGGTTTCTTCTTTGAACTGCCGGACACACTCTCCTCCTCCCAGTGAAGCGCACCGCACAAAGGGCATTGTACATCCATGCGACCAAGATCGTGACGGAGCATCGGTTCTGCGTATGCCTTTCGTGCTGCAAGAAACAATGCACCACCTACCAACTCGGTCAGAGAAGCTACATAGTGAATAGCAAGAGAATTACCCTGTTCCTCCTGCTCCCAGTCCTCCTCCTCGTTAACATCTCCTTGATCCTGGGGGGCTCCTAATTGACTCAATTAGACAGTGATCACATTCAATAAATTATTTACCTACTTTCTGGTTGCTCAGCTCGTCTCGGAGGTAATTCCAAATTGTAGTCAGCCTGTTGGGCCACCTGTTCTTGTGTTCGTCGTGCAGACTGTGCTACCTGCCGGCGCGAAGGCTGGGAGGCGCGACTTGAAGGACCTCCAACTACACTCTCCCTGGTCGAGTTTTGAGGTAAGTGGGGTTATAGGAAATGTCAGGTAGGAAACACAAACCCATGCACTCCAATGGCCAATTGCGTCGGAACTGCTGCGTGTCGTGATGGACCTGCAACTGCATTCTCTCCCAATGCTCGTCGGGCGATGGTTGGCGGAGGTGTGGAAAGAGCTGTGAAAGCATTCGAATGACGCTCCCGATCTCGCCGTGCCTGTTGTGCAGCCTGTCGCCGGGTGGGCGTCGGAACGGCTTGCCTCTGGCGTGATGGTCCAGCATCTGAGTCCAAGCTTGCATGGTTTTGGGTGGTCGGTGGTGTAGGAAGTTGAACAGTCTGGCGAGAGAACTGTTTGTGATTTTGCCGGGCTCGCTGTGCTGGCTGTCGATTGGAGGGCACCTGAATGGCCTTCAGATGCGACATCAGTTGCGAAAATTTCATGAGACTTACCACTGGCGGATCTCGATTCACAACTACCTGCAGTGGCTGGCGTCGTCGAAGTGGCTCGCCAGGATGGGAAGACCGGCTAGCAGCACGTATTTCTGCCTGCGAGGCTTCCAAACTATGTTTGTCCATGGATAGAGGGCTAAAATGTGATCACAGAGGCATGAGAAGGCGTATTAATGAAAGGAAGAACACTTACAATACAGGTCAAGATCCACCAAGGAGTCAGCCCCAGCTGTCGCTTTCAAGAGTTCAACATTCCAATCAGGCCTGGAGAACATGATCCCTAAACTTGGAAGTGAGGCAGGGGAGCTTCGGGGGCTTCGGGGGCTTTGACAGTGAAAGAATGAAACTGTTAATGTGGATGATCCAGATTAACAGTATGAGAAACGGACAACTCTGCAGCCGAAGCACGACGATGGAGACGACATCCAGTAAACGAATGTAAACGAATGTCGCGTCCCAAAATGATATCACGTGGACGACACTGTCACCTGATGAGGTTCGAGTATGTAATATGTAGCAGGCGGCTTTAAAAGTTATCCTAGACAAACTCGAAACCTTTGTTGCTTTGTATATGTAGATAAACAGTATATTGAGCGAGCTGTGATCCTGTCCGATTCAACGTCCAGTCTCAGCGGCTGCGACCGTGCTCGTCCATGTGCACGGTGCTTCGCGGTTGGCGAGCACCGGTTTGCGGGTAAGGTCTTGTGGGTGGACATCGGGGAGAAGAAAGTCTTGTCCTCTCTAGCCTTCGAATTTCGAAATTACAAGGTCCCAACTTGGAAGAAAAATCATCGCCCACCCGTGCTAATACTAAACATCATCCATGGTAAGTCTAGGACATATTTAAACAAGGACACGCTCTAAAGAGACAAGCAGATACTAGGCCACCAATGTCGTTACAAATTTGGAAATCTACGCTTCAGTGGGATTAGGAATGTTAATTCGCACTAGCCGGTCAATCTCTTTCTTGCCTTTTCCTCACGTCACTAACATGCATTTTCAGCGCCCCTTCGTCCTGATAGGTTTAGATGTCCATGGGTACAGGGCACATTGTGTGCATCTTGCTGTTCGTAAACAGTTATTTGTCGCCAATCCAGGTAGCGATTTCTCGCATTTTGTTTGTCGCTGTCATTTCGTCCCCGCTCAAGAGCCACTTTTGGTATTGACAGCTGGGTGGATAACTGGGTGTATGGTAATTTTCAGGGATTCACGCCTCGGTTGTCTCCTGTAGAGGTAGGTTTGCTGTTTTTCTACCTTGTTTCTCGTCCTTGACATATTCTCGAAGGCAATCTTCCTTAAATTATACCTCGCTATACTGACGCTTCGTACCCACAGATTGTCACACTTTCACCCGTGTGCTTATCGGACAATTTCCTTGTATTGCGCTGTGGCCCATATCATACTAACGTGCCTCATGCGGACTAATTCCGCCTCTTTTTTGCATAATTAGGAGTACGTTGGCTTTCTTACAAAAATGTTGCTCGTCCAGATACTTATTCCAGCTTATTTCCATCAGACGCTTTCAACAAGTGAACTTCAGTAGCTTTGCTATCAGCCACAGTTCGACATCGATTGCTCAGTACAAAGCTACGCGAGTGTCGGGATGTCAATAAATAGCAGTCGTACGTCCAGTGCCAACAAACCCGAGTGCTGGACACCGCCGACGGGGTGAAAGCGCGTTGCTGCCGACTGTACTGACGCTCACCGCAGGTATTCTGGACTTGAAGGATTCGATAAAACAAGGGGTTGCTTCCTGCAGAACAAGTCTCGAGTGCGAAGGCTCCCTCCCGTCACTCGTGAGATACGCACAGGCTGTTCGTGATTTCTGCGTTCTGATACCTTCTTATACCCATTCGCAGGACTGAACGATGTTATGTTGTTAACGGAATTCCAATATTCCTCTTAACAATGGATAAGTCCCGTGATTCCCCTTGCCAGTGCGATGGTCACAAAGTTAGCCAGGGAACTTAGTCGGATTTCAAGTAGATACGACTACAGAGAAACAATTCAAGCAACTGTGAGTGCCCACATTATAGTCATATCGAGGGTTTAAACGACCGTATGATGAGCGAGGTAGTGGTCGTTACTATCTCCGCTTCTGCTGGCATCATGACCAATGACACCAACGAACCGGTCATTGTGGGCCCCAGCGACGCCAGTGGAGGAGGTAATAACGCGCGCAGCGCCTACTTTCGTATGTCCAGTCCAGCCGTTAGCCGTCAGCGGGTACTCCACCAAATTTGGATGCGTTCCAGGAATGGGACTTTTGCCGCGCAACGCGACTTCAGGGTGCGTGCGAGAGTACGCGAAGTTGGAGAACGGTTTTGGCATCAGTTGAGGTCCAACAGGACTATTCTGGTTGAGGTACGAATTCATTACAGCTTTCCTGGCGTGTGCGCCGCTATATCGAGCTGGGGTTTCATCAGAGACGCCCTGAACGCCAAAGCGAATATGTACATACCCTCGCCCTCGGAAATTTTGAACGTGTCGCCACGTGCAGGAAGATTAGCGGTGTTCTTCATACGTTGAGCAGCATCTCGAAGGGCGGCCGACACCTGCTTCTTATCTGCTTTGTCTGCCCAACGGAATTTGGGCTTTGCAGGTGCCTTGGGGATGAACTTGGCGGCCGCGGGAATGGGCTCTCGTAGTTCCTTGGGTTTGGCTCCGTTGGCTTTCCACCACGCCGCTTTGACCTCCTTCCGTTTGGATTTGGCGAGTTTCGCTGTTTTCGCTACCTCTGCCCACTTACTTGCCCTGGTCGTCTTCTTTTCCTTCCGAAGTTGAGTGAAGAACCTGTCTCTGTCTTTGGCATCTTCCTTCTTGTCCTTTTTTTTTGGTTTGCTGCCGTCGGCGCCCTCCTCTTTCTTCCGTTTCAGTTTCTCCTTATCCCAGGCCTTGGTATTCTCCTTTCTTACCCCTTTACGTTGATGAGCACCTCAACCTGCAGGTGCGGGAGCAAAACCCCAACAACAACCACAAGGAGATGACTCGGTGTGCGAACGGTTTCTTGGCTTCTGAGCGACCGTGCGAGTCCGCTAGCGACGGGTAGGAAGATCGGAGTGAGGCGCGCTGCGCGCCTAAAGCTAAAACGAGGTCGGAATAATGTGTAGCGTAGTCTAAACTCAATAAACGCGGTCTGAACGAAAGCTGAACGCAGTAAAAACGCGGGGTACTCTGAGAAAGTGAAGCTTAGTCGCAGTAAAAATAAAAACGCAGTGAAAACGCGGGTGCTCTGAGAAACGCGGTGGGATTCTTCTCCAAGGGGAGGCCGGGGTCTACAAAATGTACAAAAGTGTTCTTATAATGTGCTAAGAAGGCCTAGAACCATAACACGAGGCACGGAGGGAATGAGGGGGATCAAAATAATATAGAGGGGGATTGAATTAATAAAGAAGGGAAGGGGTTGGAGGGTGGATACTATATAGAAGCACTAGGAACCACGGACCGCGATCACGTTTTCAGAGCATAGAGCGCGTGAACGCTCATCATCTCCTCCCAACTAAAATTGTGACTCTCCGGAGTCACCGAAAACATCGGTGAAAGCGCAATGTCAACGTCGGAGGCGGATGCGAGAGGAACAGGTGAACAGTGATGAAAAAAAAAGCGGATGTTGCATGGAAAGAGTGTCGATGGTGTTCGTTTTCGGCGGCTTTCAAAGGAGCAAGGATGATGGTGTCGTTCTCCTCCCAACTGAAATGTTGACTGGCCTCAGTTGAGCGCAGCATCGTCGAGGTGGTCGGAAATAAATGTGATGGGCTACGGAATGCGATGGGAACGGTGTCAAGTGCTTGGTACTGGAAGCGCGTCGCAGAGCTGGAGTTTGAGGGCGTCGGAGAACATCGCCTGGTGGTAATTTGCGCTCTCGCAGCTGTGAAATAAAATAGGGCGGTCGGGGAGTCGGATACAAAAGGTAGGGTGGATGGAGTATCAAGGAAGTTGAAAGAACTAGATCGGAAAGACGAAAACAACAAAAGAAACATTGAAAAAAAAAAATGTTTTAAATGTTAATGCAAACGGGAGGTCAAGAAAATAGTCCAAAAGTAAATATATCTATGTCGGAGATCGGATGGGCAAAGAAACTCGGGAATCAAAGTCGCTGAGTCAATACACGGTCAAAGGAAGTCGGAGCGCAGAACAAGAAAGGCGCTGATCAAAAATTGAGAGTGGGGGTGTAAAGATAGATAAACCGTAACTAGAAACTGTCCATGAACTAACATCGCAAGAAGATGACGGAAACGGTAATAGCGACAAGAAATAGACGAAAATGCGGCGTAGGACGAAGGAGAAATGACGGCGCGAGTTCGAAATCGTGACGGTAGGGTCTACAAAAGCGAAAATGGTGGGTCAACATCGTTCTAAAAGAAGTGGAGGGCAAAATAAAGCATTCGTGAGATGGTGAGACTCCTCCCAACTGAAATGGAAACTATCCGCGGTCTTCTTCATCGAGATCGGCTTCGGTACTGTCTTGGTACTGTCATCATCGGACTCCGACAATGTCGAGTCTTCGAGGTCGCAAAGTACTTGACGGAAACATCGGGGACGATGTCAAGGTAGCGGCGTTGACTCGGAATGACTGGCGTCGAGAAGGCGACTTGAGGCGCGATAAGTCGAAAACGGAGGAACACGACAAGAATCCTGTCCAGAATTCGCGATCGGGAGGCTTAGGCCGGAGTCGCTTCGAGTCTGGGATGAGTTCTCCGATGGCTTTACTCCGCAGGGCTGAAAAACGAAATAAATTTAGCAAGAAAAACCAACAAGAACGTGGCGAAAGCGAGACGAAATCCAATCTGGAATCAATGATGTTCTGTGGAAGTAATGTGAAGGAGGGTGCGAGGGACGACATCTGCATGGAAGCCGATCGAAAAGGCAGTGTAATCGAAGGTGGAGAGTTGAATGACTGGGATAATGAAGCCGGAGTCGAGATTTCTGCGGATGACGATGGACTCGGAGGCGCGGATAGTACTGAATCTATTGTTGGAATGTTTGCACTTGCAGCGGCGTCAGTCAAAGTCGAAGATGGATCGTCGTCCGTGAAGGCGAATGTGATCGAAGAGTCTGGAGGATTGGAACTGTGCGGAATCGGGGTCGCGGGAAAAGTAGCAGGCGTCGCTTGGGGAATAAGCGCTGGCTCGACGGTCTCTGCTGCGACAGCCATTTGTAAATTATTCTCGCGTTCCTTGAGTTCAAGTTCGATTTCAGCTTCAAGTTCTGCGATTCGACGAAGGTTGGCAATCTCTCTTTCGAGTTCTGCGACGCCGTGACGGAATTTGCTGGCTTCGGGGTAATAGACGAATAGTTCTTCCTGCAACTCAACGTAGGTCGCGTTGACATTGACAAATGATGGAAGTGCTTCCCAAGTTTCCGAGAGACTATAGTCGACGTAGAATGTTGTTAGTCGTTTCTTATCGTAGTCGTTAGTGATGCGGAAGTGGTCGAAGAGCCGCTCGAGATCGGAAAAATAGCGCAAAAGGTCTTGAGGGTGCGACACATCAAACGAAGGTGCAAAATCTTCGCCGCGGAATGGGAGAAAAGTCGGAATTGTGGTAGATGACATGATGGTTGGATTGAGGCGAGGTCGACGGAAAATATAAGATGGTATTGATGATTGGAATGATATGTGTGAAACTTCGAAGTTCGAGGACTCGGAGCAATGGTACGTTGGGTGTCGGAGCGAAGATGACGGTCGGATGGTGTAGAAGGCACAATGAGAAACCCCTCGCGGTGGGCTCCAGATGATGAGCACCTCAACCTGCAGGTGCGGGAGCAAAACCCCAACAACAACCACAAGGAGATGACTCGGTGTGCGAACGGTTTCTTGGCTTCTGAGCGACCGTGCGAGTCCGCTAGCGACGGGTAGGAAGATCGGAGTGAGGCGCGCTGCGCGCCTAAAGCTAAAACGAGGTCGGAATAATGTGTAGCGTAGTCTAAACTCAATAAACGCGGTCTGAACGAAAGCTGAACGCAGTAAAAACGCGGGGTACTCTGAGAAAGTGAAGCTTAGTCGCAGTAAAAATAAAAACGCAGTGAAAACGCGGGTGCTCTGAGAAACGCGGTGGGATTCTTCTCCAAGGGGAGGCCGGGGTCTACAAAATGTACAAAAGTGTTCTTATAATGTGCTAAGAAGGCCTAGAACCATAACACGAGGCACGGAGGGAATGAGGGGGATCAAAATAATATAGAGGGGGATTGAATTAATAAAGAAGGGAAGGGGTTGGAGGGTGGATACTATATAGAAGCACTAGGAACCACGGACCGCGATCACGTTTTCAGAGCATAGAGCGCGTGAACGCTCATCAACGTTTGTCCTTTCCGAGGGTATTTTTGATCGATTGATGTTTAAGGACCTTGTTGGCGTGGTGGCTAATTTGAGCGTGCGTAAGAGCCCGAGGAGCAACCTCGAGGACGGCGTCTTAATCGCATTCGCTCAGTACCTCGGAAAATGAAAAGACAACTGACTGACCGGAAACTTCACATAGGGCTCCGACAGGATCTTCGTTAACCTTAGGAAAAGGACGAGCTACAGTGAAAGCGATATAGGCAGTAGCCACGAAGACAAGACAGCGTTGAAGATGCATATTCAGATCTGTCGAAGGGCCAGCTATCGACGGGGTTGAAAATCAGAGACCAGCTCTGACGGGCAGTGCCCAATTTCACTGCATATTTATACATAAGTACATAGGTGGATATACTGAGTCACTGACGTTGGGCGCTGTGGGTCCAGATGACAGGTTCTTGTTCTATAAGTAGTCGACATTGTCCACACCGTGAGGTGTGTTAACGTTGTCAACCGGCATGGTCCATTGCTCAACGCCGGTGCCCGAGATTCAACCGGTGTGGACCGTGATAACGATCAGGGTACAAAGCATCGCCCTTATCCCAGCTAATCGGCTCAGTCCGTAGCCACCATGACCGATGATTACAACGACCAAGTTTCCTCTATTAAAGCACATTTCGAGAAACTCTTCGCCCATCCACCAGTAGAGCTCTCGTCAACAATAAGAGCAAGTCCTTTAGGCGCGTGTTCCGAGGCCCTTGCCACTTCTCTCCTCTCAGCTGCTCAGGCAAACCCCATATCTATCGACACCTTGGTGCAGCCTCTCGTACGAGAACTTTCGACTACGGAAGACCTTCGCTTCACCGATGAAGATGCTGGGTACACAAATATCCAGTTTAATACCGTCTTTCGCATAGATCTCGCTGATATCCTCAGCGATTCCCTGCACGAAATCCAGCCTAAACCCAAACAAACGGATATTTCGCCTAGCAATACCGTTCTTTCTTCCGCTCTCTTCTCTGCGAGCGCCATTCGCAATAACTTGTTGAGCTCAACTGCCATTTATGCCTTTGCAGAAAAAGGATTACAGTTTCCTGGAACAACCACCGAAGCGGAGAGGCAGGAGGTTATGGCAATCGGAACGTGCTTGCTTCTGCTCGTTGCCGGTCAGGTACTTCTTGATAAATGGATGGCAGACGAGGATCGGTTAGAGACGGTCATCGAAGCGCTGGAAGGTTTGAAGAAAAAGGCGGTGATACAGTATCCAACAGCCGTGAGCTTGCTTGAGGTGGGTTTAAATACGATCGATTGCGATTCAAAAGCTGACTGCCGCATTTTAGAGAACCGTAGTGGCGGCAGGAGATGGGTTCGTAACTATTATACCTGCTGCAGATGCTTGGAAGTTGTTATTCCCTTAAGTTGGGCCCCTTATTCAAAGACGTTGTAGCCTGTGCGTCCGTTGTTTCGCCGATTCATTGTGTTTGACTTTTGTATTAAATTCTGTCTGTTGTCCATTTTGTAACCGATGTAGAAATCCAGGGATCGATCGTTTCTTCGTAGTTCTGATCTACTTCAGTATACTTGCGAAATCCGGCCATAATTTCTGCCTCTCATAACCTTTTCGCAGGATGACTCAAGGTCGTCATGTTGGCGTTGCTATCGACCTCGCTTTAAGATATTATTACATATACGTAACTGTCAATGCTGGAGATAATCGATATGTGGTCGTCCACATCACGATGGTCTGTCCTTTGGCACACTTCCACCCATCTCCTTTCTCTCTCTTGGACGGTTCCTAGCTATTTGATGTCCAACCTTCCTTTTTTAAATGTCGAATTCTCTTTCCTTGTGATCTCTGATTTACCGGGTGGACATGATTCTTAATGGGTGTCAATGTCAAATGGACCTACTCACGTTGGTAGTACTTAGGTGTGGATGCAAACGGTGCTAGAAGGCAACTGTTATCTGTATGTCCATCATCCTTGCTGACTACTATTTGAAGTTTCGACACTAGAGTCCCTCATTAGACTGGCTTGTTCAATTTAAACTGTCCACTTAGCCACCCGAGCAAGTCGCCGTATCCACGATGATGATAAAGATCATGAGACACAGCACACAGCGCCTTCATATCATCATACTGTCCGGAGGTTTGACACCCCCATTTACGAAGTCAAACTCTAATGCCTACCACTATCGATAACAGGAATACAACTTTACAAGACATCGATGAGTGCAGGCTACCTCCGTCACTCAGTCATTTTTTATTCAGCGGCCTTTCCCCTCACTCGCCATCGCCATTTCCGCCCTCTGGTTTCTCACAATGTAACCCTCCACGTTGTCCGAACTTATATCCACAGCTAGTGTGCTCCGAGCAAGAAAATAGAGGTTGTGGGCGTCCTTGACAGCGACAAGAAGATGTCGTAATTTGATCATGATAAGCTCGTACCTTTGAAACGCCGATAACAAAAACAAAGACGAGTTTGATAAGAAACTCAAACAGGAACTATTATGAATGCAACAAATTTTTTTCTTCGCCAAATTAGATATGTGCGATGCTACCTTAGTGCAGCGCTGTGGGTGTTAACGCAAGCTAGATTATGTAGCTAACTAGGCGGAAGTAAATTCTACGCGAACGATGGCAGAGAGAAACCGTACATCGTCCAATTGAATTCCAGGACATGCCCGCAGAATCAGCAAGAAATCACTACTGACACCTCCTTTGACGAAGCTTCGCAACCCGCCGCCAGTAACATATTTGCACTCACCCAAGTCCAGTTTCTTAAGAGTGTGATGTAACCCCGCACTTTCAGTCAGAACGGTGTCGCGTAGGTTGGTTCGTCCCAAAATCAATTCTTCCAGGACCGGAAAGATTTCACCACTAAGGATGCGCATGTAGTCCTGGTACGGATGCCATAATTGGATGTAATTGAGCTCGAGGCGACGGATATTCGGTGCATGAGCTGCTAAAACGTTCAGAATTGGAGCGGATGGCATTTGAAATTCAAATCCCCAATCTTCTAACTCCCAAGCTCTTGCTCTGATGCCAGAGCGAAACCCGTCGAGACGTATATCAACGAGGTTTGGCGATCGAAAATTGCCTAAGAGATTTAACCCGTAACCTGGGTAGGTAACGTCCACGCTGCGGAGTTGAGGCACAGATATGACATTGGTGTAGTTTGGATTCGAACTTTGTCCATAGTCGCCGTCCCTAAAAGTGAAATGCAGCAGTTGAGGTGCCGCGAGAATGAGGGGGAAGACAGCAGCGATATTGATAGAATAGTGGTCGGTAAGGAGCACGAGCGATGTGACGGTGGAAAGGTGTGGAGGAGGCTGTGCCGGGAGGGGCCACGCTGGAAGCTTCAGGTAGGTGAGATTAGGAGACGGGGTAAAGGCAGTCGCAAAAGTGGTGTATGGACGATGGAAGTTCTCATCCCACTCATCCTCTTTGAGTGTGATAATGAACCGTTCAAGAATAAGAGCAGCCTGACCCTCTCCGATCCCGGTGATAAACTTGTTGCAGGCCTCCTGAGACGGCATGCTCATGGTGAGTGACTTGAACTTGTGAACTCGCTGCCTCAGTATGGGTATGGCTAGAATATCGACATTCTGAAGGTTATCGGGGAGCGAAATACTGATATGAAGGGGAAGACCTCCTGCGTTTTGAAGGTGAACGCGAACATATTCGTCATCTATAAAGTGGATTTTACGGGAAAGGGTGAGGTTCGACCAAAGCCTTGAAGTTATTGCGGCTGTTTCAAACCAATTACGGTTGACGGACCGAATCGTGTAAAGGGAAGCTGGGTTGTTATCGACAACAAGCTCAAAGATTTGAGAAAGAATATCTGTTGGTGTAACGGATTCAGACATGTTGGACGATATTAATTCGCTACGCAGAACGATCATCTGGATCAAAGGACAACTCCGGAGATTGCCGTTGGCCAGGGTCCCAAGATCATACATAGAGCGAATCAGCAAGGTGCGTGTCCCGACAGACTGGGCCGCACACGGTGCACACCTGATTGAAAATATAGTTTCTGCGTGGGGGGGCGGCTTGAAATTTCCATGATCTAAACCAACAGAGAAGGCAAATATGTATAACGGCACCAGGGCTTCTAATCTACGCAGAACCCCCACAGCGCTGCTCCACTTAGTTCCAATTGAGCGTCAGTATGCTTAGAGTTCATCGTATTTATTTGTATTGCAACTATTGAATGCCGCTTAGTCGGAGGAATAAATAAAGTATTAAAGGTCATCATCCTTCCCATATGGGAAAACTTGGCTGCAACTAGAGTTACCAACTTGACCGCCTGGCGCATTTACCCCTGAAAAAAAGAAGTCTAGGTTCTTGTTCAATGCCATGCGTAGATCCCCAGTAGGGTTTGGGTAAAGTCCTTTGACGGTCTTGTTGACGAAGTTTTCATACAGGAGGCAGGGTGTGCTGAAGTTCGCAGAAGTGGGATCAACCACATAGTTGTTAACACCGCCTACATTGCTGCCCGGTTCGATAGGGTGGGCCGCAGCAATCAAGCCGATGCCTTGAATCCCTCTGGATCCGTTGGGGCGGAAAAACCCGTCAGGCATACTGCTGTTCTGGAAAAATCCACGGGCGACGGTGAGGTCGAGTTGACGATCTGTTTGACGACCGTCGATAAAAAAGTTAACGGGCAGCGTGGATTCGGCATAGGCTGTGAAGTAGCGGGGAGAAACGAAGGAAAAGTTTGGGTTTGTAGCGATCGAATCCTGAATTCTCTTCCACCTAAGTTCGCCGGCCACGGTGTAGTTGTATTTTCCAGCGCCGAAGCGATTGCTAAAATCCACGAGCTGGGTTGAGGTCAATGTTCTATCAGATAGTTCATATTGCATAAAATTGTCGACTATTTACCTGGTCGAATAGTGTCTCGTTGAAGTCGTGGTTGTTGCCGAAGAAAAAATCGTCTGTTTAAGAAATCCGCTCAACATGAAACCGAGGAGCGTTATCTAGGAATAGACGTACTCCGGGTCATGCTGGAATCTCCTGTCCAGGTATATTACTTGAATTAAGCTGTTCAGTCGACTTAGTAACATTCTTACCTTCAAACACCGCGTGAGTGTTCAATCCCCCCACAATAGCAGGAGCGGGGAGTTCTGGACCAGTAAGAGCAGTCTTCCCTCCGATACTTAAGCTATCAGTAAGCACATTTCCATCCACTAGGTGGGCGGCATAGGTAATGAAGATAGCCACGTCGTTGGCCATGTTAAAACCTTTTAGGGAATCATACTTTAATATCAGGACACTGACGAGGAAAATTTATGGCCAACCTTCCTGGACAGCCGTCACAATTTGCGCAGGACTTGCGATGCCATTTCGGGGAAGCCACTATTCCGTTTTCGTGTCAGGAACTGGGACTGTAAGAACTTTGGACATACCCCATGAGATGCAAGGGTGTTCAATCCCGGGCATGGGCCTCGAATGTCTGCGGGTGCGAGAGGCTTCCAGGGATGTGCGTCATCGTTGACGAGTTTGGCGGAGGTATCTTGTAAAGGTCCAGGAGGAGCAGTGATTTCTCGAACTTCCAATGTAGGAATAATCCGGTCCAGCTGCTCTCTTGATAAGCCAGCAAGCGACCCGGACGCAGGAAAGGCCGTCACTGTGTGACCAAAGAGAGTCAACATTTGAGTGACTACAACTGAAGTGCGCATGGCTGGTGAATTAAGGATGAAAAAGACGGTATGGAAGGTTTTATACCTATTCCCCGACAGAGAGGAGGCGGCCATCGGCACCTCGCCGTGTTGGGCGTTAGTGATGGGCAGGTCTAGTTGGGTTCAACGCCATCGCTCACTGCGCATGTTACAGTGCGCGCTCATATGCGATTGGTGGAAGTCCCGTGTCTGGTGGATATTTCTTGTCGAATATTCTGGAAATCAGGATAAGTCTTCCACCATACTTTTCTTTAGATGGAAAGGCTGTTCACCTCGGAATCCCTCTCTCAATTTCCGTTGCGTTCTTCTTTTTCCTTCACGTATTACAATTCTCCACCGCCGCGAGGACGATCATAAGCCGAGCGTCGACCTTAGGCAGAAAGTTTCGTTATAACTCGAAGGATACTAGTAGACGAAGACCTAGTCGAGCCAAGTTCAATGATCCTCCTCCATGACAAGCACACCGAGAAAGTAGAAATCAGTCCGTGACACGGACGAGTATGAGTTATAATTATAATTCATTTCTGTAATCGATGCTGTGTTCCAGACAGATCAAGCTTTGTGTCCAAGGATCCGCCAGCTTTACACGCCGCGTGTGTCGCACCAGTCGATGACAGGCAAAGATCCCGCCCTATTAATACCTAAAAATCCTATTAATGACCCGAGTATATCCATGAGCAAGGCGGCAGCCAGCCTCGGCAAAAGAATGTCGGGTGCACGAGATTCGGGATGTCGCACAAAGCGAATGCAAACGAGAAGAAGCAGCTTACCTTAATTTGTTTCGGTACATATTATTTCTGAGACTGAAGATTAGCCACTGAAACAGAGGAAGTTATAAGCGGGTACGCACGATCACGCCTCACAGTTTGTATTCTGCGTACGTTTCTTGGACCAGAAACTCAACTCACTTCACGCCTGACTATCTGGAAATCCGATCTTGTGTGACTGATGATAAGAGCACGAAGTAATTGTATAAAGAACTACTGTTGGACGTACCGTTTAGAGCATTGTGTATCACTTCGCCGCGCTGCCATGTTTAGTCTAGATCAATGGGGGTATAGACGAATAAGGCGTATGAGCGAGGAAACAGACGAAAGAAAAGTGAAAGGAAAAGAGGACAGGGATACCCGGATCTCCCAATATAAAGGCGAAATGATAGAAAGTACATATTCGCGCCAAAAAACAAAAGCCGCTTAGCACGATCCATGAGCAGGTGCCCATTCGATAACGGATATCTTAGAAGAAATGGGACAGGAAACGACAACAAAAGGTTTGAACACATCGCGATCTCGCCAAAGGCAAGGCGCCTGGCATCGAAAGCGGCAATGTGAAGTATTGGCCGAGTTCCCTGTCGTACCGTCACTTCATAGCCGTCATCGAGAAGTAGTGGGTGTTAACACGTCACTCCGAGGGCATAGGGTCGGATCAATAGAATAGAAAAGTGGGAAGTGGGAAAATACTTAATGATTAAACGAGATTTGGGGATGCCAGTGGTGTTCGGTGACCTTTCTTGGACCGATGAGCTCGACGCTGACGCTAATAGGTCAGGGGTAGTGAGCCCAATTGGCCATGAGACTGCGAAGGACGTCGATTCCCGTAAGAGCATGGTCCTGAAGATAAAGAGGGGAAGAAAGAGCTGAGAAGCAGTATAGATGACATACCTTTGATAATAATAAACCTTATCACAACGCCTGGTAACATGGGGCTAGTCAAAATCATTGGCTTCGTCCAAGTCGCAAGAGGCCTGTCTTTGAAAGGACGACAGACTTGGACGATGTCTAAGAACATTATTTCCAGCTAACTCTAAGTTTGGAAGGCGGACATAGAGGTGGACATACATACCACTTTAAATCTCCCAGTCACACTCTCCCGGTCAGGACCACCGACCTCCCGGTATCTGACATAAATCCAGAAGCGCGTCGAATGTCGTGATACAATCATCGCGGTCCCCGGTGCAGTAGTTGGAAAGCTGTAGGTACCATGCAGTCTCCAGCCAGCGAATAATCGTTACCACAACCGGCCAAGAGTCTAGAGTCAGGTCGCCGTCGACAAAGCGGGAGACTAATAAAGGGAAGCAAGTGAGAACGAGACAGCCTAGCGAGTATCCCTTGCTTTACACCGGCGGACGATGAAGAGAGATCAACGGTGGTGGTTGGAGACAACGATGATGACCGCGGAACTTCGATCTAAAATTCTAAATCAGGGTCCGTGCGACCGCCATCAAACCGCCATCATTTTCTCTTTTGTCGTCGTTGCAGCCATTGAGCTCCTCCGCCCATTGCTCGACTTTAGTGGGTCTTTCTGCGGCCAACATACAGCGTGGATTGCGCACCGAGTACCTCAACTGTATCTTCGGCACCATCATACGGCACGTTCGAGTTCGCTGAATCCACGGTGCCGAACTCTTGCTGCGGACGCCGGAGGTCAAAGCCCCTCTGACTCACATTCAGCTTCAAGTGGACTACTTCTCCACCATTGAAAAACGGCTAGGCTTTTTCTAAAACACCGGTTAGGTCGTGTCTGACTTCTGGTATCGAAGGCTTCCTGAATGGATGACCCTATATCTCAAACGCTCCAGAGATTCCAGTACTCTTAGTTTCGCTTGTGCTAGTGTACTTTGGGCATGGATGCACAATTTCTTTTTGGCTATACAGATCTTCGAAAGATTATGGAGGTGATTGGCGCATTTCCAGGTGGCCGAGAGTACTTGATGACTAGCGGGGAATTTATTCGATCTCATGCCCATAATTTTGAGGTGCGTAAAGTCATTCTCTAATTTACTTCTACTTCACACTCAGATAACGAATAAACCACACAGGCATCACCCCATTTACTTTAGGCGTCAATTTCTCTGTAAAAATCCCCAGGAACAGGGGTATTCGCATCCGATGACGACATTTTCCAAAGCTTCTGTATCGACAAACTTTGGCTACTCTCGCTTTTGCGTAGCTAAATTTTTTGGCTTCTTAGCTATGTTCCCAACGCGTTCTGGCACATTGCATGTTCCGAAGCTGAATATCTTCATGAGCGGCTCGTGTTTAAATCGTATTCCGTAGTGGTAAGCTTTATCGTTAGTTCCCTCATTTTGCTAGCTCTCGTCGTTCTTGTCCTTTAGGCTACAGTTTACTTTTCTAAATACAGTCTCCGTAATACACGTTGCTAAGCTGATGTTTTTTTCCCCGCAGATGCCTTTGCTTTGACATGCGAGGGCGTCAGTACGTATCGGCAAATCATAGTTCCTTGAACGTCACACCATTGCTCATACTCCCGTAACCTGTTAGTACCTGGGAAATGGTTTGCTCAACTCCTCACAACGGCTAGCCCTGGTTTTTCTGGCCCTTTTTCGAACCATATCGGCAACGCTGGGTGTACAGAGCGAGATTATTCTCTCCACCCAGTCGTCTCGGCCACGACGTGGATTGCACTCACAGTGCGTCACTGCCGCTGTCTTCGAAAAACCCACGCGCTGCGTCGTCGTGGCCATGGTTATCCCTACTGGGACATCCGCGTCATCCTATCCTTCCGCACTTACTTCAGTGTAAATTGCGTCCTTTTCTATACTTTTTATACTCTTATGAATGGCTGATCCGAAGTTCCAATAATATAGAAAAAATGTGGGAGGACAATACAGTATGCAGCGACGAATTCCAATAAGGCTCGGTTTAGGTAGGTAGTATTGAATAAACATAACGACTCGTAATTACCTTTAGACCAATACCCCGCAACCTATGTTGGGGTGCTAGACCGGCTGATTTCTATTGGTAGAGGAATGGGAAGTTGGGTTGACGGGGGATCGTAGACTGGATGGACGGCCTCCCTTTTATCAATATGACTGCAAACACTCGACGGCAGTGAAGTTAAAGGGTCGAGTATATCGTGAGGGCTAGTTGGTGGAATGAATTCATCATGTCGGCTGGGCGGTGGCGAACCTTGAGGCGCAGTTTTTCCAACTACTAAGCTGAAGTATGGAACAGGTAGCACAGTCTGATTACGCGTTATTCCAGTAGGATCTGCTGGTCGGTTTAATGGAGGTGAAGATAATGTCGTGTAGTCATGAAAGTCGTAATTTGCCATGATGTCTGACATTGAGCGTATGTGAAGTGGTTCGCCACTGGTCGTCGGTTGAGTGACCTCATGTTTGGGAGCTTGTCGCTGCCTACCCAACACGTAATACACGATTGCGACAGCCACTGCAATAAAAACGGATCCACCGATAATACCTCCAACTACAGGACCGATGATATTATTTGTCTTCTGCAATTGAGTCGCGCCCCCGCCTCCAAGGTCTGGATAGTCTAGGTCGTAAAGGTTGAGCCCCAATTCATTTTCCGAAGGTATGGACTGACTCTGGTCTGCAATTTGTTTTGCCTCAGTCACATTAAATATGCCGTTAGACCACTGCGTGGCTAAAAACAGTAGCGATCATAAGTTTAAAAATGACCTTGATGGAGATATGCTCACGGTCGTAGGAAGCCCAGAAGGGGATTAAGACACCAGGCGGTAGCCTTATGTCTGAAGGAAAGTACCTACTCTAGATGCATTAAAAGCCAAGCGAAAACATAGGTGCATCACATACATATCAGACAGTAGACCGAGGCAGCTTGCTGAGTATATTGTCCATCTATCCGAGCCATAATAAATTCTCTGAAGGTTTCCCAGAGTTTAGAAACACCATTCCGTACTGCTCAATTTTTGAGGAAAACAGTGAATTTTGACACGCCGTGCAAGCACTGATCAAATTGTAGGACACCCACGAGCTTCAGCCTAGTGTCAGCATTGTATGCACCGTAATATTCTATGAGACTGACGGACCAAGTGCACAAACTGGCTGTTCCATCCTCAATATTTGGACTTGTATAGTAAACAGAAGCATTGAGTCGAGGGACAATCCAGTCTGTTAACATTTTTAGCTTGGACGCCTCCCACAAAATTCTTGAACGTACTACCACCGTTGCAGACCGAATTTACTTCAGCCGCTACCAGACATGGCGCGATTTTACCAGCGTTGTTCATCCAGGTGAAGTTTGCTGTGCAAACGGCTTGCGTTTGAATCGCTCGTGATTGAAGTAGCAACCTGGTTACGAGCGCCATTGACCCCTTCACGGTTGAGAAGACAATTGGTAGCACTGATAAGACTGGCTATCGCTGTGGGTACAGTGTTCGAGCAGGGTGGGAGGGTATATAAACTAAATGGCAGATATAACCTTCCAGAACAGGAGACGTGAATCAAACCTTAACTCGCGAAACCGACAACTACCGTGTGGGGAGCCCACCCAGCCCACTCGTTTACATGGTCCTAGAAAATGCGAGATAGCAAATTTTCTCTTAAATTTGGTCTTTTTTTGATATCTGTTCGATCATTGATGCCTTAAATTCAAATATCTACGTACTTTTACGAAATTTTAATCTCTAGATGAAAATTGTTGATCTCACGACTATATAAAGTAGCTGCAATAAAACCCCAAACTCACAGAGAAATCTGTTCCAAGATAGGCACTCTGAAACATGGATATCTCGTCAAGGGGCAACACATGGGATGATTTGTGCACCAGTGTTCATCAATGGACAATCAGGGAAATACTTGCTCATGATCACTCACGTCCAGTACGCGTTCACGCTATGACATGACTTTGCACGTTACAACTGCCCCAACCTCTCTCAAACAAGGCTCAGCAGTTGGTCATGGTTCCGGGAGTCCCATGGGCAACTATTTTTAGGGCAAATGCCATGATCCCTTTTGTCGTTCACCCCTTGGGAGGTGGAGATTAATCAGCATTATCATGATGGCGTCATGATGGCGAATCGTCCTCTCAGTCGCGAGTCCAAGAAGGGATGAGCTCCATATTGTCGGTCCAACGTTTTTCTGATATAGGGGAATTGATTCGCACTGACGACATCGCATTTAATTTGGCAAATAGCCCCCGTAATCTACATATGACATGCAGACCTAGGATTTTCCTTTAGCTTGGTTGGACTCGGCAGGAAAAAACCAATTACCACTTGAACAGTTTTCTCGACAGTGTGGCTATTACTCACTTCCATCGTGATCAGATGGGTAACAGTGATGTCCAATGGTCATGTGATTTTGCTACATGATTTCCATTGATGGTATTTCCTTCTCGGCGCTTATTACTGGTTCTTACTTATATTTATTATGATCTATGAAACATAATAGGGCCAGATTGCGCCAAAAAAGCGGTACAATCATGCAGATAAGTTCCGAATTTGAAAAATGGTGTACGACCTACCCACCCCTTGGGTCCTCTATCATGATGCTGATGCTGATGATTTATATCTCAGTTCTATTTTTTGTTGGAGATTGTTCTGCCGTATGAGTCCGCCAAACCCAACAGCATCATGTGCTTGTGTCCTTCAGCGCCTAATTCACCCGTTCCTTGGTATCATCGGCCTGGTCGTTTCTTACCTGTACCACCCCGGTCATATAATCCCTCCTTTTCTGCCTAAGGGCCTGCAGACCGCCGGTGCTGCCAACTTGATGGTTAGGCGGAGGAAGGTGCTGCTGGAAACTCAAGTAGGATGACGAGGTTCATTTGAAATCACCATTGATTTTGGACAATGATCCACTGGTCATTGATTACACATCTGAGAACTGAGATGGTCTTAAAATATCCATGCTGCGCCGATGCCAAACATTATCATAATCTTTGGACATCGTTACCCACGATACCTCGTACAAATTGCCCGAATAAACCATGCAACTCTCTGATAAATCAAACACCAGAAGGGGATGTTCGCCACAATTTAAGCAACGAGATACTGGGCCCCAACCCAACGCTCATTATCCCGCATTGTTCATGGCGTCTCCAACCTCGGGGACCTTTCCTCCAGTTTTATGTGTTAAACAAGCGGTCAGCATCACGTCTTGGTTAATACCATCGGCCTCTCAGGAGCTATCATTGACTTGCAACCACACTGTAATCTTCAAGTGGACCGATTCTCCAAACCCATTGGTTCTAAACAGCCCATTTGAACTCGAACTTATTGCCACTTTCGTATCCGCGATTGTGTATGGCGTGGTGTTTTCCCTTTATATGATCTGCCTCCAAGGCATATCCGACGGTAGAAACAACTATTCGACAAAAAGAAGATGGTTACTTCGCATATATATCACTCTCATGCTTCTATTGAGCACGGCATCTCTCGTTGGTGATATACTCAGCTCTATGCATGACATCTTCAACGCCTTAAATACCAGTCCAAACTTCCTTGAAGTCGTTCAGGGTAATGCTGTTACCAGTGTTTTTGCACCTTTTCTGGTTTTTCCATTGACAATATGGGGGGCAGACGTACTCATGGTGAGTCACTTAAAGATTTAAATTATTTGGATATCAGCCGATCATTAGCGCTGGTGGAAGATGTGGCGTTGTCTGGCCTTATATCAAGGCACATCAAGGACTCTTCGGGCAATAATACTCGGCATTCTTCTGACTCTTTTCCTCTCATCATCAGGTAAGCCCTTCTCCATTTACTCCTATGTTCTATGTTATTTAGTCTGAGTAAAGGTTTCTGCCTGATGTCCTTCTCAATGTTCCTAAATACTTCTGGAGGGTCAGCCGTTACAACACAGTGGATAATACTTATTATCGTCACGGCGTCTAGTGCTATCAATATATGCCTCTCGACCTTGATTATTCTTCGTATCCGGTACCATCAATCCTATATTAAAAAGACACTAGGCGGGGCACATGGATCACTCTATACCCGCATCATAGTTATGTGTGTGGAATCGTGCAGCTTGATAGTAATCTTTGAGCTTGCATACCTCATCTTCATTTTTCAAACCAAGTCAGTAGTCGTCAACTTCACTGATTTTCCGTCCTTTCTCCTACCTCACATTTGCGTAGGTGGAATAGACGTTTCCTTGCTTGAATTATTTATCAATGTTTATTTAGGTCATTTCTCCCCTCTTAATTGTGCACCGCGTTGCGCGGGGCACAGAAACCACAACTACCACCGATTTAGTCAATGGTAGATTCCACCGCCTTGAAGAGCAAATACGCTTCAACTCCCCGACTTCCACCAGTGCCAGTGCCAACGCATAGCACCACGGTTTTACTGCCATTTTTGGAAGTGATAAAGGCACGGGAGAGAACAGGTGTATTTAGATCTACCACTTGTTTGTTGAGTTTAATCGAATTAAAATGCGGAGTACTTGACAAAAAAGAAGTAAGTGCATTGGCTATTACTACAGTTATTGAAATCGCAGAGGGTCCCGCCGTAAGACAGCATTTTTGGAATTCATCCTCCAGAAAGGTTCGTTATAATTCGAAGGATACTAGTAGACAAAGACTTACTCGAACCAAGTTCAATAATCCTCCTCCATGACAAGCACACCGAGAAAGTAGAAATTAGTCCGTGACACGGACGAGTACGAGTTATAATTACAATTGATTTCTGTAATCGATGCTGTGTTCCAGACAGATCAGGCTTTGTGTCCAAGGATCCGCCAGCTCGACACGCCGCGTGTGTCGCACCGGCCGATGGCATGCAAATATGCCGCCCTATTAATACCTAGAAATTCTATTAATTACACGAGTATATCGATGAGCGAGGCGCAGCCAGCCTCGGCAAAAGAAGGTCGGGTGTACGAGATTCGGGATGTTGCACAAGGCGAATGTGAACGAGAAGGAACTTACCTTAATTCGTTTCGGTACATATTATCTCTGAGTGCTGAAGATTAGCCACTGAGACAGAGGAAGTCATAAGCTGGTATGCACGATCACAGATTCACAGTTGATATTCTGCATAGCTCTTGGAACAGAAACTCAACTCACTTCACGCCTGACTATCTGGAAATCCGATCCTGTGTGACTGATGATAAGAGCACGAAGTAATTGTATGAAGCACTGCTGTTGGACGTACCGTTTAGAGCATTTGGGTATCACTTCGCCGCGCTGCCATTCTTAGTCTAGATTATTAATGGGGGTATAGACGGATGAGGCGTATGATCCAGGAAACGGACGAAAGAATAGTGAAAGGAAGACAGGACAGGGATACCTTGATCTCCAAATATAACGCAAAATGATGGAAAGTGCATATTTGCGCAAAGAAATTAATGCAAGTTAGCACGATACATAAGCCGGTGCCCATTCGATAAACGGGAATTCCAGAAGAGATAGGACAGGAAACTGCAAGAAAAGTTTTAAACACATCACGATCTCGCTGAAGGCAAAGCGCCTGGCATCGAAAGCGGCAATGTGAAGTATTCACCGAGTTCTCTGTCGTACTGCCACTTCATAGCCGTCATCTAGAAGTAGTGAACGTTAACAATTCACTACGAGGGCATAGGGTCGGGTGAATAGAAATAGAAAAGAAGTGAAAAGTGGGAAAACACGCAACGATTAAACGAGATTTGGGGATGTCAGTGGTGGTCGGTGACCTTTCTTGGGCCCATAAGCTCGACGCTAACGCTAATAGGTCACGGGTGGTGAGTCCAGTTGGTCGTGAGGCTGCGAAGGACGGAAGAAAGAGCTGAGAAATGGTACGGTGGATGGCATACCTTCCTGCAACGCCTGGTAACTGCTAACATGGGGCTCTCCGAAACATTGTCGATGAATTGGCTTCGTCGAAGTCGCAAGATGCCTGTCTTTGAAAGGACGATGGACTTAGACGACGTCTAAAAACATTTCCAGCTGACTCTAAGTTTGGAAAGGTAGAACTTAGAGGTGGACAAACTGTCACAAACATACCGATTTAAATTTCCCAATCATGTTCTCCCGGTCAGGACCATTAACCACCCGGTATCTGACAGAAACCACAGAAGCGCGTCGAATGTCGTGATACAATCTTCGCGGTTCTCGATGTAGTTAGAAAGCTGTATTAGGTACCACGCAGCCTCCAGCCAAGAAACCACAACCGGCCAAGAGTCTAGAGTCAGAGGTTGCCATCGACGAAGCAGATTCAGAGACCGATAAAGGGGAGCAAGTGCGAACGAGACGACCTAGCGAGTATCCCTTGCTTTACGCCGGCGGACAAAGAAGAGAGATCAATGGTGGTGGTGGTTGGAGACAACGATGATGATCTTGGAACTTCGGTGCCGATCTAAAATTCTAAATCAGGGTCCGTGCGACCGCCATCAAACCGCCATCATTTTCTCTTTCGTCGTCGTTGCAGCCATTGAGCTCCTCCTCCGCCCATTGCTCGACTTTAGTGGCTCTTTCTGGGGTCAACATACAGCGTGGATTGTGCATTGAGTACCTCAACTGTACTCTCGGCACCAACCCACGACACGTTCGAGTTGGCTGAACCCAAACGTCAAAGCTCTCTGACTCACATTCAGCTGTCGAATGGGCTACCTCTCTACCATTGAACAACGGCTAGGCTTTTTCTAAAACACCGGTTAGGTCGTGTCCGACTTATGGTATAGAAGTCTTCCTGAATGCATGACCCAACATCTCAGACGCTCCAGGGATTCCAGTATCCTTGATTTCGCTTGTGCTAGTGTATTTGGGGCATGAATGCTCATTTTTCTGGCTATACAGAGATTCTCTAGAGTTTATTGAGGCGTTTGGTGCATTTCTAGGTGGATGAGAGTAGCGGGGAGTTATTCGATCCCATGCCCATCATTGTGAGGTGCGTAAAGCCCTTCTCTTATTTACTTCTGCTTCACTTTCAGATAACGAATAAACCACACAGGCATCCCCCTATCCATTCTATGCGTTAATTCCTCTGTTAAACTCCCCAGAGGCATTCGCCTTCGATGACGACATTCTTCAATCTCGGCTTTTAGTATTGACAAACTTTGGCTACTCTCGCTTTTGCGTAGCTAAAATTTTTGCTTCCTAGTTATGTTCCCAACGCGTTCTGGCATCTTGCATATTCCGAAGCTGAATATCTTCACGAGCGGCTCGTGTTTAAATTGCATTCCGTAGTGGTAAGCTTTATGGTTAGTTCACTTATTTTACTAACTCTCGTCGATTTTATCCTTTAGACGACAGTCCATATTTCTAATTACTCGAGTACAATCTCCTTAGTATACTTCGCTAAGCTGATATCTCGGTCCCTCAGATGCCTTTATTTTACAATGTACCAAAGCCATTCGAGGACGTCCGTAAGTATTGGCAAGTCGTACTTCTTTCTTGAACATCAGAACTTTGCTCATACCCGGTATCATGTTAGTATCTGCGCAATGGTTTGCTCAACTCCTCACAACGGCTAGCCCTGGTTTTTCTTGCCCCTTTTCGAACCATATCGGCGACGCTGGGCGTACAGAGCAAGTTTATTCTCTCCATCCAGTCGTATAGCCCACGATGCGGATTGCGCAGCGCGTCACCGTCGCTGTTTTCGAATTACCTACGCGCTTCCGTCATTGTGGACATGGTTATTCCCTACTGGAATGTCCGCGTCACTTCGTACCTCCTGCACTATGCGATTAATCCGGAGGAACTCTCATCGCCTCCGTGATCATATCACAAACGACGATTCGATGTCTTGGCCTTTACACCCAAGTCGACGCACAGCCAAAATGCCCCACGCCGTGACGGCCGAGGGAAACTATTCGAAACAGCGGGCATCGGTGAGCTCCTGAGCCATGGCGTTCGTTCTTTTCTATACTTCTCATTCTCTTATGAATGGCTGATCCGAAGATTAATATAGAAAAAATGTGGGAAGACAGTACACTATGCAGCGACGAACTCTAATATCTTCACAATAAAGCGCGGTTTAGCTAAGTAATATCGAATGTCGAATGAAAACTGGGGTGATGGGGTCTCGTAAAGTGTCCAAGATCGATAATCCGTAGGCTATGTTGCCATCCTATAGAGGCTGATTTCCACTTACAACTGACGAATGATCGTAGACTGGATAGGCGGGCTGGGTGTCATCATTGTGACTGGAAACACTCGGCGGCGGTGAGGTGAAAGGGTCCAGTATATGTTGGGCGCTAATGGGCGGAGGAGATTCAGTCGGTCGGCTAGGCGCTGGCGAAGGTGTTCTTTGTGGCGCAGTTTTGCCGACTACTGAGCTGAAGTATGGAATAGGGAGCAGGCTCTGACTATGGGTCATCATAGTAGAAACTGCTGGTTGGTTTAATGGAGGTGAAGATAATGTCGTGTACCCATTCAAGCCGGAATTTGTCGTGATATCTGAGATCGAGCATATGTGAAGTGGTTTGTCGCTGATCGGTTGTGTGAGCACACGTTCGGGGACTCGTCGCTGCCTGCCCAACACGTAATACGTGATTGCGACAGCCGCTGCAATAAAAACGGATCCGCCGATGACACCTCCAACTACAGGAACAATGATATTCCTTGTCTTCTGCGATTGAGTTGCGCCTGTGCCTCTAAGGTCTGGATAATCTAGATTGTGAACGATTAAGTCCCAACCCCCTTCCTGGAAAGTGAAGGCATGGACTAACTTTGTTTTACAATTTGATTTACCTCAGTCACATTAAATATGCCGTTGGGCCACTGCGTGGCTAAAGGATATCGAGCATAAGTTTTAGAACGACCTTGATGGAGATATGCTTACGGTCGTAGGCTGCCCAGAAAGGGATTGAAACACCAGGCGGTAGTGTTATGTTTGCAGGAAAGTAACTGCGCTAGATGCGTCACAAGCAAAACAGAAATGAAGACCCTATTGCCACATACTTGTCAGAAAGTTCACCGAGACAATTTTCCGAGTATGTTGTCCATCTATTCAAGCCATATTGAAGTCCCGAACATTTCTCATCAATAACATTCCGTACGGTACAATTTTTTGGGAGAACTCTGGGTTTTGACACACCGTACAGGCACTGATCAGATTGTAGGACACCCACGAACTTCAGCCTGGTGTCAATAGTGCATGCACCGATACTGCAAAGCGGACGAACCAAGTGCAAAAAGTAGCTGTTCCACTTGCAGAGTCTGGGTTTTGGTAGGAATCACTCCCGTTTTCAAACAGTGCGGGCACAATCCAGTCTTGTAAGGTCTTTAGCTCGACGCCTCCAAAGAAAAACTTATACGTACTACCACCGTTGCAAACTGCATCTACCTCGGCCGCTACCAAACATGGCGAGGCGGCTTCAGCATTGTCCATCCAAGTAAAGTCTGCGGTGCAGATTGCTTGCGATTGTATCGCTCTTGGTTGAAATAGTAACCCATTCGCCAGCGCCACTGACCCCGCGAAGGTTGATAAAATAACTGGGAACATTGATCAGGCCAGCTCTGTCTGTGGGTAATATACGGGCAGGAAAGAGTAGACAGATAGCCAGACTGGCAGGAGGTCTTGGGGCGATAGGTATCTGAGAGGTTAAAATATCAACCTGAAGTTGGGACGTCCGAGGAGGAAGACCTGATTTCATAATGGTACTAAGAAAATCGCGGGAAATCTCCGAGTTGATCGCCAGGAAGTTTGGATGTGGACTGCAAAAGTCCCATATACCAGGTCCTACCACTCCAATTTTAACTAGGCAGTGTCGACGCTTGGTCCAGTCACCGATCACCGATCCAATGTTTTTCCGATTTAGAGGGATCAATTCACACCTCGGTAGTAGTGGAGGTCGCTTTTTTTGGTTTTTGGTGCGTTGACAAAGGCTTATAACAGGCAGACCTATGAGCTCGGTTAGCGGTGGACCAATCACAAACCAATCACCGTTTAACCGTTTTTCACACGGGATTCTCGCTTGCATGCTGGTGGTTCATGTTTTAACTCTATTTTTTGTTGGAGGCTGTTCTTACCGGTATGTGGGTCAAACGCAATGGGTGCTACACCGACATAGCCAAAGGTTATCATAGCTTCCTACCCTTTTTTCCATGATTTGGCAAGCAACTTCCTACTGGGTTTTGATTCGCCCTACACAGCCCTGCACAAACCCGCTGTACATGTCTCTCTTGGTCACATCAGAAGAGGATATTCTCCTCAATTTAAAGCACCGACACCCTGACCGCAAAGCCCAACACTCATTAACCCACCCTTGACCCACCAATTACATGGCATACACAAGCTCGGGGACCTTTCCTCCAGTAATATGCGTTAAACAACCGGTTAACATCACATCTTGGCTAATACCAACGGCATTGCAAGAGCTTTCATTGACTTGCAATCACACTGTAATCTTCAATTGGGCTGATTCTCCAAACCCTTCCGTTATAAACAGCCCATTGGAACTTGAAATGATTGCCACCTTCGCAGCCGCAATTGTTTATGGAGTGGTGTTTTCTCTTTATGTGATCTGCCTCCAAGCCCTCTCCGACGGTAGGAGGAAATATTCGACAAAGAGAAGATGGTTACTTCGCATCTATATTACCCTCATGTTTCTATTAAGCACGGCATCCCTAATAGGTGACATACTCAGCTCCATGCACGACATCTTCAACACTTTATATGCCAACCCGAACTTCGTCGAAGTCGCTCAAGGCAATACCGTTACCAGTGCATTTGCACCTTTTGTCGTTTTCCCATTGGCAATATGGGGGGCAGATGTCCTCATGGTGAGTAAAGATTTTAACCTGTTTGTATATCAGTTAATAACTTAGGGCTAATTGAAGTTGTGGCGTTGTCTGGCTTTATATCAAGGCACTACGAGGATTCTCCAGGCAATTGTAATCGGGGGTCTTATAACTCTTTTTCTTTCATCATCAGGTGGGACCATCTCCTCGTTGTTTTAATGTACCGCATTATTTAGTCTGCGTCAAGCTTTCTGCGTGATATCTATCTCAATGTTCTGGAATACTTCTAGAGGGTCAGCCATTGGAACACAGTGGATAATACTCCTCATCGTCTCAGCGTCGAGTGCTATAAATGTATGCCTCTCGGCCTTGATTATTCTTCGCATCCGCTACCATCAATCTTATATTCGCAAAACACTTGGCGCGGCTCACGGATCACTGTATACTCGAATTATGGTCATGTGTGTGGAATCATGCAGCTTGATCGTGGTGTTTGAGCTTGCATACCTCATCTTTATCTTCCAAGCCGATTCAGTTGTGGTTAACTTCACCCATTTTCCTTCCTTTCTCTTACCTCATATTTGCGTAAGTGGGATGACCATTTCCCTACCTGAATTATTCATCAACAATGATTTAGGTTATTTCTCCCCTTTTAATTGTGTACCGTGTTGCACAAGGCACAGAGACTACCACCACAGCCAATGCCACCGATGTAGTCAATGGCGTATTCAGCCGCCTTGAACAGCAAATGCGGTTCAGATCCCAGACTTCCACCGACGCCAGCGCATAGTTTACTGCTATTATTCTCGGAGTAGTTGGTGAAAGGAAGATTTTGACTCGTTTTTCTCTGGAATGAGTACATTATTAAGAACGTTAAAATGTAACAAGTCAAGAATTGCTATCAAGGATCGTTGTCACTCGCATTGCTCTCCACTCCCCCTTGCTTTAGCAATAAGCGTGGTGCATTACCTTGAGCCTACACCGCAAGACTCCACAGCTTAATTGTGTTCCACCACTGTCGCCATCGCGATATTTTGGACTGTATCAAAACGTTTCATGCTACGGTGATCTCGCGTTCTTGCGATACTTCATATTTCACATTTATTTAATGAATCACGATACACGAGTGTGGTGGTACTTTAACGCGGTATTATCTTCTTTGTTGCACCCCAAAAACCACGTTAGTCGAACGAACATGTACAATGTTTGCTTGCCTCCGGTTTACTACTGTGACCGTCATTCCATTAGCGCCTATTACGTTACATACGAGCCCCCTCACTATCAAGTCCTCTGCCGAAACGGAAACGAAAACAAATCAGTAGGCAATCCTCTGAGTAGTTGTCCCACTAGAACACGCCTCCTACCATTACGACTGGGCACTCTGTATTCTGTAGTTTATACGGACACCGAAAACAGTCGTAGATAGAACAGAACCCAGAAGGAGCGTTGAACGCACCAGTAACAAAAAAAATGCGCTAAAGGACTTCCTGAACTTCACGGGGTAAAATCAGTAAAGAAGAGAAACGGGAGACTGGACGACAGGTCCCACAGTGCAATAAATACGCAACTTGAACAGCACTGATGCAGTATGGCGTCTAAAGTTAGCAATAGGCGGAGCACTAGATAAAGTGCCAGTGAGGCATGCCAGTCTGGTTCCTTTCTCCAAAGCACTTATTTCAGAATTACGAACTGTAATCGCCAAGCGTAGAACACCCACTGATGAACGGTGTTAATAATGAGCGATGATAACTGGGAAAAGAGATCAGGTACTAATGATCAATAGAATAAGGCCACAGGGTGAATTTTGAGACAAACTGACCTTGTTGCCTGTATAAATGCCTGTTTATACCCGAAATGGAACGGTTAACGAGATGAATATGGTGAATCAAATAACGAGCAGAATAATCACGTTTTGCTGGTGCCCTACGGGGGAAGCCCAGAAAGCCGACAGGAGCTTACACGATAACTATTACCCACGAGGTGTCTGCATAGAAGCTAGCAATGACAAACAAATGCGAGTTTACATAGAAAGCAATGGAAGGGATACCCACGAAGACAGAAGTCCGTCAAAAGTGCATATTAAGATGGGCCGGGCCGCCGAAGGGCCAGCTATCGATGGAAGGACTATAATCCGATCCTAAACTGACTTAGAAGGATAGATTTGCGATACGATAAAGTATTGACGTCCAAAATAAGGCCCTAGCTGACAGAAAACCAACAGTCGAAGTCATGAGTCAAGGACTCAAAGCACGCGGCGACGGCGGTAACAATAAAAACCACTGAAGTTTTCCTGATCAATCTTCGTGATCGTTCCCTCAGTTCAGTGAGAGAATGGATCACCTTCATTTACCCTCTGACTTTCCCTAAGCACATAACAGCTCTAAGGATCGCCTCGCTGGCTCAAAAGAACAAACAACAGATCAGAAGTGAGAGGCATTCAAAGGGGCATTAACATCATGCTTCAGATACATCCGAGAGTCGGAAAGACGGTCTAAGTTTAAGACGAGGCAGAGAACTGGCAAGAACTGGCAAGAAGCTGATCATGGGCGATATGCGTACGGTTGTGGTTCCTGAGAAAAGAATGAACCTCGGAATTCCGACTCGGCTCAACTTACCGATTTCAGGTGTTTCAGGGTCCGTGCGAATAGCCAAATGTGACCACTGCCATTTTTTGATCGAATGTCATCATATTCTTTCTTCCTTTTCCCTCATCGCCACAACGTTTTCACTGTTCGATTTGCTTGACCTTGTAAGTTGTACAGTATTAACTCATCGCCATCGTCTGAGTTGAGTTGTGTTCCGATATCATCTCCAGAAGGTACGAATAGACCCCTTCTCTGTGCCTCTTCCCAGGTACTTCCTACTCGTTTCCGATTCCTGCTCGAGAAGGAGGCCGTTATTTCGAGCTTGCAAGCTTGAAACTCGGTAGCTACCCTCCCATTGTCCCTTAATCATCCCCGATCTATAATGATTTATGCTAATGTCATACGATCTTGCTTTCCTCAGGTCGGTAAATGCTTCCTTTACTAGGTGTCGCCGAAGGACAACGGGCGTTCTCTTGTCTCCCACATTCGACGGCTTGATACGAGTCTGACTCTCCTGGACTTTGGGCTGTGTTGGTTTGTAGCAGGCTTGATCACGATAATGCTGTCCCTAGAGCCGCGCTTTCGTCAGATTTTGCAATGTGATCCTCCGTCTTCCCTGTCCCTTACAATAAAGATTGTTTATCACCTCGATCCTTCACGGGTCGTCCCACTGCCCCACAGCTCAATTGCGTTTACCACTGTCCCCTTCGGGGGATTTTGGACTAGCTCAAAAGTGTTATACGCTACAGCGACGTCGCGTATATACCCTATGCTTCATTCAGCCGAGGGTAATTGCACTTATGATGATGATGCTGAAACACTGCCGTGAATAGCCACACCATGGTTCTCGCGATGCTGTGTCTTTCACTTATATATAATGATTTACGATCCTCGAGCCTAGTGGTACTATGAACCGGTATTACGCCCCTCGGCGCACCCCAAAAGCTATGTTAGTCGAACGAACACTTTCTCCTTCTTGAGGTTTACTACTTACCGATATTCTATTAGTGCCGATTAGGTTTCGATCCCCACCATTCAGTCCAACCTCCGCTGAGACGGAGTCGAAAAAAACAATGAGAAGGCGTTCCGGCTGCGATTACAGCTACAATGAGGTAGTCTGCAATTGGAAAACGTCGGAATCCCAACGAGCTCGGTTTGCAGATTAGACCTGGCGATATCTCATTAGTCTATGAACTGCCTGGAAGCTGGAGAAAGGACGTAGTAACGAAGACCGAGTGAAGGCCGTAAAGTTGGGTTGAACGTACCAAGTCAAAGATACTATGATAAACATTATCGATAAAGGCCGAGAAAATCGGAGAAAAGAAATCCTTTTCCTATTATTGCAACGAGAGGGTGGTAAAAAGTAACATAAACCCAGCTTGAACATCACAGGTGCGGTAACGACGTCTGAAGCTGGCAGAAAAGAGAAGACTGAATCTTGTTGAAAGTGTTGGTGAAACAAGTAAACTTCGTTACTTTTTCGATGTACTTACCTAGTTTATATCATAATGGCGGAGCAAGTACATAATGCCATGATGGGGCCTTTCTGAAGGTCAAGTGTATTCCGGATATTCTCAGCAGAGACAGAAACGACACCATAGGAGAGTCGAGGGGAAAGAGGACCCAAATATTGGAGTAGAGTAAGGGAAAGAAAAACGATTGACCAAAATAAAGAAAACGTAGGGTAGTCCTACGGTGCTTCGGCTGATAGGCGCAATTGGTTTTCTACCATATCAAACAGGCAGACTATACACAACCTTAAAAAAAAGGGCCAGTCTAACCCGAGTAGGATTAAAACATTATGAACAATTGCGCCAGATCGCTTATCTCCTAGCTGGAGGACGCAGCCATCGAGATTCGACAGCATCACAGACGGCGTGGAAGTTGGGCCAACCGTGACAAACGCACTGGGCACATACAGTGAGTCGACTTCAAGGCTCAAATAAACTGTAGGAGGTAATCAACAGAGATTTCTATGATCTCCGAATGAGAGGATTTCTCGCTGATCTGAAGTCTTCTTCAATGCGTGTGATGAGGAGATACTCTTTGACAGACAAATGAGAGATTTTAACTTCCAGGATGGGTCAAACTTTATTGAAATTTCTAATATATCTTACGAGTACACGTAGAATTTGAATTACCGACTTAAATTAGTCGAATAGTTGCAGTGTGTTGAGAGCGTCGACTATCCATTTCGAAGGGCGAGGCCGTGATATAAGCGCTTTGGTTGACCTCAACACTTGTCCAA
This sequence comes from Galerina marginata, assembly GCA_023014335.1. Lineage (NCBI taxonomy): Eukaryota > Fungi > Basidiomycota > Agaricomycetes > Agaricales > Galerinaceae > Galerina > Galerina marginata. The sequence goes on along the minus strand of JAECYW010000015.1, from coordinate 1,252,720 downwards.
ACGTCGAAACGGTGGGCTCCACCACCTCGTTCTTGTTGACTGGTCCAGAAACGAGAGACAGAGTTATCTTCATTTTGGCAGGAATCGGGTTGCCCTTCTTATCCTTCAGCTCGAAACTGCCACCTAATCACATCGTTTTCAATATCAATACATGCATAAAACGAACTTTAACTCACCATCTTCGAGCAAGTCTACCACTTTCCCCTCATATTGTCCGACAAGATTGTTGAGTAGCCCGATATTGGTCCCAAATCTAGCGCCGCGGAAGATCACAACTTTCATTATTGACGACGGTTCGAACCAGCTAATCCCCAGAAGTTAACATCAACGAGTTACAATACCAATTACAAGACTAGGACGCACATTTTATTTTCCGCCTTCCATTCCCAATGAAGCCCTGACGAACGATGCTTGGGGTCTGATTTCGCAACTTCCTTGCCGGCCAGGTAAATTGGCACAGAGAAATGTGAGCGTTTTCCTTTCTCAATGTCGCCTTCAATTTTGATATCTAGAGGCGATCAGTGGAACAACCGCATTATGGTGGTTTAATGGCTTGGCTTACTTTCCAGGATCGCGCTGAGTACTGGCGCTTTATCGGTCTCCATCTGAAGAGAAAAGCAAGCTATGAGCGTAGAGGGAAGAGAGAGAGTCGTGGGTAAGTCGTGCTCGACTTCGAGATGCGAAGCTTTAAATGTGGTACAGCCCTGAGTACAACCGCACTTCCTGTCAAGGCAAACATCGCTTCAAGAAGTTCAAGTATGTCATGCATGATGGGTTTAATTATATCAGTACAAAAATAGTCAGCTTACCCATGGTCAGAGAGGAAACATTCAGACGAGCCCAGCTGAATATTCGTATCCGGAATATCTCGTGCCGTTGACAATCTCTAGTCCGAGTGAGTGTGACACCATCGTTGTCAGATTCATTCAAGTTGGATATTCCATCCGCCGTTCGTCCCGTCCGTCGAATCGACGTCAATACTTTCCCATGATTCCTCGAGTACTCCCTATTGTAAGGTTGAAAAAACGCTGCTTCTTCGGAGGCTGGGACTGTTGTTCCTGAGTCTCGACCTACAGCGCGGAGGAGCAGTGAGCAATAGAGGTTCTAGGGCTGTCGAGAACATTGGAGTTTGACTTCAATACATATTGTAGTAGAGAATCCGCCGGAAGCAGAGGCAGTTAATAAAACCCCACGTAGATCTTTCGCAACGAACACTAGAATACTGATGAGATATATCAAACGCGAGATAACCACATAACACTAACCACGATTACCCAAGCCATCAAATAATGGAACACAACCGACAAAACCCCAACACTCAAATATGACACAAATAGAAGTTCTCCTGCACACCACCTTCGTTCATAACCTTCCAATTAACAACCATATCCTTCGAGTTCCCTCCAAACCAGCGCGTATCCTCCTCGCTAAGGCTCGGGACCTTACCGAAGACGCTCAGATGCCGGATCGGAGCGTCTTGTTCTCGGCCTTGGTTCTCTGCTGCCGGTATGAGTAGCAGTGGAGTAACGGTATTGCGCTTCTTGACCAGCTGCTGTAACGCGGACGGGGTGAAGTTGGAGCAGTCTTGAATTGTGAGGTTTACGATTCCTCGCGCTGGGAATGCTGAGTAGACTGGTGGTAGCTCGTCAGTAATGTTGAAGAAAGGAACGAGGGGGGACTAGTTTACCCTTATTCGACTTTGAGTGGTCCGAACTGACGCTAGTGTATTCGATTTCGGACCCCATCCACGCGAGGAGCGCGTCATCGAAAGACGGACACGTGTCGATGATGAGGTGGATGCCTCTCCATGCGCTGATGATATGGCGCAGGCTGCTCGCCCGGCCTTCGCTATGGTCGTCGTCATTGTCGATGATGCCCTTCAGCTTGAGCGTCTGCACGTTCAGCACATCTGTGATCGCCGGTATTGAGCATCGTTCGAAGGACAGTTGGTGGAACACGGTGATTGGGGCTAGGGAGTAGAAATGCGAGATAAAGTCGCGGGATACGTTTTCGAAGTGGATGGATTTTGAGACTTTGAGGTGGGAGGTACGGGTTGGAGGGGCGGACTGGGCGTCGTGAAAGGGGGAGAGGGATAGATGGCGGAAGGTAATTCTAGCCAGGTCCAGCTGGGAGAGGATGGATATGAACTTCGCCAGGGTATAGATCCCGTGTGGGAGGAAGGTGAAGTGCGAGACGGTGAGGTCTAACGGCCACGATGTTTCTTGCAGCTCTCGGAACCATCCTGGATCAGGCACGTGCAGAGCGAGATACATGAACCAGAAACCCGTTAGCGACAATATTCTCAGCCTAGGGAAGTAAGTTTCGAAGGGGGACCAGCTTTTGTCCAAGGTCGTAGCAAAGGTTCGTCCTCTAATGTCGATGTCGTCAATTCGACATAAAAGTGTGAGTTCAACGAACAAGGCTTCTTCGAGGAAGAATGTGTTGGGTGGTGGGAGAGACGACGAGTATTCGACATCGAACACGATGGCCTTGAACCGCTGGATGTGAGGCCTGAGAGCGCTGACGATAGCCGAAACACGTCGCTTTTCGTGGGCCTTGTCCGTACCCAAACCAGATGAGCTGTTGTAAACCACAACCTCTATCTTCTTCAGGTTCATTGACCACGAGAATGCGTCCAAAAGCGCAGGTTCATGCGCAACATCGAACACAACCTTCTTCCACCTGTCAGGAGTCAACATCTTTTGAAGGATGTCGCGCCATAGCCGGCATACCGACGCCGCGTTGCATGGGAATAGGGTTAGGATAGGCGCGTCCCGCTCTGCATTATAGTCTTGACATTGAGCCTGGAGGTAGTTTAGGATTGTTGTATGGAGCTCGACTGGTAGTTTGGCCAAAGCCCCAGGCATGTGGATCAGTGAGAGACAGAGAAAACCGAGTTCCGGGCGGATCTGAGGGCGATAACCTCTAATCATTACAAGGGTAAACAGCCGGCCCCGGCTTTCTTCAAAGCCGCCTTCCATCCTCGACACTTTCCCCTAACTTCATTTCGCCAATCTGCGCTGTTGTGGCCCTCCTACTGGGGGTCGATTGGCGCTCTATCTTACCAGTATTCTCCCTACGTCGATCTCCATATTTGTCCGTTCCCTGTAACTGCGCCGACCTCTGGCACGACGAGCATTGAAGATGCTCCTCCTAGATCTCGTCATTTAGCATGGCCGTATTCGCAGCGTGGAGGCAGAAGGAAGAGTTGGTGAAGCAGTTTAATATCACAGCTGCCCAGGTTTATGTGCAGAACCATCGTCGCGCCTCGTATTCTTAATTTCTTACCCTTCAAGCAAGCCCCAACTTACCAGATCGACCTCAACAAATTGATACATGATGTGCGATAGCCGTCATTTTTCGGTTTCCTTTCTTTCTTGACTTGGGCCCGGATGTGTAAAACTCCGTTACACGCCGAGTGACACAAGTCCCGACATGTGGCACCAGTGTACAGCAAAGTGACGCTTCCCGAGTCTGGTTTATTCTCTGCACAGGAAGTTTCACGGTACTCTGAGATAATCAGTCGCATTGAGGAAGTTCATAAAAGCCCGAGTAGATCTGTAGATCTTTCACCAAAAAAGCTAGAATACTCATGATTTATATCGTACGCGATATAACGACATAATACTAAACACGACTACCTAAGTCATCAGATAACGGAACACATCCAACAAAGGCCCAACCCTCAAATATCACACAAATAAAAGTTCTCCTACACACCTCCTTCCATAACCATCCAATCAACAACCATATCCTTCGAATTCCCTCGGAACCATCGCTTTTCCTCCTCGCTAGGGCTGGGTACTTTCCCGAAGACACTCAGATGCTGGATCGGAGGGCCTCGGCTTCGCAGGATATTGTGCGACCTGACGAGCAGCTGTAACGCGAATGGGGTGAAGTTGGCACAGTCTTGGATCGTAAGGCGCACCATACATTGCGCTGGGAACGCCCAGTAGACTGCTGCGTAGCTTGTCAGCAGGGATAAAGAAAGGAACGAAAGGTACTGGCGTACGCTTGTTCCGATGCGAGTCACTCAAATTAACACTTGGGTATCCGATTTCGGTCCCCATCCACGCGAGGAGCGCGTCATCGAAAGACGGACACGAGTCAATGATGAGGTGAGCGCCACTCCATGCAGTGATGATATGGCGCAGGCCGCTCGCCTGGCCATCGCCTTGGTCGTCGTCGTCATCGACAATGCCTTTCAGCTTGAGGGTCTGGGCGTCCTGCAGGGTCATGATCGCCGGTATTGGGCATCGTTCGAAGGAAAGTTGGTGCCCGGCGGAGAGTGAGGTTAGGGAGTAGAGATGGGAGATAAAGTCGCGGGATACGCTTTCGAAGTGGATGAATTTTGAGACTCTGAGGAAGATACGGGTTGGAAGGGCTGACTGGTCCAGGGCGTCGTGTAAGGGGGAGAGGGATAGTTCGCGGAAGGTAATGCTAGACAGGTGCAGCTGGGAGAGGATAAATATGAGCTTCTCCAGGCTGTAGTTCCCGTGTGGGAGGAAGGTAAAGTGCGAGATGGTGAGGTCCCAAGGCCACAGAATTTGTTGAAGCTCTCGGAACGACCCAGGATTCGGCGCATGCAGTGCGAGGTACAGGAACCAGAAACCTGTTAAAGATAACTTTGTCAGCTTTGGGAAGTAGGTTTCGAAGGCAGGCCAGCTGTTGTTCACGGTCGTCGTAAATTTTTTGTCTCCGATGTCGATGTTGTCAATTCGGCAGGAAAGTGTGAGTTCCGCAAACAATGCTTCTTCGAGGAAGAAGGTGTTGGGTGGCGGGAGAGACGAAGAGTAGATGACTTCAAACACGATGCGCCTAAACCGTTGGACACGAGGCCTCAGAGCCCTGACGATAGCAGAGACACGTCGCTTTTCGTGCGCCTTATCCACCTCGACGTCCGAACTACTAGCACTGGCAGAAGAGGAGCTGTTGTAGACCACAACCTCTATCTTCCCTAATGCCATAGACCACCAAAACGCGCCTAGAAGTGCAGGCTCATAAGCAATGTCGAACACCACCGTCTTCCAGCTGTCGGGCGTCAAAGCCTTTGCGAGGATGTCGCGCCATAGCGTGCATACCGACGCGGCATTGGATGGGAACAAGGTTGAGGTTGATATTGGTGCATCGTACTTTACGTTCCCGTCCAGAGAATCGGCCTCGAGGTATTTTAGGATTGTTGTATGGAGCTCGACGGGTAGTTTGGTCAGAGCACCGGGCATGTCGATTGACTCCGATTGAGAGACAAACGAGGTTTCCACGACAGGCGGAGTTGAGGGCGATAACCCCTGATTATTACAAGGGCAAATAACCGGCCTCGGCTTTCTTTAGCCGCCTCTACAAATCTGTGCTCTCCTACTGCAGCTCGCCTGTTCTTCTATCTCGACAAGTCAATTCCTCAACGTTTGATATTTGCATTTGTCCACCCTCCTCACATTCCCCATTATTAGCGTTGATGCCCACGCCGATGTCATGGAACCAACGTCGCGAACACAAGCGCCCATGCCGCCTTCACATCGAGCAAGCTCGCAATCTACCCGATTGATCTCGACGAAGTGGAAACATGATGTGCGGTAGGCGTCATTTCCATTTCCTTTCCTTCTCGGCGTGGACGTGGATATGAAGGTATTCAAATATTCACCCATGTACTACCAAAACAACCCGTGAGCTTCAGGAACACCATGGTCAACTGGCCAACGTCGAAGATCTCAGATGACAGATGACTTCTTCCCTAGCACCAGCCACTTTCGAGAGTTGACGTTGAACGTTCCAGAAACCGTCTTGCGACTCTCGTTTTTCTGGGCGATTGAGTGGTATCGAATGGATTGATGGCGCTCGAAACGTTTCCTCTGAACATTAGACGTTGTTTTAGACAACTTTGATTTTGGTCCTTTGAGGCTGAGGTAATAAGATACGGGGCGGGGTCGAGTACATTTCTATGCGCGGTGACTCCAACTTAAATTCATACTCGACTTCATGGTTGCGGAGTTGGTGTTGGAAAAAAGTCTATTTTATTAACATTGACTTGCTCGTTACCACATTGCTTGCCTGCTTCAACAATTGGGAGAGATATTCAACTTGAGAGTTGGCATCCTAAGATTCTTAGGGTAGACGATTATGTGCGTACAGTGCGCTAGTGCCATGTAAAAATAGCAGCCGTAAAAAGTGGTGCTGAGGTCCGAGTCGTGGTTTGTAGAGTCCAACAAGAAACTCCTAAACGGCAGGAGGAGCGCAAGGTATGAAGTCGGGAGCGAGAACAAGGCTGTAAACGACGAAGACAGGTGGAAACAAGTCTCAAAAGCATCGCAAACGATGGAGGAAACTGAGGGCGTGATCAAAAAGCTGAGTGGAAGAAAGAAAGTAATGTACTCCACAGTGATAAGTAGGCAAGCTTGCAAGTTCGAAACGGCCGTTACGACTCTGTAAAATAAATTACAGTGCGATTTCGAGGAGGTACTTCGGAGACGAAAGATTAGAATAAAGAGCAGTCAGGGCGGAAGTAAATATTGTAAGAGTAGAACAATGTGAATTGTCTACGAACAATGGAATGTATTAATAGCGTATGAGTGAATTGACCCAAGCGGTCATCGGCTTAGCAGGGGCGTTTGCAAAAGGCCGCCGATAAGACGACCACGACGGGGCGGGTGGCTGTGTTCGGCACGGAAAGGGTAAGGCGCCTATCGCGTGAAATCGGCAAAATATCGGGTTTGGAATGTGCAGAGCAGCGGCGCTCATCAATGGCCGATGTACTTGTTTAGCTAAAATCACTTGATCATTTCCATAGCAGCAGTGTCCAAGATTGATGGATATGCAGACTACAACCTGGTTCGACAAACAGTTCTTTTAAAGCGGCCCCGTTCATTCAGTCTCTAGGCAAGTACAACACTCCTACATTTTGTTGAGTCCAGTCAAGTTCTGAGAGAAACAGTGCTGACGCGAATAAAAGCTCCGCAGTATCAGTACATATATACCTCAGTAAGTACTTCGCCCGAAGGATAGGCTGAGAGCGAAATAGTCCACCGAGCACTTCACCCCAACAATAGGCCGAAATCGTCCACTGGTTCATCCTCAGTCGCTTGTCCGCCAGTGAGTATTTTCTACCCAAAAAGCACCAACCCTCTGCGGGGAGTTTCATTTCACCGTGCTAATGCCAGACAAGTTGGGCAAAGACACTTGTGTCAGGATGGCAGGAACGACAGGTTGACTTTCAGCGGTGTGGATAAAGATGGGAGTAAAAATAGCCTACAGTGCTGTGATCTCAGCGGTTAAAAATAATTGTTTAGCGCCTATAAGTGACTCGTACGAGAGACCCTGGAGGTATATATACATTGCTTGTATTTAGAGTATATGAAGCTGAAAAGCACAACACAGTTCGTCGCGCGTCGGCCTTATCTCATGCCTAACATCCCTATAACTGAGGTCCAGATTGTAGGCATCTGGACCGAAACTGTCTTCTTTGGTGCTCACCTCGTTACCTTTGGGTACTGCGTCAAAGCACTACTCTTCAAGCGAAACCAATTAAAGAGTTTCAGAAATGTTAACTGGATCATGTTAAGCGTCACTTTGTTTCTTTTGGCAAATGCGACGCTAGACGTCGTCCTTGGATTCTACCACCTGCTGAAGGCTTTTGTATTCTATACGGGGCCAGGGGGACCAACTCAAGAGCTCACAAATATATCAGACTGGATCAACATTTCCCGGGTAAGTTTCTGAAGCAATGAAATTATAATCCACATAACCTGTTCTAGACAACCACAACTGTCGTTCAAACGACCGTCGGTGATGCGATGCTGGTAAGGGCTTCAAGTTCCTCTCCGTCGTATTGAAAACCTACCGCCTTATTAGGTATACCGATGCTGGGTCGTACACGATCGCTCTTTGCGGGTTGTGGTTTTTCCGATATTTTTGTGGTTTGGGTGTCTGGGAATGAGCATTTGGCTCATTTACCTGGAAGGAACACTTAGAGGGGTCCACGCTAGGGTGCTGTTGAGCTCAAGCGAGCTGACCCCTGCCGGAACTGCCTACTGGGCATTTACAATCGGCCTTAATTTTGTCACAACAGGCAAGTCGAGTATTTGGTTCAATAAAGATTGTTCTTAAATTTTCATTTAGGTCTCCTCATTTGGCGCATTTGGACGGTTGAGAAGTCATGCAGGTTTCTTTCCCAGCTGGACAGTGATACCAGGGCACACGCGCCTCATAACCATTTGCGAAGTGTCATGCTCATTATTGTTGAATCTGGCCTACTTTACAGTACGGCTGCATTTATAAGCTTCGTCACATTTGTCCTCGGGAGTGTGGGGATCTATATTATCACCGATGTCGTGCGTATTCAGCGAGGCTAGAGATTTTCTTGCGCTCACATTTCACAATGTATAGGAAGTCCAAATCGTTGGCATCGCATTTAATTTAATTATCATCCGCGCCTCGGGCTTGAAACAGGTCTCCGTCGTCGCATCCAGAGCTTCGCAGTCAATCCCACTCCAATTTGTAAACCCAAGGACGCGAACCTTTGTTAATAAAACAGTAACAGTAGCAAATGACACATTCTATTCAGTTAATCACATAGATTTAGGGATAGAACATATAAACCAGGGAGAGCTCACTGGTAGTCGGTGAATACTTACAGACCTTTATCGTCCATTTGTCCTCAACAACATATACTCGAGTATATAATAATACTCTTCCAACTGTAATGCTCTCACCAGTCCGGAGGGTCTTCCTCATCAATCAAGTTCCGTAAATTTTCCCTCGTTTGCGCCCTCAAATGATCATAGTACGCCAAATGCTCAATATCTCCTGAAATTATCACCCGCATGCATGCAGCGCAGGCATGCGCCAATTATTCGGCCACTTCGAACTGGGGCCCCGGGACTCGACGCCATGTTTCACATCTACGTATTTAAAATTTTGATATCCAGTGTGCACACTGCATACAAGGCAGCTCTGAGGCTGATATATAATCAATAATTGAACGGCTCCAGTTGCACGACAAGCGTTGCTGCATAGATCTGTTGGAGTATGGGAGAAGTTGTGCGCGGCTTTGTTTTCTACAGATCTTATCCCTTTTTGCGGTGAAGGTGTTTGTAGACTACTTTCCAAACATGTGAGTTGGACCGGCCATGGCTCGAGTGATCCGAATGCAGGGGCGAAGCGTGGTCTGTGCGCATCAATATAAGCATGAGGCATCGGTCCGCATTTCTTTCTTCCTTTCCCCCCATTCCACCTACTCATCGTTTGGAACCCCGGTCAATGCCTTACACGGTCTTAGGCTGGCATATGCTAATATCTTGTCTCTTGGAACCTCCTGTGATACTCTCTGAATCTGACGCCTTCCTGCTTCTGGTCGCCGTGTGCTCTGACTATGCGGTAGGAACGCACTGTGGCCACCAAACAAGGTTAGCACCGACTTCTGTGTACGTTGAGTTATCGTTGATGGTCCTTTCATGTTTAGCTACGCCTTCCACGTTGGCATTCTTGTCTCTCAGGCACATAGTGCGACTCAGAAACCAGGCTCCTGGCTGCACGTCCTTTCTTGCATGCTGTTCTACGATTGATCACCGTCCCATGGTGCGGTCGTCGAATCCTTTTCAATTTGTGCCCCCTGATTCTTTGTCTGCGGCTCCTAAGAGCACTGAGCGCTGATTAATTGGACACACTCGGCGCCTCTACTATGCCACCAATGTACGCATGTCCGCCTTTTTGCTCAAGGACAAGATGCTTCACTGGTATACCAGTAGTTGGGAGAGGGCCATGTGTGTCTGGTCTCCGTCGGTAGTACTTGCTTTCCAGGGACGACGCCTCTTTCTCCCCTGTATTACGTCGACCATCGATGGTTCTTAGAGGTGCGTGGTATTACTCGTACCTGCGCCGCATACATTTGATACTGAATCGACTTTAGGCATTCGTTCTCACAAATTTCCTCACTAGACGTCGCATGGGATGTGAGGAAGTCGGATCTCATACAAGTTTGGGTGCCTGGAATTATGATACGCCTACAGATGGCTAGAACAAACTCCTCAAGTTTGTCTCATCTTCCTTGCAATCTTCGCTCGCTGGGTTTTCTTCGTGACCGCATTCGAAGTCTCATGCGATTTACGTCCACGTTTTTGTATTTCTTTACCTTTTCATAATATATACGACACGTTCATATCCAATTCGATGTCAGACATGTCCGGTCCAGTATACGTTAATCGATCTGCCTTCAGATCGGCGTTGCCATTTCTCAAGTCCAGGCTGTGTTGTTGAACTTGTTCCTCCCCTTGCTATTATAACAATGTCCTTCCGGGTCCTCGTTAGCGGGTCCTCACCGTGTAAACTCGTATCTCCTCGATGTTCTTAACCATTCAAACGATGATTTATATACACCTGAAGCTAGAAGCCTCATTGATTCAAATCTTGATTCTCTCTCTTATTATTTTTCCTCTGACTATTTCTGATTTATTTTCCTTCAGGACGCATATCAGATACGTCTCAGGGTCGTGGCCCTAAATCCAACCAATCCGTGCTATTATAAGTTCGACGCTTTATGCAATGACCGAATCCCTCCCATCCCATCCCGTCGAGTTTGCCCCAGGCCATCGATCGTGGATTGCAGAGCGTCGGTCGACCCTGTGCTGCTTTTTTGTTCGTGCTCGAAGCTCCTTTGTTCAGGATCACGTTTCGAAATATTTAATAAATCCTAGAGTTGAACGTTAAACTTGTTTCACTTACGATATAAAAATGGCGTCATAAGCCTAGGACGATAATGGTTCCGAGCGTGTATGGGTCCTCCAGTGTTGCTTGGAAAAAGTCCTTCTATCGCCGTGTCTTACTGGCTGCCGAATTTTGAGCGGGCAGATAGGGCACGGAGAACGAAGGTCAGCGAAACACGGAGGACCAGAAACGACGGCATTGGGTTTGTGAGTTTTACAAGGAATTTGGAAACGAAACTGCAGAATTTGAACGCCCCACTAATAAGGAACTAGCAGAAATTTGAGGGGAAGACAGCTCCCCAAACCTCAACAAAGGTCGGTTCCTCGATATGTACATTTCGGTGTTGGAAGTTCTCATACAACGGGATATAGGAGAGGAGGCCGTTCATAGGACAATAGGCTCATAACGCCTTCATAAGCCATTACGGCAACGCGTCTGAGTACTCCAGTGTTATCTGGACTTTAATTATTAATCATCGTGTATAGCTGACCGCCGAGTGTTGAGCGGGCAGAAAATGCACGGGGAACAAGGGTCATTATAACACGGAGTACCGGAGGCGACGTATTAGGCTCTTGAGTTTTACGCAGAATTTGGACAAACGAAGGGGACGAAATTTGGATAGCGGTATGTATAAGGCTCGAGAAGTGAAGAGTGGTATCTGCTCTCAGCAGCATCGCGACGAGAAATGACAAGTCGGCCTTGCAGTAGGACCGCTGTCGCGGCCAAGCGTGCAGAAAGTGCACATAGATGGGTCCCCACCAATCAAGGTCCTGTTTTCACCGTCGTGGTGAGATTCCTTGGTATGGGAAATACTCGCCCGAACATGCACACCGTTTGCACTGCGCATGCGCGAGGCGCATCGCCATTTCGGGATAATGGTGGTGAAAAGACCGCAGATGCAAAGAAGCAGGTATCACAACTTTTCTCGTTAGAGATGCAAATTCTTGGTAACGCGCATAACAGCGTCAAGAATTGCCTCGATAGCGAGGCCCTCCACGATGCGGTGAGGCGACGTCGTTTAGCTATGCATCGCCTGAAAAGTCGTCAAAGAGCCGTGGCAAAAAAAGGGAGTGGGATGAGAAGACAGTGCACAGAAGACCGCAAAAGTCGCTAAAGCTATGATCTGTCAGGTTTTGTGGTGCGAGTACAACCAAGCTTCGGCAAGGATCAGAAAAAAAAAATAAGGAACGAGATGAAAGCCAGGAGTCTACCGATTTTTCGATCGCGTAGAGTGGATGAGGAGAGCATGGAATGGAGGATATATAAATTCTAGGGCGTGGGCGGACAAAGTGAACGACCAGGGAGGGTGGTGGCTTGGGACAAGGAAGAGGGAAGCTTAACATCTTAACATCAGGGTTCGTGTGAAGGTGGGTCAACCCGGTCCGTCTCATTACGTAAGGCTGCGTCCGGTTCTTTCCCTGCCATGTCGCTTTATCAAGTTCTTTCCAAGTTCTCTCGCTCCATCATCCACCCTGCCGTCGTTCCTCGCCTTGTCTGACGGCTTTCGTTGGATCACACTCTACTCCATGCATTACCACACTTCTAATAGTTCAATAGACGTAGGACCATGGGACGAATTCGCTTTGTTACAGTTACCGTCATACAGTTTGAACTCGAGAACCAGGTGCGTATCCTGCTTCCTCGTAAGGTCCGACTCACGTTTTCGGATGCCAGGCGATCATAGATTCTCGCCATTACTCACTACTCGCTATACCGGTGCAGTTCTGTATGGTTCAGCTGGATTGCCTCATTCTACATTGACTCGACATTCGATGTTTAACGTGTTGAAACTCCTTCGACAAGCAGCCAAGGTGTTCAGGGTATTCTCGAGGACCCTGATACTGAATTAATGTCTCATTTCCTGCTGGTAGGCTATTATTTTATTTTTCGATGCTCTAGCGATGTTTTAATGTTACGGATTCATTTCAAGAATGACCACCAATATGCTCTTCTCTGACGAATGACATCATCTCAGGTATGCCTCCACGTCTTTCATGTTCTTTCATTTTTGTGTAACGTTCTTTTCTTTTTATGTTAGCGTACATCTAATGTGCAGGTAGAAGGCGGTTCCAGATGCTGCGGCACTGAAGTTGCACTCGTCAGGCTCCGATGTAGGTGCGTGTTATTCCCCGTCTGTGGTGTACTGCTCCTCCTCATCTTGAATACCGTTGATAGGACTTGGCCAAGGTCTCGAGGGAAAGAGGACTGTCACCCTATCTGCTTTGAGGTTTCACACTGTCATAACCCCTGCCGCCCCAATCATACTGATTCCTTCGGACTGAGCTGCGAACATCACGATCGACCTCTTTGTTACACCCATCCTTCGGTACCTCTTTCTTTACGAGACACAAAATTTTTCCATGCGGGTCTGTGATTTTAACGGCTCTTGGCTCATGCTAGGCAATCCGTGAAGAACGCTCTCGACCTTCTGGCTAGGACATCAACGAAAGAGTAGCAGGGTAAGTGGAATCCTGCCTACTCGGAAGCCTTGTCTAGAATTCCCAGTTCCGCCATACGTCTCTACCGGCGCCTCATTTCTCGAACTGGATCTGAAAGGTTTTGATTGTCCGAGCGGACGTTGCCACCAAAAGGAATTCTGCTTAACCACCTTCAGAATGGCGATTGTCGGCAGCGTCTCTTCCGATCGTAACTGTACGGGAGTTAATAGTCTGCGGATTGCAATATTTTGTTTCTATGACAGTCCGAGGGTGTCTTTCAGTGTCTATTTTGCCGTTCAGTGCTTTCATCCCTGCATTGATGTCGTTCAACAGATCGCCTTTTTTATTTCCTGGTTTCAATTCCTTGTTATATAAGCTACATCGTCTGGGAGTCTCACAAGGCCTATCGTTTGTAGGACGCAGAGGCAACTGAGGAGTCCTTTTACCCTCCCCCGAAGTCAAGCCACCCTTGGCTTCCCCGCAGTAGCATTTCTTGATCTATAATCATTCACCCCAATCTGTAGCTACGATTATTTTGCTTATGGTATTACCCAGCGTCAAGACTATTATCTAAGCGCCGAAAGCATCCATAAAGGTACGACTTGGGGCTCCAGCGTCTGTTGTCGATAATGAATACATGCCTTTTGTCTACATTAGCTTCGTCTGCGTTCGACTACGTTGTCTGCCTTGCTCTCCACATTTGCGGTTCTTCAGTTAACTTAACGATCATCGACTGGAAGTCGGAACCGCCCTGCGATGTGCGTTTAAAAAAGAACACGTTTCAGGACTTGTGCCCTTCACTGACTCCAAATTGGATCCAGTTCGCATCACCGCGCAATTCGATCGCATTCCGCCCCAAGCTTAAAAGTTAAGCAGTATGTCTGGGTTACTGCTGACCCCACGTCCAGCGCTGGGAACGTTTGAAGGATTTTGTGGGAGCAGAACGACGTTCGAGGATATGGCACCAAATACCGTAAAGTAAGCAATGCAAGAAATCAGGAAACGGACATTGGCTTGACTTAGCGTAACGGCTACCTGACTCCAACTCAGATTACGAAAGAATCATTGCCAGTCAGCGTCAGCGTATCGAAGGGTCATAAAGAAACCAGCATTATTTATATTTAAGGAGCACATTCGAGAAATACAAGGATATATATCAGGTAGACGTTTCAACCGCCACAGACAGAAATTGCATGGCAAATAAAATAGGCGAAACACGGCGGATAAGCAGCGACATTGTACAGATTTGGTACAGAGTAACTTGAAGTAGCGAACAGTCGTAGGAGATCATACCTATCAAGCTATAGAGACACAGAGAAGCGAAGAAGAAATGCACCTTAGGCGAATGGCTATCAGGGAGAAAAACACTATCTAGTGTTCTTCGCGCCTGGTAGCCAACCGTCTGGGACGGACAAGATTACGCTCACAAGAAAATTGAAGAAATGCTCTTTCAGGAGCGGGGAATTGGCGTGAGCTTCTTCCTATGAGGTTCATCAGAAAGAATCCAACTGGGGAAGGCAAGGAATGGACTTACAGAGAAGTAATCAACTCTGTGATTGATTTCTGGATAGAAGTAAGGTCTTTTTGAATGTCGTTATACCTTTCCTCTTGCTGGGTCGACAATCCAGCCTGCGCGGTGTGCAACTCTGCGTGTTTCTCCATGATCCTCTTCATTCCTTTCTGAAGCGTCTTAAGGTCGTCCTCCTGTTTGATAGTGACTTGGTGGAGCGCATTGTTGAGAGAAGAAAACTGGGCTTCGTTTTTAGTCGTAGCGTGCTCGAGCGCGTGATGGTGCGCTTCGTGGAGAGAAGAGAAATGGGCTTCGTTTTTGATCGCAGCGTGCTCGAGCGCATCCTTGAGCTCGTCCCTAAGCTCGAGGAACTGGCCGTCTTGTCTCTCTTGCATTTTCTTCAGAGTGTAATCCAATTCTTCAAATCTTTGCTCGTCAGCGGCAATCTTCATTTCAAATACCTTTTTCTGCTCGTCGATCTCTCGCACGTATTCTTCGCGGATTTTAGAGCACTGAAAATGAGTTGATCGTTATTAGCAATATGGGAAGTCGCATGATTACAGATACTGACCTCGTACTCCACGACATAACGTAGCTCGTCTCGAATGTCTGAAGAAAAGGAGACGAGCCCGGCGATACCATTCCTGGTACGCTCCAATCCTTCCTCTACCTCGAGGTAATTTGTGTCCCAAAGGCGCACCTGACTGTCTTCTGTGACTGAGAGCACCGATTTTCCGTCCGGAGAGAAAGACACCAGATTGACTGGACTGGAGTGAGGGATTGGAGAGCCAATCTGGACGCGCGTGACCGCGTTCCAGAACCGAAGAGTTCCGTCGTTCGAACCACTGGCGATGAAACGCCCATGAGGAGAAACGGAAATGGACTTGACAAGTTGCGTGTGGCCAAGGAACGGTCTTTCGTCGACAGAACTATCCTGTGTGTTTAAAATGCGGATGGTCTTCTCGCTGCAGAATGCGAGCCTACGACCGTCGGGAAACCATCTCAAGGACTGTATCACGCTGGTTCCCCCATCGAACTCCGCTTTCAGGAGGCCACTAGCTGCGTCGTAGACGCGAGCCTTCTTGTCCAACGACGTAACGGCAATGAGGTTCGGGTATCCCTGAGAAAATTGGATCGACGAGATCATCGTGTTCGGTAGGACGACTCTTTTGAACGGCGTCGAGTCCATGTCCTCCCTGACTTTCCATATGTTAACGACTCCATCAGAGCCGCTTGAGGCCACGAGGTTAGGGGATGTTGCCGTGGAATTAAACGCAACCGAAAGGATACAGGTGTTGTCGGGGCCGGAGAACAAAACTCTAGGACTCATCCTGTTGTCTATGCTCCAAAGGTACACTTTATTATCCGGCCCACCGGTCACGACATCCAACCCGCGCTTCGAGACTGCGACGCTGGTAATAGGAAGACTGTGACCTATAAGCGGAGGTCCATCCTCGATGCCGTTTTCTAAATCCCAAATTCGGGCGTGGCCATCAAAATGACCGCCCGTCACCAGTCGCCGGCCGTCTGGGAAGAAAGCCATGGTCCTCACGGAGCCATGGGTAGCTAACGAGTATGTTTTGAGGGGTTGCGGGTCGTAAGTAGACTGCATGTCGAATGGGCGCTTAAACAGATGGTGTGGTAGATAACGGGGATTCCGAGTGAGTACTTCCCAATGGGCTGGCTTTAAGTAGGCCGGCGCAGCATTGTGGGCAACTCTGTCAATTAAAGTTTCGACAGAAATGGTGTACGCACGACTACGATATTTTTAGCCCAAGATGCGCCATTCCCACCACGAAAGTGGAATAAGCGGATCTGACTCAGAATCAACAACTTCCGCTTGATGGATTAGAGAGCAGGCGTTGGCTGTGCCGTAAGTCCAACATCCAAAATCGTGGAATCAGACGCCATTTCGAATTCCTTTTTGAAGGAGCGTGGTTCATTGATATGAGTTATATTAGCTCGCGGTCCCGCCTATGTTTTGCAATTTGATTTTAGTACTGTACCGAATCTACCCCAGCCATGGGATGATCATGAACTCGCAGCGCCACGTCGAAGAAGGGCAAAAGAAGAGTTCCTTTGATGCAAAACATGCCAACAGTTCAAAGATCGCCTCGTCGGTGAGAAAGTACTCCAGCGGTAGGTGATCTGTGTTTATGAATGCCACTTGCAACAGACCGGAGGACGGCGAGCAGCCAGGCTGTAGTAAGAGCGAGAAAAGCCGCATAGACAAGCAAAAAACGGCGAAGTTGGATAGACGAAGGTGGTCTGGGTCAATAATTGAATTGCAGCTGGAAAAGTGGAGGTGGAAGGAAAATCCAAGTATATAAGACTTAAGTACTTAATTGACAAAGGCGAAATCAGTGAAAAGGGACTGTGGCGGTTGTGGGGAAGGAGATTCGCTGACATTTAAATTACTAATTTCAGGCCCAGGTCTGCAGGGTCCGTGCGAAGAATGACCAAGCCAACAATTACAAGCTTACGACCCGTCGCTACGCGCCGGGGTTCGCTTCGCTCACCCAGCTCTGCGCTACGGGTCTCCAGCTTGCCGGGGCTGCGCCCCTGGACCCTGCTCTGTCGGCGCTTCGCGCCTCCGTAGTGAAAAAGAATTCTGTACAAATTTTGTAGTGCATAAATTGAATTTGAGTAGACGAAAAAATGCAAGACAGAAGCAGGCAGTCTCGCTTCGCTCGCCTACCTGTTTCTGCCTCTCATTTTTTGTATTCATAAGTATCTTGTGTGTATTCTTAAATCTTAAGCCCATAATTTAAACCTACACTATGATATATTCAGTTCACTCATCCAAATGTGTGCATGCTTTTAATAAATGTATATCATTCTCTTAAAAACATTAATCTAATACATTAATATATAACTAAAGTGGGATGGGGTGAGCAGTGGTCCTGGTAGACAGGAGCAGGGGCAGCACAGTGCAAATGCTCAGCATAATTCCCTACACCGGCATGGTAGGCTGCGCACTGGTGCTAAGGGAACCACGGCGGCACTGCAGACAACGTTGCAATGTTGGCAGTGGCCGCCGCAACGATGTCGTGGTGTCGCGATTGCCCAACACCGGCGCGGTTGGTTTTCGCACTGATGTGGGGTCCCTCTCGTCATCTGGTGCTGTGCTCGCAGTCTCGTTTGCCTCTTCGTACCCCCGACACCTGCATGGTGGGTTCCCTGTTAATGTGGGGGTACTGTCGAGGCGCTGACCGGCGCCGTATACCCACTACACCAACACGGTTAATTTCCGTGTTGACGTCGGGCGTGTGCCGTCTCGTCGCCTCCTCGTACCCCCACACCTGTGGTCGGCTACCCAAGGACGGGGGGGAACAGGCGCGACAGCCGTCGCAGATGGCGGGTGTGACGATAAAGCAGGGGCGCGTAGGGTCCAGAGGCGCTGAAAGGTGGTGCGGTGGGGCTTAGCTGGACAGCGGCGGTTGATTTTTTTTGTTGCTCACCTGGTTACCTCTCCCCCTCGTCGCTTATCTTGCTGTGACGTGGCGGCGAATGCGAGTCCTGAGGTGCTGGCCGACGCTGCAATGGGGGGCTGTATCAATTAGTTGCATAGCGAGGGGTTATTTTCACGACGTACCTGGGTGTGCTTGTTGTGACGTGGGCAACGCGAGGGCGCTGTAAGGTGCTGCGAGGTAGGTTAGTTGGACGGTGGCGGTCGTTTTCGTGGCTTACCTGGTGATTTCCCTTCATTTCCCCCATTTCCAGCCCACATTACTGGGCGCCGCGCCCAACCGTCGCAGATGGTCGGTGGAGTTGACGTGACGTGGCGTCAAAGCGGGCGCCGTGGGGTCCGGAGTCACTGAATGGCGCTGCAAGGTGGTGCGGTGTGGGTCAGCTGTACGGCGGCGGTTCGTTTTGTTACTCACCTGGTGATCCCCTTCTCCCCCCCTAAATCCCTCGGTACTCTAGTCTCATTTCCAGCTGACATCCCCCATTGGAGGGGAGGGGCACAACGTACCGGGTGTACTTATCCCCCGTCGCGTGTTCTTGCGGTGACATGGCGGCAAATGTGGGTCCTGAGGAGCTGGCCGGCGCTGCAATGGGGGTGGTGTTGGTTAGTTGCACGGCGGGGGGGCTATTTTTCTCGACATACCTGGGTGTGCTTGTCGTGAGGTGGGCAACGCGGAGTGCCGAGGGGTTGTAAGGTGCTGCGAGGTGGGTTAGTTGGACGGCGGGGGTCGTTTCCGTGCCTTACCTGGTGATTCCTCCCCTCATTTTCTTCCCATTTCTGGCCCACATCCCTCATTGGAGAGGAGGGGCGCTTGGAAAGGTCCTGGGTATCGTATCGGCCATGTCAGATGAGGCGGATGGGATGGCGGATGGACGGGGGACGTGTCTGGAAGGAGGGAAGGAATGGTGGTGGTGGTTGGAATGCAGGAACCGACGCGACGCAGCGCCATCAACAAATCTCGAACTGTGGGAACTTCCGGGAAGGTTTTAGAAGAGGGCAGTTGCAACCCGATTGGCCAGCTTACATAAATATTACATAACATTCTTATGTCATCAAAAACCCGTCCTCCCTTAATATCTTTGATTGTCAATTGCCCAGTTTTCCGCCGTCACTCGCGTTCCCTTCTTCCCCGTTGACATTCTTGGGCTCGATTGACCACTATTCTGGGCTAGTACAAGTCCTGCCTCCTGCACGCCTTCTCTCTGAAGTACCAGTGTAGACTGGTACGTAGCCGTTGTGAGGGTTCCCCTCTGTCTAGGCACGAAATCCCAAATAATATACCCGGTTTCGAACGAACCGCATGCTAGGTAAATTTATATTTCAATTTCCTTTCCTTTTCTGTACCGTTCACGATGCGCCACATCGTCGATCACTTCTGAAACTGTTCCTTATCAATCTTTCCCTTCCTACCATTAATTCCGAAGGTATATTCCTTCTATTCTTCATTCCTCTGCCTGAATGTTTCCTTTTCACTTGGTTTCATAAATTTTACATTTCCCCATTTCGATCTCTACGTAGACTTTAAATACGGAGTCCTATGTAGTAGATCTTCAGTTGAATTCGAGTATTCTTCTCACCCCACCATCGTTAGCACCTTACGGCTCGGTTTCTACAATAGAAACGTCGTTTGGTATCGTTCCGGATCGCTCCCCATTGTATCGCTCTCACTTCCCGCATCGAAATTCGTTTATTATCAATCTATCAACTAACTATTACCCACCTTCTTTAGGATCCCCTCGAACCACCACGCAAACTGAGTTTGCGCCTCGCTTCGTTTCCACGAAGCAATCCGAACTCACGCACTCACGTGCATCTTCACCGTCTTCACGTTGTCAACTCGCTTTCGGGTGCTATCAGACGACAAGCAAGTAACTCCACTTCTGGGAGATTTTTGGTCTTTCTGACAGTGGTACATTCTCAGATTCGAAATTTCTCCGTGGTACACTTTTGTTGGGAAGAGCAGCGGGGCAGGTATGTCTCGAAGGTGAGCACCCAGCTTTTGTTTCTATGACCTTGTTCCTCCTCGGCATAGTTTCTGATATCCTCTGCGCAGAAGTTAAATTAGTCCCTCTTTTCGACTGTGTAGGACTTCTCTGCGCTCAGGAGGAAACAAAAGCCATCTCACTCGTTTCTACTTCCAAGATTCGGAGTGTGGTACCGCTGGCAATATTCATGTAAAGCTCTTTGTTTTAAAAGGCGTCTAACCGTCCAAACATTGATGCTTTAAGCCCTATAGAGCTCGTCTTAGATTCCTGCCCCGCCATTTGGCCCCCTCCAAGCTTTTGAGCAGTATCCCTGCCCCCTGTAATTTCGTAAAACTTGCAGTGTCAACGATCTTCAGACTCTGTATGCTGCACCCTTAAACTTCTACTTTTTCCCCCAGCCATTAGCCATCACGATACCAGAACGAAATTTCCTTTTGCCTTTACTCGAGCTTGGAATTTTCCTGCACGGCCAACGTATCGTTTAACAAAAATCGATCACTCCCCCAGAGCAATCGACGGCTCGATTCAAACGCAAGCGCCACATTCACGAGCTACGTTTTCCATCTCTCGCTCATCACACCAGTCAACATCATCACATTCCCGTATCGCTTGCCCTAGGGGATTTCCAAGTTTATTTATTTATTGGCGAGGTAAGGCTGGCCTCACTTCCAACTCCACCTGTGCCGGTTTTCCACTTTTGACTTCTGATGATCTAATGATCGCGATTCAGCAGGACTTTGGTTAGATCGAGGTCGTCAACTGGATTGAAGGAACAGGTACGGCAAGGACACAAATCCGCTGAAAATTGGCCTCTTCCTTTCTTTAACTCTCTGGCACGTAAGCTTTCGAACCACGCTTTGAATTCCGTTGGCTTGATTTTGTAACGTACCTTGAAGCCGGCGCTACGGCGACTGCAGTCGTTTATTCTTTCGTAATGTTCGCTTTAAAATATTCTGTTTGGTTTTCTTCAGCTAATCCTGCAGAAATAGGAATAGGTGAACGTAACTTTTGATCTTACAGATAAAATCAAATACGCGTTGGGTACAATTTTTATCTCTAGATCTCGCTCAGTCGATTACTGCGAAGGATAGTACCCCAAGGAAGGAGGAAGGTTTCATCACTGCTTGGTTAAGGGGTTTTTCTGCCTTACTTTGTGTATATTCTTACTATGCGTATACAGTTTTCTTAATACTTGACACCCTCGATTTATCATATCAGTATGTCCTAATCTAAATTAGTACCTTTTTGCCTCCTCTTTGCAACTTAAAATGTACTCGCACGTTTATCCAGGTGGCGATGGGTATCGGCCTGGCTATAATCAAACCTCCAGTCTTAGCCTCCTCGAGGCCAGGACCCAAGCAGCCCGAGGTAATCTCGCCGCTCGTCTCGCCCAGGGAAGGCGTAGTATTGATCCGAATAAGAGTGGCGAGTTAAGTTGCGCTCAGCCTAGGCAACGCCTCTCCCGCCCGGTCTTGATGAAGGGCGTGAAATGGAGAATTCGGCCTGGGACGGGAGGTTGACAACAAGAAGGGAAGGTTTGTGCATTTCAGTTTGAGGATAGCTCAGGTAAGCCTTATACCCAACTTAGATGCAAGTTGTATTCCTTTTTTGTTCACAACACCACCATGTTCGGTCGATAATTATAACGCACTTGACATGATGTTGACAAGCGGCTGTAGCTGGGCTGGGCTTGTCGAATTATGGTTTATCTTTCTTATTCAGCTTCCTTTACGCTCATCCTTTTCCTTCCTCCTAGCATGGCGACTCGTACACCGCTGCTACTTCGTGCTGTCCTAGGAAGTAAGCACAATGGATCTCATGACATCGTGTTCCACTGATCTTCATCTCAATATTATCTAGGCCTAGAGGTAGAAGGCGACACTGAAAATGGGAAAACAAGGAAACGATCACAGTACTCGGTACGGCTTTATGTGGCCGACAAGGAGGTTTCAAAATCGACAAACTCCAAGCCCCGCTCGTTGGTGCTTAGATGGGAATGGAGCGAAGACAATCAAATGTGGGTTTTGGCCTTGTCAAAGCCCTCTCAGTCAATATTCACTTCTTAAAATCAGCTGGTTCGAGCCGTCTTCGATTATGAAAGTTGTCATCTCCCGTGGATTCGGGACGAACATCAGTCTATTCAATGAACTTGTAGGGCAGCATGAGGGGAAAATCGTAGACTTGCTCGAAAATAGTGAGTATTCTTCTATGTTTATTACCTGCAGCATTCACGTTCAAGACTAGCTTCGAGTTTCGATCTCACTGATAAGAAGGGCGACTCTGTTCCTCTCAAAATGAAGATAGTTCTGTCTCCCATTTCCGAATCGGACGAAAATGTCAAAAAATTCATGGAACAGGTTGATGCTGATGTTTTGCGTCTGCTAAGGAGTAACACTCTCGCAAGTACCGTTTCAGCACTTGGACAAGTGTTGAAATCAACCACGACCATTATGGACAAGCTCTCCCAGGTACGACACAACTCTATGTGTATTGGCAACCCGACTATGCCGGCTGATTTTGTTATCAGGTACACCCGATACTCAATGCATCCTGGACTGTCGTTTCTAGTCTTTATCAGGTAAATATCCTATGAAATTTCAAGCAAGCGAGATGTTAATATTTGAGCAGGCTATACAGGCTACGGATCTCCAGGACGAAGTTATTCGTGACCTCGCCGTCACCTTGCGTGAAATGTTGGGTACTGCAGATGCGATTCCTGACCTACCGGTGATCCAAAACACGACCAATGTCATAGAGGACATCAGCCGTCAGTCACTACAGGCAGCATCACTCATTCATGAATACACAAAATTACCCTGGGCAGGTAGCTCCGTCCTGCGCCTCTTTAAACCTGCCAAGTTTATGACCATGTTGATTTGTCCTCAGGCCGTACTGTTAAGATCCAAATCCCAGGGAATTTGAAATTGCGCATCGAGACATGCCGAAAAAGCTGCGCCGCTCTGAAGGACAACTTTTATAGCAGACTCCATATTGATACAAACACTCAAGTAAAGGAGGTCAAGGCTACCCTCCATCAAACCGGTATGTTTTTCTTGCATGATAATGATCTGTCTTTGAGTTAACCTTGGAGAACATAGGACGGAAGTTAGATATAATTATGGACGACCAACTGGGTACATATTATCAATTTTTTCTTTCCTTGTTCCATAACTGTTCAATCTTCTCAGCGGACCGGATTCACAGGTGGCTGTCCCCACCTGACAGCTCCAAGAATCGCCATGAAGCGGATGAGATACGTGAAGTCGATACCTGCTCCTGGTTTCTCGAGGGAGCGCGATTCCTTGAATGGCAAGCAACCCCAGGTTTTCTTTGGGTTAATGGAAAGGGTAAGTTTCTCAGTAAGATTTGAATTCGAGTATTAATAAATTTCATAGCCGGAAGTGGCAAAAGCATTCTATGGTAAGCCCTATCGGGTTTTCGGCACATAAGGTCGATTAACCATCTTCGTAGTGCTTCAGTTATCAATAACCTCTCCGAGAGAAACCCACCACTCATAATTGCGTATTTCTTCTTCGACGGAAGGGATGCGCAGAGCGAATTACAGCTTCACGATAAGCTCATTCGATCGCTCATCTCGCAGTTCTCTCACCAGCGTGGCGGTATTCCCCCAGAACTGGCAGATCTGTATAGACGCTGCGGAGATCACCAGCAGCCGTCTGTCATTCAACTTCAGAACACTCTGCGAGAGATTGTCGATGAATTCTCGCAGGTCTACATTATTATTGACGCCCTTGATGAGTGTACCGACCGCGGAAAGACGCTGACCTGGGTTAATAAACTCGTCTCGGATACAGATCCAAAAGCGCGAAACCTTCACGTCATGGTCACCAGTCGGCCAGAGATAGACATCAAGAAGGTTATCATGGCATTTGATATACCTTCTATGAATGTCGGTGAGGAGACTGCAAATCGGGACATTTTGAAGTATCTTGAACATCATATGAGTTCGGATTTCAAGCAATACGATGAAATCACGAGAAAGAAAATAGAATCTGTGCTGAAAGTGCGAGCGGACGGATCGTAAGTGCATTGCTAACATCATTTTAATTACCACTCATCCCGTCCCAAGGTTCCGATGGGTCGCATTGCAGCTTGCTGAGCTGGAAAGGTGTTCAAGTCAATATCAAATAATGCAACAACTAGAGAACCTGCCAGAAGGCCTAGAGGACACGTATAAGCGAATTTTGAAGGCCGTTGATGGAAAATATCGCGCCGATACAATGACGTTCTTGCAGTGGTTGGCATTTTCCAGACGTCCCATGGAAATCGCAGAAGTTGCTGAAGCTATCACAGTTGACTTTGGTTCGGAAGATGGCCCGATTTTTATCCCAACGAAACGGTATATTGACCCACGGGACGTCTTGGTGAGGTGTTCTAGCCTTGTCAGCGAATCAGAAGGTGAGCGCTGTCAAGTTACTCCCGAATTCCAACCTTCGCTAACAGTTAGGATAGGTACTGTTAAATTATCCCATTTTTCCGTGAAAGAGTATCTCCTCTCTACTCGCATCGAGGAATATTTTAGGCTCAGCGAGGAAGCCGCTCATTCAAGGATTTCGGAGATCTCGGTTGTATATCTGCTACAATTTGACTCGTTTGAACCCTTAACAAAGGATATACTTCGCTCCTCGTCTACGGAAGCCGAGAACCGCATGGATGAAATTTCGACTGATTTGTGATTTGGGCCACCGCTCCCACTGCCAAATACGACCAAACTTTCAAGCCGACATTGCTAATTTGTATCATAGCTCAGCCCCAGGCAACCAGTATTATATGAAACTCAGTAGGTACGTAGTATAGCAGTATAGCATCCTATATACCAAAAATTGAGACCATCGGAACATATTTGAATAAAATACTGGCTTACAACGCTTGTACACAGGTGTGAAGTCCGAAATGGCAGTGCATGACGAGGACATACACGGTTTCTCAACGGTTTTTTCACGCATTATAGCGCAGTTTATTTAGAATGGAAGGTACTCTTATTTAGAATTGAATGCAACTTTATTTGTAATATTTGACTGGATAACGAGCGTGTGCGACAGGTAACATTCATTTCAAGTGCGGGAATATTTGCTCAACGAGATCATGACATATCCGCTTGCTTATAGACGCGTTTGAGAACTGTACTAAATACCTATCTATGGTATTTTTTTTAAGCAAATAGTTTAACTTTATCCTGTTAAATCTTGGTTTGAGTCGGCCAGGTCAGCACACTTGCACTTTGTAAGTACGAGGTTATCCTTCTACATTAACACACTCAATCTGCTCAATTTGTTTTTGAATTCAGCAGTACATATTTCATTCTCTCTAATAAAACTAATTTCGTCAATAGAAGTGTTGCATTTGTCACTGCGTGGTGGTGGTGGTGACTCGTGAGTCGTGAGGCAAAAGTACCTAGGGGGCAACTCGGAATCCCTCAAAACTTGGAGTATACGTCGATGGGATGGTGCTGAACTGAATGTAAATGCTTGTGGAGGGGGAGATGGAGTGTGGCGCACATTATACTGAAGCGGCTGTTAGCAGAGTCGTTTCCAAAAATGACCCCGACAAGCCCAAATTGAGAATATTGATCGTGGCTGTGTCGACTCAGGCTCTGGTGACTGGCATGGGTAGCGCCCAGGTACGCTGAGCCGTACCCGTAATCCGCGGGTTTTTTCCGCAAAGAACGCGACCTTGAGCGGCCAAAACGGATAAGAAATGACCATGCTCCCGGGCTTGTTTGAAAAGTCGCGGGTACAGGAACTCATAACCGGACCTGTACTAGCGCCTACCCGTGTGCCTTACCTGCGTGGGTTTGCGTATCTGTGACATTCACTATTCCCGCCATCTCTCACCTCCCGCTGATCGTGTGTAATTTCAATGTTGGCTCAATTTGGTGCTGGCAACTTAGGTTGAAAATCATATTCTATGTAGTAATGTGGGAGGCACTCTAGGAAGTTCATAGATAGCGATAATAACAGCGCTCAAGTTGTGTAAGACGAAATTCAAAAATGAGATATATATATGTTTGGACTTCTAATTATCAGTCGTATTATACTGCATTCTCCTCCTCTAAATTCTCAATACAGTAATTGACCATATCGCAGAAGATTTGCCAACCTATTGGCGCCCTTGGCATGGGGGATCCAATTGCGCTGTAGACCGCTTCACACATAGCGACCTCTTCATCAGTTCCGAACTGAAGCAGATCTGGGCGGTCGTGTTCGAGGAGCAGTTCGTCGATGTCTTTGGCGGGAATCTTGATAAGACAGTCCATTAAGTCGTGATCTTCAGGGTGGTTGTATATCGATCCGGCGGGCACCACTTGGCAAGAGTATATTCTTCTGCTTGCGAATCCGATGCGTCTGACTTTGGTGGACGGCCTCATCAAGACGAAGTTGGACAATCTTCCCCCAAATCCATGCTGAAATAGCACTAAAATATACACCGTTCAATGAAACTGATTATATGAAACTCGAATGGGAACCTTACACATGAGTTGGATCTCCTTGGGTAAACCCAGATGCCGCCTTTCCCAATTGGTAATGATGCGCAACGTTACTGAGCTCCTTCTCCCAGAGTGGCCGCCAATTCCTTTCTCGGGTGATGTTCGATGTGCTTTTGACGGCTTTAAAAGCTGGTAAAACCTCTTCAGGAATATTGGCGTATGTGGCCCTTGAAAGTTTTGAGAAATACGACACATAACAATAAAGAAACATATAAGCTGACCTTAACGCCGTTACCAGTGGAATAAGCTTTCCAACTTCTGTTCCTTTGTCACTTGTCGTCGACAGAGCCATTCCTAATAGGCCAATGAGTTAATCGCCATAAGGAATAAGCGCCATTTTACCCACCTCCTCTTTTCTTGACGAGCCGAAGAAAAAGCGCAGGCGGCAAGTCTCGTACCCTAGCATTTGGCATAGCCCAAAGACCCAGTTCCATCCGTGCACATTTATCAGCCACGCCCCAGACTGCAATGCCCATGGAGAGGAGAATCTTCTCATGCCCATCAACACACCACTCCTCGTTTGGCCCCAACGACCAAATTCCATGGGGATGTGTCTTTGCATTAGAGGGATGACGAGCTGCGGTGGCCTGAGGATTTTTAATTAACCTGTAATCCATTATTCCATCCCTTAAAAACAAGTTAGCTTACTAGGAATAATTTGAGGCAAGAACTTACCGTCGAATATGAATCCCTTGCAGAGCAAGTTTCTCCTTAATGGTACGATATCCCCACCTGTGCGTAGGATCTTCTTCGGTAAGGGTATCGATGGCCAGTGCCTGCTGTTCCTCAGTCAGGCCGTTACGCCTGGTGGTCAGAATATTAAACTCCTTCATATACTTTTGAACCGTTCGAAGGCTGCAAAAACAGTCAAAAGGATACAGTAAATAACAAAACCCTAACTCACCCAATTTTAACATGGTGGTCCCGCTCAAGAACACGAGGCAAGTCCTTTTGTCGAACACTTTCATCGATGTACTTTTGAATGATCGTCGGGAGGTCTGGCATTTCATCGACTAGAAAAAGAAAGTCAATAATTAATAGCAGTGAAAAAAAGAGCACTTTCCTAGCGGCTGAGAGCGGTACTGGTTGCTTCCCTTGGAATTGTTGGCATTCTTGCTGCGGTCAGCAGGCATGACAGTAATATTGCGGTGGCATGGTCTTTAGTCAAGGTCTTTTATTGACGACTAGAACAATGGTAGAGTAAGTCGGTCATTATGCATGTAATTAGGAAAGTGACCGGCTGCACGAATTTCCTATTAAAGAAATATACCAACCAATTATGGCGAAACCGGAAGGACCTAAATATAAACATTTCCCAATTGAGCTTTGAAGCACACCGCCCTTGCACCTTGTTCGAAGTAAAATGGCCCGTTGTCATGCTCCTACTGACCGGTCAAAACTTTGATATGGCCCAAAACCTATTGGCCTACCATTGTTTGAGTTCTTGAACTGCAAATCTCGTATTCTCAGAAGTTCAAACAATGCCTGCCCAATGTGCCACAGCTTTCCCGGAGAGGCGAATCTGTTTTTTCTGAGTCAAATGATTGAGGTGCATAAAAGGCTCTGCAAATTCGAGGTAAATATTCATTCCAGGCAACCAGGCCCCGGATCTGGGACTGTAAACTTCCTTGACTTAATTGTTTCTCTCTCCTTTTTACCCGCTGTAATCTGCATCGAACATGGTATGCTCTGGATGTTCTCGATTCAAGAAGTTGCCTGAGGGAAGGCGATGTGATCCCTGTACTCGCCTTGCTGCTGCGTCTGCTCCAAAGGCGCTTGAGGAGTGGCCACTTTGCAACTCATGTGGGACAGCTTACGAGTTCCTCTACGGAACAGTTTGCTCAATCTGCAGTGAGCCAGATGATCATAGCATGCCCCCACCCTCGCTTCCTGGCCAAACGGTTGCAGACACATCACGTTCTATGGTCCACTTGGACGCGGCTCGAGAGGCGATGAACAACCCAGTTGATCCTCGGACATATAGTGCTCCCTCATCGTCACAGAGGGTTCCAAGCAATCAGAATGCTGCTGCCGTTCATTCAGACAATAATGTAGGTCTTAAATTCATTAAAGGTCAATTTTGTGCTCAATTAACGCCTCTATTAGACTGCTCGAAGCAACCATGCTTCAGCTGTTCTGGGCGGGTTTATCACGGGTTATGGAAGTACTTATGCTCGTGTTCAAGCCAAAGCCAACGCCTCAGGTTTGAAAATCCCTCAGCCAAAATTGAGCGCTGCTGCGCTCCAAGCTGGCCTGATTAAAAAGCCGTCTCAACTGATCAATGTTGGGGTAAGTTCTCCCTTGACCTTTTTTAATTTCACCTGTTTAATTTCCAACCTTCTTAGAT
The DNA here is from genome assembly GCA_023014335.1 of Galerina marginata. Lineage (NCBI taxonomy): Eukaryota > Fungi > Basidiomycota > Agaricomycetes > Agaricales > Galerinaceae > Galerina > Galerina marginata. The sequence goes on along the minus strand of JAECYW010000015.1, from coordinate 1,223,768 downwards.
TACGCGCATTGTTAATCGTTTCAACGAGAAGCTTACAACACACTTTAATACTCAGGTTATCTCATATCCTGAATCTACGCTCTGGTCGGATGTTGCACGAGACTTGATGTTCTGGCTTGATGGTATCTACACCATGCAGTTTAAATACCGGATTCAGTCTGAGTGCGTCTCTTTGTTTATTCCTTCTTATAATTTAAATTACTAATACTGGAATTATGCACTGGCAGAGCCGATTTCACTCTTGTATTTACTCCGTCGAAAGGGACTCTCAATAGTGTCAATGACTTCGATCCCGATTCTACCCTTGGAAATTTCTGGATTGCTTGCACCCAAACTCCAGGCCTTCACGTCATCCCAAAAAATATTAAGGTCCATCGACTCGAGCTCACAGCACATGTCAACTACCCCCAGCAAGACGGCAACTCTGTTGGCCCTTACGACGATGAAGGAGTAAGTTTAACCCTATTTTTATTATTATCATCGCAATTCTCATCTGTTCGCCAAGTTTGCTACATCAGCCTTTTCCACCCATACTACGAGGTCAACCACCTCTAAGAAACGAAGGACTGTTGAGGATGACACTGGTAGCGATGACGAGTCCCATCGTCCCAAGCGTAAGTAGTGTTATATCATTTCGTCTATTGATAACGGATATTCACTTCCTTCTCCCAGGTCAAGCGATTACAAAAAAAGATGGCCACCTTTACCACACAAACATTACTGGAAGTGTCTCTTTTTCGAGTGCTGCCGTTAAATTTGTTGTGCGAAAGGTTGTTGTCAGCTTAAGTTCTGACCCAGACACTGCACCGAAATGGTCCAAGTCGGATGAGAAGTTATCAGTTTGGGTCGCAAAGGAGAAGTTTGCATCTGGGAAGACAAAGAACGCGTTTAAGGTGATTTTAATTGGATGTCCTCAGCAGTGTTATATCTAATTTACATGGCTGTAGATGCAACTCGGAGGGTCGTATTATGCGGCTAAATCATTTTATGATTTAGGGGATGATCTCGGAACGCCTAGTCATTACAGAAACCTGAAGCACCTGAAGGAGGAGCTTCTTCGTCAAAAGACCATTGAACAGGCTCTGAGTCGGTTTAATAGAGAGGCTAAAGACCAAAGAATTTCTGTATTCGGTGCGCCTATCTCCCCACAGGCGTATTTCTTCGATGCTAACTTCTGGGTTTAGAAATGGAAGTTGCCGATTCTTTTATTCTTGAAGTTATCGATGGTCCACAAGCTGGGCTTGCTTGGATTGTAGATCCATTTTTGGATTCGAAGAATATGCGCAAGTTTTCGGGGACTGACATGGCAGGTAATAACTCTGACTTTGTGGGCTTGAGCTGCGATGCGTTTGCGCATTACACACTCGAGGATTCAGATCTAAACTTTGTGCCTGCTGACATTCAAGGTTTGAATACTGCGCTCCTTGAATCTTAATAGATCTTCTAACAAATTTTAATGCCTCTAGGAATTGTCCATCCAATTGCCAGACGCAATATTATCGGAACTGACTGCCTTACCCTCTTCGATCTTATGGGTCATAGGTACTCCCTTTATTTTACTTCTTTCTGCTACTGTATCTTCTGACCTTTTTTGTAGCATAGATGGAACTATGGGTCTGGGCGATAAAGGGCTCAGTGGAATTCAGGACTTTTGCGATCAGCACCAGTGCAACGGAATCTGCAAGAAATTCAACCTTGAGAAAACCACAAAACTTGCCCTTCGCTTGCCATTGGGTATGTCATCATTTTGTCCTAAGAATGCTCTGCCAAGTCTTATAAATACCAGCCACAGATGATGACGACTCAGACACTGACAAATATATCGGCGGTGAGAATGCCAGTGATGACCCTTCTAGTTTTGATCGTGATGATGCTGAGCGCAACTTCAACGATGCCAATGCAGAGAATGAGGTCACCAGTGCTGATGCAGAAAGTGGAAGTGGTAAAGATATATCTCCAGAGGCCGAAAGCGAAAAAGGATCAGATTAGGAATCTAGAATTTATGTGGCTATATGATATTTTCAAGTGACTATATATACATGTTTTGTCGGATTTCCTATCACAGTTCAAGCTTCAGCATATCAAAAGCCGCAACTTAGCCACTGGCACCCAAAAGCTACCAACTTGGTGCATTGAAAGCTGCTCGTTTAGGTATGTGGATGCCGCTATTTGTGCACCAGTGAAAGCCCCTTGATTCAATGCCTGGTAATAAGCGCCAATGCATTCTGCGCACTCTAAACCCAGATTTTGCTGATCTCGCGATAGGCACCGTACCACTTACTTTGTTTTCGGTGCCAAAACCTGCATTTAAATACAGCTAGTGCCAAACACTGCCACTCTATTCGTAGCCTATAGGTAAGAGGCGCTGCGTGTCTATCGCGAGCGCTTGTATTGACAGTTTTCGGAATAACCCGTGATGCGCATCAGACTCGATAGTGCGCCTAATCTCGCATACACAAACATCACTGTCAGTTGCCTTCATTGATTGCAACATTTGCCTTGCTCTCGGAACGGCCAGTCACCACCGGGCCTGCATGGCTTACTTTAAGTTATGTGAGCCAATGCAACACTTTTGTCACACGTGATCTTGTGGCAAAAGCGTTGCAATGGCTATGTGGCCGCCCCTTGGTACTTCTGCCTGACCGCGCAGTGACTAATGCGACACTGCTATTGATGAAATTAGTTTTATTGGAAAGAACAACTTCTGCACTGTTGAATTCAAAAATAAATTGAGCGGATCGAGTGTGTCAATGCAGAAGGATAACCTCGTACTTACAAAGTGCAAGTGTGCTGACCTGGCAGACTTAAACCGATATTTAACAGGCTAAAGTCAACTTTTCTGCTTAGAAAAAAATACCTCGGATAGATATTTAGTTCAGCTCTCGAACGCGTCTATAAGCAAGCAGATCCGTTATAATCTCGTCAAGCAAATATTCCCGCACTTAAAATAAATGTTACATGTCGCACGCGCTCGTTATCCAGTCAAATATTACGAATAGAGTCGCATTCAACTCTAAATAGGTATACCTTCCCTTAGAAATTAACCGCGCTATAATGCGTGAAAAAACCGTTGAGAAACCGTGTATGTCCTCGTCATGCACTGCCATTTCGGACTTCACACCTGTGTACAAGCGTTGTAAGCCAGTATTTTATTCAAATATGTTCCGATGGTCTCAATTTTTGGTATATAGGATGCTATACTGCTATACTACGTACCTACTGAGTTTCATATAATACTGGTTGCCTGGGGCTGAGCTATGATACAAATTAGCAATGTCGGCTTGAAAGTTTGGTCGTATTTGGCAGTGGGAGCGGTGGCCCAAATCACAAATCAGTCGAAATTTCATCCATGCGGTTCTCGGCTTCCGTACTCGTCACTGGCACAGTATGCAGCCGAGCATGGCCTTGCTGTGAAACAGGAAGGTTCCCCCGGTTCGAAATTCACCATATAAGGAAGCGACTTCTCTGCATCAGCTTTGTCAGCGTCGCTTGGGTCAAGCCCAACCAAATAAAAGGACGACCTGGACATGTCGCAAAGTTTTCTGCAACTTGTTTGTTCAATATTTGGCTTTAAGTCCTTGTCAAGCCCAACCAAATAAAAGGTTGACCTTGACCTTTCGCAAAGTTTTCTGCAACTTGTTTATTTGGTTTCAAAGCCCTTGTCCTTCAGTCAAGCTCAACCAAATTCAAGGCCGTCGAGGCTTTCGTTTTGCTTTCCCAACCTCCTTCAGTCACCGTCTTAGGAGCGCGTCTCAAGTAAAATCATAACCGCCAGAGTTGTGCATCATCCTTTTCTGAAATGGTTTATTGTTTTTTTTTACACCCGGAAGCCAACTTTGTTGGATGCATGTGCCGCACACTGTTACGGTTTTCGGCCGTTTTTCTGCGCTCCCCCCCCTCCTTGTTGTAGTAGTGCCTCGTATGTACAGACCTGTGATCGCAGCGGAAGACCGTGCGCCTGCTCGACGCGCTCCCGAGCCTTGCCAGGACCAAGCACCTTTTTTGTGTATTGCTATACGGCTACGTAGACAGTTCTGTCGCTTCACTGTAGGGTACCGTAATTTAATGGCTGTATGCTGTTACGGTACAGTGGACACCCCTAGGTTAAATTCTTCACATTTGGAATTAACAGAAAGCTTTACACACAGTAGTAACTCTTCGTCAACGCCGCGAGGAGCCAACCGCAGGTTGGCGACGAGTGGCGTAAAAACACAAAGTTCTTGCTGATAACTTTATATAATATTATATCTTTTGTTCGTCACCGCAATGTGAACCGCCCATGAGGAATGCTCTGGGAATGCTGTGAGTATAAATTCAAACATCACTACCAAATTATCACAAACAGCAAGGCCACGATGACGAAGTCATCCCTTTATTGGATTTCCCATGCAAAATTTGTGGGGATTAACCCAGCCCTCCTGAAGCTGATCTTGCGACTTTTCACGTCTCAGACTGCTGTCCTTACAAACTGGATCCGGATGTACAATATTGATAGACTGTGGCGGCACCAGGACCTCTCAATGGACCAGGCTGAAGTTCAGTCTGCGCTGTATTATTCATCGCTAGCTGGATTGCAGCAAGTATCGGAGAACCTGCTCAACCGGGGCGAAAACGTGAATGTGGAAGGAGGAGAATACGGTAATCCACTCCAGGCAGCGTCTTTTCGAGGTCACCAAGCGAGTGTGAAGCTGTTGTTGCAGAATAATGCAGATGTGAATGCGCAGGGCGGACGATATGGCAGTGCACTCCAGGCGGCATCTGGAGCAGGTCATGAAGATATTGTGAAGATACTGCTGGACAATCAAGCGAAGGTAAATGCGCAGGGAGGGCGATATGGAAACGCACTCCAAGCCGCGTCTGAAGCAGGTCATGAAGCAATCGTAAAGCTACTACTCGAGAAAGGGGCGGAGGTAAATGCGCAGGGAGGACGATATGGTAACGCACTTCAGGCCGCGTCCGAAGGAGGTCACGACCAGGTAGTCAAGCTACTGCTGGAACATAATGCGGATGTAAACGCGCAGGGAGGTCGATACGGCAATGCACTACAGGCAGCATCTGAAGCAGGTCACGAAATCGTCGTGAGGCTACTGCTCGAAAATAATGCGAACGTGAACGCGCAGGGAGGACGTTTTGGTAATGTGCTCCAGGCCGCCTGTTCTGGATCCCACGAAGAGATTGTGAAGGTGCTCGTGGAGAATGGGGCAGATGTGAATGCCCAGGGAGGACGATTCGGCAGCCCGCTTCAAGTAGCGTCTTCTCGTGGTCACGCGGCAATCGTGAAGCTGTTACTCAAGAATGGGGCAGATGTGAATATGCAGGGAGAACGATACAGCAACGCATTACAGGCGGCGTGTTCTGGAGATCACGAAGCGATCGCGAGGCTTCTGCTGGAGAATGGTGCGAAGGTGAACGCGCAGGGAGGAATCTTTGGCAATGCACTTCAGGCAGCATCTTTTCGGGGTCATGAGGCAACTGTGAAGTTGCTATTAGCCAACGGGGCTGATATAAATGCGCAGGGAGGAGAACACGGAAGCGCACTCCAAGCAGCGTCCTCTAAAGGTCACGAGGGAGTCGTGAAGCTATTGCTGGCGCAAGGAGCGCAATCTAATGCAGTGACAGTGGAGGGTGTGTCAGCTTCTGGTTTTTAGAACTTGTCCGAGTAGTGTACTAGTACTCGAGTACTATTAGAATATCAACTCGAATGTCGGTCAATGCAAGCCAGCTCAATGCATGCTCACTTCCATCCATTTTCCGTGTAACATCTTCCTCGAGGAGTTATTCCTACGACACGTTATTCCGCTCACTTCACTTCCTTCCGCGGACGATTCAACCTTGCCAGTAGCCATGTCGGTGGGAGAAGAGATAACAGCGACAAAATTTCGTCCGAACTGCCGTGTTGGTATTTCGTGCAACACACTCCAACTCTACAGAAGGAGCTATATGAATTCAACAGTAGTTCTTCGACTGGCAAAGAGTTCAAAGGAAGAAAGAAAAATAGAGAGGACCATCGACACACAGAAGGCAACATCTCCTAGAGATCAAGGCCACGGGTATCGCCCCTCCCCTCCACCTAGCGACGCTCGCATTCGGCCCCCATCCTCCTCGCGGAATAACGATCCCGTCGGCAAACGGTCAAAGTCGGCGAGAACGCTTCAGGCCAGAACACAGGAAAGTTCACACCCCAAACGTGAGGCGGTTATCGCCCATCATGCGAACTGGTAAGTCGGGCATAACGACGGAAGGGGCGATACTGGAGGCAACGAACAGCACTGGCAACCATATCGTTGAACATTGGGTAGGTCCGAGGGTTGCACCATTAACATATCTGCCGGGCGACCCAACTTTGAGTGACGACACCAGGCCGTGCTTTTGCTAGTTCGAATTCGCGGACTGGGGCCCTGGAAGTTTAGGTTGGAGTGATGAGCAGGCGATCTAGAACAAGACGGGTTAAGGGAGGAGCAAGGGGGCTGCAGGGCTTCTAGACGTTGATATTTCGCCTCATCGTGTTGGTAGCGGGTTATCGGAGAAAGGTGAACGATGGCTTGTCGTTTGGGATGGGGCGGTGCACTAGTGGTTCGGGAGGCGACAAAAAACTTCTAGTTCAATAGATTCAATAGATGAGAGGGCTGTAGGTTCAAGGAGCGGCGTATGAGCGGCAGGAACATTTAAGTGGCCGGGGTCTGCAAGAAACGCGATCATGAGTAAGGTGGTACCGTCAGTGAAAGGGAAAATACATGCCAACCATCGATGCCACCAGGTCATCTGCTGACAGAATACACAAGCACCAGCAGTCATAAATGCGTCGAGGAAACAACTAAATTCCAACAGGGGTATGACCATAGACGTCCGTTGATCGAAGAGCGCCAGAAGCAATCTAGCATAGTCATTTTGAGGTTGGCGTGGACACGTGGCAAGGAGTGTCAACGACATCGTCTCCAGACTGCTTTCTCTTGGGTCCAACAAGTTGGATCCCGTAAACTAATAAGGAGAGCAAAGATACTGTATCCAATTTCGAGTTAGAAATCTCAAAAAAGTGAAGAAAAGCGTCACTTACTGCCAGAATGCTAGCGGAAAGAATACGGCCGAAAAACTATTCATCGAGGGATTTCGAATTGACATCAGATACTCAAACCTCGGAGACAAAAGGTTGGAAGACATACTTCTAGAGCAGGGTACTTCAAGCCTTCATTGGAAATCCAAGAAGGAATTAGCCACCGATGACGAGGATGGACGCCATATAACCAGACAAATCAAAGGCTGCCCCTCAGAATGCTGACAGTCGGGCATGTATTTTCCAGCCTATCTGTACGATCAAAGAAACCACATCAATATGGGGTGAAGAACAGCGAGGGCGGCGGCGTCGAGGCTAGGATGAGACGCGACATGGGGGAAGGAAGCTTGGCAGCGGTTACGTACTGGGTTTTAATTTATTGGCTTGATTTTTTCGCACGGACCCTAAGATTAGATCATCTCTTGAGTTTACTCACTCGTGAACACGGACGCGCCTCACTTTATTCATGCTTCAACGGGACGCTGGGGTCGACAGAAGGTGTGGTAATTTTCTCCGTTTCTTGATGTACGCCTGTAACATTGTAGAGCCGGCTCTGCCGAGGAAACCCCAGCAAACGCCTAGATCGTCCTCCGAGTCTCACTGGCAAGTACATGTTCAGCCACTTCCAGGCCAGTCGCCTACTTTGGTCGATTGCCAAGCATGGGCCATATGAACCTGCGTGGTAGGCTGCCCTTGGTATCACATTTCGACAAGGAAAGTGGAAATCGGGTTGAACCACTCATATCTGTCAGATTCAGAATCCTTTGTCAATTTGAATTCTGATTCTGGCTTCGATGTTCATGAATTTTCGCTTGAACAAAATTTCGTGGCGGTTCTTTGAAACTTGGCTTTCAGGGGAAAGATATTCTTCAAAAGCATTAGGACGATGAGAAGAGTAGATTTGCAGCATGCGACCTCATCAACGAATCGTTCAGACTAGCCTACAAGACCGCCCCTCTGCATCATTTCACTCAGCTCTCGTCTCTCTCACCCGGCCTGCGGATAACTTGCTGTACTCATGACGCGCCGCAAATATACGGAGGAAAGTATCCATATCGCAATACCGGCAAGAAGCAGAAACTTGTGCATCATGGGTATGTGCCTTGACCCCCTGGTATTTTCAATTAGTTTTAAGCGAGTGACGAGAATCCTACTTCTACATACATCACCAGCCTGACAATTGCAATGACCAGTACGCAATATATCCCTACAGAATGACAAAGTCAGTAAAGAGTTTGAGGAAGGCCACAGATTGGACAACCTACCTTGTAGGGCGTATTCGTAAAGGGCTCTGATGTAAGGCTGTTGAGTAGCACTCGGGATGCTCATCTGACTTGTACCTGCGATGGGGTGTCCGAATCATGTTCGAACCATCGTCTTTATTTTGTAGGTATCCTATTTGGCGTTCGATTTCGTTCCCCCTCCTGTGCATTACTTCGATTTGGATTTTCCTTTTGAAAGTGATGGATCTGGGTGATAACCTTCCTGTTAGAGCGCCCATCAACAGTCAAGCCTGATCGTCGAACCCTCAAATGTGAGAAAGAGTTCCAAAGGAAGCATAAGATAAACCACACCCTTCTTAATTACTGATATCGAGGACCTTTGCTGTTCTCGAAATGGTGGAATATACCCACAGACATCTTCGCAAGAATGTCATGTAGTTCACAGCTCATAATTTCTCATGTATTGTGTGATGGCACAGAACGGAAGGATGGGTAAATGCCCTCAGATATTTAGTAGGAAGCAGTCATATCTGCTATGAGCGAACGTCAAGCTCATAATAGACCTCTCCGAGCTTGTTACTTTCTAAAATTAAACTGAGTTCTCGTAGTGGGAACCGCCATATCAGCTATCGGCGAACGACGTACTGTCCTTTAGACACACTGAGTGTTCCCACCACGGCCATTTAGAACGACGTCGAGTTTCCCGGGGACTAGTACTTCGAATTCCGGGTAGTAGATTCCAAAACATTTTTAAAAAATCAAACGACTAACCTTCACACTGGCAAAATATCAAGATCCATGAAGACCGGTTCGAATGGTCTGTATTTATAGCTCGAATGCTCGACGGCTGTAATGATTAATGATTAACAGTTCCTTCGAAAGCGAGTAATCACGAAATAAGTCATCCGGAGACCTGGGCGGTTTAATGTAATATCCACCTAGGGACGCATCGCAATCAAGACTCAAGAGCCATTCAAATAGAAGGGGTGGCGGGGCAGTATGTTGGGGACGAGAAGTCAGGAATATATAAATGTTCTACTTTATCTACCTACTCGTCTAGACCGTTGAGGATGATTAGGACCGTGGGCCGTGAGTTTGGCGTAGATTTGTGAAACATGGCAGTGGTTCGAACTTCAAAAATTAGTCGCCCAAATTACTTTTAATACTTTCATGTCAGGCCTTGAGCTTGAGGTCGGGGGTTTGTAAGTTATAAAAATCACTCAAGAGCTCCAGGACGCGCATCTAGCGACCAAATCACAACTGTCAATGCCGTTGGGTGTTCACAATGCGGTTCCTCCCTGCGCTTCTAGATTAGATTAAATGCCATCAGCGGCACGGCCCTGGCGGGTCCGGTTGCAGACGCGGTCACGTTGGCCATCGTCAGTCAATGCCCGCAACATGCTGGCTTGCCCCAAAGTCTAGTGTCCTCGGCCAATCCACGGGCGCAGTTCCATTCCAGTCACCCTTATCAACAATATTTCTCGTCAAGCCGCTATGTCGGTTGACGTAAACGTAACGACTTTCAGCGTGTCAACAGCAACGACCCCACCGCAGTAGCTTGCATTTGGACTCAATGACAACGGCGGGTTGGCGTCTGACTGAAGTACGTAACATTTTGCACCCTCATAAATACGGCTTTTCTCAAACCTGTCGTCCATCTTTTTTCAATTTTCTTACCGTTCTCCCAACTCGAAGTTGAGAACCACGGACTCATGACCGTACCCACTCTCCTATCGAACACCCACGGGTCGACCGACACGTTCTACCTCATCCTCACTCCTCAATCTAGCACATACGCCTTCCCACAGCTCGTCCCAGAGGTTGAATTGCTCTCTGCCGCCTGTCTCGTCAACCAGTCCACGAAGGACTTTAACCCCCCAGACCAAAAGACCATCGTCGAGGCGCACTCCCTCTCCACCTCTCACCCACACGGTCCACTAATTCTAGCAACTAATGGCCTGGAACGCGCGCTCGATCTCGCTAAGGAACTCAGTCAGACTGAAAATCTACCTCTCGGTCGCATTTACATCGCAGAGATCTGCCCGGGCCTCGTCGCGTCCGATACCGTGCACTACTATCATTGGCCCGACCTTGTCCAAGGGATCGACACTGACGTTGCTCAGATTTCTCAAGAGTATGCCTTTGTTGGGCATATCCCAGCTTCAGTCGTTCGTTCCTTCGAAACCGTCAAGGAATGTCAGGGGCTTCAGGTTGAATCTGATCTCGCGGGTACGTGTTCTGTTTCACTGGGATATCAATGTACTTGCTAGGGCTAACGAGGACGTCGCAGGCCTGATTCATGACGTGGAAATTTCAGACCGGCTGGAGATTAATACGATCCCCGGTACGCGCCATGAGATGCGCCGTCAGATTATGGAGGACATCGATGGTGCGTGTCCTCGGTTTTGCTCGTCGCAGTACCTAACTACCGGAGTGGCTGACAAAAATATTTTAGACCTCAAACGCATGGTCGAAACGCTTCCTACATCCTTGAATAGGTCGCAACAGGTTAGAATACTCAGTTGAGGCTGAGACTGTCGAGAACTTTCACAAATGGGAGTAAACGATATAAGGGAGGAACGAAATCAAGTTGACTTTCCCAACGTTAGTTTTGGTTGTTGGTTCCATGTTTACTATGCAAGTAGCAATCAACCTCGGAATGTACTATTGTCGCCACGCCTGTTACATATCTACCCATCAAAGACCACGCCGATGTTGACAGTCAATAAAGGTGCTACTGATGACTGCGCTCTGTTTTTTTTTCTATCGTATTTCTTCCCACCCATGGGTTAATTTCGATCATCACCTGGTTCAAATAGTCGATATCTGTATGTTTATTCTCCTTCCGTTTTCACATTTCCATCTTCATGCAAAATCACCATGTCGTAGACCTTTCCGCATGTGGAATTCCTCGATACCCACCTTGCCAGGATACGAAGTTCAGCTACTAGTAGTACCGCACCTTAAAATTGAAACTGAGTAAGGAAGACAATGTTCTCATCACTGACAATCTAAATACCATATTCCCTAGATGAACACGGCCTTCTGGACTCACTATATGAATCATCAACTGTAAGGGCTCTATAATTCGGCGGAGATTTTCCTAAGAGGAGTACTAATCTAGAAGCCAGAATGAAGGTATCTTGGACCAGGTAGGCTAAAGCTTCGCGACGGACGTGCCCTCGCTAGGTACCGCAACCGCGAGTTGAGGACTGTCTTCGGTGAAACAGAAATTTGCGAAACTCATATGCCATGACCTGGACGTTGTGGACGATCAGTTTGATTAGAAATTACCTTTCTTCAAAATGGTATTTGTTTAATTTCCGTGATAAAATTCGAAGTAGGAAACCAGTTGTTTAGGCATGGAAATCCGGCACCAATCAAGACATCTTCGGAGAACGATCCTGACAAGGACGGTGCTTCTTTCAAGCTACTTCTTCAAGCTTACGCCACATTCCCAATCCCTTGGTGGATATTTGTTACCAACTTGAACGAATTTGATCCGGGCTGAACCTCCGGACATTCACCAATTGCGATTACTGCTACCATCACTGGTTTTGCTCAATACTCGTGCACTGGAGGAAGAAGCGAGAGCTAGAGAGCCAATGGCATGTTGTTTTTGTGAATTCTGAAGATTTCGGAGGGGAAAACGTGCATTACAAGTTACGGTGACTAAAGTATGGGTTGATTGGAATGGAGGAGCATTTAACATCGTGATATCGGACGAATTACTAAAGGTCGCCACCGTTCAATCCAAATTGATAAGAGGTTCAATATCGACACATTACCTGGAATATCGCCACCTTAAACCTGCTTTCTCTCTCTCTGGCAGATACACGAGGCTACGGGACGTCATCCACGCCAACTGTTACTCCCAGCATGCCCCCTTGGCGTAACCAGGAATCTAGAGCAGCTCTCCAGTCGATCTGTGAGTTTCTGAAATGTCGTAAACGCCACCAGTGCTGCTCTTATCAAAACATTTTCTCTGGTTATATCCAGCTGGTCCCATAGCTGGGAAGAATATCGAGTCCAACAGGCATATTAAAAACAAAGAAATTGAGGCAGACATTCCTGAACCACACATCCCGCGCCCAGAAAACTCATTCATGCTCTTCCGAAAACAATTTGTTAAGAATGGACGTGTAGCAGGCCAAACGGTCACGCATTCTCAGTCGCTTTCGAAAGCTGCTGGTCTGTCCCGCCGCAATAGTGCTCCGAATTAATACTAAATGCGTTTTCCTCATCCCAGGTGTCGCCTGGAAAAAACTTCCGACAGAAGAGAAGGCCTATTGGGAGCGCCAAGCGGACATAGTAAAGGAAATTCACAAAAAGAAACACCCGGATTACAAGTATCGTCCCAATTACGACAAGAATAAGGTAAAGACTGGCAAAAAAAAGCGGGGAAGGGGTGAAAGTATCAACAGGGTTGGGAAAGTGGGCCAGACCAGTCGTCGCCTTCCGGCTGACAAGGAGAACGACTTTGCCCGTTGCGACCCGCCGCTCCACCCAGGTTGGGAGGCTGAGCAATATCACGGTCAGACCTCCACTACTTGGCCCTCTCATTTTTCGCCCATGATCGACGAACGAAGTTTTACTGCCGAGTCGGTGTTAAACCACTCGTTTCACACTTCCTGTCCACATTCTAGTGCAAAATTTCCGTCCCCTTTCGATCCAGCCCTTCGTCTAACATCGACCATCGAATCGATTTCATTAGCCAATGACAAGTATCAATACGGCCTCCGTGTTCCCGAGTTAGAGGAGGCACAAACCTCGAAAATCCCTTTCGACACTCGATCATCGGGGTTTGATACTAACTGGTACGGTCAACACCTCCAGCATCATATCGATGTTGGCCACTTCATCCCTCAACTGGGTATGCCCTTTCATGGTGATATGATCGTCGGTGCCATTCAACCGCTCGATCCTTCTGAGTTTCATTGGCAAGAATCGGGTATGCCAACCCCAAGTTTTACTGGGAACGCCCTTGGACCGGGATTATGGTCTTCGTCTATACTCGATCGCACTTCTCCCGCCCTTTCTTCTGGCGTATTCCAAAACCTCGGGATGCCGAAGTTCGTCAAACCTTCCATCGATCTCATCTCGGAAGGGATGAGCGACTGCAACAGCAGATCCCTGGACTCCGAGTTCCCGAGCGTTAGTTATCCTATGTGTAATCTGGACTCATCATACCAATGAGTTGTACAAGCGCAATGCGCCAGAGCAATATACCTGTTCCATGTTCGGCAAATGTAGGAAATCGAATAAAAAGTAAAGATGGGAAGAGGTGAATACATGACTAGATTAATAAAAGTTAAATAAGTAAATGAGAAATACGAGCTAATGCGTCACAAGAAGGAAAGTGAGGAGACTGAAGGAATGACGTACTTAACATTCGAGAAGTTGAAACTGCCGTTACGACTTTGTAAAATTAAGTACAGTGGGACCTCGAGGAGGAATTTTCTTGGAACTTTCGGGAAGAAAGATGGGATCAAGGAAAAGGCTAATAGCCGGATGCAAACCTTAGAAGAGGCGAACAAATTGTGAATTACCTGTAAATAAAGGAGTGAGGCTTATGCGGGAATTGATTCAAGCCTAGGAGGTCGCGGGAGAGTGGCTGTGTTCGGCTCGGAGACTGAAGGACGGCTTTGGTCGTGAACTTAGCGATATACGCATGAAGATGGGCCATACAGTCAGACTGAGGTTGGGAAGAATCGATCACGAGGTAAGAGAGAGCGGCGTTGGGTTGGTGTATGGATAGTAATAGTACAGAGTAGACGACGACTACTGGATTTTATATAAGAGGCCGAGTAATTAGATCACCACTTCTCATGTTCACTTGACAGAAATCAATCATTTCCGGTTTACCATTGGACAAAGGACTCCATTCAACCCCACTATTATTCTTCGCTGGTTTCGTGGTGTTCATTAACCTGGATTCAAGAAAGTAGACGCGAAAGACCTCTCTTTGGGTACTGACCAGCAGTGGTCTTATAGATAATCATGTCAAGTGGAAGTATTTAATTGTCGTTGGATCATATTGGGCCCTATTTCTTCAATCGGACGTCGATGGGGCCTGGACAAAGGGTTAGTCGATCGGAAATCAGAAGTTAAAAGTATTAACTTCTGATTTCCGATCGACTAACTTAATACGCTGCCCGAGACAGAGCCGGAATTTGGAGGATGCAGTGCAAGAAGGATGCCGAGCGCCTGCAATGGATCGCGGTAGGCAACATTATCTGTTGAGCGGAGGGTTGTTACGATGTGTGGGCTTGAAGCTTTCAATTTCAAAATTTCAAGACTCGAGACGCGCCTCGGAAGTGGTGATCATGTGGTCGTGATTTCCATGAAGTCGCGTGATATCGGTGTTGAAAAAGTTTCTCACCACACTTTTCTTCCTTCGTTGACATCGTCGACTCAATGCACATCCCTTCACAGTGAGTCATCCACTTTTCTCGCAAAAATAGAGTCTTATAAAGTGTTCATCTTAGTGGAAAAGGTCGATATGTTATATCAGTCTCAAAAGCTTGAACGTTTAACAGTCACTTTTTTCAACGTCCAACTACACCTCTTCATCAGGCACAACTCGAGGTCCGGAAGTACTATGAACTAAATCAATACACCGAGTTCTTTATGCTTGAGTGAGTATTTGTTAAATCTTTCTTCCAACTTCAATTCCTTATCTGCCTCGAGGTCATCGCTGCACCAGGGAGAATCCCTAAAAATAGTTTCGTCTAATTTATGGGGCTACGGAGGAGTTCCATACGCGATGGTTCCATTTGAAATCTCCGCCGAAGAAGGCCAGTAGCGCCATCTCTGGCAGGAATGGCGAAGTTTGATAGAGGCTCCAGTATAAAGTTGTTCGCTCCAATTTCGTGGCTGTGACCCCGTCTGGCCCAATCTTCTCCTGACCTTCACGGACGCCTCAGATGATGGCCGAGAATGCACAGACTTCCCAGAATGAAGCGAAGGCTGGCGGGTTGGCAGAGAAAGGAGACGATATCAGCGTGCGAGGCTCCGACTCAGATCTAAGCAAAGACGCAGTCAATCCGGGAGAATTGACGTTCGATGAAGGTGAGCCACTTTTCATCGCCGTTCTTTGAGAAGTGTTTGAACTGAACGACAATAGATGCTGCGGGTGGAATGGGTCGCCATCTTGGGGTTTTCAGCTGCACAATGTTGATGTACGTAGAACTCAGCCATGTCTTCAACATCGACGTCTCCTTATCCTAATTACCATCCTGTCAGTGTTGGTCGGATCATTGGAACTGGGATATTCTCGACGCCATCCTCAATTCTTTCGTCAGTCGGGTCTGTGGGAGCCTCTCTCATGCTCTGGGTCCTCGGATTTGTGCTGTCCTTCTGTGGACTGTTCGTGTGGCTCGAATATGGGACCATGTTCCCGCGCTCTGGAGGCGAGAAGGTGTACCTCGAGGCCGTTTACAAGAAGCCGCGGTTCCTGGCTACCGTTATCTTCGCAATGAATGCCATTTTGTTAGGATTCACTGCCTCGGGCTGTATCGTGCGTAATCATTTCCATGAGGTCTCGTCACTGATTGCCGACAACGATTTTGATCTTAGGTCTTTGCCAACAAGTACGATCTTTTGCGTCATTTCGCGTTTTCTGACTCACGTTGATCTTTCAGCATCCTCGTTTCCGCTGGACATGCTGCCGATAGATGGGTGGTGAGGGGTATAGCCCTCGGAGGTGTGATACTCTCTCTGCCATGTCAATGTCGGTCTCTTACCCACTGTTTCAGTCATCTTCTTCGTCACTATTTTGCATGGGCTTACACCGAGGCTTGGAATTGCTCTCATGAATGTACGTCTTCTGCGGCCCTCCTCAGAACATCGGTGTCTTGACCATTTTTACAGGCCCTGAGTGTCTTCAAAATTGTCATTCTGCTCTTCGTCGTCATTACAGGTACATTTTCCATTGACCTAACGGAATCGCTTTCTAATCTTGTTTTGTCGTAGGCTGGGTCGTACTCTCTGGCAAAACTCATATCAAGGACCCACATGCTAACTTCCACAATGCCTTCGCTGGAAGCTCGCACAGCAGCAACGACGTAAGAGTTTATTCTCATACGCGTTTTCATTTCAAACTTACGTGTCCTGGTCCAGTATGCCACAGCAACATTCAAAGTGCTTAACGCATACGCTGGATGGTCAAATGTCAACTACGTCTTGAATGACGTGAAGAACCCCGTACGAACGCTCAAAATCGCCGGACCCCTTGGGCTTGGGATTTGTGCTGTGCTATACCTATTGGCAAATGTAGCCTACTTCGCGTATTATATTCCTTATTCTTCATACCTTTTTTCTCTACTTATTCGTGACCTTAAAGCGCGGCGACGAAGCAGGAAATTCGAAAGTCTGGGGTCACTGTTGCGTCTCTCTTCTTTGGAAAGGTTTTCGGTACGAAGGCACAGAAGGCACTTTCTGCTATCGTTGCACTCAGGTAAGCCCTTCCATAACTAAGTTAAACGTAGCAGCAACTTACTTTGACTGTGTCCTAGTGCACTCGGAAACGTTATCACAGTCGTTAGTCCTCTTGAATCCGTTCGTTGAAACCGCCTGAAATGAATTCCAAATGATGCTCTAGACTTATGCCGCATCTCGTGTGAACCAAGGCAAGTGACTTTCATGAGTTGGCGCTCTTTTTTGTGTACACCACCTGACTGATACATTTTCCAGAACTCGCGAAGGAAGGCGTACCGCTTCCATTTGGGAACAGGTTCTGGGCCTCAAATTGGCCAACTGGGAAGTCGCCTCTTCCAGGTTTGATCGTGCACTTGATCCCTTCGGTAGGCATTCAGTCATTCTGCTTTAATGATTTCCCAATATGCTTATGTACGCCATTCGTTCTGTTAGGTGATCGTCATTATAGCACCTCCGCCGGCTGTTGCTTACCCATTTATCCTCGACGTCGAAGGATATCCGCAGCAAATCATTAACCTTTTCATCATCATGGTACGTATTCATGCAATTCACTGCTAATTGTCAAATTTTCACGATACTTTCTTTCAGGGACTGTTCTGGCTGAGGTGGAAGAAGCCACACATCAACCGACCATTCAAAGGTATTCATCCATCTACTTTATCAATGGGCTTGTCTAACTGGCCCCATACTTTAGTTTGGCTTCCATTCGCCATATTCTTCCTGGCCGCTTCGGTTTTCCGTGTGTTCTTTACATTTGGCTTTCTTGATATCTGTTACTAATAACTCTTTAGTATTGGTCGCGCCTTTCCTACACCCAGCTAACAAGGTCGGAGATACGCCTCCGCTACCTTACTATCTGTAAGCGACATCGACTGACTCCTTTATATGTGGCGAGGATGCTGACTTCGTTCGCCATAGATACTGTCTAGTTGGGATTGCTATCATGATCGTCGGCATCATTTACTGGGCTGTCTGGCGAATCATACTGCCCAGGGTGTTTGGTTACGAACTCGTCCCAAGAAAAGATGTGCTGGAGGACGGGACAGTCGTCAATGTGGTACGTCTGGTCTTTTTATCTGACTGGTAATTTTTTAAACTTATACGGCGCATTTTGTCTTCAGTTCTCAAGGAGAAAGTTGGAGTAAAATATCTAGCTATTTCTTTCAAAATGATTGCCCGGCGTTTTGCATATTAATATGCTGGTCTCCCAGTAAAATATAAAAATTTAATCAGACTCCCTGTCGTCGTCATACTCGCCAGCTAGGAGGACGCGTTATATTTAACCTGACTAACCACCATTCTTCGACCTCAACCCACTGTGCTTCTACATCCTCGTGATTCTTACATCGGCGACTCAGACTTGGGATAAGATGTAGAAATCAACTAAAATGGAGCCAGGACATCATTATCTGTCCAGACCAAGTCCAGGCGTCAGACTTGTTTTGAAAATCTACGTTGCATACCTAGTCATCAAGCATTTTCATCATCGCCAACGAGCTTTATATTCCAAACGACAATACTGAACTTTTCCAATTGCTTGTTTGCGGGGAACCCGGGAACGACATTACGTTCGGTTCCACCTATGAAAGATACAATTACACAATTATACTGGATGTTGCCAATTCTACAGCTATTGATTGTCATATCATGCTATCGTCTTTGAAAGGAAATGTGGCCTATTGTCAGCAAGCAAGGACAAGCCCTCTGACAAGACTTCATTTTGGGCTTCCCAGCCAGGACTGCAATAAGTATAGTTAGCAACAACGCCCTTCATATATCAAATTATTATTCACCGCTCTCGACGAATGGACCCCAGGGTTCGCGAGTCAATTCGATGATACTAAGCTTTTACGAAAGCTAAGGACGTCGAAGTCCACTAAGAACAGCATGACGCATAAGAGGACCATGCAGCGACTGTGCACAATTAATATAACACCGTTCGAGCCTGGGATGAAGGCCACATTTGCTCTCAAGTCTTGACAATGCGAAGGCGTGACGGAAATCAACGCTGGTCACGCAAGGTGACAGGTTGCCAGCTCACCAAGATGTTCGAGGTTGGCGGGGCAAACGAACATTTTCATGACGATAATTCCAGCTAAACGTTCGTTGGGTGGTCCTAAAAACAGGAGGTTTCATCGTCTCGATAAACCGACAGTGCCATCCAAAAACTCACGGAGTGAGAAGGGCGAAAAGGGTGGATGGCAAGGCCCATGCTCCAAAGGTCAACTAAAAGATTGAACCATATGCAAGTTAGGGCGAATTCCATGGGCCGGTTGTGCTGGTTGAAGCCCTGATCACCGAAAGGACCGGTGGACACGTAGAAAATCGTTGAATTCGAGTTGAGGCAATTTAGCTCGTCCTCGTAGAATCCCGTCCTTTGGGTTTCACGATCGGACGCTCGGCATTCAAGTTGAATTATAAATCGTTGGGCTTCGTCCAACAACTCCTGGTAACGTAGCATTAAGGTCAAAATGTTTCGTACACCGAACTGGATGGAAAATGCACGTTGTGCTCCACACTTTCACCAAGGCGAAGGCTGTTCGGGTCGATCGTACGCGATCTGGAGGAGCGACGAGCATCCTTTATTGAAGGCCTTGAGGAAGCTAGCGCTATCATTGACTACTAGCTGCAGAACCGGTCTGGAGCAGACTTGGAAAGACGGCAAGTGCAGCCCGATATCGCAAGGAGGGTCGAGGAAGTCTGTCCAAAAGACATCAATTACAAAGATGGGATATCCTAACAGCTGTCGGAGACTCCTAGCAAGGCTGTAATGCTACCAAATCTAGAGAGCCGGAACAACGTGTTAAATTGGTGAATAAGAGGGATAAGCTAAATACAAACCAACCACGATCTGGAGTACATCCTTTTAAACGACCAAAGCCCGAGGAGCAACTCGAACCACCTCGCTAAAAAGTTTGTCCTATGAGCATCAATATGCACCAATGAAAGAAACACCAAGAATACACTGATTCGGACCTTCAAAACTCCTTTCATGGCCCTCGTTACTGTATACTGGAAAAGTACCAATGTCCTGCCTCCATAGCTAGTTCCTGGTCGGACGTTATCAATTTCGGCATGCGCACGTCGAAGAATTCCCGCTGGACAGCAACAATTTGGACGCCGTGTGGAGCGAACCCGACGCACTACAGGGAATAGGATATGAGTAAAAGAAAGCGAAGAGAAAGCAGAGGGGGACATACGATCTTTCTGCCGGTGCACCTGTCGTCCTTCATGAGTTCCTCGTGCTGCGGTGTCTCATTAGAAATAACAGAAAAAGAGACATCTATAAAACGTACCATCTCAACTGTCTGATACTAGCCCTGTAACATGGCTTTCATGTTTAAACCTCGGCTTTGAGGCGTGAGCTCCATAGGACGAACTTGCCCGAAATTTTGAGTAGTTTTTGGGATGAATGGAAATATAGCTTCAATACGGCATAAAGACGGTGTCCTTGGATTCTGCTTTGAATGAGAAAAGGTTCGCCCTGACAAGAGTGAAAGTAGGAAGAAAACGAGGAGATTCTGATGACAGTCGAGACCAGTGCTAGCGATGGGAGTAATCCGGCACGTGACCCGCGGGGACACGATGGGGACGCGTCTTAGGGGTCACACCAGAATAGTATCATCGCGCTGAAAGGCAAAGGTAATGAGCATCGCTCCACTTCCTATTCAATTATGACTATAGTAGGGTCATGAATTCGAAGATATGTGCCGAGAAATAAACAGGACAATAAAAAGTCGTTTAGAATATTACACATGTAATTAAGTCGATCGGTACTACTCTACATTAAATTCTGCGCAGAATTAGGGCCAATACAATGCTAATTGCTACATCTACATTTTTATCGCGCTATCCAACATTTCCATCGTTCATAGTACGCTCAATACCCAGGTATCCCAAAGAACGAACAAAAAAATAAAACTTGTCCTCAATTCTCCTTCTCCCCAAGCGCCTCAGCCCGCTTCTTCATCACCCCCATACCCATCCACTTCGCCATCTCCTCACAAATCGGATTAACACCTACTCAAAAAAAAAGCCTCAGTCACCCCGCCGCACTCATCCACCCGAACGAGCAGCAAAGAAGACCGCCAACAAACTCACCTTCAAGCCCACGCATAACCACCCCCTGCTCAACAGGCCAGCACACAACGCCTTCCCCACCGCCTTCCACCGCATCTTTCATCCGTCGTGCGAGACGCTCCGTGTCCTTCGTGCAGTCCATCGCCAGGTTCTGGCCGTGCATAGACATGGAAGGACGCACGTCGAGCACGCCTGGCTGGACGGAGACTACTTCGATACCGGATGGGGCGGCGAGGACGCGTAGGGACGTGGAGAAGGCGTTGAGGAAGGACTTGGTGGATGCGACGGATATCATGTTGGTGGTGCTGGAAAGGGCGGGGGTGCCAACGATGCACTAATGAATAAAGATAGGGATTGAGCGGGACGATGGTCGAAGGACAAAGGAGGTGTTGTGACGTACGATCTTTCCGTGCCCGCGAGCCTTCATTATTTCATACATGGTTAGAACGCAGGCGACGGTGCCAGAGATATTGATCTTAATAGCTTCCGCCATTGTGTCCTAGTCAAGTAAAGTTACTCAATCAGTCCTGTCGAAATAAAAACCTAAACAGGTCAAAAGACACGTACCATCCTGATGCCGGTAGCGTCCTTTCCATTGAGCTGATTCCAAACCGCGCTAACGGTATACATGTGGGTGACAGGACCGTGCTCATTATCGATCGACTGAAGGGCTTCAGCGAGTTGCTTTTTGGAGGCGGAAAAGTCAATTTGGACGCATTCGATACGGGCGATGGTAGGTCCGAGGTTCACGAGGGATTTTTTCATGACATCTACAAGAAATGCGGTCAGCGAGAAAGATAATGTGAATATATGCGCATAAAAAGTAACAAAAACGCAAAAACGCACCGACAGAGCGCGAAGCAGCGACGATCACCACATCAGGGTCGTTCATATACTGCTTCAACACGCCAAACCCAATACCCCGTGACGCGCCGACGACGAGCACGACTCTGCACCCCCTTGCGCGCATGTTCTGGGCGGCACGTCCACGGGGCACGAGTAACCCGCCGGGGATGCCTGCACGCATCATGGAGAGCGGGAGGACGATGCAGAGAGTGAAAAGCAAGGAGGCGGTGGAGGCCACTAGCGTGACGAGCGAGATGAGGATGTTCTGGATTGTGTACGAGAGAGTGGGGATGTGACGCGGGAGGAGGGAGGTCAGGCCTAGGTCGGGGTTGGTCGTGGTCGCCGTCATCGTGAGCGGTGACCAGAGTTGACGGCTGCAGGGGCGTGGTTGGTGCCGGTGGTGGTGGGGGGAAAGAAATACGGGAGGAGAGGTTTTGAGGCGACCAGTTCTTATACGATAGCCAAAGCGCCCGGACCGTATCATGTTGGGAGTCGTTATGTCATCCAATCGACGCACCTTCCTCGTTTTCCATGGACCAAAATCTTCACGAAGAGTCTTGGATTTGGCAGTTAATCACGGCAGAAAGGCCGGTAAATTAGATAGATAAAACGAGGACCAATAAGATACGAGGGCGTTCGCCCCGAAAACCAAGTCAAAGTCGCTCTAGGAACCTCAGAGAAGAGTCGGCATGGGTTATCAATCTGGCGCAAGTACCAAAACAACCAAGAACCTAGTGTGGAGCAAAGACGAGAACACATGCCTCTCTGCGTTGACGGCACGTCAAACAACGAGTGGGTTATGTGTGAAGCATAGGAACTCTTGGTTGTTTCGGTCTGCGCTGAACTGATCGCCAATGAGATCTCCCACAGACAACGACAAGACATCGGACAAGTGCAACGGCAGTGAAGTGGTATACCAAGGTTAGTCGCAATACGTTTCCAGAGTCATCCAATATACGAAAACATTACCCAGCGTGGTTGAGGATGCAAATCAACCAAAGCGAGATGAGGGAAGAAGAGAGAGTTTCGTTGTGAGAAAATCTATGATCGATGATCAGAAAACAAGACCCAGGCACCATCACTAGCCGAATAAAGAGATAACTGCCTAATGAGAAATTTTAATGGTAAGTGAACAGAATCTACCAAAATGGTATTCAGCCTGAAAGCAAAGTCAAAGTCGCTCTAGGAACCTCAGAGAATGATCGGGATGGGTTATCTATCAATCTGGCACAAGTACCAAAACAACCAAGAATCAAGTTTTCAGCCAGAACACATCCCTCTCTACCTCGACGTCACGTCAAACTACGAGCAGGCTATGTGTGAAGCATCGCAATTCTTGGCTGTTTCGGTCTGCGCTCAAATGATCGCAGACGAGATCTCCCACAGATAACCACAAGATATCGGAAAGTGCACCGGCAGGGAGGTGGTAACCGAGGTTTAGTCGCAATACGACTCCAGACTCCTCCAACCTCGAAAAAATGATCCACTATGCTTGAGGAGGCAAATTAACGAAGGCAAGATGAGGGAAGACGAGAGAGTTTCGTTGTGAGAAAATTTATAATCGATGATCAGAAAACAAGACCCATGTACCATCACTGACCGAATAGAGAAATAACTGCCTAATGAGAAAAGCGGAACGAAATCCATCAGAATATTTGAAGAGACCAGGACCAAGCGCTGATGCATACAAATACCAAATATAAAAACAGTCTGGATGTCTATTTGTCGTCGCGAAGGCGATGGTATCACTTTGTCTCCTTCAAACTTTTGCCAGAGTAGCAACTCTTTAGAAAATGATTGTAATTAAGATAGAAACAGGCAAATGAAAGGCGTTAGAACGCACCAGAAAGCAGTGACTCGTGCATCCTGCCCGAAGGCTGAAATCGTTAGTTGGCTGAATGATCCCAGAAGGCATCACTAGAAAAAACTTACCAAACGACAGATGTAAAACAAGACATGACGATGAAACGAGTGTGCACAAGGGACAAGCTGCATCAGAACCATGTTTTATCGGGCTCGTGCTACCAGCAATAAACGACATATTGGTGGGCTGTAGGTGTGCCATAATATGAGTTTCCAGTCCGAATACCGCCTTGTTTTTCACGAGAAAGATTGCGAATAGCTCTCCC